>OU342485.1:4246647-4874920 GCA_910589355.1 Parapoynx stratiotata | reverse complement strand
GTCCAGTCAGTATGTTTGGCGTTAAGGTCACTGTTGGTTTCTCGGGCTGGTTGCCGTGTCAGGCTAAATGATAACACAGTTCAATGTTATAACTTGGGTTTATTTCCACTTACAACACCTTTTACACACACTGAAAAGCTGGGTGGCGGCGCGACTTACTGCGCTCGCGATTGGATAAGAACATAACAGAGAGTGCGAACGCTCTGGTCCACTAGGGCTGCGCAACTACTGTTACACACATTAGTGATGCGCCTTGCCCGCTTATAACTTTAATAGCCCAACGCTAACACTCCCCACCCTAGTGCTGTCTCAGCACTCATCATTTAGGTAAATAGGAGCAATTCGAGCTACGGAACGTTGCCACGTTCCACTAGATGTTCTTACCTCAACTAGTCGTACGCGACCATTTTTGCCTGCGAACACTTGAGTGATAAGTCCCTTTGGCCACAAGTTACGGGGCGACTGGGGTCCACCACTAGTACTAGGTCTCCTACTTTTAAAGACTTATTTTCTTCCTGCCATTTCGTCCTAGGAAGCAGATTCGGTAAAATTTCTTTAACCCACCTGTGCCAGAACATGTCAGCCAGTCTCTGTGCAACACGTCAGCGCTTACGAAGACAAAGGTCAGAGTCGTCAAAGGCTCCGATAACAGGCAGGTTCGACGAAGTTCCTAGGAGGAAATGATTTGGAGTAAGAGACTCCACGTCTCCGGGCTCCACAGATACATGCATCAGGGGACGGCTGTTGACCATACTTTCCACTTCGGCCATGAATGTGTCTAAAACTTCGTCCCGTGGTGCGCGTTCCTTCAGAGTTACATTCAGTGCAGCTTTCACACTGCGGATGAGCCTCTCCCAAGCCCCCCCCCCCAATGGGGACTCGCGGGAGGAATGAAAGTCTAATCCATTATTAATACCTACCGCTTTTAGCACGTCGGTGTCCAAGACCTGCATGGACCGCTGGAGCTCGGTATCAGCACCCCTCAGGTTAGTTCCATTGTCAGAGAACAGGTGACGGGGCCACCCACGTCTAGCAGCCATCCTCCGTAGCGCCATGATGAGTGAGTCCGAGGTAAGCGAAGGTACTATTTCTATGTGGACCGCCCTTACTGTCATACAGGTAAATAAGACACCATACCTTTTTTCTCTGCGTCGACCCACTGTGCACTCCATTTGACCGAACAGATCTAGCCCGCAGTTAGAGAATGGGCGCTGATGATGAGCTATTCGAGCTTTCGGTAGGTCTCCCATACGCGGTATCTGCGGCTTACACCTTAAAATCTTACAAAACATGCAACGACAAGATACGAATTTTACAGTGGCTGGAAGCCTAAGCACCCAATACCGTTGCTTAATTTCATTTACGACAGCTTCTTGGCTGCCATGAGCTGCTTTTACATGATAAAAGCGGAAAATAAGTTTAGCTACCGGGTGTCCACCATCAAGAATTACCGGCCTTTTGACGTCTATGTGTACATGAGCTGCGGCGTCAATGCGCCCGCTGACACGAAGCAGACCGTCGTTGTTCAGGACTGGTGTCAGGTTCAGTAGCCTGCTGTTACGGTGTGTAGGGAACTTGATATGTAGTAAAACACTTGTTATCACAATAATCGAATTTAATCTTCACACTACTATATTGCTTCCACTCTAGTCACAATCACAGAGAGCGAGCCCATAGATAATAATAACATTTAACCTATTTCCATAGATTATATAAACGAGCATAACTTCAGATTCTACATTCACCTTCCTTCTTTTTAAACATATTATTTATTTATTGAATAATAGCTAAAATCACTAACAAATGAGTTACTTAAAAGATTCAAATTATATGATAAATTATAACAGCAAAATCAAATATCCTTATTGGATTCAGTACAGTCCAAAATTAAACTTAATACAAAATCATTATATTTAGCAGGAGGTTTACATTCCCTCCTTGGTCTATCATTATTAGGTACATCATCTAAACCATTATAATCATTATTGTCATTCATAGTTAGTGAGTCATAGTTAATGTTTTGTGTCATGTCCTGTATGTCACCTAATCTGTCATTGTCTCGATCCTTTTCTACACTCAATTTCCTCCCTTCTTTTTCCTTTTCGGAGTGATCTATCCCAATTTTTCTCAAATCTCTATTATTTATACGTTGAAAGAAACTGAATTTCTTCTTATTACCTTATTGTCAGCCGATTGAGCAACTATTGAATTTCCTTTCTTCCAAATTACTTTATATTTCTCTGTTGAAAATGGAGTTGATAATTTATTTTCCTTTCTCTGCTTAACTAACACCTTATCTCCTGGAACAATGTCTGATACTTTAGCATTTCTTTTTTTGTCTGCATACACCTTATATTGATTTTTTTTGTATTTATCCTTGTCTCTCATTTCTTCATCTTCAACAGTAGGTTCTAACAGCATTTCAGGTATTTTAGATCTAATATTTCTGCCTCTAAAAACATTGCCAGGGGTATGCCTGTTGTGGAGTGAGGTGTTGTTCGATTGGCATATAGGTATACAAGTAATTCCTTTTTCCAGTCCAATCCTTGGGCTTGTGCTATACGGAGTCTTCGTAAAACGTTTCTATTCTGACGCTCAATCTCACCGTTAGCTTGAGTCCATAATGGTGTTGTGTGTCTGAGAGTTACACCGTTTGTCTTTAAAAAGTTTTGAAAACGTTTGTCTCTGAACGCTGGCCATTATCACAAATGAGTTCTTCCATGATTCCTTCACTAGCTATTACTTTTTAGTGCTTTCAGCGGTTTGGTTCTTCAGAATTTCCACTTCAAAATATCTGCTATAGTAGTCAATTATGAATAAGAGATAGTGTCCAGATGGTAAAGGTCCCAGATAGTCAATTGCGACAGTTTGCCATACCCTGCTAGGAAGTTCTGTAGGTGTCATGGGTTCTGGTTGACTTTTCCTCACCAACCGGCATCCATCACATGAATCAATCCAATATTCTACATCTTTGTCTAAGCTCATCCACCACACCTTACATCTTAGTTTGGCTTTCATGGAATTTACACCAATATGCCCTTCATGACCCAACTCTAATATTCTTGGCCTTAAGGACTTAGGTATAATAATTCTAATTCCACGTAGAAGCATGCCATTCAATATACATAATTCGGTTTTGATCAATTCATATTTTCGCAGACTTTTATCCCATTTGTCATTGCCAATTGATTCCATAACGTCAATAAGTTCTGGGTCCTTGTTTGTAGCTTCTTTAATCTCATTTAATGTAACAGCTTCAATAGAACCTTCAATTAAAGCTAGGAGGTTCTGATCTTCAATGTCCTCGGTGTTGTTATCATCTTTGTTATTGGTTTGTAATAAACGGGAAAGTGGGTCAGCTATATTGTTCTTGCCAGGCTTGTATATAACTTTATATGTGAAAGGCTGTAGGCGAAGAACCCATCTCTGGATTCTTGCACTAGGTTTGGAGTTTGTGGAGTAAATCATCTCTAGAGGTTTGTGGTCTGATATGATGTTGAAGTGTTTACCGATCAAATACATATATAAATTTTCGCATGCCCATACTATTGCAAGTGCCTCTCTTTCGGTCTGCGAGTATCGTTTTTCAGTGTCAGTCAAGGCTTTGCTTATGAATTTTATTACAACTGGTTGTAATTTTTCATTTATAACCTGGTGTTGAATTAGAACTGCTGCAATTCCAACAGGACTTGCGTCTGTAATAAGGGTAGTCTGGGCATTTTTTTCATAGAATTCCAAAGCAGGGGCTTTTGTTATGAATTTCTTAATAAGTTGAAACACTTCATCTTGTTTCCAATTCCATGCAAATTCTACATCTTTTTTAGTGAGGTGTCTTAATGGTTCCGTTAATGTGCTAAAATTTGGAATGAATCTTGCAGAGAATTTTGCAAGACCTAAGAAGCTTCTAATCTCTGATTTATTTTGTGGTGCGCGAAATTCTTTGATTACCTGACTACTAGATAGTGTAGGTCTTATACCTGCAGCTGATAGGTGATGACCTAGAAATGTGATTTCAGTTACTCCAAAGCAGCATTTCTTCTCATTCAAAGTTAGGCCACTGTCATACAACTTGTCTAATACCTGCTTCAGTCTAGAGTCGTGTTCTTCCCTGGTGCGTCCACCTACTCTTATATCATCATGGCTATTTGCTACCCCTTCAATGCCCTGAAGAAGCTGTCCTATTATCCGTTGGAACATTTCTGATGCACAGCGGATGCCAAAGAAGAGTCTTTTGTAACGAAACAATCCTAGGCTTGAACTAAATACTGTTATGAACTTTGATTCCTCAGCCAATTCTAGTTGATGGTACCCCCATTTAATATCTAAGCATGAAAAGAACTTACAACCATTAAGATCATCCAGCAATTCTTCAAAGGTAGGTAATGGTACACGTTCACGAAGTACTGCTTCATTTACCTTACGCATGTCCACAACCAGTCTATATTGATCCTTTTCTTTCTTCTGTACAATATGCGAGGGGGAAACACAAGGGGTTGGGCCAGTCACCGGTTCAATAATGTCAGAGTCAAGCAGTTCAGATATAAGTCTCTTTTCTATGTCACGCATATTAAATGGTTGCCTTCGAACAGACTGAGCAATAAATTTTACATTTGGGTCAATTGGAATAACCAGTTTAAAATCTTTTAATTTACCTATTCCTCTAAATAAGTTAGGATATTTATTCATAATGACATTTTTACATAACGGAGTATTTACAATTGCATTGACCAAACAATTTTGGTTGATAGGTCCAACTCTTAATAAATTCAATTGAGATGAAGTCTCTGCATTGGCATGAACTTTAATTTTAGTGTCAGGTGAATATAAAGCACATTTGAAAATGCCTAATTTTTCGAAGGGGACCTCCTTCCCTCCATAAGTGCAAAACTTCTGTGGAAAATCTACTTTAAGCTTACCATTCATACCAGCTTTCAACAGTTCTTTAAATGCTTTTTTATCAATAATGTTTATGCATGCACCTGAGTCAACGATGAACCTGAATGTTAACTTGTCATTCACCATATCGTCATATCTGTTTTTTATTGCATCAATTGTAAATATTGTATTCACTGCAACGTCACTTTCACTACCACAATTTTCTTCATCAGATTCATCAGAGCTTGAACAGCTTTCAACCACATACCGAACATGCTTCTTTTTCCATTTCTTGTTAACATCAGTCTTTCTATTTTTTTTTTGTATTTTTCTTGTGTATCACTTCTTGTTTTACAATATTTAGCAAAATGTCCTGTCAAACCACATTTCTTGCATACAGAGTTAACAGCTGGACATCCTGGATCTTTCGCGTAGTGACCTATTTTGCCACATCTGTAGCATTTTTGACTACATGTAACTCTTTTTACTTCTAGTGTGTTAGTTTCAGATTTTAGGTTGTCTGTAATACTAAGTTGTTCGGTATTTAACTCCATTTCGAATAATCTGGCCATTTCCAAAGCCTGGTCAAGGGTTGGGTCACCACCTTTCCGTAAGTATTTGCGCTTGAGTTCTGGATATATGCATTTTTCAATTACTTGGTCTCTGATACGTTCGTCGCAATCATTAAATGCACAATATTTTATTTTTCTTCTTAGCTTTAGTACGAATTGATCTATAGTTTCTTTTGTAGTCATTTGTATTGACCTGAATGCCATCCGTTCGAACGATATGTTTGCCTTTGGGATGAAATATTCGTTGAGGCCTTTTACCGCGCTTTCGTAAACGTCAGATGTTCCAATTCCAGTTTCACAATTCTTATCTTTAATAATCTCGTAAATTTCCTGCACATCTGGCCCCGACTGATGTAACAGGCGTGCCAATTTCTGGTTCGGAGCCAGTCCCACTTGTCCATCAATATAATATTGGAAATTCCGCAGCCAAATCTGCCATCTTTCGCTGCAATTTTGTGGTTCGACATGCGGATCAAAATTAGACCCCCCAAACGCTGAGTTGTTTAGATCTGATAAGGCCATTTCTTTTTTTTCACTCGTCGCCATAAAATGTAAGGAACTTGATATGTAGTAAAACACTTGTTATCACAATAATCGAATTTAATCTTCACACTACTGTATTGCTTTCACTCTAGTCACAATCACAGAGAGCTAGCCCATAAATAATAATAACATTTAACCTATTTCCATAGATTATATAAACAAGCATAACTTCAGATTCTACACGGTGTAAAGGTAAGACCTTGTTAATTCTATCCAGCTCTGCGCCGAAAGACTCATACTGCGAGTGTCTTATTAATAAGTTTTCGGCACGCTGTAACGTATCGCAGTTTATCTCGCTCTGCAGACCTTTGCACTTAGCTATGAAAATTAGAACTACAGCTGTAGCTCGCTTCAAGCGTAGCCAGGAGGAAAATCGAAGCGGATCAGGCACTGGCAGCGTCAAGGTCGTGTCTTCTATGGTAGTTACGTATTCCAAATTCGTAGTATCTACTTCCGATTGCGTAACAACGTCTACTGACCATAAAGACTCGTCCTTGCGCAAAAATTTTGGACCAGAGAACCACTTCTCCTGCAAGGCTAATTCAAAGGTATCCCTTGTTGCCAAATCTGCGACATTCAACTTCGAAGGAATGTACCTCCATTCATCTACGCGTGTTAACTCGTCAATTTCGCCTAATCGGTTTGCCTCAAACGCTTTATACGTTCGCGTTTTGTTACGAATCCAATGAATGACGGTAGTGGAATCGCACCAAAAGTACTTGCGGTCAGGCATAATCTTATGCTCTTTTATTATAGCATTGGCTAATCTTGCTGCTAGTAGTGCAGCCTGTAACTCGGCTTTAGGTATTGTAAGTGGTTTAACAGGCATCACTCTAGACTTACAATAAAGGCGACATTAATCACGCTATTACTATTCCAACGCCAATAACCTACAGCTGACATGGCTTGAGTAGATGTGTCGCTAAACATATGTAGCTGTAAGTTACTATAACGTACTGACCCTGTCTGTAGCCTCGAGCGGCTGTGCTAAGTCCGTGTCCGTAGCGAACGTCGAAGTATGTTGGTGGGGCGATCGTAGCCGTGCTACGGACTCGTCGAGCTGCAGAATGTGCATCTTCTCCCACTCAGACTTCGTATCGCCGTCTCTGTCTTCCGTGCGCGGTGTTATTTTTATTATAACAACGAGGAATGCGAATAGAATTTATGTTTTTTAGTAGGTCAAGCCATTTTTGCCACTTACAATAAATATCGTCAGGGATGAAATCGTCCCAGCCAATATTTTTCCGCCAAGTGTCTTGCAGCATAATACGACCTTGAACCGTAAATGGAGCTAAAAAACCTAAAACGTCGAAAATTTACATAACAACCTTAAGCATAATACGCTTCGTAGGTCGCTCCGTTCCACTTATAATTTCCCCGGGTATACGTTTAAGGGAAACGTCAAATCCTAACGTGACGTCAGCAGGGAACCACATAAGTCCAAGTGTTCTCTCGCTACTATGCTCGTGACCAAATTTCAACTTTACTGCCGCTGGCCCTAAGGTTTCTTTTGGCACGCTCTCTAAGATGGTTACGCTATTACTCGTCCAATTTCTCATTTCAAAACCACCAGATTTATGAATGTCACTTATTTGTTTTATCATTGTGATTGCCGTGGACTCGTCAGGTAGCTATCTATATAATCATCTGGTGGATTGTATTTGCCAGTTAATTAGTTGAAGGCAGGTACTTGCAAAATAACGTAGGCCATCCTTCCCAATGTTTCTTTCCCTACCCGCAATGCACACTGAAGAGTTTAACAACGCGCGCAAGAGGCGCGCCCCGCCAGTCATCCGCTGTTCGTCACCCGCTGACGTTACCCGCTGCTAATTGCTAGTTCCGCTGCCCGTTGCCCGTCGGTTACCGCCGTGATTTCCCAATTTCACATTCACTGCACCGAGGGCAGTTATAACGGTCGAAGTTCGAATCTTGGTGAAAGTTCGCTTGTCACCGCCGTTTTACACCGCCTCATCATCAGCCAAGCGAGCCTGGGCCGCTAGCGCGTCCGCAGGAGCTGCCGCCAGAAAAGCAAGTAAGTGTGCATTTTGCTTCCTATCCTTAGAGAGCTGTGACTTCTTCTTTTCTGCCCTTTGCAGCTCTTTTAAACTCCTACACATAGGTCGCGTTATTTGCAAGCGCCTGCTGTAGCTTTTTTAAACCGCAAAAAATACAGTCCACTAAAACTCCGCTACCGAAGGGGAAAAAGATCCAGCATCATCCATGTAATGCGAACGAAGATAGATAGATAGAACGTCTACTGCGGCTGGCATAGATGATTCAAAACGGCGTGCATTCATATTTTTAACAAACTGGGCGATAAAGGGCGAGCAATTTGCACCAAAATTTAGAGAATTCATAGCGAAAGTCCGTATGTTCTCGGTGGGTTTATCTCTCCACAGAAACCTAATCGCATTTTGATCTTCAGCGCGTATCTTTACCCTGAGGAACATGTCCTTGATGTCGCCCATTACTGCTATCTCATTCTCCCTAAAGCGCAGCATGATTCCTAGGAGGGACGACAACATGTCAGTGCCTGTAAGTATGTAGTCGTTGAGACAACAACCGTTTACCTTATTAGCTGCATCAAACACCAGACGCAATTTACGTCTGTTGGGATTATCTACCCCAAAATGGGGTAGGTACCAGGTCCTTGGTGTGACCTTGGTATTCGTCAGCTCCCTGGCATAATCATTTTCTATTAAATGTTTGATACGTTGCAGCAAACCCTAAGTCCTCACCCATCTTTCTCTCGATGCCCTTCAACCTGTTGACTGCGTTGGAGTATGCACACGGTAGCACGCAGCCGTCATCGTGCCACGGCAGCCCTACGTGCCAGCGGCCAGCAATGAGCGTCGCGGTCTTCTGCACTTGTTTCAGAGCACGGGCGTCGTTGGCGTTCTGGCGTGGGCTATGGCCACACACCATTGAGTCTAAACTAAAAGACATACGTACCTCCTCGTGGATTTTACGAAGCAGGTCCTTTTGTGATGTTTCCCCGTTAATCTCGTCCTCTAAAATTAAAAGGTTAGTGTGTACATCATAGTGGGACGCCCGGCGGCTGTTCGCAGCGCGGTATCATCAGTTTGCCATGAATAGACCAACCGAGAGGGGTTAAGGTAGCGGAGGGCTCAAATTTATTACCTAACATAACTTTAAGGGGTAACAACAATTGGTAATTATCTTGCCCGATTAACAATTCGGGCTTAGAATCAGACATACATATATTATCTTTTATATTATTATCACTTAAGTAGGGACAATTATTTAAATTTAAAACAGACAATGTTTGCAAAGGTAAATTTAACTGATCAACACAACGCATCATTAGACTATATACCTTATTGTTCATACGTCCACTTTCGCGATTGTAGACTCGCACACTAGCTCGTTATTATCGAAGGCGCCGCGCACTCGCAACGTCCGCCGTGCGGCCGCGCAAGCCTACGCGCTGAGCCAGACTTTTAGTTATTAACGACACAGAGGAACCGTCGTCGAGTAACGCGGTAGTGTTTACGACACCATTGGGACTTTTTACGCGCACTGACACTACTTTTAAGAGCACTTTGGGATCACTCGCATTTATATGCGTTAATGTTTCGGGATAGGAAATTGACTCGGGATCACTTGGCACTGTAAACGACGTCGTGTTATTTTCAACAGCTGACAGGGGGCGCGCGGGCGTCGCGGCGCGGATAGCGAGCGGCGTCGCCGCTGGCGCCCGCGCGGCCGCACGCTCCGTGTTGACGCTTGCACTGTTTGTGTTTTCTCGTGGCACGTAATGCAACAATCGGTGGTGATTTTGTCCGTAGTTTTCTACATCACATACTGGCGCAGGGCATGTTAGTTTGTTATGTTGTGATACTAAACACTTATAGCACACACCGGAACGCTTAACGTGTTGCCACCGATCCTTGCGTAGCGCTTTTTTAAAACGTTTACACTCAGTAAGCTTGTGCTCGGATCTTTTACAGAATTGACACTTATCTTGCGATGTACTCTGTACTAACACAGTGTGAGGTTCACTGTAAGCGTTGAATTGCCTTTTATCCGGTTATTATAGCAAATTAGCGCCGGAATGCAAAAACCTCTGCGCTTCTTCGTGAAGAAATTCTGTCAACTTTGATAAGCGGCACTTACTTTCTTTTGCTACTGCATAGCTGTAGTCAGACCACTTTGATATGAGTACTGTCGGCATCTTACTGAGTATTATCGTCGCCACGTTTACGCCCTGCAAGTACTCTTCTCGGCCCAATGCACGAACAGCGGTAACGTAATTGTTCACTTTTATGCAAACTTCACAATTTCTTTGTGATAATCTGGGGGCAACGGGGATAACTTTTTAATGTCGCTGATAATTTTCGTTAAAATTATTTCTGGGTTGCCGAACTGTAACCTAAGTGTAGCCATCACTGTTTCGGGAGTTGTTGCTGTAATGAGCAAGGACGAG
The DNA here is from genome assembly GCA_910589355.1 of Parapoynx stratiotata. Lineage (NCBI taxonomy): Eukaryota > Metazoa > Arthropoda > Insecta > Lepidoptera > Crambidae > Parapoynx > Parapoynx stratiotata. The sequence goes on along the minus strand of OU342485.1, from coordinate 4,864,483 downwards.
ACCGTGTCCCGGGCGGCGCCCCGCAGACATCTTCGTAAACGCCAAAGATTTTCTTTGTCACTGAATTTACATAATTCAGTGGATTCTTCGTATGCTTGTTGAAATTGCAGCCACTCAAGGGAGTCACCTGAGAATATTGGCATGTCTCGTGGAGTACTAATGCGGCTGAGCAAATTAACATTTTGATGGTTAGTGACTGTATTGGTGACGAGGTGATTAAGCGCAGCTGCCAATTGCTGAACTGAGCCATCTAGTCCAGCGGAGGGTTCCGCCGGTAAGTTCAACGCACCCTGACCATTATCCAACTCGTGGATACGTTGTTTTCTCAGTTCTACTGTGCTACGGTCCACCCACCTTTCTATATCACTTCTGTTCGTGTCTGCACTAACAGACTTCGATTGTGAACTGTATTCCATTTCATCCTCAAGTGCGGCTACGTCTGCTGCTAGTTTCTTATCTATGAGATCCATTTGAATGCGAGCTTTTTCTTGTGCTGCTTCGAGCTCCAGCTGTTTTCTGCGTGCGACGGTTGACGAAGAGGAAGATTTTTGCTTCGACTTGGACTTGCCTGTGGTTAATGGTGGTGGTACGTACTCTTTTTTTTTCTTTTGTGTCTATTACCATTGTTTTATTAATAATATTTGTTTTCTCTTCTTTTACAGGTGTACCAGAACGGGGCTGCTGCGTCGATGTCGTCGCGGTGTCCTGTGACTGCTGATTTTCGACTGAATTTTGATTTTTATAGCACCACGTGTATTAACCATTTTTGTAGGTTATGAAGCTTTTGAAAACACTTAGCACTGTCGATTCGGCTCGAATGACCACTTTGTTGGTTTCTCGGGCTGGTTGCCGTATCAGGCTAAATGATAACACACTTCAATGTTATAACTTGGGTTTATTTCCACTTAAAACACCTTTTACACACACTGAAAAGCTGGGTGGCGGCGCGACTTACTGCGCTCGCGATTGGATAAGAACAGAACAGAGATTGCGAACGCGCTGGTCCACTAGGGCTGCGCAACTACTGTTACACACATTAGTGATGCGCCTTGCCCGCTTACCGATTTAAAACAATAAAGAATAACTTTAATAGCCCAACGCTAACAGTCACCGAACAGCAGTACCGAGTTCCCTAGTGCGAGGAGTGCTTCGAAGTCACTCTTGAGGGGAAGGCGTCCGCACGGGAGATAAACGGATGCGATTATAAGGGTGGGATGCCCTGTCATCGCTAACCTTCATACTGTGGCTTCTAAGTTGACGAGAGGGGGGGTAGCTACGGGAAAACAATGGATATGTTTCCTGTAGTAGATGGCCATGCCTCCCCCCCGCGCGGGTCGGGAGGGGTCGGCTGCAACTCTATCGTTGCGGATGAAATTGAAGCGGGGGATTGAGAGACCCTTCGTTATGGAGGGGTTAAGCCACGTCTCCTGCAGGAGCAGGAGGTCGAAATCCCTTAGTTCCGGTAAGTTCGGACGTAGGGAGCGCGTATTGAGGGAAACAAGCGAAACACCTTTGAGGAGTGTCTTGTAGGTGAGAGTAGGTTTCTATAACGTCACGTGTTATCGATTGCGGCGTCAATTGTATATGTGTCATTGTGCGTGCTGTGATTGGATGCTTCTTCCCGTTGCGGCCGCGGAGCGTGACGTGTACTCGACGTGACTCGCTGACGTCGATGCGCGCCCCCGCGACGCCCTCTATGTAGAAGGGCGACGGCTCGCCGACGGCGCCGACTTTCGATGCTATTGCGGTCTCAATGAGGCTGCATGTCGACCCGTCGTCCAGCAGAGCGAGTGTGTCATACACCCCCGCGGGCCCCTCCACTTGTACGGGAATGATCTTCAGTAGTACTGTGTTGCACTTCTCTGTCGTCACCGACGCTGCTGTCACGGGCGTGACAGTGTTTTGTGTGCTGACTCGTTCGACCGGCGGTGACGTGTGGTGCAGTAGGTTATGATGTATATACTTGCACCCATATTTCACACTTCTTTGTCTTGCAGGCGTCTTCTTACATGAAGACAACGGAAGCAGAGTCGATGTTTTTTCGAGAGTTCCCATCTGGTAGGTACATCAGCTTCTTTAAACTTCTGAAGAGTGAATTGGCTGACCTTCACAGTAACTATGTGGATGTGACAGCACAGTGCAATATGTTACAGGACACTATTGACTCTTTCCAAGAATGCAGCAATACTCATGAACGGGCCTTGAGTAGAATCACTGACCTCGAGATAAGCTTAAGTGAGGCATACAATAACATGAAGTATCTCGAAGAAAAAAACAAGGAGTTAAATGTGAATATTCCTTCTCAAAGCTTGTTCAGTGAGTTGTCTGTTCATAGTGGTAATTATAATGTAGAACAATCCTTAACCATGAACAAATCTAACTGTGTTGAAAGTAGTATGCGTATGACCAGTATAAAAAAACTTAAAAAATACATTCGTGTAAATAAATTTATTAATAGAAATAAAAACTCCTTAAATATGCACAAACAACTTAAAAACCATATGTCTTTAAGAAAAGAGCGAATAGATTTAATTAAGAAAATTAAAGAATTAGAAAATAGTTCAAAACAGAGTGATTATAATCAGTTTACAACTAATTTGGAAACCAAAATAAGTAATTTAGAGAGCTCGTTAAAATCGATGTTAAATGAAATTCATACACATATCACATAAACAACTACAGAATCAGTTGCTTGCTTCCAAAGACATGGAAGACTTTTGCAATTTTAATGCTGAACGATTTGAGTCTTTGGGTACAAAAGTAGATTGTTCATGTAATAATAACACTCACTTGCTGCCATTAAGCCAGTCATCTAACTCGCAGAAGTTAAATATTGAAACCACAGATTCACAGCATACATTACAGGTAGTAAATTGTGTCCCTACCATAGCCATACAACACTCAGATCCACGGCATACTTTGGAGGTAGCAAACTGTGACCCTACCATAGCCACACAACAACCTAAAATTGACCAACAATGCAAGGGAATAAAACAAATAACACAAACATATATATTCTCTGATCAGGTAGGTGTTGGTTTGGGGTCACTGATCAACAATCATACCTCAAGATCTGTAACCAACCACTGTATGCCAGGTGCATCTTTGTAACAAATAATTGATTATATTTGTGCTTCTGACATAGATAGCTTTTCTGACATAATAATATTTGTAGGAAGCAGTTTACATGTACAAACTAAAGACATAAGGGACAGTTTCACTAAACTCACAAAACATGTCAAGTGTAAGCAAATTACTTGGTGTGCATTCCCCTATTCACAGTCCCTAGACAGAACAAATAATGACAAGATTTTTTCATTAAATAAATTATTGCATCACTTAATTAGTCGTCATAACAATTTATTTAATTTCTTTGACACAAATATTTTTGTAAAAAAATGTTATTTGACAAGAAACAAAATGTATTTATCCAAGAAATGTAGGCAAAATATAGCTACATTATTAGGAAATAGTATAAATTATAACAACACGGTATCCAATAGTTTTACTACTGGCTCCGGGGCAAATTTTTTTTAGCAATGTAAGTATGACAAAAGAGACGAATGATGACAACTGCATAGTTTTATTACATCAAAACATTAACCGCTTCTCTTGCAAAATAATTGATATTGAACTATATCTGGACAAAACTAATGTAGATATACTTTGTCTAACTGAAACGTGGCTAAAGCCAGACAACATGTCTTTTAATATAGAGAATTATGAGGTGGCCAGTGTATTCAACAGAGTGTCTGCTGTTGGGGGCGGTTGTATTATTCTTATGATGAATGGAATAAAATACAAGGAACGCAATGATATTATCCGTCTTTCTGTTGATCGCGTTTGTGAGATTGCTAGTGTGGAATTAAAGAAAGTTTTGATTGTCTGCTTATATAGGCCACCTGCAACATCAAACTTTAAAGGATTTCTTATAATTTTAGAAGAATTGTTAGACAAGATTTTTAATGTTAAGAAACCTATTGTGATTTGTGGCGATTTTAACATTGATTTATTATCTAAAACTTTAGAGAGAGATAACTTTGTGACATTGTTGAAAAGTTATAATTTAGACTTTCTATTCAAAGAACCCACGAGAGTGACAGCTTTGTCTTCTACATGTATTGACAATGTGATTGTTAGCTGTGATACAAACATTGCGACTAAAAGCCTGATCACCGATTTGCCTTCGGATCATATGGGTCAAAAAGTTGAACTAATATGCAAACAAAAAAAACTTGTTGAGAAAATAATAACATTCAGACCCATGACTACTGAAAGGTCAACGCGTTTTTGGCAAAGTGTTATTGAGAAGTTGCCTGAACTTACAACTGAGGTCAACGATGATTCCAATGAACTATACGATAGATTATTTAATGTTATTAGTAGTGAGTATAATCATATTTATAGGGAACGTAAAATTGTAGTTCAGAAGAAAATGGTTTTTAGTCAATGGGCAACTGAAGGTATTAGGAAAAGTAGGAATACGCTCTATGAATTATACAGTCAAAAATCATACAACACTAGTTCTGAGTTTCAAGATTACGTGAAAAAATACTCCAAGCTATTTAAAAAAGTATGCATTCAAGCAAAATCTTTATATTTGAGTAACAAAATACGGAACGCTAAAGATAAAATTAAAACTACATGGAATGTAATTAATACTGAAACAGGAAAGAAACCCAAAAGAGAAGTTACACAGTATTTGAAAATTGGGAATAATATTATATCAGATAACAAAGCCATTGCTAGCACTTTTGAAACTTTTTTTGAAAATATCCCAATAGAAACAACGCGACATCTTCATTCTTCTACGGAGCGAGCTGAAAGTTTTCTGAAGCAATATTTAATGAAAGATATTCCGGTCTTTGAACTTAGAGCCATATCACATATGGATATAATAAAAACATTCAAAACCTTAAATAAGAAGAAAACAGAAGATATATGGGGAGTGTCTGTTAAAGTAATTGAACATATAATTGAACCCATCGCCCCTTTGTTGGCACTGATTTTTAATAACTGTATAGATTCAGGTGTTTTTCCAAATTTAATGAAACATAGTAAAATAACGCCTTTATTCTAGTCAGGCAATCACCATAACCCTACCGATTATCGACCCGTCTCGGTACTTCCTGCATTAAGTAAAATTTTTGAGAGCATTTTATATACACAATTAGCAGCTCATTTTAGAACTAATGACTTATTACATGACCAACAGTTTGGTTTTACAAAAGGAAAGTCAACCACAGACGCAGGCGCGAAACTAATGAAGTATATATTGGAAAGTTGGGAGGACTCACACGACACAGTAGGTGTATTTTGTGACCTATCAAAGGCGTTCGATTGTGTGGAGCACAAAACGCTAATTTCCAAATTAAATCATTATGGTATACGCGGAAAATCTCTAAATCTTATTGATTCGTATTTATCAGAGCGTATACAGAAAGTAGGATTTAATGGTGCCGTCTCTCAGGGATCAATAGTAAAAACGGGTGTTCCCCAAGGCTCAATTTTAGGACCATTTCTATTTCTCGTATACATTAATGACCTTCCTTTAATGATTACAGAAATGGCTGACATAGTTTTATTCGCGGATGACACGTCTCTCCTATTCAGGGTTAATAGAAATAATGCAAATATTGGAGAGCTAGTTATAAATAATACGTTGAATAAGGTTTGCGAATGGTTTTCGGCTAATAATCTTATGTTAAATTCAAAGAAAACTAAATGTATAAAATTTTCTCCCCCAAATACGCGCTGTTATGATTTAGAAGTAAAGATAGGCGGAAACAGCTTAGAACTTGTAAAAGATACTGTATTTCTTGGGATACATATTGATTCCCGACTACAGTGGGGATCCCATATCAAAAATTTATCAGGAAAGCTTAGCTCGGCTGCTTACACAATAAAAAAAATAAGACAATTGACAGACATACCAACAGCTCGTTTAGTCTATTTTGCCTACTTTCATAGTCTTACTTATGTCTTATGCGGTCATTTTGTGGGGATCTGCTGCTGATTTGGAATCAATATTTATTCTACAAAAGAGGGCTATTCGAAATATATATAAAATGAAGACAAGGGAATCCCTAAGAGAGTTGTTTAAAGAGATTAATATTCTTACTTTGCCATGTTTATACATATTTGTAAATATTATGTTTGTTCGCCAACATATTCACAGCTACGTTCAGATTAGTGAAGGTCATTGTCTCAATACGAGAAATAAATATAAACTTCGTCTTCCAAGTTACAAGAGAAGTAAGACGAATAAATCTTTCTTAATGAACTGTGTTAGATTTTATAATATGCTACCAATCAATGTTACCCAAATGACTGACACTAAGTTTAAAGAATTTGTTAAAAAAACCCTCATGAAAAAAGCCTATTACAAAATCAATGATTATTTAAATGATAGTCATGCATGGGACATATAGATTGCTCCACACTGCAATCTTACATTTGGTCACTTTCATATTGAAATGTATTTTTTTTTTTTTTATTATACATTTTGTTTAGCTCATAAATTCCCTTTTTCCTATTATATCAACACAAAACTTTTTTGTGAAACAGTTATTATTGTATCCATTTATATTAGATATAATTTTTTATTTTTTTGTTTTGGCCAGGAAAGTGTTCTAAATAGACATGACAATTAATTAACTACTTAAGTATAGTTATTACAATCACTTGTATATTCTGTTACGTCGCTTTTGGAGCATTTTCCTTCCAATTCAATTTTGACATTTGTGACTAAAGGTATTGTATAATACACGTAAATTTTATTAGGTTGTAGAACAGATTCATGTAAAGGGAGGATGGAACCCTTGCAGAGTTTCTTGCCTGTATCTTCTCTAGACAAGGCCTCCCGGTAGTGAACAGGCCGAAAAAAAAGTAGTGGTATTGTCAATTTTAGGATAATAGTAATTTATTTTGTTTTGACTTGTCAAAAGTGTATTTGATGATACCAATTTGATTAAATGACTTTGAGTTTGAGTTTGAGTTTAAAATCTTCACATTGCGTGATGTTATGTTCTTTCTTGCACACAGGACACGATGGCGACGCCCCCCCGGTTGGTACGTGTTCTACGTGATAGCTTCTTATGGGCTTCCTCGATGGCTGCTCCCGCCGATCTTCGGTAGGTATGTTCTCGACGGGCGCGAAGCTACCGCATCGGGTCGCGGTTCGCTCCATGAAGCTCGCTAAGGTAAGTAGGTCGGGCGCGTCGTCGGGCTGCTCGGCGGCGTAGTCGTAGTAACGGTAGCGCAGAGCCGATGGTAATTTCTCGACGACGTTGCGGACTATTTCTGCGTTATGAAGATACTGTGTCTTCTGTAGTGCTTTCACGGTGGCTGTGATGTTGATTACTCTTGAAGCGAATGTGCGTGGCAAGCTTCTTAATTTATTCAGTTCGGCAAGTCGCGACCCGCGTACTACGGCGCTTTTCCCTTCAAACTTACATTCAATCTACTATCTCTTTATTTAATAAAAAACGTTTATATACATTATACTGCTTATCGTTATTTATGTCTATTTCTAATATTCTAATAAGATTTATTCTTATAGGGTTTACATACAGGTAAGTCGAACGGAATACAATAAACTAATAAAAAACTAAACAACATGAAACCATGCTATACAATATGATGACAATGGGTACGAACACAAAGAGATTTTTTTACAAACTATTTAATATCACTGACACTATTTATACTATTGTCGCGAACAGTATGTGATTATAGCTTACTGGATGACGAATATTTCTGCGTTCTGGTCTTATCCAGAGGTTCTCAAATAGGGGCCTGAAAATGTGGCGAAATGGTTCCAGTAAAGGATGGTACGGCAGTGTTTGCTTCGCGCTCGACCTGGCGGGGGCACTCCCGTGCCCCCCGATCTACAAAGTCTGTTGAATAATAATTGAGATGGTATTCACCATACCATACTCCAATGTAAGGTTCCTAACATTGGAGTATTTCTATAGAATAAAATTATATAAATCTGATTTAGTTTCTTTACATTTTTTTAACATAAGTTTACATATGTCTACGGCATTCTCTGCTGCTCCGTTACTCTGATGGTAATGGGGACAATTTATTGCTGTGCCTTAAATAAGGTCCTTAATGATACTGCATATAATTAAAATTGTCAACTGTGTAAATACTTAAGGAACGCAATAAAGATTTTGATTTGATTTGAAAATCCGAATGGAGTGCTAAATAAAGAAGATAGCAATATGGGGTTGGTAAATGAAGTGAAAGTTGACGAAGTGAGTTTGGCTGCAAGAAGTATGAAAAACGGAAAACCTGTGGGTCCAGACGGTATAGCAATGGAAGTATGGATGTGTCTGGGTGCGAATGAATGTAAGTGGCTGACTTTATTCCTTGCAAGAGAAGGTGATCTCGGATGAATGGTGTACAAGTACCATTGTATCTTAAAAAAACAGGGAGATGTCCAAGAGTACAATTATTATAGGGGAATAAAGCTCATGCTACACAGTTTGAAGATATGGGAGAAATTGATTGAGAAACGATTGCGAGACGAGTGTGAGATAACAGAAAACCAGTTTGGGTTTATGCCTGGCCGAGGAACTACGGATGCCTTATTTGCGCTCCGGCAACTGTGCGAAAGCTACAAGCGGACACGGAAGAGCCCGCATAGGTTCGTAATTCCGCAATTCCATTACTTTATAATATGTTGTTTTTGTGAAACCTCATTTCATACTGTTTAAATGATTATATTTTAATCTCAATATGTGATCTGTAACTACCTATTTTTAAAATGTAAATATTAGCATATCAATCACAAAGTTACAATAATCCTTTTTTAAACGAATAAGCTATCATTTCTAAAAATGTTTCTGTTAGGAATAGGCCACACCCTTTGTACTGTCTTTGTAATTTGTCGTTTCGTTGTTATGTTTTTCTGTGTACAATAAATTGTTAAATACAAATATGTTTTATAATTACGTAATATGCGCGCACATTTCATATAGTCAAGTTAGTATGAGAGATTAAGCTTTATGGCTTTGTTAATAAAATATTATATTAACAAAAATGTTTTATTTCCATACAATTTGCATCGATTCGTCCCATCACTGGCATTTTAAAAAGTGGCTACGCTGCGGAGGTATAGGTAGGAGGCTCTATTGGTTTATATCTTAAATACGTCTATGGTTTATATACTCTAAGCTTGTGGGGGAGTTTGGCGGCATTTGACTAATGGCGGACGTGATTTTTCTTTCGATAATTGTAATATTGTTTCGGAGTGGATATTGTTACGTAAAATCAGTGTAGTTTTGTGTAATAAGTGTCTGTGATGATGTGCAATGTGGAGGATTATCGAAATAAGTGTCAAGTGGTGTGAAAAGCGATGAGTTTTTTATCGTGGTAATCCATCTCATCCAAGTAGCACCACAGTGTCTGCCATTAATCGTTTGACGTCAAACTCTCCCAAGATGCATTGAAATGCATTACACTAGCATTTCAATGCAAACTACTGAAGAAATAAAGTACTGAAGTATTGGCTAAATGGGCTTCGTTCCCTTTGCCTTCCCTATATGGGAGAATTTTACAAAAAAAAAAAACTAAGCTTGTCAGAGTTTGGCGGCATTTGACTAATTGATGGCGGACGTGATTTTTATTTCGATGATTGTGATATTGTACGGAGTGGATATTGTTACGTAAAATCAGTGTAGTTTTGTGTAATAAGTGTCTGTGATGATATGCAATATGGAGGATTATCGAAATAAACTTCAAGTGGTGTGAAAAGTGATGAGTTTTTTATCGTGGTAATCCACCTCATCCAAGTAGCACCACATCAGTGTCTGCCATCGATCGTTTGACGCCAAACTCTCCGAAGATGCATTGAAATGCATTACACTAGCATTTCAATGCAAACTACTGAAGAAATATATAGTGAAGACTTAGCTGTATGGGCTCCGTTCCCTTTGCCTTCCCTACATGGGAGAATATTACAACAAAAAAACACATCTAAGCTTGTCAGTGATGTTTTGATATTTTGAGCGAGTTGGCAACGTCGCAAGTTTGTACATTCTAATTTCGAAATCTTGTCAATCATTGAGAAGAGTTGTCAGTGATGTTTTGTCTCTTCCATTGGGTTTCCACGGGTTGGCAACGTCACATATTCGTAACTGTGTATCCTAATGGTCCTAAATAATTACGATGACTCAAAAGTAATGCCACATGTTCTCTGTTCGCCAGCCTAGTTACGCCAGCACCTTACTTTGACCACATTTGAAAAAACATTGTAAACTCCAACGACGAGTCAACCATATTATACTGCACCCTGAACTTTGGCCGCGTTATTAAAAGAAATAGCACTAAATTATTTAAAATTCGTCCTCAGCCTATATACGTCCCACTGCTGGGCACAGGCCTTCCTCATGGAAACAAACATGAGGAGTATGGGCCGTAACACCACCACGCTGGCCCGATGCAGGTTGGTGGGTAGAAATGGTTGCAATAGTAATCGAGACTAACGTGCCTTCTGAAGCACGGAGGAGTTCGAGATCACAAAGTTTTGGTCACCCATCCACAGCTGGACCATGGCAAGGGTAGCTTTGTTTTCGGTATCGAAAGCCAAAGCGTTCTATCCACTTCGCCACCGAGCTTAAAAATTTAAAATTAAGAGACTCACTAATGGAAATAGTTTATCCACAGTTGAGTAAAAGATATTTTATGTAAAATATAATATGTATTAAATGTATGAACTTTGACAAGACAATAAAAATATATGTTTGTACACTTCCTTATTCAATTTTTGACACGCGTAGTAACTTATTACAAGCTACCTGTTTATGTGCAGTACAACCTACAACACTAACGTGCCTTCTGAAGCACGCAGGAGTTCGAGATCACAAAGTTTTGGTCACCCATCCTCAGCTGGACCATGGCGAGGGCCAAAGCGTTCTAACCACTTCGCCACCGAGCTTAAAATTGAAAACTAGACGTTGTTAATCGCTTTGGTTGCTTTAGTCGAATTGGACGCAATCGTCCTAGCTTACATACAATATACACATATAAATACGACTTCATCCCCGAAGGGGTAGGCAGATGTGTTAACTCCTACATTTCTCCAGATATGTCTAGATCCGAGCGCAATGTGAGGCAAGCGATATTCACAATCAACTTTATTTAGTTGGTTTAGCGTTTACAAATTTTGTAATAGCGGCATTTCACTTGGCTAAGCGTATTCGCGTAGCGTCATCGATGTGTTCGCCCGACTTTGCTCAAAGAACAAAATTATTCCGAATAACCATCCACACATGAACTGATATCGGGCAATCGACTGAAACAATCCTTTGATTTTGATGTGTGATCAAAAGCCGACAAGTGGACAGAAACGCATTTTCGCTATGTACGTTTGCACACATGGCCGTTTTCGGATAAATATGGCAAATACGCGAACACACACGCCAAGTGAAGGGCATAAGACGCCAATACTTAGCAAATACCCGTTTAATTGCCATTGCCACCTTTTGCCATTATCCTCGAGACGTAACATTGCCGATATTGTAATGCTACTTAAAATTATAAAAGGAATCATTGATTGTCCTGAACTTCTGCGCACTATTAGGTCCTTACATATGAAATTGGCGTTTTGTATGGAGATTTTGCAGAACTCTGCATTTTCCATACTAAAATTTTTTCTGTTTTCTTCACAACGACAAATCCAAAGATATATTTGGCATGTATCATTAGACAAGCTTTAGCTATATGTGTGATATCACACTTCTTAAAAATTATTTATCTTTTTTATGTGAATGCAAATCAAATTATCTATTCGGAAGGCACTGAAAAGGAGTTGTTCGAAAATATGGTCTATTTTTAGAGGAGGTAATTATTTTTTAAGAATACTCTGAAACTTAATAGTTACGAACAAAATACTAAGAGAGAAGAAAAACACCAATTTCATAGGTAAGGAAGGAAGGATATTTTGATTAAGGTACCCACACGCGCACCCCGTAATAATGCTTTTAAAGCATTTAGCGTCCCTCTTTCTCGCACTAACTACAGGCATAACAGTTTTATTATTAGATCTTGTGATAGCTTTTCATTGGCATTTAGTTTTTGGAATAAAATAAAATAAATTACTGAGAACTATCAAGAATTTATTTCGTCATTCAGTATTATGTACCCGAATGGGAGTTACATCTCAAAGTAAACAGAACTGGAGTAGCCATTAGTCAATTCCTCAAACATTTTATTCTGCCATTTCTTGCCGGGGGTGAGGTTACCACTACACTCAAAGCCAGCCGTTTTTACAGATATTTATTTACATGCATAATTCGACACACAAATTTAAATTTCACGCACACACACGCTTAAAATAGTCACGTGGGGTGTGCGTTTTGACAACGTCACAGCCGCACTCCCCACGAGACTAGCGTTCGAAATTTGAAATCGTAGAATTCTAAAACATGAAATAATGAAGTAAATAATCATGAAATCTTAAAAAATATAATTACAAATAAAAGGTGACACCATCTTTTAGCATACTCGATGTTTTCTATTTATTTTTACAACAAAAAACAGCACAGGCAGGCATTTTTGCGGGAGCTCTGTTCGCCGCAACGTTTACAATGTTATGGCTGTCAAAATGGCGGCTAACTAGTTTTATTAAACGTGCAAGCATCCGATGGTTGTGCATTTGGCAGAGGGGAATGTTAGACAAAGGCTACTCCAGTTCTGTTTACTCTGAGAGTTACATCCATATCACACACACACTTGGGTGTTCGGGAGCAGCCGTCTCTCGGTCACACAGCCCCGGGGAGCTGTGAGCAGCCTCGCAAAGCCCGTCTTCAAGTTCCACGTGTGGCGGCGATCTGTGCTAGAAAAGCCCCTCAACTCTTACATGCACATTTGGGGTGATGATAAAAACTCCAAAACTGGTGGTTACGAATGATATTTATTTCTTGATTTATTACAACCTTAGTTTAGGTACTGAACACGTACTGAATTACACTGATTCGACTTATTACTTAATATATAATATAAAAATTATCTCGCACTGTTGGAGACAAAGCGGTTCGCGAGATGGACGTCGGCAGAGAGAAAATGAATTCTATAAACATGAATAAAGTGACCTCAGGCGCCGTCTACGGCTAAAGATATAAACAAATGACAACTGACATTGGACCCTGAGTAATAATGAAAAGTTGAATGAATATAACAATAGATGACGCTCCCGGTATCGGATGTAAATTAAATGTGAATTAACAATTGTACTTAGATTTGGCTTGTACAAAATGAGTGGCAGTTCGTGCCACTCATTAAATTATATAGAAAGAAAGAAATAATGAAACTTTATTAAGAACCATGATACACTGAATATAATAATAGATTCGACATTTTCTATACATCACGATGCTTAATAGGTATCTACTGATATAATTATATAGTATGAATGAACAATAGTCAAAAATTTGTCTTCGTTTGATATTCCGTACCACTATCCTGTCTTTTTATCCATAGTACAGAAATGTATAACTGAACAAAAATATAATCTGAACCTTACGTTCTTGTATGGGAATTTAGGTTCCACTTATATCTATAACATCATGGTAGCTCTAGGCTGCTGATCCTCTGGGCGCGTGAATTAAAAGTTCGGGATATGTATAAAAACTGAATTATTCTTTTAAATGCCTATATGTCTCTATCTAACTTTACTAAATACCCAGCTTTGGGATGGGGATTGAAACTTTGGAAATAATAGTTCAGAACCCGTTGACAATACAACTTGTAACTACTTTCAACTTTCTACGTACTTTCAGGTAGAAATTTCAACTTTTAGGTTTTGTTTGGAGAGACTTCGCACAGCGCCATCTATTGATTGGGGTTGAACCACCAATCAATGGATGGCTCAGAATTAAAATCCCACGTTTTTTAAAATAGAAAAATAATAATAAAGACTGTTGTAATGGAACGTCACTAATAATAATGACAGCCCGCGCTTGGGAGTGGTTTTGTATCTGTGACTAACTGTCGATCTTGGGTGTCTTGTACTGTGCTAATTACTTGTTTATTACAATAAAGTATTCTACTTAAATACCGTGTTATAATTACATACTACTACATGGTGACAGCGGTGTTGATTTATATACGTACTTCACGGAAGACTATCTATAAATATGCAAAACAATATCAAGCCGCCTGAGGAATTCTCGTTCCAGGCAGTGGACTGGAACAGTTGGAAGAAGAGATATGAACGTTATCTTAATATCAGTGGCAGCGCTGTGGGTAAGACTGATAAGCAAAAGATTGATTTATTTCTTTATTTAATTGGTAACAGAGCAGAACAGCTTGCCAAACAACTTAAGGTCGACTCTAGCGAAAGCTACGACAAAGTACTATCAGAATTTAATCAGTATTTTACACCAAAAAAAAATGTGGTACATGAACGTTATAAGTTTAATGTACGGAATCAAAGAAATGGTGAATCAATTTCACAATTTGTAACCGAGCTGAATATGGCGGCGGATATGTGCAATTATGGCTCTTTAAGAGATGAACTTATAAGAGACCGCTTAATAGTAGGTGTTCAAGACAGAAAGTTAAGTGAACGCTTACAACTTATACCAGAATTAACATTAGAAGATGCCATAAGGCTGGCGACTCAAGCGGAAGAACAAAAAGAAGAAGCACGCATAATGTGGCAGAATGAACAAGAAGAGGTAAATTTAAATAAAATAGAGAAAAAAAGGAATGACAACAAGAAATGTTGGTGGTGTGGCAAAAATTTCTCAGGGGTTGCTGTCCATACTAAAAGTACTTGTCCTGCCGCTACAGTACAATGCTTCAAATGCAAGAAAGTTGGGCATTATTCCAAGTGTTGCAGGGACTGGAAAAGGCTGCACAACATATCTGACAACTCAGATTTCCAGGTAGAAGTTTTGTTATCTTTGGGTCAAGGTTTTAACAAAATAAAATTTTTTAGTTGATACCGGGGCTGATATTGTTGCTGTTCCTAGTAATATTTTAAAAAGAAATGCAAAAGTGTATAAGTGCAATGATATAATTAGGGGTCCTGATAGTAGCCCTTTACACATTTTGGGGTGCATTTATTTAGATATTAAGTACAATGGATGTATGTATAGTGGCAAAGCCTATGTAATAAATAAATTAAAAGTACCTATTCTGGGTAGACCTGCTATCAAAATGTTGAAGGTTTTAAGTATCTGTAATATTTCGAAAAATAATTGCATAGTAGATTCAGAGGAAGTACAGGAGTACTACCCGGAGGTAGAACCTATTGTTCAAGAATTTCCTCAATTATTTAATGATTTAGGGCTATTTAAGGATACTTTTTCAATCAAACTTATTGATAATCCAAAACCATTTGTTCAGACAACTCCTCGTGTAATTGCTATACCATTGTTAACCAAAGTAAAACAAGAAATTGACAGATTGATAAGTATAGGTGTGCTCTCCCCTGTGGAAGAACCTACTTTATTTGTATCTCCTATAGTAGTTGTGCCCAAAGACAATGGAGGTGTAAGGATCTGCTGTGACTACACACAATTAAATAAAAATGTAAAAAGGCATATTTTCCCTATACCTAAGGTTGAGAATACACTTGCTAGATTGAAAGGTGCTAAGATTTTTTCAAAAATAGATGCCACTTCAGGTTTTTTTCAAATTAATTTAGATGAAGCTTCGCGTAAACTTACTACTATTCTAACACCTTTTGGTAGATTCATGTATAATAGACTACCAATGGGATTAAACTGTGCTCCGGAATATTTTTCTATGAAATTTTCAAATCTCTTTCATGATTTAGATGGCCTTGTGCAACATGTTGACGATTTACTTCTATATTCTAGTGATGTTGAGTCCCATAAAAAGCTCCTTAAAGAGGTATTTAATAGATTAACCAAAGAGGGAATAACAATAAACAAAGAGAAATGTAAATTTGGAGTTAGTAGAATATCTTACTTAGGGCATATCACAGAACAATAAAAAAGGTTAGAATGATAAAGTGGGCGTGGTTGACGAGCCGCTCATATGAGCAAACGGGCATATGAACGTCAAATTGCTCGCAGTGTATTGCACAATGGCGTAGCTGTCAGACGTGTATTCGGTGCAGTACAAAACCCAAAAAGATGCCGAGTTGTGCTATTATTTCGTGCCTTTTGCGAAGTGAAAAGGTGAATCTGGAAAAAGGAGGAATTATATTTCATCGGTAAGTAATAATATTTGGAAATAACTGAATATGGAAGCATAATCAATCACGAAAATAATTCGTACCAAATTCTGTGCAATCATAGGGCTTGCATGTTATCGATAGTTTTATCGATAGAGTTTTTTTGTTCCTTGTGCTCAGACATTATGATGTGGTAATTTACATGGACATAATATCAAATCTAAGTTTTAAATATCTATTTAATTTTTAAATAAGACATAAATATTCTGTTTATAAAGATTTACATATTTCAGTTTTCCTACAAATCCGGATATAAAAGAAAAATGGATATCCGCAACTGGCAGGAAAGATCAATGGTTTCCTACTAAAAGCAGTAGCATTTGCTCGTAGCATTTTACGGAAGATGACTTCCAACAAGTTTCAAAAAAAGGCATTTGAAATCTTCTGAAGTACCTCACATAGATATTTGCGTACAGGTAATGTTATGAATATTTTATCTGTCTATAGTGAAAACAAAATATTATTATAAAATTATACATTTGTCTTGTTCGGGAATCGAACCCGTGATGTCTGCCACAGAAGGCAGTTATCCTTACCCTTGCGCCAAATCAGTCGTTTCGATTATACAGGGTAGAAATATTGCGCATGTGATTGAGTGACGATTGAATAAAATTAGTAGGGACTTTAATTTGTTGATTATTTTCTATTTTTTTTATCTAAAAAGAAATTTATTTCATGATGTCAAATATCTCATAAGCGAGAATTTTGAAATCATTTACTTTTGTTTGCAGGAAAATCAAGTTCGCCTTCCTGTTCAAATGCCAGTTCACAAAGAAAGCGAAAACACAAAATTATAATAGGCAATAAAGACAGTGCCCTCCGAGCACAGCCCTTTCCATAGTTCGCTGGGCGACTTTAAACTGGTGGACTAGTCGAGCAGTGAGTGTCCACGTCTTAGCACCGTAGGTCATGACCGGGAGGACGCACTAGTCGAAGACTTTCGATTTGATAGACTTAAGACATTGAGGGATGGGTGACGAGAAAAATGTGATCAACCAGTATTAATGTTAATTAATTAAAAAGTGTATGTTGGTAACCGCTGCTTCTTTATTGAGAGCAACCCCAGCTCATAACATTACCAATTATTTTATTTATTATTCACTGGTGGAAGACTGGCAAGGCAGTTTTTTCTTTATTGTTGTTCTCATTGCCAAGCCAACTATAGCGATAGTGTATCTTTTGTTATAGTCAGTGACCTATTCCTAGAAACATCCACCTGAAACTGTTACCTCTTGTCTTTTTAGTATTTATTCAGTAGAAAACTAAATCACAGACTACAAAATATTTATCTTCATTAAATTTGTATAGTATTGAAATTGGTTGGAATTTCTTTAGGAGCCCAAGAGGGGAGGTACCTTAAATAAATAAAATATTTTAATTTCCACAAAGGAAACGAACTTTTATTTTAAAAAGAAGCAACTGCATTCTCATTTTTCTCAAATAAAATTAACCCAAACCGGGAATAGAACCAGCTAAAAATTGTTTAGTTATTTTTTTATTCTATTAACCAATACAATGTGAAACACTCATATTTCATACAAGATATCCATCTCTACTTCTGCATTCCACCGGCTGCTACAGATTTTCCAAATATGCCCGGAAAAAATAAATTTATGTAAGGTTTCATTGTGTCTTACATGCGTAAGACCTAATGTTTCATAGATAAATAGTATTTTTAGCCATAACTAAATCAATTAGTGAAATAAAATAAATATCCTCAGACATTCACACCTATCAACTAGTCCCATTTTAAGCAACTAAATGCTGCTTGTGTAGCGACCAAAACCACCACGAAATATAATTATTTGAGGTGGTTTGATTCCCTGTTTGGGTAAGCTTTTTGAAAAAGTGTGAAATCAGTTTTGATTCTATTTGAAAATAAAAGTGTGTTTCCTTTGTGGAGTTAAAAAAACCAACCTGTATATTAATATTCTCCTTAATTACGAAGTTGGATATATAAATAAAATACATAATTTTGTTACTTAATACTTGAATAATACTTGATTATCGACATCAAATTGTGCACTACACTAGTCCAGTGCTGTCATGATAGTGTACATGTTTTTCCACAATAATTCGAAAAAGATATTTAACGTGTCTCATTATACGTATTATAGATTATAATATTTAAAAACGTATTTCAAATGATTGTATATAAATGATCTTACCAGATCGTGCTTGAACTGTAAAATTTCGAAGTAACAAAATGCATTGTGCCAACATAAATGGTACCGTACAACAGCTGGTAACACATACCTGTGTATTACAGTAAAATAACCCTTATTATTTAGGTGCAATTCGCTACTTTTGCTTGAATTTTTTTAGCCAATGAATAGATTGCGCTCTTTGTGTGTTGAATAACTATTAATTCTTGTATGTTATCATTATCATTCTAACCTTTTTTATTGTTCTGTGGGGCATATTATAGGTGTTAAAGGAATTGAGTTAGATCCAGACCGTGTAGAGAGTATTCAAAAATTTAAAAAACCTGAAAATAAGAAACAGTTAATGCAGTTTTTAGGTTTAGTAAATTATGTGGGAAGATTTACACCTAACAAAACTAATATTTTAGAACCATTAAATGAGTTATTGAGAGACAGAGCAGTGTATTATTGGGATAAAAGCCAGGAACATGCATTCAATAGAATTAAATATCTAATTCAAAATGCACCAGTGTTATGTCACTATGATCCTAACAAAAAGATAATAATTTCTGCAGACAGTAGTTCATATGGCCTTGGAGCCGTTTTACTACAGGAGTGTGATAAGGGTCACAGAGAAGTTGTGTCATATGCCAGCAGAACTTTAAATAACACAGAAAAAAACTATGCCCAAATTGAAAAAGAATGTTTAGCCTTAGCATGGGCAGTTCATAAATTTAGGGATTATGTTGTAGGGATTACTGTTCTGTTAGAAACTGATCACAAGCCATTACTTCAAATTTTACAAACTAAGCCTATTGATGACTTAACACCTCGATTATTAAGATTTAGATTACAGTTGATGAGATATTCATATAATATTGTTTATGTTCCAGGAAAAAATTTAGTTATAGCTGATGCATTATCTCGCTCACCCTTGCCCTGCACTGAAGTTTTTAAAGAAGGTCAAATAAACGTTATTCAGCAAAGGGGTATAATAGATGAGAAATTAAAGAAAATTAAAGAAGAACAAGAGAAATGTAAGGTTTGTTGTGAAATTATTAAATATACTAGAGAGGGGTGGCCTAACCGTAGAGACATACCTAATACTTTACAACAGTATTACCAATACAGATATAATTTTTCTATACAGGATGGATTTTTACTTTATACAACAAGGTTAGTTATTCCATCATCATTGCAAAAAGCAGTATTACAAGAGATACATGAAGGGCATTTAGGTGTAAGCAAGTGCAGGGAAAGGGCAAAGCAGAGTGTTTGGTGGTTAGGATTATCATCACAGTTATCAATATTAATACAAAATTGTCCCCAATGTATACAAGAGAGGTGTAATCCAAAAGAACCAATGATATTAGAAGAGTTACCTAATAGGGCTTGGGAAAAAGTTGGATTAGATTTATTTAAGTTGAACAATTTTTGGTACCTCGTAATTGTGGATTATTTTTCACGATATATTGAATTGTTTAAATTGACAAATTTAACTGAAGAAGCTGTAATTTATAAATGTAAAGAGACGTTTTCACGCTTTGGTATACCTATGGTAGTTCGTACAGATGGAGGACCACAATTTAAAAGTAAATTTAAGCAATTTTCTGAGAAATATAATTTTCAACATATTGTTAGTAGTCCTTACTATTCGCAAAGTAATGGTTGTGCAGAAGCAGCTGTAAAAATAGCTAAAATGTTATTAAGGAAAAATTCTGATGTAAATTTGGCCCTTTTGATATATAGAAATACTCCTGGGGAATCAGGGTTTAGCCCAAGTGAGCTCATGTTTAATAGAAGGCTACGAGATATCATACCAGTCTATCCTGGTAACCTAGATACAAAAGTGAATCAGGAGCAATATAGATTAAAAAGATCTGAATTTAGGAATAAGATGTTGAATAATTATAATGAAAGACACAGATCATTGCAATTAAAAGACTTAGAAGTAGGTGATCATGTTTGGATTATTGATTTGCGAAAATATGGTGTAATTGTTAGAAAGGCGAAGGAACCACGATCATATTTTGTAAAAATACAAGATGTCATGTACAGAAGAAACAGGTGGCATTTGGTGCCTGCGCCTTTCCAACAAGCAAATATGAAAGCAACTGAGGTTTTACCATATCAAAATGAAATGCAAAGTAGAGCAATAAGAGAAAAGGATAAAGAAGAGAGTAGGGAAATAGAATCTGCAATAATTATAGATAATAATAGTAGGATTGAAGAACCAATAGAACAGGATAGTTTTGAGACCAATCAAAATTTAATTAAGGATGTAGATATTGTAAAACCTAGGTTGAGACAAAAACCCAAATATTTAGATGATTATGTTTGTGATTAAATATTAATTCTTAAGAGGAAAGATGTTGTAATGGAACGTCACTAATAATAATGACAGCCCGCGCTTGGGAGTGGTTTTGTATCTGTGACTAACTGTCGATCTTGGGTGTCTTGTACTGTGCTAATTACTTGTTTATTACAATAAAGTATTCTACTTAAATACCGTGTTATAATTACATACTACTACAAAGACATGCGGGGCCGAATGAGGGTCTGAGGGCATTTTTACACACACACACACACACACGATTTATGCATGCCATGTATTCCATTAAAATCCTTTAAATGCATGCATAGATCGTTAGTCGTATTACAGCCATTTTAATCGTAATATTTCGAGGACAGTTTAAGTGGGAACGTATAGAGGTTTATTTTTAATCAATAACCTCGCCAGACAGGCATCTTACATAAATAACAGCATTTGTGCTAGGTGTTTTATCATAACTCAATACATTTATTATTAATTTAAAATTATTTTACAAGGGAAAATGTTGGCCTGTTAAAGCGGATGGATGAACAAAGACTGCATGTAGCTGAAATGCGAATATTGAGGTGGATGCGTGGTGTGACGAGAATGGATAGAGTGAGGAATGAATATATTAGGGCAAGTCTGAAAGTTGCCGCGATTGCTGATAAACTGAGAGAAAAACGACTTCCTTGGTATGGACATGTAATGTGGGAGAATGATCACGTCACCAGAAGGCCTAGCACGGGCCGGAGAGAAAAAGTCCCCAGAGACAAAAATCGTCATTGCCTCTCGCTTCTTCGTTCACGCGGAAGCGAGAGGCAATGAGTAATTTTGTCTCCGGGGACTTTTTCTCTCCGGCCCGTGCTAGGCCTACAGGAAAGTTATGGATTTGAAAGTGGATGGGCGTGTGGGGAGAGGAAGACCAAAGAAAAGATGGATGGATTGTGTGAATGATGATATGACGAGGATTGAAATGAGTGTTGACTTGACGAGTGATAGAAGAGACATGTTGCGCTGACCACAAATAGCGCACAATAATTGGAACAGCGCAGGACAAAAAAATGTACTGTCACGACATTATTAAGTCTTATGTTTCGTTCATACGAAAAGGCGTTCCACACAGAGTTAGGAACATTCAGAAATTGATATTTATTTTTGTATGAAAGTGAAATGTGTCAAATTGAATGTTATTTACGATGTTAGCTATACAGTGTGTCCCACGGCCATGCCACATGGAGGGAATGTATATTAAATATTGAAGGTAGGATATTTTACTGAAAGAGGACATCATTTTATTTTTTATAAGAAGTGGAACTGCATTCATAGATTTATTCAAAATCGCCTGCCTCTACCGGGAATCGAACTCGCGAAATGTGAAAAAAAAAATCACTATGAATTTTATGATAACCTTCGAATGGGTTAATCATATGGATTATTTTTTTCCTAAGGAACATAGCATCTTCAATGAAAGGAAGATCATGAAATTTAAAATTTTATTAAAATTTTCGTTAGGAAAATTTCGTCTGACTTTGCCGTGTTTCCTATAACATTATGAGCACGCCATTACAATGTGGCTGGCTGAAATTAGTAAAAAAAAGTATTCAAATATTCCAAACGGTATGTGTATTGTTTTGTTATTTTTATGACATACTTATAACAAGGAAATCTTGTATTCTTAAGTGAGTATGTAGTAAATACTTTGAAATGATCATGTTAGTTATAGGAAACACGGCAGAGTCAGACGAAATTTTCCTGACGAAAATTTTATTCCTTTCATTGAAGATGCTATGTTCCTGAAGAAAAAATAATCCTTGTGATTAACTGTCGAACGACAGTTATCATAAAATACATGGAGTTTTTTTTTTCACATTTCGCGAGTTCAATTCCCGGTAGAGGCAGGCGACTTTAAATAAATCTATGAATGCAGTTCCACATAAAATAAAAAATAAAATGATGTCTTCTTTAAGTAAAACATCATATTTTCAATATTTAATATACTTTCCCTCCATTTGGGTGGGCCGTGGGATGCCTTGTATATATTGAGAGGTTTATTCTTTAAAAATCAGCCCATAAAGTGAAAATGAAACAACAATTAAAACTCATAATTTTTACTAACAATATTCAACATTATACAGCAGTATAAACATACTATACACTATTATACATTATATGCATTGTTATATTTATTGCATTGCACAAGTAATACAAAAGGTTACATTGTATAAAGCCTGACCAGAAATATAAAAAACTCGCCATGTCGGAACAATTTTTTATGCTAGCAACACTAAACGTGTTTTTTAAAATGTCATACTAAATTAAATGACTCTTATTTCAAGAAGCTATTAGGGATGCCACTGGAGATTGTATTACATACAAAAATGTCAAGTCTACGTTTTAACCTATATACGTCCTATTGCTGGGCACAGGCCTTCCTCATGAAGAAATACATGAGGAGTATGGGCCGTAACACCACCACGCTGTTGGTGGTTAGAAACGATTGCAATAGCGACCGTGACCAACGGCCCAACGTGCCTTCCGAAGCACGAGTTCGAGATCATAACGTTTTGGTCACCCATCCAAGGCCTGACCATGGCGAAGGTAGCTTTGTTTTCGATCGAAAGCAAAAGCGTACTAACCACTACGCCAGCGAACTCCTCAACCTTTTACAGGAAAGAAATCTTTAGGCGTGATGTCATTTAACGACATATTTTTTTTGCTTCAAATACAATCTGCAGTGTTATGTACTAGCTTCTAGCTCCTGCGGAAGCAGGTCCATCGAAACACGATATGATAAGAAATTAAGCTAGAAACTGACAAAATAGTCTAAAGAAATTATTTTATATGACTGGTAAGTATAGGACAATTTACTGATAAGCCTGAAGGGCGTCGCGTCGCATAGATCGGCCCTAAGATCGGCGGCAACTTTAGCACTAAAAATCGTAACGATTTGCCTACTCATGAGGCGATCTTGTCACTGACCACTGCCCCGATATTACCTTACCTTTTATGACCCCTTACATACCTAGGTTAAACATACTATCGATTTTGAAGCAAGAATTTTCATTATTAACTGGGGCAAACGAGCCAATTGCCCAAAAACGCCGTCTACGACTCAATATAAACAGTGTAGTCAACCATAAAATTGCTTTACAACTTTTGACAAAAACTTCCATCCAAATCGAATTTCACTGACTCATTAATAAAATTCGTATGTGATATTGACATGACATAGGTGAAAGTGCAACGTGCATTCACTCTAAAGGTGGTAAATCAATTTTACTGTCGACTATACATAACGGCAGCGGTGTTCGAGTTGGGACGGACGGCACTACTTGTGCGAGTGCTCGCAGGTTCGATCCCGGCGCCGCCACCACTGAGTTTGAACAAACATAAGTTCGCAACTTGTATACCTTCTATGTTAAACAATCTTTTGTGTCATCTTAATACAAATTCATACGCAATACTTAACAAAAATAATATATTCGCCTAACATTTGGTATATTGTACACTTGAGTGCAGGAAAATTGGGTACTATAGACGACCTCCGTGGTCGAGTGGTATGTATGCCGAACTCATAGCGTCGCCATCTCGAGAGGTTCTAGGGTCGATCCCCGGTGGGGGCAAATGTTTGGGTGATGAATTCAGGCATTTGTTCTCCAGTCTTAGATGTTTATATATATTTATATATATTCAGGATATTTATACGTATTTATCTGTTAAATATATTTATCCGTCATCTAGTATCCATAACACAAGCAATATTAGTTGCTTAAAATGGGGCTAGTTGATATATTATTTTATGTCCGAAATATGTCTCGTGTCTGTGTCGGATTAAATAATTTTCTTTCTTTCTTTTCTTTTACCCCTTTGTTCGACTTATTAGTTTAAGTTCCGCTACTATGCGGAATTACTTGATGTATTTATGATTAATAATACGTATTTCATTCGTTCTTGTGTATGTGTAAAATAATTAAATTAACCTCTCCACGGTCAGAGAATGAGACAATAGAATCAATTGTTTGCGGACATCGGCGCCGCCAAGGAGTCAACGTATTTTAAATAATGATATATTGACGCGAAATTTAGTGATTAAAAAATTGTTTAGACCACATAATAGAAAGAAATCCATCAATGTTTTTTTACAATCAAACATGTTTTGAACCATTATTTTTATACACAAATGCAAAACGAAATATTTGGACAGTACTCAATTTTCCTGCACGCAAGTGTATGCGTTATAGTAACAATGTAATGTGCGTTTAAATACACTGTACATAAAAATACATCACAAAATGCTTACATTTGATAAACTAAAGCTAAAGGCCAGAAAGGTTTGAGGTTATTTCTGATATTTTTATTGGATTTAATCCAAAACGAAATTAAAGTAAGACTGTGTTAAACTCATGCTTTCGCTTTCTTCCAGAACTCTGAGAGAAATTAATACTAATTATGTGGCAGTTAAATGCTGGAGACCGCATTGCATACAGAAGCCAAAATATGATATTTTATCTCTTTCTGACATACACTAATATAAAAGCCAAAAACGAGACATAAAATAACTGGATCTAGATAATATGATTTTGTCTCTTTCTTAAATGTATGTCACGTACGGTCACGTTCAAAAGTCCATTCATACTAAAATAGCTCGCACGGCAAACACACATTGACATAAACTGTCACAAATAAATTTCAACTTTATGTCATTTTAAATAAGGACTCATTGCATTTGTATAATGTTTCGGCGGGCTCCACTCCATTAGATAACTTTACCAGGTTTTTATTAACTTACTTTCTTGATTTTTGTAACTCAATTTTGAGGCACTTCCGGACCAATTTACGTTCTGAACTATTCTTAAAAGTCCTTTAAGTTGAAAGTAGTTGCAAGTTGCATTGTCACCGGAGAATGCAACTTGCAACTACTTTCATCTTTCTACGAGCACTTTTAGGTCAAAGTTAACAAATTTCAGGTTTTGTATGGAGAGACTGCGCACAGCGCGATCTATTGATTGGTGTTAAACCACCAATCAGTACGTGGCACTCTGCGTAGTTAATAATAATATTAGATAAAAATCTAAAAATCACACGTTTTAAAAACGGCAAAATATTAATAAAAAATCATGCGAGGCCATGCATTCCAATAGAATCCCTATAATCAATGCATAAGTGTGAGTTACAAAGACGTTTTGTGCGACCCATCATTCGGCCCGCATCTCGTTTATTATAATTTCGCTCTTTTTAAAAACGTGGGATTTTTAGATTTTCATCTAAACCACTAAGAACGGACTTTTGAATTTGACCGTATATTAAAGAAAGAGAAAAAAACAGACGACGTCATTCAAGGCCATATTTCAAATCTTTGTAACATAAACCAAAGATAACCTCAAACCATTTACTTAATAACAATTTATCTGAATTACAATAACAAAAATAATATTCGCTCTTCGTCGTCTCTGAAACGTTATTTAATTGACATGATTAGTTTGAGAACTGCTTTCAAACAATTATTTATAATAATTTGCTACTGTTCGCTACGTAATATAAAGGAAAAATACAGGACCATTTTGACATCTCAATAACACGAAATAAATACGTTTTGATATAGGTTATTAAAACACGAGCGTAGTTTTAAAAAACGAGCCTTGGCGAGTTTTTTAATAGTATCACGCGAGTGTTTTAATACCGAGTTATGTGCAGTTACATACACTACTTTATCTACACTCATTATTCAAAGAAATAAAACAAAAAATTTATAAATTTTATTTATTGTTGGCTGTCTGGAAAACATTTGCCATAGTTTTGTGCGTTTTTAAGAAAAATAAGTGTTGCATAATGAGTCCAACCTGTTGCATAATGGTCATTATGTTACAGTTTCCATTTTAAAATTTTCGTTTTTATCATCTGAGTTAAAAAGTATGTCATTATGAGTTCAAGTGTGAGTTCATAATTGGAACATTATAACATGAGTGTAGTTATGAAGACAAATAAAATCTACTGGAACAGACTATAGTTACCTATTTAATTCATATCTACTATAATACTACAAGAATTGAACTACCGACGGTACCTATGCAAGAGTATTTTTTCACAGGAGTTCGGTGACAGCTGTCAAATTCATATAAATTTCGAGTAGGTCTCTTTCTAACACACAAGAAACGTATATATCCGTCCTGCTTTCACCCAACTCATCTAAGTAAAATAATATAGCTACCTCTTTCTAAAATACATATGTGTGATAGTGACAGATATAGTTGGCGTTTAGATTAGTGATGTACATTCAGTGCACTTGAGATCAGTCTTGATTAGGACTCATACACCCAGTTGCAGAAAAGAACTCTAAAATTGTATGTCAGCATCATCTCTAATGCTTCATTAAATTTATTTATTGAAGTGTCAAAAGAACACCTTAGCGTAGTTTTACGTTGCACAAAACGACATTAGCACCCTGTCAATGCTAAAGAGACATTAGCTAGAACTGTTTTGAGTAACAACCTTAATTTTAATGAACTTTAAAGTTTTAATGTCTCAATAACAAATGTCCTCCTGAAAAATCTTTGTGCAACTGAGTGTTAGTCATTTCAAGACCTTTCCAATTACAGGATTGATAATTTCTAGTTAAAATGAAGTCTAGAAAACATGTGACTTACGGTCAATTATCTTATCCGTGGTCAGGATTGACCAGTAGGTTAAAATATGGAGCAATGGCGATGGGCGATGTCGTGATACCACAGCTTGTCTAATAGTCGAATTTTCAAATTTAGTAGTAACACCACAGTGTCTACCATCGATCGCGTGACGCCATGCTCTCCCAAGATGCATTGAAATGCATTACATTAGCATTTCAATGCAAATACTGAGGACATAAAAATACCTTGGCTATATGGGCTTCGTACTCTTTGCCTTCCCTACATGGGAGAATTTTACAACAACATGGCGGCTGCCGGCACAGCCTCAGAGAGAACAGAACTGGAGTAGCCTTTGTCTAACATTCCCCTCTGCCAAATGCACAAGCATCGGATGCTTGCACGTTTAATAAAACTAGTTGAGCCGCCATTTTGACAGCCATAACATTGTAAACGTTGCGGCGAACAGAGCTCCCGCAAAAATGCCTGCCTGTGCTGTTTTTTGTTGTAAAAATAAATAGAAAACATCGAGTATGCTAAAAGATGGTGTCACCTTTTATTTGTAATTATAATTTTTAAGATTTCATGATTATTTACTTCATTATTTCATGTTTTAGAATTCTACGATTTCAAATTTCGAACGCTTAAAATAGTCTCGTGGGGAGTGCGGCTGTGACGTTGTCAAAACGCACACCCCACGTGACTATTTTAAGCGTGTGTGCGTGAAATTTAAAATTGTGTGTCGAATTATGCATGTGTGCATTTGTAAAAACGGCTGGCTTTGAGTGTAGTGGTAACCTCACCCCCGCAAGAAATGGCAGAAAAAAATTTTTGAGAAATTGACTAATGGCTACTCCAGTTCTGTTTACTCTGAGGGCACAGCTGATGTATATTGCTTCGAATTTTCATAGCAAATTTAACAATTTGTCTAGCTGACGTCATACATTTTGGCTTTTCCATTGACGCTTTAGGTCTAGATTTTAACTATTGAAGTAACTATTCCTACGGTTGAAAAAATCACCTTATCTCTAAGATGAGTATTTTCGCAAAATTCCAGTCTTTAGTAAGGACTCAAAGACTCATGTTCAGTACATCACTAAAGTAAACCACTATTACGACATTATGTATTACTTTGACACGGGTTTTATAATTTAATTTTGTTGAAACGCTAAACAATATTTTTAATGGCAATATTTTGGATTTTTTAATTGACGGGTTTAAAAGTAAGTTAAGGATGTAAGTAGCTTAACATAAGGAATTTTCCCCGTTTATGACAGATTTTTGAGATAGTTGGGTCTAAATGAATTGATCTAAAAAAATGATAACTCTGTGCACCTATTAAGAGTTTTTATATAATATATACGACAATCCCCGATTTACTCCATATATTTACTTAGCGGTTGGGACCCGAGTTGGGACGGACGGGGCACTACTCGTTCGAGGCCGCGGGAAACGCGGGTTCGATCCCACCGCCTGTACCACTGAGTTTGAATAAAACTTATGTACAGTTCATTGTGAATATCGCTTCCCTCACATTGTGCCCGGTGCATGGCAACAGGCTCGCCACCTGTTACATGGAGATCTAACATATCTGGCGAAATATGGGTGTTTAAAACCTCTGCCCACCCCTTCGGGGAAAAGAGGCATGATGTTTATTTACTTCAGTTTTATACAGTCTTATTTTTAAATCAACAACCTCGCAATAATAGACAGCTTACATTGTAATATCAACATTTGTTCTACGAATTTGATAATCTGACACATTTCACTTTCATACAAAAAATAATACCATACATACATACAATCACGCCTGTAATCCCCGAAGGGGTAGGAAGAGTCCAAGAAGCACTGTGTTCCTTAAGACCACATTTAGCCATACAAAAATTGGGTTTGGTCAGATGAAAAATCGTGAAAGAGAAGTAACAAGTGGCTAGCTCATCGCCTACACAATCACAGAGCCAGTACCCAATACGCCCTTAGTCGCTTGACGACATGCTAGGCATGAAAAGCAGTTGGTACATATATTTTGAGCAGTCAATGATGGAGAAAAACCACTGCGATTTTCGGATAGTTTATATAAAAAATTTCACTAGGAGCACTGTAGGCAATATAGCTCCTCTTTTTTTTTCATAAAATATCATCACGCCTCTTTCCCCGAAGGGGTAGGCAGAGGTGTTAAACGCACACTTTTCGCCAGATATGTGAGGTCCGCATGTAACAGGTGGCGAGCCTGTTGCCATGCACCGGGCACAATTTGAGGCAAGTGATATTCACAATGAACTGTACATAAGTCTTATTCAAACTCAGCGGTACAGCAATTAATTAATAAAATTATTGCAAATGTTTCAGTTTAAAAAAAAAAAGATATATAAGTTTAAATTCTTTGGTTAGTACGGAACTATTATATAGGAACGTTTCTG
Organism: Parapoynx stratiotata; assembly: GCA_910589355.1. Classification (NCBI taxonomy): domain Eukaryota; kingdom Metazoa; phylum Arthropoda; class Insecta; order Lepidoptera; family Crambidae; genus Parapoynx; species Parapoynx stratiotata. The sequence continues at coordinate 4,834,769 of OU342485.1, read as the reverse complement.
AAAGATACTAATTATAAATTCATATTGACATCAAAATGCACCGTTTTCTATGAAACTCGGCGCAGAGGTAGCTAAAATGACGGAGAAATATAAATATCCATGGGATATTTTTTTATATACCTATATTTATATTTATAATGATAGGACTAATGCCTTTTACGCGTGATTCATAAAGTTTTTCTCTTAATTTTCGTATATTTTGTTTGTCTAAGGTCTGTCACTACCATAAAGTTACAGGAAGTAGTAGAAGGGGTATAGATACCGCCACCACCTTCCGGTGTTGGTTGTGGTCGCTCCTTCCTCTTCCTGTTTATCGCTATCTCTTTCTGACTCCATCGTTTCCTGTAAAAAAATCTTCTTTAATGTTGTAGCAACTCAAATGTTCTTTTCGCTGCCGAATTGTTTAACATTATATTTTGATGACACAAATATTATGGGTCATAAAAAATAAACTCAACCAAATATCTATCACAATACATTTTCTAGGAATTGACCCTAAATCCTTCATTGATGCTTTTCCCAGATTTTTTATATTTCCAGTAACGTATAATGCTGCCTAAATAAATATTTTGCCGTCCAAATAATTATATTGCTGACAAAATATTTGTTTAGTGCCCAAATGATTTTTCCGCTGACCATTTTGTTGCTGACCAAATAATTAAATGGCTGTCCAATTAATTATTTCCCTATTAATTTCACAGTGTGAAATCGCAGATCGTGCGCATCGCATTTCATTCGCTGTTGCGTGAATGCGATGTGCCCCGCGAGAGCGAGCGAGTAGGAAAGTAGGATTCTTTGAGCATCAGAGATTCTAACATGCACTGTTAGAAAAAGACGAACATATTCCTGAGGGACGCCTCCGGATATTTTTCAATTTCATTACGAAGTCATAATTCATATTCCACCACGAAACAGGAACTAGCAAGTGTGACATTAGTCCGCTGTGAAACAAAAATCATTACGAAATGTAAATATTAGGTCCTTACATATGAAATTGGCGTTTTGTATGGAGATTTTGGGGAACTCTGCATTTTCCATACTAACATTTTTTCAGTTTTCTTCACAACGACAAATCCAAAGATAATAATATTTGGCATGTATCATTAGACAAGCTTTAGCTATATGTGTGATATCACACTTCTTTAAAATTATTTATCTTTTTTATGTGAATGCAAATCAAATTATGTATTCGGAAGGCACTGAAAAGGAGTTGTCTCCGTGTCCAATTTTAACACAATAAAACTTACAACGAATTATCAAAACAAATCAAAAGAGTTCAAAAATATGGTCTATTTTTAGAGGAGGTAATTATTTTTTAAGAATACTCTGAAACTTAATAGTTACGAACAAAATACTAAGAGAGAAGAAAAACACCAATTTCATGGGTAAGGACCCAATATATATAACTTGAAGTTGACTGACTGACATAGTGATCTATCAACGCACAGCCCAAACCACTGGACGGATCGGGCTGAAATTTTGCATGCAGGTAGATGCTATGACGCAGGCATCCGCTAAGGAAGGATTTTGATTAATTCTACCCCCAAGGGGATAAAATAGGGGATGAAAGTTTGTATAAATACTAATATTATAAAGCTAAAGAGTTTGTTTGTTTATTTGGTTGAACGCGCTTATCTCAGGAACTACTGCTCCGATTTAAAAAAAAACTGTTAGATAGCTCATTTATCGAGTAAGGCTTTATAGCATCACGCCACCTCAAAGTCACTATTCACGCGAAGTCGCGGGCAAAAGCTAGTCATATGATAAAAATTCATCGTTTCATTAAATGATAATGATTGAAAAGTAGCAATCATTCCCATGCCTAGTCCCTTACATCTCTAGTGGTAACCTACTCAAAAAGTTTAAAACACTACGAGAAGACCCTTACCTTGCTCAAGACGACGTTTGAAGTTAACTTAAGCTTCTCATCTCTCAAAGCCTCGCTCTGAAACAATAAGTAAACGAAATAGATAAGAAATAATAAAAATAATAGTTTAAATAACTAAAAAACACGGTTTTAGCACGCACTAAAAATTACAAAATAATTCGGACATTTAATTCGATGACTCAAGAATTTTCTCTTTGCCCAATCTTCATTAGATCGCAGGTAAATATAGACAATTTCAGTTCGTGAGGAACGATAAATAATAGACTAGTTGACCCTATTTTTTAATTGGGCCCCAAATGATTAAATACTGATAGCCATCACCATAAAAAATAATAAAAAAAATTTCTGTAGCCTATAACACAATAAATTTTAAATTATAAATTACACTTTTGCTTAAATGTCAAAAACGCCTTAGGTCCTGATGGTCTATGAATGATCTGTGTTGTAGCGTCACGATTATTGTAAACAATTCAATACGCATGCGTGACAAAGCCGACAGTCATGCGACTGGTTGCACCTGACGTTTGACGGATTTTGACCATGCGTAGTAATTGTTTACATGAAGCGTTACTCAACAAATTTCACGAACATGGTGGATAGCGTTTTTGGCAGATGAAAAAAAAAGTTTAAATAAAACCTATTTAAATTAAATTACACTATGTGAATGACACATTATTTTTATTACCTTTGACATGAGTCAACTAGCCTATAACCTATACGAAATGGTTATAAGAAGGTAATCTACTTTATTAAATATTTACTATGATTTATTATGAGAGAAAGCGTGGAGCGTTTTGTCCAAAAAGAGTAAAGACTAAACGCTCCACGCTTGGCTGACGCCTTAGATGGGTGACCAAAACTTTGTGATCTCGAGAATAAAACCACTACGGCAACGAGCCTCTCATTGCATTACCATTGCTTTAATCACACCTTGAATGTTAAGAAAAGTTCAGTTAAAAACGTTTTAGAAGCCGCCGGAAGTTTCGGAAGGCGCCGTTGGTCCCGGCGGTTATTGCAGCCGTTCCGCCCAACCGCATTGGGCCGGCGTGGTGGTGTTACGGCCCATACTCGTGTGTCTCTTTATGGGGAAAGACTGTGCTTAGCAGTGGGACATATACCAAAAGAACAGTTAAAATTAATTGTTCGTCATCAGCCTATATACGCCCCACTGGCACTGCTGACGGGCCTTCCTCATGGAGAAACACATGAGGAGTATGGGCCGTAACACCACCACGCTGGCCCAAAACAGTCACAAATGCGACCGGGGTTAACGGATGAACGCCTTCCGAAGCACGGAGGAGCTCGAGATCACAAAGTCTTGGTCACCCATGCACGGCCTGACCATGGCGAAGGTAGCTTTGTTTTCGATCTGTTATAACCTGCGCCACAATGCAACAACTGCTTAATAAGCATTATATGTAAAGTGGTATCTTTCCACGCAAACTAAGGTGCCAGTTTGCAAAATTCATAATTAATTATTTTATTGTATTTTAAAGTCAGTTAGACTCTGGAACTCGCGGTAAGCAGGCGAATCTGCTCCGGGTGAAATAGGGATGTCAGTTAACAGTGTTCAATATCTAATTTGTGATTTATCACCAATAAAAAAAAGTAAGTGTAGTTTTTATTTTTGTAAAATTCTCCCATCTAGGGAAGGCAAAGGGAACGAAGCCCATACAGCCAAGTTTTCAGTATTTATTTCTACAGTAGTTTGGGAGAGTTTGACGTCAAACGATCGATGGCAGACACTGTGGTGCTACTTGGATGAGGTGAATTACCACGATAAAAAACTCATTACTTTTCACACCACTTGACGCTTATTTCGATAATCCTCCACATTGCACATCATCACAGACTCTTATTACACAAAACTACACTGATTTTACGTAACAATATCCACTCTGAAACAATATTACAATTATCGAAATAAAAATCACGTCCGCCATTAGTCAAATGCCGCCAAAAAATCCGTAGTTTTTTTTTTAAAAAGACTAACAGGACCGGTCTCTTTTTTTATTTTTTTATTCAGTTTTACGGCTCTGGTTGCAGGACCTTTTGAGCCACACGTTAACAGTAGAATTCTTTTCTTCAGAAGTTTGCTAGTTATGTGCTAGTTTATGCATTTCAATGCATCTTGGGAGAGTTTGGCGTCAAACGATCGATGGTAGACACTGTGGTGTTACTTGGATGAGGTGGATTACCACGATAAAAATCCCATCGTTTTTCACACCACTTAACGATTATTTCAATGATTCTCCATATTGCTCTTCATTATTGACACTTATTACACAGAACTACACTGATTTTACGCAACAAGATCCACTCCGAAACAATATTACAATCACTGAAATAAAAATCATGTCCGCCATAGTTGAATGCCGCCTAAAACTCCAGGACCGGTCTCCTAACAGATCGAAGCCAAAGCGCACTGACCACCACGCCACCGAGCTCGTCAATTAATCTTCTAAAATAAATATTGGGTCCTTACCTATAAAATTGGTGTTTTTATTCTCTCTTAGTATTTTGTTTGTATCTATCAAGTTTCAGACTATTCTTAAAAAATAATTACCTCCTCTTAAAATAGACCATATTTTTGAGCTCTTTTGATTTGTTTTGATAATTTGTTGTAAGTTTAATTGTGTTAAAATTGGACACGGAGACAACTCTTTTTAAGTGCCTCCCGAATACATCATTTGATTTGCATTCACTTAAAGCTAAATAATTTTTATGAAGTTTGATATCACACATATCGCTTAAGCTTGTCTAATGATACATGCCAAATATTATTATCTTTGGATTTGTCGTTGTGAAGAAAACTGAAAAAATGTTAGTATGTAAAATGCAGACATCCCCAAAATCGCCGTACAAAACACCAATTTCATAGGTAAGGACCTAATAGTTATTACCTCAATAACATCGTCCTTGTCACAGCCGGGCGGCGATCCCCCGTCCCGCGGCTCCACTTGCGTGGGTCTGCTGACCATGCCCTGTTCGGCATCAGTCTGCGTGCTTTGATCGCGTTTCGTTTCTTTCGTTTCTTCGTTCTCGAGTTCTGGACCGTCTTTTGACGACTGCAAGAGAAATGGAAAACGATATAATAAATATAAATATCCTCCTCAGAGGTGCTCGGTGGCGTAGTGGTTAGTACGCTTTGGCTTTCGATCGAAAACAAAGCCACCTTCGCCATGGTCAGGCCGAGGATGGGTGACCAAATATTTGTGATCTAGAGCTGCTCCGTGCTTCGGAAGGCACGTTAAGAAGTTGGTTCCGGTCGTTATAGCAACCGTTTCTACCCACCAACCCTTGGGCCAGCGTGGTGGTGTTACGGTCCAACTCCTCATGTGTTTCTCCATGAGGCTGTGCCCAGCAGCGGGACGAATATAGGCTTAGGACGAGGTTAGTTTTATTATCTGGTCGTTATTTTGTGTGTTTGTACGTCTCACCTCCATATCCTGCTCGCTGACGGTCACACCAGCGTCTCCTGCCTTCGTTTCCCTGGGCTGATCCGAAGACACGAAGTCCGGCAGATCCTGATTATCAAAAACATTGTTTAGGTTTACATACTATTACGACTGGCCGCTTCTCTCTACATCGCTTTGTCCATTATTTACTATTAGGTCCTTACCTATGAAATTGGTGTTTTGTATGGAGATTTCGGGGAATTCTGCATTTTCCATACTAACATTTTTTCAATTTTTTTCACAACGACAAATCCAAAGATAATAATATTTGGCATGTATCATTAGACAAGCTTTAGTAATATGTGTAATATCACACTTCATAAAAATTATTTATCGTTTTTAACTGAATGCAAATAAAATGATGTATTCGGGAGGCACTTAAGAAGAGTTGTCTCCGTGTCCAATTTTAACACAATTAAACTTACAACAAATTATCAAAACAAATCAAAAGAGCTCAAAAATATAGTCTATTTTTAGACGAGGTAATTATTTTTTAGGAATACTCTGAATCTTAATAGTTACAGACAAAATACTAAGAGAGAAAAAAAACCAATTTCATAGGTAAGGACCCAATATTTAAAATGTACTGACAGGTTCCTCTAATGGGGTCTGTCAGTTACTTAGTTTCAGTAGAGCAAGTCGTGTAATTTTATATCTTCGCTGTACATACCTGTTACCAATACAGAGCTATAGTTGTTATTTCGTGTTTCTATCCGTAGGTTACACAGTCCACTTCACTCGCTATCGCACACATATAATCACGACTATTATCCCCTAAGGGTTAGTCAGAGACTAGGCAAAAGCACCGCAAAAGCAGTCCAGTGCCATAGTCCGCGCTTCAAGCAGTGACTGCACTCAGCGTGACAGGTGGTGATCCCGTCGCCGCTATAAGCTATTGGATGTTGTGCAGTTCTAAGTCCATTAGTCGCCTTTTACGACACCTAAGGGAAGAGATAGGTTGGTTGTTCTTTTAATTTATTATTTATTTATTTATATATACTTTATTGCACATAATAATACAAAGAACTTATACGATAACAAAAAAGCAATTGGCGGCCTTATTGCTAAACAGCAATCTCTGCCAGGCAACCTGTTTGAGAGACAATAGCAAAAAAAAAAACAAAAAAAAACATGCCATTTAATCAGCCGCTACCACACGGCTGTTTAGGTTAAGTTTGATTAAAATATTGCTTTTTATAATAAACACAGCAACTTACTCAAACACCTGTTGGTAAGAAGTAGAAGAGCCCATTTGCGGAGATAGCCGAGCCCTGGAGAACACCTACCCTAGCCACCTTTTTTTTTTTTTCATAAAAATCTTAACAAATCACTCCACACTACCTGATGATAAGCAGTAGAGGAGTCCATCTCAACCTTGCTGGCCCATTATGTGCTTCTTCTCGCCTCGTCGTCGTGTGGTAGCTCATTAAAACAATACTACCAACCCATCTCTTCCCTTGGGTGTTGAAAAGGTGACTAATGGACTTGGAACTGCACAACATCTAATAGCTTATAGCGCAGGACTCACCACCTGTCGCGCTGAGTGCAGTCACTGCTTCAAACGCGGATTATGGCAGTGGACTGCTTTTGCCTAGTCTCTGACTAACCCTTAGAGGATAATAGTCGTGATTGTGAATATCGCTTGCCCGGTGCATGGCAACAGGCTCACCACCTGTCACAGGACTTAAAATATAAGACGAATCGTGGGTGTTCAACACCTCTGCCTACCCCTTCGGGGAAAGAGGTGTAATGGTATGTTATGACAGTACCTGTGCGTCCCGCCGCCACCGCGGGTAGTCGGCCGCCGCCCGCCGCATCTTGTCGAGGTAGGCGGGCGCCGCCCTACCGCTCGCCCACGCCGCTACACCTCCCGGTAGCCCCCCTACCGCTGGCTCGTCGTAGTAGGTCAATACAAATTCCATGCCCGGCTAGAATAGAATAGAATATCATTTATTTGCACTGACTGAAGTATCATTACAGGTTCTTATATAACAATAGACCTCCTCTCATTCAGCCGACAACCGTGACATTCAAATTGAAATACAATTATTATATATTACACAAAGATTTCAAAAGTTTCTATCATAGCATAATTAAGCCATATTTAAACATTTTTAGTTAAATGACAAAACACTAACACAAAAATAACATGATAAGATTGATAAACAACATTTTAACGTAAAACAGTACAAGCATTAAAATGTTTGTGTCTACCATTTTTTGAACCGTATATAAAGTGCTTGAGATTAGCCATTTAACTAAACTACTTAAGAATCTCTTAACATTAGGTTCCTTCTTACTCGCAGGCACTATATTGTATATAATAAAGCAGTTTTTTTGAAAAAAATAATACAATTTTTTCTGAAGCCTATAACACAATAAATTATAAATTGCGTTTTTGCTTAAATGTCAAAAACGCCTTCGGTCCTGATGGTCTATGAATTATCTGTGCTGTAGCGTCACGATTATTGTAAACAATCCAATACGCATGCGTGACATAGCCGACAGTTATGCTTGATTGGTTGCGACTGGTGTTCGACGGATTTTGACCATGTGTTGTAGTTTACATGAAGCGTTACTCAACTAATTTCACGAACATGGTGGATAGTGTTTTTGGCAGATGAAAAAATACAACATATTTAAATTGAATTTCTACAGCAATCCCTTATTTATATTTATCGAATTTGGTATATTTCGGACCCTCGTACTAAATACTATGTGAAAGACACATATTTTCATTACTTTTGATATGAGTCAACTAGCCTATTGACAAATAAATTGAACCTATATTCACGTTATTTCGCACCTTCCTTGTATGCGAGCGCTAACGATCAAGGAAAACGGTTTCTCCCGGACGAGCCGTTTCATTGCTTTTCGAGAATCTCCCGCAGCATACGGCCGCCAACGACTAATGAAAATGCGCCCTAAGTACGGCAACCACTTACCGTTTGGGCAGACTGCTTCATACACTTTGTTGCATAAAATAGATAAAGGGTGTTATTTAAACGGTCAGCAAAAAATACAACTGGTCAGCAACTTATGGACAGCAAATATTACTAAATTGGTCAGTCAAGTAACTAATTGGGCAAATGTTGTTATATATTATATGTATAGCGCCTAATTATTTCAAAAATTTAATAGTAGATTAGTAGCCAAGGGCTGTAAGGCATCAATTGCACTTTAGGCGCACGAGCGCAGCGAGGACGCTTATAGTTCGAGGGTGCAATTGATGCTTACACCCGAGCTAACTACTCTGCTTTACATCTCGATTGTGAGGTAAGTGGAAAAAAGGCATTACAAGAATAAATAAATTTATTTTCAAGAACTAAATTTAGCTTCGCCGTTCGATATTCAAAATTGATGAAAATAGCGAAGCGACCTCTTTTGTCATTGGGCTGAATGCATGATGTCTAGTGCCAGTAAGATGGTTAGATGTACGCGAACTTTTTGAAAGAGTTTTTTTTTAATTACTTACCGCCCTAGGGCGTTTCTAGCTACATTATTAACCTAGGGCGGTAATTGATCACTTACAACCCGCATCTGGGGGTATTAAGGACCTACTTACCGAACATGAGAGATGTAAAATTGATTTTTGTGTCACGTATTGGACTCATACACGCCGATGTTCTTAAATAAGATCATAATTTGAATATAAAAACATGAGTGTAGATATTGAACCGGTTATAATGCGTTACCTTATCCGGACCATGCGTGGACCTGATGACCATGTGGCTCCAGTACTCGTACACCCGGATCGCGTGCTTCGTCTCCGGGACAGCCGGGTGCTCGCAAGACCGGGATATTATTACGAATACCTGTCACATACGCACATATAATAAGTACCTATACTATCTTCAGACATTCACACCTATAAACTAGCCCCATTTTAAGCAACTAATGCTGCTTGTGTTACGTATACGAGACTCAGAGTAAATAGAACTGGAGTAGCCATTAGTCAATTTCTCAAACATGTTTTTCTGCCATTTCTTGCGGGGGGTGAGGTTACCACTACACTCAAAGCCACACACATAAACAATAACTTTTTCATCCCACCACCTCGGAAAGTGTAATTTTGCGCTTCGAAATCTGGCTGGAAAATTCTATTTTATTCGCTTGAGCGGCAAAGTAGATTTGAATTTAGAACATCACATATAATGAGTACTCAATATAATTGTAAATTCAAAACGTCATTAAACCTATTTAATGTAACCTCTATGGTGCCAAATTTATGATTAGAACTTTTTAAATTGTGAAAAAATATTTTGTCATTATAAATTGTTTTCTTTTTCATTTTGTCATTTCCTCGCTGAGGTGGGATGAAAAGTTACGTATTGCACTCGAGTGGAAAGATTTTTCACCTTGTGCTCGTTTGTTTCCCTCGCTGACGCTCAGGATTCTAATTTAGAATCACTCGCTGCGCTCGTGATTCAACTTAAGAATCCTTCGCTTGCTCGGTCATCCAAATCGAGCACGCGGTTAAAAAGGAACTTTCCACTCTTGTATAATAAATAACTATTACCGTTTTTACAAAGCACACATGCATAATTCGACATACAAATTTAAATTTCACGCACACACGCTTAAAATAGTCACGTGGGGTGTGCGTTTTGACAACGTCACAGCCGCACTTCCCACGAGACTAGCGTTCGAAATTTGAAATCGTAGAATTCTAAAACATGAAATAATGAAGTAAATAATCATGAAATCTTAAAAATTATAATTACAAATAAAAGGTGACACCATCTTTTAGCATACTCGATGTTTTCTATTTATTTTTACAACAAAAAACAGCACAGGCAGGCATTTTTGCGGGAGCTCTTCGCCGCAACGTTTACAATGTTATGGCTGTCAAAATGGCGGCTCAACTAGTTTTATTAAACGTGCAAGCATCCGATGCTTGTGCATTTGGCAGAGGGGAATGTTAGACAAAGGCTACTCCAGTTCTGTTTACTCTGAGATACTAGATGACGGATAATAGTAGCTTATGTAACTGTCACATAATATAGGTTATTAAAACACGAGCGTGGTTTTAAAAAACGAGCCTTGGCGAGTTCTTTAACAGTATAACACGAGTGTTTTAATAACCTATATTATGTGTCAGTTGCTTATTTATTTTATTATTAGATTTAAGTGCAGTTCCATACACTACTGTTTGTTGATAAAAACAGTAACTCATTATTCAAAGAAATAATTCAAAAATTATAATTATTTTTATTTATTGTTGGCTGTCTGGAAAACATTTGCCATAGTTGTGGAAACTTCACTGATTTATGTATTTGTTATTGTGTTTTATTGTGTGTTATTGTGTTTAAGTTTTATTGTAATTGTTTGTTTCCCTCAAAATAAATAAATAAATAGTTTTTTGTGTTTTTAAGAAAAATAAGTGTTGCATAATAAGTCTAACCTGTAGCATAATGGTCATTTTGTTAGTTTCCATTTTTAAATTTTCGTTTTTATCATCTGTGTTAAAAAGTATGTCATTATGAGTTCGAGTCTGAGTTCATAATTCGAACATTATAACATGAGTGTAGATAAATATATTTTATATATGAATACATAAATATGCAGAATATGCACAATACATATAAACATCCAAGACTGCAGAAAAATGCTTGTATTCACCACACAAACATCTGCCCTCACCGGGGACCAAACCCAGAACCTCTCGAGATGGCGACGCCTTGAGACCGACGCCTTGAACAACACCTTGAATAATAACACTTGTTCTTCGACTTTTGATAATTTTACACATTTTACTTTCATACAATAATAAATATCAATTTCCGTTCTGAATGTTCTTAGCTCTGTGCGGAACGCGCACGCGAGCTTCGCAGGTGTCGCCTTTTCGTCTGCACGGAACATAGACTTACTAATGTCACGATGGTACATTATAAGCTTGTAAAATCATTTTTGATTAATCTATTGAGTTATGGTAAAAGTCGATGAACAAATGTTATTATTTACGATGTAAACTATCTTGTCTTGAGGGATTGTTGATGCATTGTAAATAACCTTTTTTTTCTTTATTTTATATAAAAAGCTCAGCAAATGACTCCACACTACCTGATGATGAGCAGTAGAGGAGTCCATATGTGAAGAAGCTTGCGCAGCATGCTGACATACTGCCCTAGCCACCCTCACCTTGCCGGCCCAAAAAATGCCTTTTCACGCCTCTTTTGAAGGAACCCATATTGTAAGAAGGAGGGAATACGTGTGCCGGTAAGGAATTCCACGCTGTACGAAGTCGGTAAGGAAGTCACGAAATCTCTTAGTGTTTTTCTTAAGTAACTTACAATTTTCTTGATTGTTTTTGTAATGTAACTTAATTAAAACTAGTGTGTTATTTATGGATTTACTTACAAATGTTTGATTATAATTCGTGAACGTAAATATATATATTAAACTCTTTATTGCACATAAACAAAAAAATACAGTGTAAACAGCAGAAGTATACAAGGGAGAACTTATCCCTAATAGGGATATCTTCCTGTCAACCCGTCACAGGTGTGTGAGATCTCAAGATGTGAGAGAAGCGACACCAGTGCACAAGAGAAAACAGAAATCTATGCAATCATATTCATTACTAAACAAATAAAATGATATAATGAAACAATATATACACTCAATAAAATATAAATACAAATCATATAAATAAATAAAAATAAATACATAATACTATGCCTAAACTGAGAAATTAATACAGATGAGAACAAAAAGTCGATAATGTAAAATGATAAAAAATACACTTATATGCTACGTGCTAATGGTTCCTGTTGGCACCAATCGCAAGAAAATGTTTTTGTAATGTTGAGTGAAATAAGTGCGCCCTTGAAAATGAAACTTATCATCTTGTTTCTCAGTAAGTGAATTTGAAATTTTTTTGAGAAATAAATGATCTTTACCCATAGTGTGCAAAGTAGACGTAGCGAAAGTGAAAGAGTGACTCCGTAGACTAGCACGCGTACTCATGTGGAGGAAGGGGGGGGAGGGATAAGGTCGAGTTCTTCAGAGCTATAAAGGAGTTTGTATGCAAACTACTTTCTTTACGTAAGATTAGTACCTATGTCTGTGACTAGATGGCGCTATGGTCTAGTTGAATCGTACTATCGTTTGCTCCTACTGATTTCATCGGGTCGATGGTGGTTTTTAATATGGGCTTCCTACTTCCTGTATGCAATATACAGTACGCAGTACAAGTATTTTATTGCATCTCACCTAGTAGACCATAATTAACATTTGGTCCTTCGAGCCGGCTAGACTTGATAGTGTGTGTAGGCGGTGTGTCTCTCCATGGTATAAACGATTAAAGGCGCTAAGCGACGCTACCTTGAATAAGTTACAATCCCTCACCAACCAACCCCCACCTCACCAATTCCCTCACCTTATTATCAAACCCAGATCCAGCATCTATCTTCCTCTGTCTCTCTCTCGCCTCGTCCTCTCTCGCTTTCCTCTTCGCGTGGGAGTGCACGCTCGGCCGCTCGGTCTGCTCGGGAACTTCCACCAGTTTAGGAGGAGAGGAGGACTTAACCTCGAACTCTTTGTGCCGTCTTATGTACACGTAGTCGCGGTTAGCGAAGAGCCTCTGGAAGGAAAAAAAATATGCATTTATTGACCAGAGACAGGACACGGAGCTCGGTGGCATTGGTAAAAGCATACTATGCTTTGGCTTCCGATTGAAAACAAAGCTACCTTCGCCATGGTCAGGCTGTGGATGGGTGACCAAAACTTTGTGATCTCGAGCTCCTCCGTGCTTCGGAAGGCACGTTTAGCCGTTGATCCCGGTCGCTATTGCGGCTGTTTCTACCCACCAACCCATATTGGGCCAGCGTGGTGGTGTTACGGCAACTCAACTCCAATGTGTTTCTCCAAGAGGAATGCCTGTGTCCAGCAGTGGGAAGTATATAGGCTGAGGACAGGACACACAAAATAGTTTTCCGAGAGTTGACTGGACAGTCTCTGCTAGAAGTAGCTGACCGTCAGCCAATCGGCGCTCAGCATCTCATCCGTAATCGGTGGCCCGATTGGCTCCCCCGTGGCATCCCGTCTTTCTCATTGGTGCCACGTCAGTACCCATGCGCAGCTGGCTTCAACACCGCGTAGCGCTCAACATCAAAGTTATATGCCGCTAATTACACTGTAAATGGCCTATGCACTAATATTTTATTGACGATAATACTATGCCATTTCTGGCATGTATGCATATCTCAAGTTGAGATGAGTTGAGATTCTCAACTTACAAGTCAGTGGTATATACAACCGATAATGCCACGACCTGCAAAAAATCCCGTTCTGTCTCGTTCTGTTTCATCGCCATAAAAAGTAACAGGCTCGTCTAGCTCCCAGGACAATCTCTGCCACTAGCTGTTAATAGACCATAACATTCCCTTACCGCCAGCACCTCCCAATGGAGGTAATGACAGGCATCCATATTCAGAGAATGGGCTGGACCCTATATGTCTACTAGCTTATGCCCGCGACTTCGCGTAGAATAGGTACTTTGAGTGTTGTGGTATGTAGTCTATAGCCTTCCTCAATAAAAAAGGCTATTCAACATTGAAAGATTTTTTCAAATTGGAACGTAGCCTCATTTGGTGGAATAGAAAATTTACTCTTAGTCTATTATTAGAAGCGAAGTTCATAGTGGCGTAAATTTGTTCTTAATTTTTTTTAATAGTTATCGGGGTAAAAGGTACCCTATGTCCTTTCTCAGGCTCTAGACTACTGTGTCCTTTCTCAGGCTCTAGACTACCATTTCGATTAAATTGGTTTATTAGTTTTCGCATGAAAGCGAGATAGACAGTTAGAGTTACTTTCGCATTTATAATAATAGGTCTTTACCTATGAAATTGCATTTTTTCTCTTTTAGTATTTTGTCTGTAACTATTAAGTTTTAGAATATTCTTAAAAAATAATAAGTTCCTCTAAAAATAGACCATATTTTTGAGCTGTTTTGATTTATTTTGATAATTTATCGTAAGTTTAATTGTATTAAAATTAGAAACGAAGACAACTCTTTTTAAGTGCCTTCTGAATACATCATTTGATTTGCTTTCACTTAAAAACTATAAATTTTTATGAAGTGTGATATCACAAATATTGCTTAAGCTTGTCTAATGAAACACGCCAACAATGATTATCTCTGGATTTGTCGTTGAGGAGAATCTGAAAAAAATTTAGAATAGTAAATGCAGCCTTCCCCAAAATTTCCATACAAAACGGCAATTTCATAGATAAAGGCCTATTATTAGTATGGATGTAGCAAGTGTGTGTGTGTGTGTGTGTGTGTGTGTGTGTGTGTGTGTGTGTGTGTAGTTCTGTTTAATTCCCTCACCGGCCACAGCACCTCCCAATGCAGTATCGCCTGGTCGAGGCCTCGCTCGACGACCGCCAGCGCGGCGACGGCGGCGTCCCACGCGCGCCGGTATGCGCCGTCCACCTGCACCGCCGCGAAGTCTTGCGCGCGCACGTCTTTGTATCGCCCGTACACTGTAACGTTAATAACATTATCTACACTCATGTTATAATGTTCCAATTATGAACTCAGACTCGAACACATAATGACATACTTTTTAACACAGAGGATAAAAACGAATGGAAACTGTAACATAATGACCATTATGCAACAGGTTGGACTCATTATGCAACACTTATTTTTCTTAAAAACGCACAAAACTATGCCAATTTTTTTCCAGACAGACAACAATAAGGAAAATTAATAAACTTTTTTGTTTTATTTCATTGAATAATGAGTGTAGATAAAGTAGTGTATGTAACTGCAAGTAACTCGGTGTAAAAAAACCTATATTATGTGACAGTTACATTAACTTATATTATACTTCAAACCGAGAGCTCTTCTTCTTGCCCACTCTAGGTGGGGTCGGCACGACATGTCTTCTTCTTCTTTTTCCCTCTGTCACTCGTCAGCTCAGCATCCACTTCTTTTATTCTCATATTATTCACGCATTCAATCCATAGCTTCTTTGGTATTCCTCTCACTCTAGGTCCGTCCACATCCATTATCAGCATCCTTCTGTAATGTGACATTCATCCCTCACATCACACGTCCACACCACGCTAACCTATTGCTCCTAATCTTTTCTGTCGCTGGCGCTACTTTCAAACTGCCTCTAATATACTAATTCTGATCTTGTCCATTCTTGTGACTCCGCATATCCATCGCAACATTATACCGAGAGCTACTGACTAGAAATTTGTGTTGTGATAAGTCTTTTTAGGCTAAGTATGGCAACTATCACCTGGCAAACCTCATCCGTGTAGATCATCTATAGTGCGCGCGGAACTAGTTGGCCGCGCCTTAGTTGGTGCTATCATTACTCAGTTCGGCGCCGTACTTCGCGATGGCAACACGCATTGTAAGTTCCGGCTACTTTAAACAAAACGCACATGAGATTATATAGCGAGATGAGTCGCCTACCTAAGGCGCGGCCAACGAGTTCCGCGCGCACTATAACCACAGATTACTAAATAGCTATAACTCCATACTTTTAAAAGTGTAAGAAAATCTGAAAAAAAAAAAACTTAAGGCACAGGCGTTAGCATACTTTGCTCTCGCCACTTCTGAACTCTGGTCTGGGCTTACAGTAACCTTCGGAAAGTAAAACTTTACGTATAAAATCGGCTAATTCGATAAAAATCGGTAAATAATACAGATAATCAGATTCTTTTCACTGCCTCTCTGTTCTAGTGGTTCACACCACCGGGTGTTGATCAAGAGGTCTGGATGCAATGGGGGCAGGGGTCTCCATGGGGGCAGAAGTTTCTCTGCTCGGTTTGGTTGGTGGTAGGGCATCTAAGCCCGCCTGGCTAGCTACCACCGTCTTACCTAAAGTCGCCATAATAACAATGTTATAAGCATTGTTGTGTTCCGGTAATAACACAGGTAAGATAGCCAGTTCCTCAGTTGAGGATTACAGGTGAAGCTAGCTTCCACCTTCGGCCTTATCGTCACTGACCTTCAGGTGATAAGAAGGCCAAGAGCTTGCGTGTCATATGTAAAATAAAATCTTATGCAGTGAAAAAGGACAGATGATTAAATATGGCGACTGACGAAG
Organism: Parapoynx stratiotata; assembly: GCA_910589355.1. Taxonomy (NCBI): domain Eukaryota; kingdom Metazoa; phylum Arthropoda; class Insecta; order Lepidoptera; family Crambidae; genus Parapoynx; species Parapoynx stratiotata. The sequence continues at coordinate 4,818,348 of OU342485.1, read as the reverse complement.
TTCTATGCTCGAACTGCTGTTTCTTTTATATCTTTTTACTATGAAAAACTACGCGCCTATAAACTATAATATTGTATTTTCTACGGGGTAGACGTGTTCTTGAGTGAAGACCGCGACTCGGCAAGCGTAGTGTGGGACGCCCTCCGGCGAGGTGGAGAGGCCGGGGGTAGGGTAAAATGGCGCACATTGGGGTAGGCCTATGTCCACCAGTGGACTAATGTGTGCTGAAGAGATCCAGAATACGTAACTCTGATAAGTTTCATAGCGTTTGAATTACGGGAAGCGGTCGAATTTGCGAGTACAAAATTCCGGTGTAACATACAAACAGAGTGAGTAAGATAAAAGCGTGTAAAAATAGGACGCTCTGATTGGTGAGGTTTTAGGGAAAGGACGAGTTGCGAGGTTTAAAACACACAGACATAAATTTTGAAACAGCTTATTTGTCAAGCGGTAGCTGAGTTTGGACGGACGGGGCACTTCTCGTTTGAAGACCGCGGGAAACGCGTTCAATCCCACCGCCTGTACCACTGAGTTTAAATAAAACTTATGTTCAGTTCATTGTGAGTATAGCGGCTCCGTAATTTTAAGTATAACGTTTATTGTCATAATATGAAGATCCATAATATTGAAAGGTATAATCATCAAAACGCATAAAATTGCGACGCATAATTTTGAGAGTCCTAATATTGTATCGGCTACAATTGTTTGGCATAAATTTGAAACGCACAACTAATGAAAAGCATAATGGTCACAACGCATAATATATTTCGATGACAAATATATAGTTTTTAAGGGTCATAAAAAAATAACCTTAACCTAATATCTACCAGAACACATTTCCTTGGATTTGGTCGTATCGAATCTGGGTGATTATTCGAATCTTTTTAGGGCTACCTAATGTTGTGCTAAACGAAACTGGGAATTTCTATAGTTATGATTAATAATAATATGCCCTTAGAGAGTTATGCCACTTGAATGTTATGAGTAAGAAGAAATATGTGACATGAGTGTTATGCTATTTGATGATTATGCCATTCGATGTATGACAAACGATGTTATGACAATCGAAGTTATGCGAAAACATACAATCCCGAGTATAGCTCGCCTCACATGGTGGCCGGTGCATGGCAACAGGCTCGCCACCTGTTACATGGTGACCTAACATCTGGCGAAATGTGGGTGCTTAACACCTGTAAAGAATTACCTTTGTACGCGTAAAGACCTTGTCCAGGCTTGTACTCCTTGCGCCATATGATCACGTCTTCAGCTTCGATATAGGGCTCCCAGCCGTCGTGCGGGGTGTCTCTCGGGGGAGGATCCTTGCACCTGTGACCACGGACGATTAGAACAAACCCTTGGACAGGTTCCCGCGGGAGGGTTGGAATAATTGGGAGTTTGTGAGGGCTGGCGTTTGTTATAAATAATTATCAATTAAAAAAATCGATTCTGGCGCGTTGAGGGTTAGTTCTACCTAACACTCCTCCTCACTTCGCTCGTCGCCGTACTCGAATATACATTATGTCGAAAACCATTATGCCAAAAAATATTATGCCTAAAAGGGACCCTGAGTTTTAACACGCCTGTCGCCCAACGATAGTTACGATCCGTTAATGTATTTCTTATCGTCAAAAAACGCACTTGTTACAGAAATAAACTCAAAGCTTGAGCACTGTCAAAAAGGGACGGCGCTATATTGAAAAAATAGCACCGTCCTTTTCTGACTGTACTGAAGGAGAGATCTATGATTAAGGCCCGGACTCCTACGAAGCGAAGATAAAAAAAAATATCTACAGAAATGCACGCCGATCAACTAGCCCCATTTTAAGCAACTAATGCTGCTTGCGGAAACTAGATGACGGATAAATATATTCAATTGATAAATACATATAAATATCCTGAATATATATAAACATCCGAGACTGGAGAACAAAATGCGTGAATTCATCACCCAAACATTTACCCCCACCGGGGATCGAACCCAGAACCTCTCGAGATGGCGATGCCTTGAGCCCGGCATACAGACCACTCGAGCACGGAGGTCGTCAAAGATGTGCGAAGGAGTCAAAAGCGGAGACGACAAAAGATGTTTTACAGCTCGGGTGTACCAACCGAAGCTGAGATGCGCACTGTCACGAACATGTGCGCTGGCTAGTAGGCATAGAACCACAGATATACGGACGGAAACGAAATTTTACATAGATAACGCAAATGCATGTACTGCGCTCAAATTACCAATATATTAGGTCCTTACCTATGACATTGGTGTTTTGTATGGAGATTTTGGGGATGTCTGCATTTTCCATACTAACATTTTTTCAGTTTTCTTCACAACGACAAATCCAAAGATAATATTTGGCGTGTATCATAAGACAACCTTAAGCGATATGTGTGATATCAAACCTCATAAAAAATATTTATCGTTTTTAAGTGAATGCTAATAAAATGATGTATTCGGGAGGCACTTAAAGAGTTGTCTCCGTGTCCAATTTTAACACAATTAAACTTACAACAAATTATCAAAACAAATCTCAGAGTTCAAAAATATAGTCTATTTTTAGACGAGGTAATTATTTTTTAGGAATACTCTGAATCTTAATAGTTACAGACAAAATACTAAGAGAGAAAAAAAACACCAATTTCATAGGTAAGGACCCAATATTATAATTTAATACAATTCAATGCAATTTATATTTTTTATTGAAGTTAATTAATTAATTGTAATGTTCTTTTATCATCAGTCACATTTATGTTAAGTATTTGGATAATTTTATTGCAATGATTATTATTTTTTTATTTTATGTTTGTATTGGGATGGGCCGAACTTCGTCATTCGGGCGAAATTCGGTTTTAATGCCGAACATTCTGCACAAAATTTATTTGCACCAACATAATAGATATTGATTAATAAAACATATGTAATAAATAAGAATGAAATAAAGTAAGCCTGGTACTCATAACAGTGATCGGAGTTAGTAGAGCTATTTAATGTACTTGCCATAATATGATAGAATAGTATGTATATTAAACAATTATATTTATACAACAATTATTTAACATTTTCATTCCGTAATATTACAAGAACATAATTATCATATAAATTATTATTTGTATCTGAAAAATCGAAACATGATTGAAAAGAACATACTATTTGTATTTAACTACAATAAAATCTTAAAACAAAATTACCAACACGTTTAAAAATCAATAATAACCTTATTGAAAAAAATATATATATTATTGATAAAAATAATTATAATAATCGAATCCATATTTGCGGTCAATGAACCTAAATAGCTCTACCTATTCCGATCAGTGCTCATAATCGTTTTGAAATCGAATTGAAATAGTAATTATACGCCATAAATGCAACAATAAATTGGCCTTTTAACTACCAGTCTTATAAAATTGTACTTACTCAATTAAACAAAACAACAAAAAACTGCGGCAAAATTGAACCGAACTTCGGCCGAACTTCGGCCGAATTTTTCACTTTTACCGAATGTTCGGCCGAAGTTCGTATTCGGTTCAAACAACGGCCCATCCTTAGTTAGTATACCTTTTAAAACGTGGAAATGTAGTGAAACCAAACAAATACTCCTAACACCTCTTATGTACCATTAAACTGCATTTCACGAATAAAGTTATTATTATTGCGCGTGTCCGAAAACCCCGCCCGAACGTCGGGGTTTGCCGCTGCTAACTAACTAGTCTACATGTGTCCAAACGGTTGCAAAAACTAAAAAAAATGCCTCGTTGAGTCGTAATTGGAGGAGTATTGTCGGTGGGTATTTTTCAATCAGTTCGGGTCTCCCGTCTCACAATTACGGCTGTGACGTCACAGTTGACGTTAAAAACTTGACACGCTTGGTTCCAATACAAATCTTTATACTTGCGTTATCTATGAAAATGTATGACTGTGCATAGATCATTTCATGAATAGCACGCGAAAAATCATTTTTATGTCATACGTCGCTTCACTTTAGGCTGCTATATTTCATTCAGTGTGAAATCCCAGATCGTTCGCATCGCATTTCATTCGCTGTTGCGTGAATGCGATGTGCCCCGCGAGAGCGAGCGAGTAGGAAAGTAGGATTCTTTGAGCATCAGAGATTCTAACATGCACTGTTAGAAAAAGACGAACATATTCCTGAGGGACGCCTCCGGATATTTTTCAATTTCATTACGAAGTCATAATTCATATTCCACCACGAAATAGTAACTAGCAAGTGTGACATTAGGCCACTGCGAAACAAAAATCATTACCTGTGAAATACCACATGTGAAATCATATGATAAAAATTCATCATTTCATTGTATTATAATGAATGAATACTAGCAATCATTCCCATGCCTCTAGCCAGTAGCAAGTTTGCGAGGCGTTGAGTGCTCAGCACGCGTTCTTCTTACCGGAAAGAACACGCGGGTTGCTAGCAGGGAGGAGGGGGAGGGGGGTACCGCTTACGGCACGACGATCACATCTCATCTCGCCGGGCACGGCTCATACCTCCGCTTCCATTGCGCCATACAAATATATTAGGTCCTTACCTATGAAATTGGGGTTTTGTATGGAGATTTTGGGGATGTCTGCATTTTACATACTAACATTTTATCAGTTTTCTTCACAACGACAAATCCAGAGTATGGCATGTATCATTAGACAAGCTTTAGCAATATGTGTGTGAACACGCTTGATAAAAATTATTCATCGTTTTTATGTTAATGCAAATAAAATGATGTATTCGGGAGGCAGTTAAAAATAATTGTCTTTGTGTCTAATTTTGAACACAATTAAACTTACAAAAAATTATCAAATTAAATAATACGAGCTCAAATATATGGTCTATTTTTAGAAAAGGCAATTATTTTATAAGAATGTTCTGAAACTTAATAGTTACGGACAAATTGCTAAGACAGAATAAAAACACCAATTTCATAGGTAAGGACCCAATATATCTCCGCTTAGCGATCTCCACTGGAGCTGAACGGAGACGAGATGTCTGTGTAAAAACGAAATTTTATTGGATGTTTAAAAAACATCTCCTCTCCGCTCGTCTCCTATCTGCTTTGGTGGAGTCCGGGCCTAAGTTAAAATCAAAATTTATATGGGTTGACATCTGTAACAGGAATGATAGTGAAAAGCTAAAAAAAACCTATAGTTAATGTGTGAAATAGAACTAGCAAGAAGTTATTAATTGTAAGGATGAAAGTACTGACGAACAATATGTCACTCCTGGCAGCTTCTTGTCGATGACGAGCCGCTTGCCGCAGCTGCTGCAGAACAGTGTCTTCTGGGAGAGGACCTGTACCCTCTCCAGCTCTGTCGTGAGCGCCTGCAACAAGAGAATTTGGTGGAAAGTTTAGGCGCCGTCACCACGAGCGAGAGAATTGCGCCGTTATTTTATACATCCGCCTAGCATGGTGTCTATACACGGAGTTAATATTGACGACATCCAAGGTCGAGTGGTCTGTACGCCGGTCACAAGGCGTCGCCATCTCGAGAGGTTTGGGGGTTCAATCCCGGTGATGCCAATGTTTGGTTGATGAATTTTCAGGCATTTGTTCTCCAGTCTTGGATGTTTATATATTATTATATTCAGGATATTTGTATGTATTTATCTATTAAATATATTTCATCCGTCATCTAGTGTCCGTAACACAAGCAGCATTAGTTGCTTAAAATGGGGCTAGTTGATTGGTGTGAATGTTTAAAGATATTTATAATAAAAAAAATATACGTGACACAATGTTATTAAAATATTATCGCGAATTTCGCGTTCGTGGAGACGACCCTTAGGGCCAACGCTGCGTCACGCGGACGCAGGCGTGGGCTCATACTAAATTGACACGTCGCGGGCCCCGCCGCGGGAGCAGGGCGCGGGCTTGTTCAGTTGACTGCGCTAGGAGTAAAGGGTCGTCCGCGCACCCAATTATGACGTTATATTGGGTCCTTACCTATGAAATTGGTATTTTTATTCTGTCTTAGTATTTTGTCTGTAACTATTAAGATTCAGAGTATTCCTAAAAAATAATTACCTCGTCTAAAAATAGACTATATTTTTGAGCTCTTTTGATTTGTTTTGATAATTTGTTGTAAGTTTAATTGTATTAAAATTGGACACGGAGACAACTCTTTTTAAGTGCCTCCCGAATACATCATTTTATTTGCATTCACTTAAAAACGATAAATAATATTTATGAAGTGTGATATTACACATATTACTTAAGCTTCTCTAATGATACATGCCAAATATTATTATCTCTGGATTTGTCGTTGTGAAGAAAACTGATAAAATGTTAGTATGGAAAATGCAGAATTCCCCAAAATCTCCATACAAAACACCAATTTCATAGGTAAGCACCTAATATTAGAGGTATGTACAGTATCTGCCAGTCAAACTGCACAACGCTGCGTTAAGCGGGGGCTCTGTAATTTTAAGCATAACGTTTATTATCATAATATGAAAATCCATAATTTTGAAAGGCATAATCATCAAAACGCCTAAAATCGCGACGCATAATTTTGAGAGTCCTAATATTGTATAGGCTAAAATTGTTTGTCATAAGTATTAAAAGGCATAAATTTGAAACGCACAACTTATGAAAAGCATAATGATCACAACGCATAATATTTTTCTCTGCCTCAAATTGTTTACTAAATAAATTTCGATTGCACAAATATAGTTTTACCGGGGTCATAAAAAAAATAACCTTAACCTAATATTTATCAGAACACATTTCCTTGGGATTGGTTCTTTCGAATCTGGGTGATTATTCGATTCATTTTAGGACTACCTAATATTGTGCTAAATGAAATTAGAAATTTCTATAGTTATGCTTTATAATAATATGCCTTTAGAGAGTTATGCCACTTAAATGTTATGAGTAAGAAGGAATATGTGACATGATTGTCATGCTTTTTGATGATTATGCCATTCGATGCATGACAAACGATGTTATGACAATCGACGTTATGCGAAAACATGCGCTCCCTTAAGCGGGCCCCGCGACGAGTTCCTAGGGCCCCGTCGCGAGGCCCGTCGCGGGACCCGTCGCGGGATAAGACAGCACGAGGATGCGTGTTCGGACGCACCAATGCACATACTTGTAGGTGTAGGTTGTAGGTGCGGTGCAAGTATCGACGGCTGCAAGAACCGGCTGTCATTTCATACAAACTGTTCGGAATAAGGACGTCTCAGTATGTCTGTCGTTGCGTCAGCCGCACTCACGCGCATAGGTGCGTTGTTCCTCCGCATGTAGACGCAAGAAACGCATCTACGCGCGTAGGTGCGTTTTTGATTGTTGTACTGTGCGTTTTTTCTTTATTTATCTCGATACTTTCATACAAGTTTAGAACACGCATCACCGCAGGACGCTCCGTCGTGCGGCTCAGAGTGAGAACCGCGTAACCCTGAGGATTGCGATTGTTTCTTTGTATGTCACAATATTCTTTCTTTCACAAACTGCCTGGTTCATTGATTTATCTAAAGAGCAATATTTATACAAAGAACAAACTAAAAATAAAATTCTTGAAAAGAAATAACGACATCTAAATATATTCACTCTGTTTACAAACAATCTCACTTTGTCATAACCTTGAATTCCTTTGTTTGTGATGAACATGTGAATGTTTCTTCGCATATTGTGCTAAAAACAAAAATATCTACCTACTTAAGTAAAATTCTTTGAGAAACGACTCGAAAGAGATTCCCACTGCTGGACACGGGCCTTTGTCAGAACTGGCCCACGCCTGGCCCAATGCGGGTTGGTGGGTAGAAACGGTTGGAATAGTAACCGGGACCAACGGCTTAACGTGCCTTCCGAAACACGGAGGAATTCGGGATCATAATGTTTCGGTCACCAATCCAAGGCCTGATAAAGGCGAAGATGGCTTTCTTTTCGATATTTCCAGTACATACCACTGCACTGTCGATACTAAACCTTGAGCATCACGCTAGCGCAAACAATGAAATCATTCCATTAGGATATTGAAATGAAAAAATGAAATGAAATGGAAGGTTTTATTTCAGAATTACAGATTCCATATAAATTGTTAGTAAGACTTTAAATTTGGGTTAGTTTTGACATGCATGGACATCCAGGCATGGACATATTATGTCCTTGAAATAAATTACAACTCGGTGATCGCTTCCCGTCAGACATTATAAGGCGACACTTCACTCGGCATAGCGTATTCGCGTAGCGTTATCGTTGTGTTCGCTTGTCTTTGCCCAAATAATAAAATCATTTTAAATAACCCATCCACACATGGACTGTTATCGGGAAAACAACTCAAACAATCCGTTGATGTGTGATCAAAACCGACAAGTGGATGGAAACGCTTGTACGCCAGAAATGGTCAGAGAAGAGCGCAATAAGAGCAAATAGTTGCTAATACTGATATAGCGCCTCGTTCCAATCATATAGAGTCCCATCCCACTCCATGTTGCCGGCTAGCATTTGACCACTGTCGTTCCGGGTTCCAAATCCAAATGGACCCAAATTCAGCTCATCATCGCTGCGTTTGCCGTTTGCCTAACGATAAAAACTCCCATGACAACGCGGAAGCATGTATAGCCCGAGAAATATCCTCATACATTACTTCTACTTCCTCGTCGGGGTGTGTAGATGTCGGGGTATGTAAATGTCGGGGCTTTTACCCGTACGACCTTAAACGTTTAGAAATTCTGAGTATAAGGTACGCTATCCTATTAGACACACTTCAGCTAGCCTACTCTCGAACGCAATATCAATTAAAACTCAATAATAACACAATCCAATATCTCAAAATGCCGAGACTAGGGAGGCGGTACGAGAGTACCAATTCCAGCTAAGCTCAATGTCATTTAAGTCACTCAATATCCGCATAATTTGAACCCATTTATGGCCCTAGTGTCCCACTGAAGAGTAAGAAACATCACAATCTCAATGTCGATCGATCGGTATTGCGTTCCAGAGTAGGCTACCTGATCTGTTTAACGTTGTTCATAAGAGATAAAAAACCTTGAGACAGTGGCGGGCTCCGACGCGCGGCGGTGTCCGACTTGAAAAGTCGGCGGGCGGGTGTCCGACTTGAAAAGTCGGAATAGGCTTTGTGGAACAGGATTGTGGCCGTAGAGTGGGTGTGTGGGTTTATATTGACCGGACCGAAGTCGTTTGACGAGCAATCGTCGCCCGGGGATTCTTCGTAACCTTGGACCCGTATTTCAGAATCAAGGGTAGATCTGTCTGAGCACAGCAAGAAAGAGAAGGCGTTATGTGGGGATGAATAGCGCCATTTCTTTCTAACGGTACTCGAGCAGTTCTACGCTTTATTTTGATTTTAGAATAAGAGTTAATGCCGGGCGACGCCTTGCCGACATCCAGTTAGCAAGACCTCCGGCAGCGCTGGGCACTTAGTGCCGTCTATCATTATAAAAATGGCTTGATTAATGAATGAAATTCATTCATAAATCAGCATCAGCGTAACCCCTTAGCGGGCTTCGTGAATACCGATGTTCGCAAACAATAGATGTTTGTATTCTCGCGATTTGTGCCCGATGACTAAGCAAGTTGACTGACTGAGCTGACTGGTTGAGCTGACTTTTGCAAGTTAATTTTTGAAGGCGTATGGCTTTGCCCATTTTTTTTGGAGTTGCCCTATACTGATCCTCTGACGGCAACTCAGCTATCACCGGATTGTTTTAAAGAAGGCGAGAACTATGGTGGGTCCTCGAGCTTGTAGTGGCTAACGCTCGCGCCGGATTCGGGGATCGGCAGATGTTCTGAGGGTGCCTCTAAAGGTTCGGACCTCTGCTCAGGAGTGCCGTGTCGTGCAGGAGTTGTGGGGGAGCGCTCAGAGCGCCGCGAGTTTGACCCGGGTCTTCGCATCCTTGTTCTACGGGTGCGGTGTATGACGAAATTGTGTCTAGTGCGTGATGTGCGCTGGCACAGTGCGCATTACTGGGGAGCACCAGAGACTCGTCTGTTGCCTGGCAAGGTGTACCACATGCAGGTAGAGCTGGTTGGTAAATCCCTTGGTATGTAGGGACCCTTTACAGCCTTACAGCTCTTCGTAGCTTGCTATTAAAATGTTATGGGCCTCAAATATGTAATAGATAAAAAGTAATAACAACAAACAGTCATTCGTCAAGAAAAAAAAAGCAATAACCTAAAGTATAATAATAAAGAAACAATTAATATTAGGTCCTTACCTATGAAATTGGTGTTTTGTATGGAGATAATATTTGGCATGTGTCATTAGACAAGCTTCGGCAATATGTGTGAAAGCACACTATTATCCCCTAAGGGTTAGTCAGAGACTATGCAAAAGCACTGTGAAAACGAACTGCCATAGTCTGTGCTTCACCAAGCAGTGTCAGCACACAATGTGACAGATGGTGAGCCTGTTGTTGCTATAAGGTGTAAGATGGTAGTGCAGTTCTGAGTCCATTATTTTCCTTTTACTCCAAGGGAAGTGATGGGATTTTAATGAACCGCTACCACACACCCCAAAAACAATTACTAAATTGTTGACTTTGCATGGTGGTGGTTTGATGAGGCATTAGTATGCTATTTAAATGAATTCTTTTCACAATAACCATAGAAATATAACACTGAGTTGAATATTAGCAGGATAATAACATATACTAAATATATTTTGTACAGTCTGTACAATTACAATGATAAGTAATTACTTTAGAAGTAGGTAAACCAGTGTAACATTTTAAATAATCAATAAAAAACAACTGTTTTTAACATATTGCATTGCCTAAACAACTTTAAATATTATTAATGTAACTGTGCCTTTGTTTTCCTGCTTCAATCTACTTGATCTAGCAGCCAACAATTATCTAAACTTAATCTGACTATATTTCATTACACAATATTCAAATAAAAGTCTAATAAGAATAAAAACAACATACCTGCAGTTCTTCATCTGTTATGCTGTTCTCACAACTTGGCGGCTTCTCAGTGTCTTCAGCGTGCACTTTAAAAGCTGCTGTAGCTGATAGAAAGAAAGTCCTTCGGGGACTTCGAATTGTTTGTCTAAAAATTTGGAGTACATCTCGGACTCCACGGTCACGCCTGCACCTCTTAACCACTGTGTTCACTATAAAACTCCTTGTCCACAAACCCCATAGTTTCTTAACACTAAAATCTCTTAGCACAAGCCGAAAAGAAGACATTCTTATTCGTCCTTCAGAGAGAGACACCGCAGTCAGGAAGCTGTCGAGCATGCATCGTTTTGAGTAGAATCTTGCTGATAACAAACAATTGATCTGGACATATTTATTTGTTATCAAGTTAGCAAATAATGATTGCTTTAACTTCCTACATAACATGTCGACTCTCGTGAATCGTGATTGCGAAATTCTAACCTGAAAGAAAGTGTATGACCTGAGATTAATTTGACAATTTGACAGATCAGGTAAATGTTGCTCTCATTAATTATTGATAAGAGAAAGTGTTGTAACTTTATAGACTTAACTTATAGCTTAATCAATATTTTAATAAAAAAAAATCAAAAATTTTATAAAATATTCCAAATACCACATCAGACACAGCATTCAAAATGCATTTTATAGCCTGAGAAGAAATATAAAAAACCTAGCCATATTGCGGAGCCGGAAAATTTATGGAATTAATTATTTTTATTGCAATAGTAATGTTATCTGTCAATTTTTATTTTTAAATGCTATTTCTCACGTAATATTGCGCTTATCTTCATAAAATTAATTTCGTTTTCGTGCACATGCTTTACAATACTTTGGAAGTTATCATTAATAAAAAGTAATACGGACAAACACGAACAAGGAAAATTTTTTTTTTCACAATAAATGTTTGTGATGCCATAAAAGGAAAACTTTCTGGCGCCCTAGAGCAAGGGTTTTCTTGGTCAGGCTATATTTATCTAAGTACCTATCGTAAACCGAGCTTAGTTGGAATTTTTAGAAAAGTATAAAACTTTTACTTTAACACGCAATATGATCTTTGTTTGAATAATTATTTTCAATGGAAAAACATTGTATACAGGCCTAGCATTCGAACTATAGTATTGTGTATTCAATAGAATGAAATTCAAAGTAATAAACCAGAATCTCTTTTGCATATTTTATAGTTTATTTACCTATATGTCGGGAAGATGGGCCGAGATTGCTATATATCGAATAGTTATTCCAACCATTTAAAAAAAGCATGAGCACCGCAATATGATAGGTATATATCACGTTTTTATCACGCCCAATTGTCAAATTCTATAGTTCTTAGACAGTTGAACGTGATAAATACTCGATATATCTCATAATGCGGTGTTCATGCTAAGAGGACTAATACTTACTAAATCAATCAGATAAGCTTACGTCAGGATTTATACCATACAAAGATATATCATTCCTCCATCCCCGCTTCTCATAATGAGTGCTGTCTCAATAACTACTGCACTCTCTCCTTCCAACCAACAGGAAGTTCCTTGTAGTCTCCATCTACCTCGCACTGATTAATAATGTCTAATTAATATCCTACTCAATAACACAGATTATTTTCTATGCCTGTAATATAAACTTAAAATGTATTCCAAATTGTTAGTCTAATTAACCACACATGCCTGTGTGGGTTACCTGAGACAGTTTACCTTTTACAAGGCCATAGATTTAATCTAGCTACAGTCGGAACCATTTTATAGGTGTATTTTTACAGATGAGCTTTATGGATCATTTATATTGGTATGGGAATAGATTATCACACTAAAAAAAACTGTCAAAATGCATCGATTAAATTATTCAGACTGTAGTCATCCGTTTGTAATGTTTTAGTAACAAACATCAATTTATATTGCAAGACGCCATAAATTTTTAGGAATATTATTATTTTCATCACACGTAGAAAAGTCATACTTTTTTACTCAATAAATTATGATTCAAAAATTTTAATTTCAATAAAAAAAATTTTTTTTTCGTTATTTGTTGATATGATAATATCGGTTGGTTATGATTATGCATAATGTTGAAAATCCCTATTTTTAATTTTTTGTAATGGCAACATTTTTCTTCCATTTTTTCTTTCATTTCCCTTCCCGACGGGCGACGAGGCGTTCGTTCGATCGTTTGGTCACGTCATCTTTTTATCCGTGTAATGTCTGAATTTTGCATCCCACATGCTTAGGGGTAACCGAATTAAGAAGAAATCCAAGAATCCCCGTACCAGAAGAAAAGTCCGAGCGACAATAGACGTAAATGTGAATTAGAAAGTGTGTGGACTAGTCGCGAGGTGTACGGTTCGTCCGGTTCGATCTAGTTTGCAGCAGTTTGAACTGCAAGTTGGACCCCCTTTCCCTTTTATTCCTTTATTTACAAGTTATTTGCGTGTTTTAAAGACTTTATTTTAATTAATCTTAGTGTTTTTGTGGTGTTTAAGTTCGATAAAACCTAAACAAAATGTCTGAGGAGTCATCAGCAGATCGTAATGTCGAGATTTGGAAGATCAAGAAGCTCATCAAGAGCTTGGAAATGGCGAGAGGGTGAGTGTTTTACCCTGTTTGACATACAAAGAGTAAAGTTTTATTGTTTGTTTCACAAGTGTTGAAATTTTGGCGTCACGTTTTGTTCGGAATGCCAACGAGGCTGCGTCATGTATCGACACATGCGCTTCAGTGGCCATGGTGCATGCGCTTATAACCTTAGCATAGCACGCAATCATTGGGAAAATAACTGCATAGTATTTCGATTATTCTCCTAAAAAAGTAATTGATGTCACAACGAACCGCCACGCTCACTCGTCGCAATCGATAGTTTGTTGACCGAAATAAAATCGATTACGAAGTTGTTGCTCTGAAACTTTTATTTTAGCTTTAAAACGGGATATTCAATCCATTATTTTGTGTTCATAACTTTTCCAGTTTTGTAACCTTCCTAAGCTCTGTAGCCCTTTTCCTATCTTTCCTTTTATAGCCTAACATACTCCGTTCCATACTTCTTTGACATGTTCTTAATTTACTCTAATTTTTTTGGTTTAGGGCCCAGGTTGGCAACCATACATCAATATGGGCAAAATGCATATATTGAAGATCTTCCTTTTTATTGCCATTGGACAGTGATTACTCTTCATAATATCTTAATGACCAGTATCTCTTCCAGGCGCTTGCAATTCTCCTTTGTACTTCATGTTCCATCTGGTCTTGAAAAGATATAAATTGTCCCAGGTAGATATATGATTCAACATACTCTGTTGGATTTCCATCTATACTTATGTTGTTTTTTGTACTATTTGTTAACATTTTGGTTTTAGATCTATTAATTTTTAGGCCAACCTTCCTACTTTTTGTTGCTAAATCTTGTAACATAAACTGTAGTGTTTCACTATTATCAGTTATCAGAACTATGTCATCCGCAAACCTTAAATGGTTGAGTCTCACACCATTAATATTAATACCTTGATTTTCCCATTCCAAGGACTTTATGACTTCTTCCAACACTGCTAGAAATAATTTTGGTGATAGCGGATCTCCCTGTCTTACCCCTCTTTCGATGGGGAAGCTATTGCCCAATGTTTCTAATTTTAATTGTGCTCTAAAGTTTTCATAAATATTTTTTATTACGTGTATTATAAATAATTTATTATTAATTTTATCAAATTGGAATCAAATCTTCATAAACCTAAATTTAGACGGCGTTCAATATTGATTCATTTTTAATTGAAAATAATGAACAGAGTTATTCTGAATTGAAATGTTTGCCATTTCATCTATGATGAATTGAAAAATGAACGGTCTAATTTCAGTTCAATCAATATAAAATTATTTTTCGTTTTCATCATTGACAATGATGAGCAATAATAAAAAGTAATTGATTATGATGAAATCAGAACAATGCAATTAAGCAATTTTTTGCAGCATTGAATGTTTTCTCATTTCTTATTGCAAGACACAAATATGTCTAATAATAATAATCATAATAATAATGTCTAATAATTGTCTTATAAGCATATTTCTTTGTGTGTATTATTCTTACAGGCTTTTGCCTCTGCCTTGACCATACTAGGAGATTTTTTTCTAATAGAAATGTATGAAATACTTACAATCACACCTGTAATCCCCGAAGGGATAGGCAGAGTCCATGAAGCACTGTGTTCCTTAAGACCACATTTAGCTATACAAAAATTTGGTCAGATGAAAATTCGTGAAAGAGTAGTAACAAGTGGCTTTATGTATAAATAAATATCCTCAGACATTCACACCTATCAACTAGTCCCATTTTAAGCAACTAAATGCTGCTTGTGTTACGGATACTAGATGACGGACAAATATATTTATTACATATAAATATCCTGAATATTATAATATTATTAACATTCAAGACCGGAGAACAAAAGTCTGAAAATTCATCACCCAAACACTTGCCTCCACTGGGGATCGAACCCAGGACCTCTCGAGATGGCGACGCCTTGAGACCGGCGTACAGACCACTCGACCACGGAGGTCTTCAATGTATGTATGTATGTTGCCGTATAAGCGCGCGCGTGTGGTGAAACGCTGCAACTATCTCGTGTAATTTTAAGCGCGCGCACGTGGACGGAGCTGGCTAGTAACCAAAGTACGAAAAGAGGTGTAACGATGGACTTCTTTCGCTCGCATCCCGCTGGCAATGCCTGCGCATAACATACCCGAAATTTAAGTAGCCTGTGTATAAACTTATAATATGGAATGTATCACTAACCCATATCTTGGTAATTCCAGTAACGGCACATCCATGATATCGCTGATCATCCCGCCGAAGGACCAGATCTCGCGGGTGTCCAAGATGCTGGCGGACGAGTTCGGGACAGCCTCCAACATCAAGTCGCGGGTGAACAGGCTTTCGGTGCTCGGGGCCATCACCTCTGTGCAGCATCGATTGAAGTTGTACACCAAAGGTAGTTTGATTTTTTTACATATGACACGTAAGCTCGTGGCCTTCATCTCACCTGATGTTAAGAGACGATAAGGCCGAAGGTGGAAGCGAGCTTTACCTGTAAATCCTTAACAACTGAGGAACTGGTTATTGCTTATAACATTGTTATTTTGGCGACAAATTTAGTTATGACGGTGGTAGGACCAGGAGGGCTTAGAAGCCCTACCACCAACCAAACCGAGCAGAAAAACTTCTGCCCCCATGGAAAATCGAACCCCGACCTCTCGATCAACACCCGGTGGTGCGAACCACTTGACCAGAGAGGTGGTTACAATTATTTCTTGATATTTGAAAAAAAAACTAAATGTAGTATAAATTAGGCCTTATAAGATGGCTCAAGGTCACTCAAAGGGGTATGCTTTGACTCTTGGAGTTTCTCTGCATGATCGATTCAGAACTAAGGTCACCGACACAGCCCACAAAGCCGCGAACTTTAAGCGGGACCACATTGCTCGTAGAACTGACGGCCGTTGGGGTGAGTGGTGACCTCGCGCTGGGAGGCGCACGAGATGGAATTACGTTCTGACGAAGGTCGCAGGAAGTCGCTGGATGCGAACGTTCGTTGTGGGGATCATTGGGGAGGCCAATGTCCAGCTGTGGACGTCTTTATGTAGTGGTGGTTATGATAAATAAGTTAAATAACCAATGAATTGGAGTAAATCATGCTGAGGCCGGGTCCTAATTAACCGTTATTGTGTAGTCTTTTAAAATTATTCACTGTACTCTGTGTTTGTCTGTTCTTTCTTTGTTTTTTATTCTTATTGTGTGTTTGTAGGTTAATAAATGTTTTTCTTTCTTTCTTTTTTTCAAATCAGACATTCGACCTCTACAGTTTAATTATATGTATAGATTTCCTCCTCCACAGTACCACCAAACGGCCTGGTCATCTACTGCGGCACGATAGTCACCGAGGAAGGCAAGGAGAAGAAGGTCAACATCGACTTCGAGCCGTTCAAGCCGATCAACACGTCCCTATACCTCTGCGACAACAAGTTCCACACAGAAGCGTTGACGGCGTTGCTGGCTGATGACAACAAGTTCGGATTCATTGTCATGGATGGTAACGGAGCTCTGTTCGGTACGCTGCAGGGGAATACTAGAGAGGTATGTTAATGAGTGTTTTCAGCTATAGATACACGATATGATAAATACATACATACAATCACGCCTGTAATCCCCGAAGGGGTCGGCAGAGTCCAAGGAGCACTGAGTCCCTTAAGACCACATTTAGCCTTGCAAAATTTGGGTTTGGTCAGAATGAAAAATCGGCTAGCTCATCGCCTACACAATCACAGACCCAGTACCCAATACGCCCTTAGTCGCCTTTACGACATGCTAGGCAAGAAAAGCAGTTGGTACATTCTTTTTGCGTCCCGGACCAACACGGGACTATGATAAAACCTTTTTACAATATGAAGTCGAGAGTCTCTGAAACATACATATAATCACGACTATTATTGTCAGAGACTAGGCAAAAGCACCGCAAATGCAGTTCATTGCCATAGTCCGCGCATTAAGCAGTGACTGCACTCAGCGTGACAGGTGGGGAGCCCGTCGCCGCTAAAAGCTATTGGGTGTTGTGCAGTTCTAAGTCCATTAGTCCATTAGTTGCGACACCCAAGGGAAGAGATGCGTTGGTAGTTTTCTTTTTTTTCCCTCTTTCTACATCCTCATGACTTGGGTTTAGGCTTCTTTTTTCTATGTACATAAATTCCACCTCTACGGTTTTATTATATGTATAGATAACAAATAATAGGTCTTTGAAATTGACCTATGAAATTGTCGTTTTGTATGGAGATTTCGGGGAACTGCATTTTCCATACTAAAATTTTTTCAATTTTCTTAACAACGACAAGTCCAAAGATAATAAAATTTGGCATGTATCATTAGACAAGCTTTTGCAATATGTGTGATATCACACTTCATAAAAATTATGTATCGTTTTTAAGTGAATGCAAATCAAATGATGTATTCGGGAGGCACTTAAAAAGAGTTGTCTCCGTGTCCAATTTTAACACAATTAAACTTACCACAAATTATCAAAACAAATCAAAAGAACTCAAAAATATGGTCAATTTTTAGAGGAGGGAATTATTTTTTAGGAATATTCTGAAACTTAATAGTTACAGACAAAATACTAAGAGAGAAGAAAAACGGCAATGTCATAGGTAAAAGACATTTTTTTTTAAAGACAAAGGACAGGTTAGCACTTGGCCTTCATCTCACCTGATGGTAAGCGAACTTCACCTGTAATCCTCAACAACTGAGGAACTGGCTGTCTAACCTCTGATTGCCGGAACACAACATTGCTTATATCATCGTTTTTATGGCCACAAATTTAAGTAAGACGGTGGTAGTTAGCCAGGCGGGCTTAGAAGCCCTACCACCAACCAAACCGAGCAGAAAAATTTCTGCCCCCATGGGGAATCGAACCCGGACCTCCCGATCAACTCCCGGTGGTTTGAACCACTAGACCAGAGAGGTTAAAATGTAAATATAATATAATATTATAAATGTAATTGTGCAGGTTCTGCACAAGTTCACGGTGGACCTGCCTAAGAAGCACGGCCGCGGAGGACAGTCCGCGCTGCGTTTCGCGCGTCTGCGCATGGAGAAGCGTCACAACTACGTGCGGAAGGTATGCCTATTAGTTTTATTGTTCTCACCCATGTACACGAGGAGCATGGGCCGTAACACCACCCTGGCCCATTGCGGGTTGCTGGGAGAAACAGCCGCAATATCGACCGGGACCAACGGCTACGTGCCTTCCGAAGCTCGAGATCACAAAGTTTTGGTCACCCACGGCTTGACCAGCGAAGGTAGCTTGTTTTGGATCGAAAGCCAATGCGTACTAACCACTACGCCACCGAGCTCCTCCGACATTTATTGATTTAAATTAATTGTAAGTTAGTTTAATTCTGAGCGGCTACTATATAGGCAGATTTTTATGGGAAGTAATTAATTGGGCAGCCATTTAATTATTTGGTCAGCAACAAAATGGTCAGCCGAAAAATCATTTGGGCAACAAATATTAGGTCCCTTACCTATGAAATTGGTGTTTTGTATGGAAATTTTGGGGATGTCTGCATTTTCCATACTAAATTTTTTTCAGATTTCTCCACAACGACAAGTCCAGAGATAATATTTGGCATGTATCATTAAACAAGCTTTAGCAATAAGTGTGTGAACACGCTTGATAAAAATTATTCATCGTTTTTATGTTAATGCAAATCAAATGATGTATTCGGGAGGCAGTTAAAAATAATTGTCTTTGTGTCTAATTTTAACACAATTAAACTTACAAAAAAATATCCAATTGAATAATACGAGCTCAAATATATTATGGTCTATTTTTAGAAGAGGCAATTATTTTATAAGTGTGTTCTGAAACTTAATAGTTACGGACAAATTGCTAAGACAGAATAAAAACACCAATTTCGTAGGTAAGGACCCAATATTTTGTCAGGAATATAATTATTTGGACAGCAAAATAATTTGTTGAATTGTAAAATAATTATTTGGGCAGCAATTTATATGTTACCGGAAATGTATGAAATCTAGGAAAAGGATCAATGAAGGATCAAAGTTCAATTCCTAGGAAATCTATTTTGATAGATGTTAGGTTAAGGTTATTTTTTATGACCCTTAAAACAATATTTATGTCATCAAAACATATTGAAAAATTTGGCAACAGAGAAAATATTTCGTAAGTAGTAGCTGACCAATTGTATTGTTTTGCTTACAAATTAGATATATTTGCTGCCCATAAGTCACTGACCAATTTAGAAGTATTTGGTGCCCATAAGTCACTGACCAATTTAGAATTATTTGGTGCCCATAAGTCACTGAACAATTTGTTATTTTAGCTGACCAATTGTATTTTTTTGCTTACAAATTAGATATATTTGATGCCCATAAGTCACTGACCAATTTGTTATTTTAGCTGACCAATTGTATTTTTTTGCTTACAAATTAGATATATTTGATGCCCATAAGTCACTGACCAATTTGTTATTTTAGCTGACCAATTGTATTTTTTTGCTGACCAAAATTCGAATATTTTGCTAACCGTTTAAATAAAACCCCCTTTTTTTACTGTGTGAAACTAATATAATGTTGTTTGTCTGAAGGTGGCAGAGGTGGCTACCCAGCTATTCATCAGCGCAGACCGGCCCAACGTAGCTGGCCTCATCTTGGCTGGTTCAGCTGACTTCAAGACAGAGCTTTCGCAGTCTGATATGTTTGATCCGGTCAGTATTATATATTATATTTCCGTTCTACAACTATCTTCAAAGAGTAAGACTTGAACAGGCATCTTACATGGGTCAACAAGGAGGATCTTATATCTTAGCCTATATAAGGCCCACTACTGGGCACAGGCCTTCTGCATGAAATCTCCCTCTTTATTTGAATTAAACTAGTAAATCGAGGGTGAAAATAAAATCCAAACTTTCTCAAAAGTTTATTTTGGTATTTTTTTTATTAGGTCCTTACCTATGAAATTGGTGTTTTATATGGAGATTTTGGGGTATTCTGCAATTTTCCATACTAACATTTTATCAGTTTTCTTCACAACGACAAATCCAGAGATAATATTTGGCATGTATCATTAGACAAGCTTTAGCAATATGTGTGTGAACACGCTTGATAAAAATTATTCATCGTTTTTATGTTAATGCAAATCAAATGATGTATTCGGGAGGCAGTTAAAAATAATTGTCTGTGTGTCTAATTTTAATACAAGGTATAAGGTATAAGGTTAAACGGGCCATTTCCGCAACTCGACGTCTAAGCGCCTTTTTTGCGTGTGTGGGAATGATGCTCCTATTCTCGCCAACCCAGCTCATCCAGGTACTTCAGCAGGTTCTTCAACTTACCGAAAACCTCCGGTAGTGAGCTCGGCTGACCGAGATGTCTTACCCGGTAGTCCGCCACACCTGGACACTCCATGATCACGTGTGCAGCCGTTTCTTCCGCCTCCATGCACACCCTGCACATGGGGCTGTCGGTTATACCTAGGTTGAAAAGGTGTTTGTTAAAAGGTCCGTGGCCTGTTATGGCCGCGGTTACCTGACGGAGTTGCATCCTGTTTAGTTTCAGGATGTTCTTAGATAGGCGTGTGTCAATTTCTGGTAGTGAAGCCTTTGATTGTTTGCAGTCCTCTGTGTTCTTCCAGATCTCTTTGTGAAGTAGTCTGGTGTTCTGTTTGATCTGGTAATTAAACCATTGTTTGGGGAGAGGCACTATCGGTTCTGGTCCGTAGATTTTTGTGCCTGACCCCCGTCTAGCTAACTCGTCTGCTTTATCATTGCCGCACGAGTCGCTGTGTCCTTTTATCCATTGCAGGGTAATGTGGTTCTTCTTCCCAGCCATCATCAAGACGTGGTGGCATTCGTGGATTAGTGTTGAGTGACATTGAGTGTTTTTAAGTGCTTGCAAAACGGATTTGCTGTCTGTTAGAATTCTTATGTGTTGATCTTGAATGTTCCTTCTTATAATTTCTCTTGTGGCGGTAATGATTCCCAAGCATTCCGCCTGAAAAACAGTGTTGTGAATTCCCATAGGTATAGAGATGTTCATATTTAGATCGTACGAGAATACGCCGCAACCTGTCCCCATTCCGGTTTTGGAGCCATCTGTGAAGATTCTCAGATCTGTTAGGTTAAGACCTTCTTTTCCGTCGTCTTGGAGTTGTATTTTATACTTTTTGTCGAAGCAGTAACGGACGTACATACCGTCGTTTGGGGCCTCCATCAGTGGGAGGTCTGTCGTGGCTTTCTTTAAGGAAGACGTGTGTGGGGTGGGGGCCTTGCTAAGAAGACCTAGTTCTTTCAGCCTAAACATTGTTAGGGTGGCTTCCTGTTGTATGAAAAGATGAAGAGGCGTAAGGTTAAGCAAAGCTTCCAGGGCTGCGGAGGGTGTTGTTTTCATGCACCCCGTGATTGCCATGCTCATCATCCTTTGCCAGCTTTGCAGTTTCTGTTTCACAGTGATGAGTTCTGTTCTGCGCCACCAAACCAGTGCTCCGTAGCTTATCATTGGTCTGATTACAGCAGTGTATAGCCATAGAGTGAGTTTTGGGGTTAGACCCCATTTTTTGCCAAGCATCCTCCTGCATTGCCAGAAGGTGTTGCTGGCTTTTCCTAATTTGGAGTCTATGTGTTTGGCCCATGTCAACTTATTGTCGAGAATTATTCCGAGGTACTTTACCTCCGTTTTTAATTGGAGCTCGGTTTTAAAAAGTGACGGTAATCTGTAGTTGCCGAGTGTACGTTTATTAGTGAACAGGACTAGTTCTGTTTTTGTTGGATTGACGTTAAGCTTGTATTCTGTGCACCATCCTTCAATTATGTGGAAGGCTCTTCGCATCAGATCGCAAGCTATGTTCGTTGATTTGCTATAAATCAGCACTGCAAGATCATCTGCATATCCTACTGTATAGCAACTTTTCCTGTTTAATGTTACTATGAGTTCGTTAGCGACCAAGTTCCACAGTAGCGGTGAAAGTACGCCTCCCTGTGGGCATCCTCTCGCTACTATTGCACCTTGACCTTGGTCTCTTCCTAGTCTTACTACTCTGAACCTTAGCATGTTCTGAATCCACCTTATGATGGTGTCGTTCACCCTGTGTTTCTCAAGGGCTGCCTTTATGCTATTAAAGTTAGTTTTGTCGAAAGCTCCTTCTATGTCTATGAAGGCACCTAGACAGACATCCTTATTTACTAGTGCCGTTTCTATTTTGGTGACTACTGCATGAAGGGCTGTTTCAGTTGATTTACCTGCGCTGTATGCGTGTTGGTTGTGATGGAGTGGGAGGTGTCTCAGCGCACCGTCCCTTAGGAATCTATCACATAGTCTTTCCAGGGTCTTTAGGAGGAAAGAAGTTAAGCTGATTGGTCTGTAAGATTTTGCCTCGGAGTAATTAGATTTACCCGGTTTTGGGATGAAGATTGCTCTGACTTCCCTCCATTGTTCGGGAATGTATCCTTGAGCCAGACTCGCTAGTAAAATGGTGTGAATCAGCTTAAGTAATTTAGGCCCCCCATTTTGTAGCAGTGCCGGAAAAATTCCATCAATCCCAGCTGCTTTGTATGGTTGGAAGCTTTTTATAGCCCATATGGTTCTTTCTTGGGTAATGACCTGTCTCGCTATTTCCCAGTGTTCGCTTGATGTCGTGTAGTTTGTCTCGGGCCAATTAATGTCCCTTGTGATTTTGCAATCTGGGAAGTGGGTTTCCAGTAGTACTTGGTCCACTTCCTCCGGTGTTCTAGTGTAAGTATTGTCTGGTTTCTGCAGCGAACCCAACCTCTGCGGTGGTCCGCTGCTTAGAAATTTCCTAACTCTGTTAGCCTTTTGGAAGGATTCTATCTCTCCGCAGAACTTCTTCCAGGCTTGCGATTTCCGGTATCGTATGCGTTTCTTGTACTGGGTTTTCGCATAGTAGTATTCATCCCAGTCATGGTCGTTTGCAGTGTTCATCGCTCTGTTAAGGCTTTTCCTGACTCTTTTCCTCAATCTGTCTAATTCTGGGCCCCACCATGATTGGTGATTAGCCTTTTTTGATTTTTTGGGGTCCACGAGAGGGCAGGTGTTATTGTAGCAGTATTTGGTTGCTTGGTTTACTCTGGTGACAAGCTCTTCTAACAAACCTATGTCTTGAACTTGATCAGGGTAGCAGAAGTCCTCTAGCTGTACTTCCATAAGATATTGGTAGGCCAGCCAGTTGGTCTTCTTTGGGTTCCTGTAAGGTTCTGGTTCTGTGATGTTTACCCCCAGTTCGAACCGGATCCACCTGTGGTCCGAGCAAGAGGTTTCATCTGATACATGCCAGTTGGAGATCAAATTAGAGGCCCCCTCGTTGGCTATAGTTAGATCTATGATAGTTTGGGCGCGTCTATTAATAAAAGTTGGTTTGTTACCCTTGTTTATTATGTCTAAGTTAGTAGTGGAGAGATAATCTATGAGCAACTTACCCCTGCTGTTTGTTTCTCTGTTGCCCCAGATGGTGTGGTGGCAGTTGGAGTCTGTAGCAATGATGAGGTCCCAGCCCTCTGACTCACAGTGTTGAACTAGTCGCATCATGTCATGCGGTGGTGGTTCTTCCCCCTCCGGCATGTACACTGAAGACAGGACTAGTTTGTTTGTGCCGGAACCGGTCACAATAGATGTAATGTCTCTGGAACAGAATTCTGTTAGTACACATGTTTCAATGTTGTTGGTAACAAAAATGGCAGCCCTAGGGTGGGGTTCTGAAGAAGTAATCAGCTTACCATTGAGATTGCTCAGGCCCTGAATTGTTCCTGCCCTGGAGAGCCATGGTTCTTGAATTAGGGCTACGGCACTGTCGTTATTACCCTCCAGCCACTTCCGCAGTTGTGCTGTTGCCGTTAGACTGTGGTGGAGGTTAATTTTAATACAATTAAACATACAAAAAATTATCAAAATAAATAATACGAGCTCAAATATATGGTCTATTTTTAGAAGAGGCAATTATTTTATAAGAATGTTCTGAAACTTAATAGTTACGGACAAATTGCTAAGACAGAATAAAAACACCAATTTCACAGGTAGGATTTCCCAATATTTCACAAAATAATGAATAGAAAAGAATCAAAGAAAATCAAAAATAATTTCATATCATAGGCTAGCCTTAGCAGCTAAAATAGTCAACATTATACATAGTCACATTCTTATAAAGTAAATTTTAATAATAAAAATGACAAGAAAACTAATTAAATTCACTGCCGCGAGCGCTTGTAGCAAGTACATCCACGTGGCGCTTTGACTGTGGTTGTAATTGATACAAGCGGCCGGATTCCGAGAGTAAGGCTTTTCATGAGAAGAACCCGGCAAGAAACTCATGAGCCACTTTTTTTAAATAGTCAATCAAAGATCCAAAAACTCATCAAGGCAAAGGGAACGAAGCCCATACAGCCAAGTCTTCAGTATTTTATTTCATTAGTAGTTTGCATTGAAATGCTAGTGTATTGCATTTCAATGCATCTTGGGAGAGTTTGGCGTCAAGCTATCGATGGCAGACACTGTGGTGCTACTTGGATGAGGTGGATTACCACGATAAAAAACTCATTACTTTTCACACCACTTGACGCTTATTTCGATAATCCTCCACATTGCACATCATCACAGACACTTATTACACAAAACTACACTGATTTTCCGTAACAATATCCACTTCGAAACAATATTACAACCATCGAAATAAAAATCACGTCCGCCATTAGTGAAATGCCGCCAAACCGTTTTTATTTTTATTTTATATTTTATTGTGTAAAACCCAAGAAATGATTTGTTGTTTTTTTTTGTTTTGTTTTTAGTAATAAGGATTTGTTTTTTTTTTCTTAAATACCTTTATATTAAAAGAAAATACCTTTATAACTACTTGCATGTTGTGATTACCTGTAACTGTAAGTGCAGTAAGATCCATTATTTTTTGAACTCACAACACCATTGTAATGCTGTATCTTATGTTGGTGATCCATTAAATAAATAAATAGAAGCCAAATATTGGCTGCGCGACAGACATGCTTCTTTGCCGTAGCCAAATTAAAAGGGATTTATTTTACGTACATACATACAATCACGCCTGTAATCCCCGAAGGGGTAGACAGAGTTTAGCACTGTGTTCCTTAAGACCACATTTAGCCATACAAAAATTGGGTTTGGTCAGATGAAAAATCGTGAATGAGTAACAAGTGGCTAGCTCATCGCCTACACAATCACGGACCCAGTACCCAATACGCCCTTAGTCGCCTTTACGACATGCTAGCAAGAAAAGCAGTTGGTACATTCTTTTTGTGTCCCGGACCAACACAGGGCACAAAAAGAAGACAGACACAGATTTATTCTACATATTAAAATACTTTTTGTGTGGTTTAAAGGCATCTTTCATTTAGAACCTTTTCCATTACATCATCAGGAGAGACCTTTTGTACCCAAGGTGACAACATGGTAGGCAAGAAAAGCAGTTGGCACATTCTTTTTGTGTCCCGGACAAAAAAGAATTCATTTTGTTATATAAATATTCCCTCAAATTCCAGCGTCTCCAAGCGAAAATCATCAAATTAGTGGACGTGTCGTACGGAGGCGAGAACGGGTTCAATCAGGCCATCGAGCTGGCGGCCGAGTCGCTGCAGAACGTCAAGTTCATACAGGAGAAGAAGCTCATCGGACGGTACTTCGACGAGATCTCACAGGTTAGCTCATACATACATAATTTAAAAAAAATGTTGATGCGTATGCGCATGCTTATAAATAAATATATTTAAACATGCACACCTATCAACTAGTCCCATTTGAAGCAACTAATGCTGCTTGTGTTACGGAATGACGGATAAATATATTTTATAGATAAATACATATATATCCTAAATATATATAAACATCCAAGGAGAACAAATGCCTGAAAATTTATCACCCAAACATTTGCCCCCACCGGGGATCGAACCCAGAACCTCTCGAGATGGCGACGCCTTGAGACCGGCGTTCAGACCACTCGACCACGAAGCTCGTCAAATATTATCCGTTATTTAGTATCTGTGACACAAAAAGGTGTGAATGTCTGAAAATTTTCATTTATTATATGACAGTAACTTCAAAGAAGTATACATTTATTTTATTTATTAAGGGCCACTTGCAGGAAATTTAAATCGAAACTCAAAGCTCGTTTTTGTAATTTTTAGACATTTCAACCATATAAGAATTGTCAAAAAATTACTAAATCTAGTTTTAAATCTCGATTTAAATTTCCTGTTAGACACCCTTATTAAAAGAACTACCAACCCATCTCTTCCCTTGGGCGTCGTAAAAGGCGACTAATGGACTTGGAACTACACAAACATCTAATAGCTTATAGCGGCGACGGGCTCACCACCTGTCACGCTGAGTGCAGTCACTGCTGGTGAAGCGCGGACTATGGCAGTGGACTGCTTTTGCGGTGCTTTTGCCGGATCTCTGACTAACCTTGAAACGAGGCGCCATAGCTATATTAGCGCCTCATTGCGCTCTTCTCTGGCCAATTTTCTCTTGGTTTCCGTTTTTAAATTTGCTGTCTGTCTCTTTTTATTTGTTTTGTTCTCGAAGTTCATTCTTACCAGAGTCAGCGCATAGAGCGGTTGACTCACAGCTAACAATAATTGTAATATTGGGTCCTTACCTATGAAATTGGTGTTTTTATTCTGTCTTAGCAATTTGTCCGTAACTATTAAGTTTCAGAACATTCTTATAAAATAATTGCCTCTTCTAAAAATAGACCATATATTTGAGCTCGTATTATTTAATTTGATAATTTTTTGTAAATTTAATTGTGTTAAAATTACACACAAAGACAATTATTTTTAAGTGCCTCCCGAATACATCATTTGATTTGCATTAACATAAAAACGATGAATAATTTTTATCAAGCGTGTTCACACACATATTGCTAAAGCTTGTCTAATGATACATGCCAAATATTATTATCTCTGGATTTGTCGTTGTGAAGAAAACTGATAAAATGTTAGTATGTAAAATGCAGACATCCCCAAAATCTCCATACAAAACACCAATTTCATTGGTAAGGACCTAATATATTTATAAAGTGATGATCAATTTAATAAGCTTAAAAGCAGTTACAAAAACCCATAAGATCAGTTCCTGATAATTAACAAAGTCTATAAGTCTCTTTAAGGCACTATTGTAAGTAGCCCTACCCTTTTTATAATATATTTAGTGTTAAATGTGAAATTGTTTTGTGTGCAGTGTAATTTACCTTTTTATATAATTGTTTCAGTTGTGCCTTAATTCTTCATTATAAAATATACAATACCTAAGTGACGACCCAACTGCATTTTAATTATCTCCGGCTACACCCCGTCACAACCCTTAGGGGATAATAGTCGTGATATTATTTAGACAACCTCCGTGGTCGAGTGGTCTGTTCGCCGGTCTCAAGGCGTCGCCATCTCGAGAGGTTCTGGGTTCGATCCCCGGTGGGGGCAAAAGTTTGTGTGAACAGGCATTTGTTCTCCAGTCTTGGATGTTTATATATGTATATTATATTCTGAATATTTATATGTATTTATCTATTAAATATATTTATCCGTCATCTGGTATCCATAACACAGGCATTAGTTGTCTAGTATGGGCCAGTTGATAGGTGTGAATCGTCATCAGCCTATATACGTCCCACTGCTGGGACAGGCCTTCCTCATGGAGAAACACATGAGGAGTATGGGCCGTAACACCACCACGCTGGCCCAATGCGGGTTGGTGGGTAGAAACGGTCACAAATGCGACCGGGACCAACGGCTTAACGTGCCTTCCGAAGCTCGGAGGAGCTCGAGATCACAAAGTCTTGGGTCACCCATCCACGGCCTGACCATGGCGAAGGTAGCTTTGTTTTCGATCGAAGCCAAAGCGCACTGACCACTACGCCACCGAGCTCCTCCTGTCAGGTGTGAATATCTGAAGATATTTATTATTTATTTTATTTATTATGTAAATATGACATTTTCCAGGATACTGGCAAATACTGCTTCGGTGTAGACGACACGCTCAGAGCACTCGAGTTGGGCGCCGTCGAGACGCTCATCTGCTGGGAGAACCTCGACATCCAGAGGTGAGTGACGGCCATACGCCACTGCTGGGCCCAGCGAACACCGCTGCGGTGTAGACACGCTCACACTCACGTTGTTACTTGACCAATCGATCGATCGTCGAAGGTGTAGCGGCTACGTCATAGCGCGCCACGATATCGAGAAACCGAGAAATGGTTGATGAGCGAAGAGTACGATAGGGAATAAATAACATTGGAGTCAAATTGATACTAGACCTACTGGCTACAGCAATAACGAATATTATTGATTAGCAAGCCTGAATCACGATGGCGGTTTCCAAGACAGATTAATATTAGGTCCTTACCTATAAAATTGGTTGTATGGAGATTTTGGGGATGTATGCATTTTACATACTAACATTTTATCAGTTTTCTTCACAACGACAAATCCAGAGATAATAATATTTGGCATGTATCATTAGACAAGATTTAGCAAGCAAGCTTAGGCAAGCTTTATGTGTAATATCACACTACATAAAAATATATTACATAAATTATTTATCGTTTTTAATTGAATGCAAATAAAATGATGTATTCGGGAGGCACTTAAGAGTTGTCTCCGTGACCAATTTTAACACAATTAAACTTACAACCAATTATCAAAACAAATCAAAAGAGCTCAAAAATATAGTCTATTTTTAGACGAGGTAATTATTTTTTAGGAACACTCTGAATCTTAATAGTTACAGAAAAAATACTAAGAGTGAAAAAAAACACCAATTTCATAGGTAAGGACCCAATATATCTATAGCTATCGATCGACGTCGATTAATCCATTTTACCATAGATCGACGGTCGATTCATCGGTCTGGTAGAAATTTTCGATCGATTGGTCTGGTAACCCTTAGAACGGAATGGTGGGTAGAAAAGGTTGGAATAGCAGGGACCAACGAACTAACAAACTTTTGGTCACC
The DNA here is from genome assembly GCA_910589355.1 of Parapoynx stratiotata. Lineage (NCBI taxonomy): Eukaryota > Metazoa > Arthropoda > Insecta > Lepidoptera > Crambidae > Parapoynx > Parapoynx stratiotata. Next base: position 4,788,898 of record OU342485.1, on the reverse strand, counting down.
CATCCAAGGACTGATTATGACAAACGGTTGTTTTCAATATTGAATGTACGACCACTGATCCCCTCAATATAATTAACGCCTTGATGTGTCTAAAAGTTTGTGTCTGGAGTTGAATGAGAGTTAGAAAAACTATGAACGCAATGAAGGTCAAATGAAAATTAATAAATTCCATGGAAAGCCAATGTTATTATAAAGCATTGTTGTGTTCCGGCAATCAGAGGTAAGATAGCCAGTTCCTCAGTTGGTGAGGATTTCAGGTGAAGCTCGCTTCCACCTTCGCCCTTATCGTCACTTACCATCAGGTGAGATGAAGGCCAAGAGCTTATCTCGTCCTCAGCTTATATACGACCCACTGCTGGGCACAGGCCTTCCTCATGGAAAAACATCAGTATGGGCCGTAACACCACTACACTGGCCCAGTTAGTGGGTGGAAACGGTTGCAATAGCGACTAGGACCAATGGTTTGACGTGCCTTAACTAAAAAAAAGAAATATTAAGTATAGAATTTATATTGTATTATTTATTTACAGATATGTACTGAAATCGCACGCGACCAACCAGGAGACCATCTTGCATCTCACACCCGAACAGGAGAAGGACAAGTCTCATTTTACGGACAAGGAGGTGAGATATTGATTTTTTTTTGTAAAATTCTCTCATTCTCTCTCAAAATCCCTGAGCGAGCAAAGGCTATACAGCCAAGTCTTCGGTATGTTTATGTTTTCAGTATTTGCATTGAAATGCAAGTGTAATACATTTCAATGCGTCTTGGGAGAGTTTGGCGTCAAACGATCGATGGCTGACACTGTGGTGTTACTTCGATGAGGTGCATTACCACGATAAAAATCTCATCGTTTTTCACACCACGACGCTTATTTCAATGATCCTCCACATTGCGCGTCATCACAGACACTTATTACCCAAAACTACAGTGATCCACTCAGAAACAATATTACAATCACTGAAATAAAAATCACATCCATAGTTGAATGGCGCAAAACTCCCCCCTTGTAATTCTCCCAATTGAGAAGGCAAGGGGAACATAGCCCATACAGCCTCGTCTTCAGTAAATATGCAGTTTACATTGAAATATTTGTATTGCATTTCAATGCATCTTGGGAGAGTTAAGCCATCCAGCCCACTGCTGGAGGTTATTGATGATGATAACCATTTAAACCAAAAACCAATAGAACAAAATAAACAACATAACATAATCTCTATAAACCCTAATTGTAAAGTAGAATTGATCTTTTCATAATTATGTTGGCCACATTATGAAATTATCAATTCAAGCGCCATCTCGAGAGGTTCTGGGTTCGATCCCCGGTGGCAGATGTTTGTGTGATGAATACAGGCATATGTTCATCAGTCTGATGTTTATTATGTTTAGATATATGCATTATGTGTTTGAGTGTATTTTTTACTTTTATATGTAATATATAAACGATAACTCAAGCTGCATATTAAACTGCTTAATTTGGACTATTAGATAAAGTCTGTTTGTCCTTACTTATCCCATTTTGTAAACAATCTTGGCACTACTTTTTAAAGAAATCAGTAATTTAAAAAAAATATGATAACAAATTCAACAATATATATGACGAGCTCCGTGGTCGAGTGGTCTGAATGCCGGTCTCAAGGCGTTCCGTCCTCTCGAGAGGTTCCGGGTTCGATCCCCGGTTCTCCAGTCTTGGATGTTTATATATATTTATATATATTCAGGATATTTATATGTTTTCGCTTATTTCATCCCTATTATTTTCCCTTCAGAGCGGCGTAGAGCTGGAGCTGGTCGAGTGCCAGCCGCTGCTGGAGTGGCTCGCGAACAACTACAAGTCTTTCGGCGCCACGCTCGAGATCATCACCGACAAGAGCCAGGAGGGCAGCCAGTTCGTGCGCGGTTTCGGCGGCATTGGCGGTAAGGATTACATACAGAAAACCACTCACAATACACTCAGATCAACAGACACTTACTTATCAGATATACGTACACACTCAGATTAACGATCCTAGACACATACATTTAAGATAGACCCACGCGTGCATAGACACAGAAGAATAAGGTGAAAGTGAGATAAATGCTACTAATATAGGTTTGAAATAGGACGTAGTGACGATAGAGAAAGGTACGCTAAGATGGTTTGGACATGTGGTAAGGATGGATGGAAATAGATGGAGATACGGGACGAGGCAGACCTAGGTGAACGTTCCTCAAGCAAATTAAAGACATTCTTGAGAAGGGTAAGGTCACATATACCCGAAATAGCCGAGCATGTATGAAGACTGTAAGAGAGAAGCTTGTAGTGAGAGATAGAGAGCGAGAGCGAGAGAGAGAATGAGAAGAACTCTATGAACAACATGAACGCGACTCTACTCAGATCAACCATTTGAAACAATTAGAAACACTCACGACATATAGTCATAACATACTAGGATAGTAACATAATTACAGAAATAGAAGAGAAAGCGAGAGGGAAGCATGTAGAGAGAGATAGAAACCGCATCACACTATGAACGCTTCTTAGCTCTGAGTCGGGTCAGACATATTATGCGCTCACACAGACGCAAATACTCACATGACAGTGATCGGAATAAGTATAGCTATTTTTTTTATGTTAGAATAGTATGGATATGAAACAATTATAATATGTATACAAGAATCAACAATCATTTATCATTTTCATTCCGTGGTTGTACAAGAACATAATCATATATATTAATATTGGGTCCTTACCTATGAAATTGGTGTTTTTATTCTGTCTTAGCAATTTGTCCGTAACTATTAAGTTTCAGAACATTCTTATAAAATAATGGCCTCTTCTAAAAATAGACCATATATTTGAGCTCGTATTATTTAATTTGATAATTTTTTGTAAGTTTAATTGTGTTAAAATTGGACACAAAGACAATTATTTTTAACTGCCTCCCGAATACATCATTTGATTTGCATTAACATAAAAACGATGAATAATTTTTATCAAGCGTGTTCACACACATATTGCTAAAGCTTGTCTAATGATACATGCCAAATATTATTATCTCTGGATTTGTCGTTGTGAAGAAAACTGATAAAATGTTAGTATGTAAAATGCAGACATCCCCAAAATCTCCATACAAAACACCAATTTCATAGGTAAGGACCCAATATTAATATTTGTATCTCAAAAATTGAAACATGATTGAAAAGAACAAACTATTTGTATTTAACTACAGTAAAATCTTAAACAAAATTACCAACATGAAATAATTTACTTATTGTACCAAAAAAAATCATTTTATACTTATTGATAAAAATAATTATAATTATCGAATCCCGGAGTATTAGTCGGAATCACGAGGAATATCCATATTAACATCAAGATGCCAATGAACCTAAATAGCTCTACCTATTCCGAACGGAAGAAGAGGTAAGAGTGAGAGGAAAACATGTAGAGAGGAACAGATACATAACACACACAGACAAACACTTATCACACGTGAAACGCATACATCTCAATGAATTACCTATGTCAGGAGGTTTGGTTTTCTAAATTATAAATATTATTTTTTTATCGGTAAGTCATACAGTGATACTATGGTATCAAGCTAGTATCAACGCCAATTCACGATATGGTATATGTTTTTCGAATATACTTATTCGTGTTTTTAAGAGAATCTTATTGAATATTATATGGTATAATCTATTGATATTTTTGTGATTATTTTCTATTATATTTATTCAAAATATACTAACAATACTAAATGTGTACTGCAAAGGTTGTTTTCGTTTCGACAAGGTATTGTGATTGTAATATTAAGATCTAAAACCATCACGAATACTTGCCCTAGCCCTTGTGCGATGCCAGAGGTAAATGAAAGGAATTTCTTGTCACTTACTGATTATTTATTAATGAAGAACTAAGGCACAATGAAACAATTTATAAAAAAGGTAAATTTCACAAATCACTGCATATATAACTTGAAGATATTATCAATGGTAGAGGTTCTTACAATAGTGCCTTTGTAAAATTATAAAACTTGAACAATTTATATCGTTACAGTTTATTACTCGTTTTTATTATTCATTATTATCACTTATTATGGATATTATAATATTTATATGTTGCAGTCAAAACCCCCCCTGATTTTGCTAGTCAAAAGAACTTTTGACTGGTTAAAGCGTTTTGACTGCAAAATATTAGGTCCTTACCTATGAAATTGGTGTTTTGTATGGAGATTTTGAGGAATTCTGCATTTTGCATACTAAAAATTTTTCAGTTTTCTTCACAACGACAAATCCAATGATAATAATATTTGGCATCTATCATTAGACAAGCTTTAGTAATATGTGTAATTTCACACTTCATAAAAATTATTTATCGTTTTTAAGTGAATGCAAATAAAATGATGTATTCCAGAATACATTTAAAAGAGTTGTCTCCGTGTCCAATTTTAACAAAATTAAACTTACAACAAATTATCAAAACAAATCAAAAGAGCTCAAAAATATAGTCTATTTTTAGACGAGGTAATTATTTTTAGGAATACTCTGAATCTTAATAGTTACAGACAAAATACTAAGAGAGAGAAAAAACACCAATTTCATAGGTAAGGACCCAATATATAATAATTGGCGTCGAGCCAACCGCTCCAGACACTGACTCTCATAGGAATGACATTCGAGAACAAAACAATGAAAAAAAAGAGACAGAAGGTAAGTTTAAAAACAGAAATAAAGAGAAAATGGCCAGAGAAGAGCGCAATATCAGCAAAGAGTCCCTAATACTGGTATAGCGTCTCATTACCCTCTCATTGGTGGATTTTTTCCTCAAACCAGCTTTTGTTCACTATACCTTACCGAAAATCTGGCGAAACAAGAGCATCTGTCGAAACGGAAACGACCCAATACAAATTCCCTCTTCTAATATGTACCCTATTTTTATTTTCCGCTGCTCGGACCTGCATCGGCCATCAGGTATACTGCGATATAAGGTTGATTTTCAGTCGTTACAGCTAGACGAACCGTTGGATGACGTAGACCTTGACGACTATTAAAAAAAAACGGATAAAAAGAGGACATGATACCGCCAAGAACTTAGTTTAAGTAGCTTGCATTGTCACTTTTTTTGTCACACGGTTGGGTTGGGTTGATGTAATATATACTATATTTTAGTATTTTTGGGGGTTTAGGTTTAAAAAGGTGTTTTAAATAAACTAGACTCCGCTTTTAATATAGCAGATGAGTTGAAAAACAAAATGATATTACTGAAAAAATACATTTACTGGGATCGGAGACCTTTTTTGTTACGTTTAAAATTTAACTTTATGTTATTGCAATAAGGTTTATGTTAATGTTTCAGTTATTTTGTTATTGGGAATGCCGAAACAAAAGAAACGTTAAAATAATCCTTATAACAATGATACAAAACACTGTTTTAAACCATAGATAAATTAAGTAGCATAGATCGCTATTCCCATACATGGGTTTAATTCGTCTAAAATTTATTACTTATTACGTTAGGTGGCGCTACTTTACTAGCGGACTTACTTAATTTATCTTTAATTCCGCTAGTATAGTAGCGCCACCTAGCGTCATAAGTCGAACGAATTACAAGCAACAATTATAAGTTTTAGACGAACTAAAAACCCATGTATGGGAATAGCGATCTATACTGCTTAATTTATCTGTGGTTTAAACGAGAATGCTCACTGCTCTCCGATCCGAACCGGTCTGTGAGAAGTAATGGTCTATTTTTGATCCGTTATGTTAACGAAATGATTAATATCTTGGCCGATGGCGTCAATGATATTACAAAAATGTAACGTAACATTAATAGTAGATTAGTAGCCAAGGGCTGTAAGGCATCAATTGCAGCCCGAGATATTTAGGCGCACGAGCGCAGCGAGGGCGCTTATAGTTCGAGGGTGCAATTGATGCTTACACCCGAGCTAACTACTCTGCTTTACATCTCGATTGTGAGGTAAGTGGAAAAAAGGCATTACAAGAATAAATAAATTTATTTTCAAGAACTAAATTTAGCTTCGCCGTTCGATATTCAAAATTGATGAAAATAGCGAAGCGACCTCTTTTGTCATTGGGCTGAATGCATGATGTCTAGTGCCAGTAAGATGGTTAGATGTACGCGAACTTTTTGAAAGAGTTTTTTTTAAATTACTTACCGCCCTAGGGCGTTTCTAGCTACATTATTAACCTAGGGCGGTAATTGATCACTTACAACCCGCATCTGGGGGTATTAAGGACCTACTTACCGAACATGAGACATGTAAATGTGTGTTATTAACTTCTATTAAAGTTATTCAATATTGACGGAAGATACTTACAATGTTAAATAAGGAAAATGTTATGATTCGTCACTGGGTATGACCTTCAAAAATGCCTACGGAAATGTATAGGTCAAATAAAAATCGTAATGTAATTATTATTTATACGTATTATATAATTTAAGGGAAGTAATGAATTGGAGGCCATTTAATTATTGGGTCAGCAACAAAATGGTCAGCCGAAAAATCATTTGGGCAAGAAACTAATATTTTGTCAGCTATATAATTGTTTGGACAGCAAAATAATTATTTGGTCAGTTGAATAATTATTTGGGCAGCAATATATATGTTACCGGAAATGAATAAAATCTTGGAAAAGGATCAATGAAAGATCAATTCCTAGGAAATGTATTCTAATAGATATTAGGTTAAGGTTATTTTTTTATGACAATTTGTGTCATCAAAACATATAACATATATTAAAGAATTGGGTAGCAGAGAAAACATTTTATTTGCTGCCCAATTAGTTATTTTGCTGACAAATTACAAATATCTGCTCATTTTAATTGAGCAATTGTATTCTTTTGCTGACCGTTTAAATAACACCCATAATTTAATATGTATTAAGTATTAAGAATTCCGTGGTAGGTTTTGTCACAACGATTTATAATTGTATTAAAGACGAAATATCGCGTGATCGAAAAAAGTATTTTTGTACTAGATATCACAGTTGCGTATCATACTAGCTTGTTACTAGTATTTAAAGTCGCGCTTTTAACTGTGGCTGTTTCAAAATTGTGCAATAACATTGTGTTTTTAAATAAAATGCAATATTCGCAAATTACGACCTTGTTCTATTGGCCGTAAGTTATATAATGCGATAATTTGCATTCTGTAAATAATTTTAATAATTTTCTTTTCGTTATGGGCAACCATGCTTTGAAGGTCGCTAGGATAATCGGGAATTCGTAAGGAACGTTTTTAGTTTTGTAGTCACTCTATTTCCCTGCTTGCATTACGGTTTCTGACGAATTCTCAAACCTTTCGGCCTGTTTGGTCCATTAAGTGTAAGAATCTCGAATTTAAAATTTTAAACAGCTTACTATAAGCTATTTTAGTATTTATTTCTATTTCGTTAAAGTACAGATTGTAATGCTCCTATTAGCGACATTTTTATAAATCCTAGTAATTTTGTCTCTATTTTGCGTTTTTCAACATTGGGGTGTGATAGTCTTTTGATACGATTTACAACCATATACTGACGAAATAGAAGCTATATTAGCGTGATAGTTTATACAAATACCTCGGACTGATATGTAGGTAAGGAAAAAAAGATTCTGTAAGTTTTTGATTTAAAGCGTGAAGTAACTTACGATAGGATTAGAAATTGTGAAATATGAGAAGTTTGTGAGGGACATAGTGGCAAAAAACCATACTAATATTATAAATGCGAAAGTCACTGTCTGTCTGTCTTGCTTTCACGTCAAAACTACTGAAACAATTTAACCGAAATTTGGTACACAGATAGTCTATAGTCTGAGAATGGACATAGGCTACCTTTTATTCCGATATTCCCTTGAGCGGGTGCCATGAGGATAAATAAAAAAAAAAATAACGCCTCCCAGAAAAATTAAGGACAAATTAACGCCACTATGAACTTTGCTTGTAATAGAGTAGGAGTAAATTTTCAATTCCACCAATTGAGGCTACTGTTCCAATTTGAAAAACTCTTTCAGTGTTGAATAGCCTGTTTATTGAGGAAGGCTATAAGCTACATACCATTACTATCTCAATATAACTCTACGCGGACGAAAGCGGGTGAAATGTACTTAGTTGATAATAAAATGCTTAGTTGGTTTGGGCATGTTGAGAGTATGAATGAAAGTAGACTCGCAAGTAGAAATGTGAAATCTGCATACAACCGAAGGACATGTAGAAAAAGAATTAATGTGTATAATACAGCAAATATAGGGCTGTATTCTGTCCAATACCAGAAAAGAACGAGATTATATGTGAGTATAGTCGACCATAAAATTGTTTTAACACCCTTTGAGTGAATGTCGTTGGCATGCCACAAAACAGAACGGTCTATTGTTGCATATAATAAATTTTTAATTCTTTGTGGTTTTTAACTTGAAGTCCATTTTTGAATTAGTCAAAGTGATTTGACAGTTTGAAATGTAATTTATACCTCAGTGATTCAAATAATCTAAGGTTAATTGTGCTATTATTGGTAAACTCTAAAATAAAATCCATTTTTAAGTATTCAAAGTGTAATGTTCAGTTTGAAGTATCATTTGGCCAAAGATATTTCAAATTATTTATCACTACATTTTTTTTACATATGACAGGTAAGCTCTTGGCCTTCATCTCATCTGATGGTAGTGAGTGACAATAAGGCCGAACGTGGAAGCAAGCTTCACCTGTAATCCTCAACAACTGAGGAACTGGCTATCTTACCTCTGATTGCCGGAACACAACAATGCTTATAACATTGTTATTATGGCGACAAATTTAGGTTAGACGGTGGTAGCTAGCCAGGCGGGCTTGGAAGCCCTACCACCAACCAAACCGAGCAGAAACGTTCTGCCCCCATGGGGAGTCGAACTCGGACCTCCCGATCAACACTCGGTGGTGTGAACCACTAGATCAGGGAGGCGGTTAAATGACATTGCAAACTGTCAAATCACTTTGAATAATTGTAAAATGGACTGAGTTTATAATAGTTTATAGTGACAATTTTGCTATCTTAGTAGAAATTGATATTAATTGCTTTGTAAATAGATGCACTGATTGGATTACGGTCAATAATCATGTCATCAATCAGTTCAATATCACCTACGAACTTTAATAATGAGTTTTAGTGAACTTCAATTCGGGTGAAAGTTTCTGGCAAAAGTGGTAAAGCAATTTTATGTGTAAGCAATTGTAAATAAGTGTAGATAGCTTTTTCATTGGGTTCTCTTTCAAATCTTCGAATTTCTATTAAGTCTGTTTTGCGTAGTCGCTTAACTATCCTTAAAACTGTCAATTACTCAACTTGGGAGTAACTATAGTTCTGTCTTCGAGTGTATCGGAGATTATGGTCTCTTGTTTAGCCGTTATTTTGAGGTTATTCGAACAAACAAACAAAAATAACTTTATTTCATAGGCCAAACCTGGCTTTTAAAAACGTCAATATTTTACAATTTATAAATTATGGTTGTAATTGATACAAGCGGCCGGATTTCGAGAGTAAGGCTTTTCATGAGAAGAACCCGGCAAGAAACTCATGAGCCACTTTTTTTATTCAAATAAAAACAACAATCTTTGTTTCATAGGCCCAGCTTGGCACTTAAAATCGTTAAGCAGGTACAACTACAGCGCTTTGACTGTGGTGACTGGAGTTGTAATCGATACAAGCGGCCGGATTTCGAGAGTAAGGCTTTTCATGAGCAGAATCCGACAAGGAACTCGTGAGCCAGTTTTTTAAATAGCCAATCACATAGGCAACCTTTTAAAGTGTAAAAAATCGTTCAAATCACTCATTTTCTGTAATATCATTGCTCAAATGTGCCTATTTAAGACGCAACGAACAAAGTAAGAGGTTATTTCTCTCGTGACAACTTCATAACGAAAATAAAGTTTAATGTCAAAATATCTATATTCGATCAACACACATCTATACATGTAATAAAACTGTAGAGGTCGAATGTCTGTACATAGAAAAAAATGCTTAAAAATTAGTCGGGGGGATGTAAAAAGAGGGAAAATACCAAAATAAATATTTATTCGTCGGTACGGGCTAATCTCCGAAATGGCTAGACCGATTTCAATGAAATTTTGCGTGGTGATACCATACATCCCTGGTCAACATCTTAGACACTTCTTATTCCGGAAAATTAAAGGGTTCCCGTGGGATAGTTAAAAAACCATAGTAACCGCGGACGAAGTCAATAAATTGACGTTATACATTGACTCTCCCTTACAAACATTGGTAGTCGTTACGTGACATGGGCAGTTGTTGCTGCTAGTACAATCACTATATAATGTGTATTCACATCTGAACAAATTTTCTTTTATATGTACGCGTTGTAAACTCAGAGTAAACAGAACTGGAGTAGCCATTAGTCAATTTCTCAAACATTTTTTTCTGTCATTTCTTGCGGGGGGGAGGTTACCACTACACTCAAAGCCAGCACACATAAACAATAACTTTTACCGTTTTTACAAATGCACACATGCATAATTCGACACACAAATTTAAATTTACAAATTTACAATAGTCTCGTGAGGTGTGCGTTTTGACAACGTCACAGCCGCACTCCCCACGAGACTAGCGTTTGAAATTGTAGAATTCTAAAACATGAAATAATGAAGTAAATAATGATAAAATCTTAAAAATTATAATAACAAATAAAAGGTGACACCCTCTTTTAGCATACTCGATGTTTTCTATTTATTTTTACAACAAAAAACAGCACAGGCAAGCATTTTTGCGGGAGCTCTGTTCGCCGCAACGTTTACAATGTTATGGCTGTCAAAATGGCGGCTCAACTAGTTTTATTAAACGTGCAAGCATCCGATGCTTGTGCATTTGGCAGAGGGGAATGTTAGACAAAGGCTACTCCAGAAAGCCTAGCACGGACCGGAGAGAAAAAGTCCCCAGAGACAAAAATCGTCATTGCTTCTCGCTTCTTCGTTCGCGCGGAAGTGAGAGGCAATAAGTCATTTTGTCTCCGGGGACTTTTTCTCTGCGGCCTGTGCTAGGCCTACAGTTCTGTTTACTCTGAGGTTTTAAAGCAAAATGATGCGTGAACAAGAGACCTAAGGACTATTTTTCTATGCTATGTAAGGTGGTATATATGTTACCACGTGTTATGTCAATGTGTGGCATGTCTAGCTCGGCCACGAGTTCGAGCGGCGGGCGAATTCGTATTTCATTACTCGCTCGCTACGGACGCACATTGGTGACAAATGTATTTCGAGCGGGTAATGTGTGCGAAATCGCCCGCCGCTCCGCCCGCCGCTCCTATTTATTGCCGAGCCGTTAGAATTGTGGAGTATAGGGTTGAATATATTAGGTCCTTACCTATGAAATTGGTGTTTTGTACGGAGATTTTGGGGAATTCTGCATTTTCCATACTAACATTTTTCCAGTTTTCTTCACAACGACAAATCCAAAGATAATAATATTTGTCATCTATCATTAGACAAGCTTTAGTAATATGTGTAATATCACACTTTATAAAAATTATTTATCGTTTTTAAGTGAATGCAAATAAAATGATGTATTCGGGAGGCACTTAAAAAGAGTTGTCTCCGTGTCCAATTTTAACACAATTAAACTTACAACAAATTCTCAAAAGAAATCAAAAGAGCTCAAAAATATAGTCTATTTTTAGACGAGGTAATTATTTTTTAGGAATACTCTGAATCTTAACAGTTACAGATAAAATACTAAGAGAGAAAAAAAACACCAATTTCATAGGTAAGGACTCAATATTAAGATCGTAGGCTTATGAGAATGAAATTATGTAGACTATTCAGTTCTAGGGAGACTGTCCCCAGAGACAAAATTAGTCAATGCGTCTCGTGAACGAAGGACAATGACAGGCAACGAGAAATTTTGTGTCCGGGGACTATCTCTCGGGTCCATGCTTGGCCTTCTGAGTAAGCTATGAATAATGCCAGTTGCGTGATTTGGAGTGTAAACTGTCAACGCGATCATTGTAAGGCTGTGTCTGATAGCGTTTTTTTGGACGTATTCGCTCGTTTATTGCATACAAACCATAGATAAATTATGTAGTATAGATCGCTATTCCCATACATGGGTTTTAGTTCGTCTTTTACTATTTTAGCGGAATCATAGATAAACTAAGTAATTCCGCTAGTATAGTAGCGCCACCTAGCGTCATAAGTCGAACGAAGGGTACAAGCAACAATAATAAGCTTTAGACGAACTAAAAACCCATGTATGGGAATAGCGATCTATACTACCTTATGTATCTATGATACAAGCCGAAACAAATCCGCCTAATGGTTGACTGAGAACGATGTTAGTCGTTAAGTCCGCCATAATAATGTACATTCTTAGTGCAACGAACGTTAAAAGTTTAAGGGCCACTTGCAGGAAATTATAAACCTAGTATATATCTCGATTTTGTAAATTTTTGATATAAAAGTCATAGTAAAGTTGTAAAAAAAATGACAAAATCAAGTTTTAAATCTCGATTTAAATTTCCTGCAAGTCACCCTAAATAAAAAATAAACCGAACGCTCATAGATAAAACATATCACAAACATAAAAGTCAGCACAAATAATAAAAAATAAAATGTATTTAACGTTAAATATTGGTCCTTTGTGACAGATCTGTGACGTGTTGGATGCCGGTGATAAATAAAACCCAGATATCGTCACTTATGGTATATTTAAAAAACTTTGGCACAGTGAAATAATTTATAAAAGGTAAATTTCACAAATCACTGAACAAGAGAAAGATGAGATGTTAAGATGATAAGATGATCATGATGATGATGATGTGATGATGATGATGATGATCTTAAGATGTTATCAAAGGGCTACTTACAATAGTGCCTTCGTAAAGTTATTTGAAACTTGAACAATTAAAATCGTTACAGTTCATTTACTCGTATATAAAATTTTATCATTGTCACTTATTATTGATATTTTTTATAATATTTATATAATCATTGGTGTCGAGCCAACCGCTCTAGACGCTGACTCTGATAGGAATAAAATTGAAGAATTGAACCAAAAACAGAAGGAGACAGATGGTTAGCTTAAAAACAGAAACAAAGAGAAAATGGCCAGAGAAGAGCGCAATACGGCAAAGAGTCGCTAATACTGGTATAGCGCCTCGTTACAGGTTTAACAATATTAGAGCGACGCGAGTCGAGGTATTGGTATATTCACCACGCTCATATAGACAGATGCCATACACACTCACCTTTGTGTGACTCGTTGGTCCTATGTAATTAAAGGCAAATCCATAACTCTGTAATTCAAGATAAAATTCCAACAGACAGTACAAGATATGAATGAAATAATAGAATGTCGCTAATAGGTTGTTTATTTATAATTTAATTTAAAAAACAGTTATACCTTAACCGTGTGACAAACATTAATGCGATAGTACTCTTCATTCTTAATATAACTACTATCTTTGATTTCGAGTTATTTTGTTAAATGCTTAATCCTACCTATCTTTCACGGCTTCATTTTGTTTGTTGTGTGTCAAAGAAGGAAGTATGCAACGCGCACTGGAGTTGAATTTAGAAACAATGTGCTTTTGTTGGAAAACGTTTGCGTGATTTCGAAGGGGAAGTCATTAACTGGGCAGCTTTTTAATTATTTGGTCAGCAACAAAAAGGTCAGCCGAAAAATTATCTGGGCAGCAAAAAATAATTTGTCAGCAAGATAATTAGATAATTATTTGGGCGGCAGAATAATTATTAAGTCAGCTGAATAATTAATTGGGCAGCAATTATTTGGGGAGTAACATTAGGTTAAGGTTTTTTTATGACATATAAAAATAATGTTTGTGTCACAATTTGGCAGGAGAGAAAACGTTTTAGTTGCTGCCCAATATGAAATCAAGCGTGTCAAGTTTTTAACGTCTACTGTGACGTCACAGCCAGCTAATTATCTCGGCTATGGTTGTCTCTATGGTTGCACAATATGACGTCTAAAGAATAAGAGTAAATCTCATAATAAAAATCTAGACTTCAGTGCGCGGTTCACAATTATATAGTATATTCACTAAACCAACATATGTATATTTAAAATATATAATGCAGAGTAGTTCTACATATACAACATATATGGCTACCAGCCCAAAAATAATATTAAGTATATGCGTTTTGGGGCTTTTACCGCTGCATATTGAAACCGATTCAAATGGTTATTATTGGACCATTAAAAAGTTATTTGAAATTCAATTTATTACAAATAAGAATCTTGCATCGAGTCTTAAGTAAACCAAAATCGTTTGTTTGTTGACATTCTTGACAATTCAATTGCTTGCAATCTGCCGAATTGAATGAGTATTTATAGAAATGCCTTTAAAATAATACTAATATGCACTTTGTATGCCTATGGGGTATTGTATGAGATTAAGGCCCGTCGCACATTATCTGCATCGGCACGGCTCAGGATTTTAGATGATAAATAGCACTATATAATAACTTCATGGCAATAAAGTAGACATTTCCTTGATATATGGCCGTAGTAACAAAAATACTGCTTCGGTATGCTTGAGGTTGCTGCATTGGCGGCCTTTTTAGCTTTAGACGAACTAAAAACCCATGAATGGGAATAGCGATCTATACTACCTTATTTATCTATGATACAAACCGAAACAAATCCGCCTATTGGTTGACTGAGAACGATGTTAGTCGTTAAGTCCGCCATAATAATGTACTTAGTGTAACAGACGTTAAAAGTTTAAGGGCCACTTGAAGGAAATTAAAAACCTAATCTAAATCTCGATTTATATTTCCTGCAAGCCGGCCCTTATAAATAAATAAACCGAACGCTCGTAAATAAAAACATATCACAAACATAAAAGTCAGCACAAATAATAATAAAAAATAAAATTTATTTATCGTTAAATATTGGTCCTTTGAGACAGATCTGTGACGTGTTGGATGCCCGTGATAAATAAAACCCGGATATCGTCACTTATGGTATATTTAAATACCGCTTAAAACAAAAATACCGGTATGGCGGCTTCGGTATGCTTGAGATTTCTGCATTGGCGGCCTTTATATTGCTTCGGGATACTTCCAGTACGCCGCCGCCGCGCCAAGACACCACTCGGGGGTAGTTTGGACGGTACGGCATGCTTAAGGACGGTTCGGCATCCCTAAGGACGGTGCATGTAGGGATACCGAAGGATTCTTTTTCTTGCCGATGCCGATTATGTGCGCCGGGCCTTAATTATAAACTAAACGATAATCGCAATTGTAGGTACATTGTTCTAAAAGGGTTGAAAGTGACTTATTTAGTCCCGACACCGAGTTTGGCTGGTAAAGGTGGAGGGACTCATAAGCTATAACTAAATACTTTAATCGTTGAAGCTAGATCGATGTGGATATAGTAATATACGAGTATTGACTAGCAAATTGATTGGCGGTAGTTTAAATATGGGAAGGGCAGAGTTTTTAACGTACACATTTCGTCTGATAATGTCCTCATGTATAATGGAGCGAACCTGTTGCTGTACTGTATAGGGCACTGTGCTAAAATTAAATATAATAAAGACGATATTTGAACAAATATACGCCATAAGCTGACATTAGACGGTTCATAAAAAAATATTCATTATTGCAATGAATTGTGAGTGATGAGCGTTGTTATTCTCAATCCGATGCACGTTTAATTAGACATTTTCGCCATTTCATCGATGATGAATCTAAAATGAAAGCAAAAATGAACCGTCTAATTTCAGCTCGAATGTCGGATCTCTACGTTTCTGAATGTCTTTTCGCTTTGATTCGAAGACTCTTTACAATATAATATATACTTACAATATTCAACGCACCGATGTGCCTAAGAGGAGTTCATGCTTCGATATATTTTTGAGCTGCGTAACGTTACACATCGCCTTAACATATACATATATAGATTTTAACATATAGCAATATAACGAGCAAATTAGTAGTTTGTTACCTTATTTCTGGGCTGGTACTCCGTACAATCACTATTAGGAGAAGCATACATTGTGAATTGATAAGAAAACCGACCTCTTTCACACACTGTGAGAAAGAGAGCTCAAACACGATTGGATAAGGCACACGGCCGGTAAGCCTTGAGGATTTGCACTTAACGTAAAACGTAACCTGTTGCTAAAATATGTAACTGGAATATATGTATACAAAAAAATGTTACTGTGTGGTTCTGTTTTTTCTCCATACATTGACTACCAGCGCCTCTATCGGCAACTACATTTAATTTTAATTAATCAACAACCTAACAATACAAGGAAGCAAATATCTTAAATATTAGGTCCTTACCTATGAAATTGGTGTTTTGTATGGAGATTTTGAGGAAATCTGCATTTTCCATACTAAAATTTTTTCAGTTTTCTTCACGACAAATCCAAAGATAATAATATTTGGCATCTATCATTAGACAAGCTTTAGTAATATGTGTAATATCACACTTCATAAAAATTATTTATCGTTTTTAAGTGAATGCAAATAACATGACGTATTCGGGAGGCACTTATAAGAGTTGTCTCCGTATCCAATTTCAACACAATTAAACTTACAACAAATTATCAAAACAAATCAAAAGAGCTCAAAAATATAGTCTATTATTAGACGAGGTAATTATTTTTTAGGAATACTCTGAATCTTAATAGTTACAGACAAAATACTAAGAGAGAAAAAAAACACCAATTTCATAGGTAAGGACCCAATATAATAGTCTAATAAGTGTTTAAATGAAACACAAAGTTATCTAGTTAGATAGTAATTGTATTTGCACCATAATACATTTACGACCAATTCACAATAAATAAATAAATGTCCTCAGACATTCACACCGATCAACTAGTCCCATTTTAAGCAATGAAGTGCTGCTTGTGTTACGGATACTAGATGTCGGACAAGTATATTTAATAAGCCGTAACAATTAATTTAGTACAAGTACTACCTGTTTTTATCAACAGTATTCCGTAATCACACGACAGTTCCCTTTTGCCTGGGTTTTCCTCAGAGCACCACAACCAAATCTCACTTGGCGCGCTCTCTGCCATTTTGACAGTTCATTCCATACAACGCCATAGACTTAATCTAGGCACAGGAGCTATCAGATATACAGCCACTTTATAATTATCCTATCATTACTTTGATACGAAAATAAATAAAAATTTCTGAAGGTTCTTAGCTCTGTGCGCATCGCGCGCGAGCGCGTGTCGCCTTTTCGTATGAACGGAACATAGACTTAATAATTTCAAGACAGTACATTATAAGCTTGTAAAATCACTTAATTAATGTATTGATTTATGTTTAAACAAATGTTATATAAGGTGTTAGCTACCTTGTCTTCCAAAGTTGTTGATTCATTAAAAATAAACTAAAATTGTATTGGAATTGTCGGAGGTGGTCAACATGTCCCAATGATTTAATTGGTAAATCTGACTGATATTGTTTAAGACTGAATGTGTGTAACCTACATGTCTCTAAGTGCAAAGACTCAATGCTCTTTTTGTTTTGTTAGAATCGGCCAATGTAAACTTTTTATTGTAAGACTTTAGTTGTTTATTTTTCTAAAGAAGCTACCAATGCTGGCAGGCAAGTACTTAATTTGGCGAAAAGTTTTTTAGTGTAGTATTTTTAAAAAATCAATTTTAGTCTTAATGGAACACGAGAAATGTATTATAAGGCATAGGAATAAGGCTATGTAAAATGGGTTTGAACATGTATGCTTTTCTCAAATATGACGACGAGGTTTGAAATTATGGGACGTTTGATTTTTCTTACCCCGTTTTTGTTTTTTTTTACTAGAACTTAGATTCCATAAAGGTCTACCCACTACAACGCTCACTATGCCCACTAGAGCGTATCAAAGTCGTATGTATCGGCTTTAATGACCGGAGCGTCAGCATACCATCTCATTATCATCCGCGTGACCCGTGCGAAACGATTTGAGTGACGGGAGGGTCCGCGTATCATCTCCGTATCATCAGAGTGCCATATCTGAGCGGTCCCTGTGCACTTGTCTATGTAGTAATTCACCTGATTCCGTGTGAAGCAGACGCGTTCATAACGGCCATCTAACGCGGTTATAACCCGAGTGCTCACCGTTTCGCCGCCTGCGCGCACCGGTGCGGCAACGTCGCGTGTCATGCACGGAGCGTATCGCCACCGGCAAAATATTCTCGCCGACAATACTTGCCGGTCCGTGCATGGCACGCGACGGTGCTGGTCGGTAACGGAACGGGCTAGTGGGCATGGTCTCATACTTTTTAATACAGATAATATTTTTTTGCCTGACACGTTCATAGCACGGTCATAGTATGATACTGTGTAGTGGGCAGAGACCTTAGGGGCTCGTTTAAGGACACGCGGTGCGTCGAGCGGCGCGTGCGGCGTGGCTTTCCGCGGCGCGTCAGGCGTTTTTACCGTTTATGGCTCGTCAAGCAGCGCGTGAAGCGGCACGAGCAAATTATAACATATAGACTGTCACTCTCTCACACACACTGTCACTGTCACAAAAGCAATCAATCCGTCTTGCTTTCCGCGGCATCACCCGCCGCTTCAGCTGCCGCGTTGACATCGCTCGCCGCATGTGACGCTACAACTCAAACAAAAGCTTGCGAAAAGGCGTCTCCTTGAACGCACCAATACCTCGCCGTATGTTTGTTTTTCTGGCGGCGCCGCCTGATCCACGCGTCTCCTTAGACGAGCCCTAAGGGTGCTTTTCCATGAGCAGTGTGCGAGGACAAATGGACCAATTGAATTGCTTTGTTTCAAATGAATCGCTTAAAGTCGCAGTTCTTTCGATCTACTTTTACCTTGTTTACCGTAAAAGCAGCCTTATTGGCGGAAAATTTATTCGATAGAATAATTTGGGTGCGTTCGCCTGAGAGAAAGGGAAGATGTGGCTTAACTAACACCAGAAGGCCTAGCACGGGCCGGAGAGAAACAGTCACCAGAGACAAAAATCGTCATTCCGCGCAAACGAAGAAGCGAGAGGCAATGAGTAATTTTGTCTCCGGGGACTTTTTCCCTCCGGCCCGTGCTAGGCCTACTGGTAGCCTACTCTTGAACGCAATACCGATCGATCGACATTGAGATTGAGATGTTTCTTACTCTTGTGGGACACTAGGGCCATGGGTTCAAATTATGCGGATATTGAGTGACTTGAATGACATTGAGCTTAGCTGAAATTGGTACTCTCGTACCGCCTCTCTAGTCTCGGTATTTTCTGATATTGGATTGTGTTATTATTGAGGTTTAATTGAGATTGCGTTCGAAAGTAGGCTAGCTCTTGCTATGAAAATCACCTTTATTTGTTCGAAAAACGGACGCAGGCAGAATATTTTGAGGATTTTGCAAGTTAACAAACAGATTTTTTATTGATATCTATAATTGAAGTGATTATAAGAAATGATTTACCTATTATTAATTTAAATCCTGATCTTTCCTTTGATATCGCAGTATACTAAGAAGAATAATATTTATTATGTAAGTAGACTGTGTGTTGGTTTGATCATGTCACATTATGTCGCTAAGTGGAGTCACCTTAATAACCAATTTTATTTCTACACTTACAATTTAGCCCAGTCTCCAATATAAAGATATTGGAGACTGGGCTAAATTGTATGGGAGATGGTCTAAGAACCAATACCGAAGTGGTAGTATTTATGTAACGGTACAGTCTGCGTCGAATTGTTAGTGACACTCAGTGTGTGCAGATAAATATATACTACCAAAAAGTCAATAATATCTATACAAATAAAGTTTCAACCATATTGTTGAAATCAATGTGAAAACTATTTGTACCGATGTAATTAACTTTTTTAATAGCGTCTATTTATTTGAACACTAGCTTTTGCCCACGACTTCATCCGCGTAGAATAGTTACTTTGAGATAGTGTGATGGCTCCCTAATAAATAGGCTATTCAATACTGAAAGAATTTTTCATATTGGAACAGTAGCCTCTATTGGTGGAATTGAAAATTTAGTCCTACTAGTTCATAGTGGCGTAAATTTGTTCTTTTTTTCTGGGAGGCGTTATTTAAATTTTCCTCATGGGAATATCGGGATAAAAGGTAGCCTATGTCCTATTCATATTGATTTAGTAGTTTTGACGTGAAAGCGAGACAGACAAAGTTACTTTCGCATTTATAATATTAGTATGGATGCTATGTGCAACTATCTGACGCTGACTGTACCACAAATACACTTAAATTCACAGGGGCATCAAAATCATATCATTTTTCTCAAAACTGTCGGAAATAAATTGAAGAGTCCCTACATAAATGGCAATTGAGTGTTTTTATTAAATTTTGCTATTTACGTCCACACTCCTTTATTTATGTAATCCTTAGTTTAAAGGTTCCTTCAGGTATACATAAATGTGAACTGTATATGACTTAACCGTTCTCGTCCAGTCTCCTAAGTTGAAGTACAATTTTCGGCAAACTTCTTAAACAATAACTTTGTCGGCGCAAGATCCGTTTTTTGTACATTTCAGAGCGGAATACATTGCGCGGACTTAGCCCTACGACTGTATTGTTCAAGTTGATTTCCGGCCACTATAATAGCCAGTGTAAAGATATAAAATTGAGCAGTAGAAGAACTAGTACATCTTTTCGTATCATTTGTAAAACACGCTCCGGCTCGAAGGACCAATTTAAAGTTTCCTTCAAGTGTAAATAAAAGTAAACTTTTTAAAGAACTGCATCCTTAGTGTAAGTTTTTTAGTATAAAATACGTTACTATTTTAGTTGCGTTAAGAGCTCAATTTGTATGGGAAACTTAGTATGCGTTACGTTCCGCTAGAGGCGCTATTCACGTTTCCTATACAAATTGGACTCTTAACGCAACTACAATAGTAACGTATTTTATACTATAAACATACACTACAGCCTCTGGATTACTGTTGTTTTACAGATTATACAAAAAGTAGGACGCGACTGTATACCAGCCTGTAGCATGAGCAGCCCGATAAGATATTTATCGCGTTTTTATCACGCCCAGGTCAAATTCCATAGTTCTTTGACAGATGAACGTGATAAAAACGCGATATAAATCTTACTGCAATGTTCATGCTAAGAGGACAGTACTTCATATATTGTCCAGTTAGATTTATACCCGAAAAGTACCTTTACACTTTCATTAAATATGTTATGGTTAACATCGGTCCTTTTCCTGAAAGGGCAGCATTTTTAATTTTGGAATTGGTTTACTATTCGACTATCGATCTTAATGTAATACCGTTAGGTTCATAATATTAATGTATCATTCTCTTTCGCTTACGTTTCGGAGAAAGGTAATAATATCTTCATTGATAACTTTTTAATATCTTATAAAGAAGGGTGAAGTCAGTTGTTTGAGCATTTTTGCATTGATTTATGAATATAATAGTTCACATATCTTACATTATACATATTTTGTTTATATCCATGAGCATGAATACTAATTGTGTTATATATTTTTAATTATTACTCGCTCTTAATTAAAAAAAATATGCCATGAGAAAGAAGAAATAAACTTCTTAATATCTTGCTCTCTTTTTAACGAAAGAAAGATAATGGTAGTAATTCTTAAACAAATATTTCGCCCTTTCTTTAAGTAAATGGAATTTTCTCGAGAGCCGTCGAATATATACTTAAGTTTAGAAAGGGATAGTGCTATACATCAGACAGCGCCGTCCTTTTATAACTTTACTCAAGATCTATGTTGATTTTGGATATGTTACGAGTTACAAGCCTACTCTTAAAAATATTTGGGGCTCACGAGAATAAACCTTTTGTTTTTTTTTAAATAATAAAAGCGCTTTTTATTTTTAATTAAAACATTAACGTTTTTGTTGCCATTGGTGCATGTCGTTTTGAATTTTATATTTAACGTGTATATATTTTTATATTGCTTAGATATACATTTTATTTTTAGGAGGTTGCAATTAATATATGCAATTAAAAAACTAAATATTTAGCAGAGACAAAATACATACTTATGGTTTTTTGTCTCTTTCTTTAGTGTAAAACCAACATTTTTGGCTTCAAGTTTTCAGCATTGCAATCTCCAATCTTATGTATAATGTAGATTATTCCCTTTTATAAATATATCAACATAATACGGGTTAAAGAATGCAATAATGGTTTTGTAAAAATATATTTTTTAAAACTGTTTAAATTTTTTCTATTGATTTGATGTTAAAAATGTTTTTAAATGATAAATGTACACACTTGTGTTCTTATCTGATGGAATAAGGTTCATATTTGAATGAGATTTTAAAGATTAGTGCACTTGCACGCAACAAATACCGAAAAATATTATAGAAAATATTATTAAAAATAATAATTATATTCAAATTAAAAATCTATGAAAGAGAACGTACGTAATTGAACGACCGTAATATTAACAATTTAATTCTTTAACCCCTATTAATTGAGCTGACATTAAAATTTCTAATAATCATTGTCCATTCAAAATATTTCAAATAATTTGTATGTTGCAGGCTTGCTTCGGTACAAAGTGGACTTCCAATCTATGCAGCTGGACGACGAAGAAATCGACAATCTCTACGATATCGACGATTATTAGGCACGAGTACTCGACAACCCAGGGTTCTGGGGAACCAGAACCCTGGGTTCTACAGCGTCGGGTTGTCGGATTGTCGAGACTTGCATTTTAACACACATTCCGATGAGGAAAACACCATTAAGTATTTATTATACCTTTGTCTGTTTTGATAGTAAACTATATACTGGGTTATTTAATAAATCAACAAACTAGCAATACTAACTAACATCATATATAACAATTGTTCTACGACTTACAATTAGACAAATTTTACTTTCATACAAAAATTAATATCAATATCTAAATGTTATTAGCTCTGTGCGCGTCCCGCGTGTCGCCTTTACATAGGCTTACAAATGTCACGACAGTACATTATAAGCTGGTAACATCATTTTTAATTAATGTATTGAGTTTCGGTAAAACTGGTAGATCAAATGTTGTTATTTATAATGTTAGCTAGCTAGTCTTGTTGTTTATTCATTAAAAATAACGCTGTATAACTGTGAATGTATGGAGAAAAATCGTCTGCGATTGTTTGAATATCTAGTTTACATAATCTATCAAAACTCATAGGGTTCTGTTGTATTCAGATCGCAGAATTGATATCAGATCGCTCCTTGAACTGGTCAGCGATTATTGGTGATATTTTCTAAATTAATCGCCTTTAGGCTTTCGTGAGGATTTTCTCTTGCCATTTGGTTTTATATACATACATATTATACCTATATCTCCGAAGGGGCAGTTAACTTACTCATAATTTGCTTCGCTCGGATGTTTAAATGCATATAAACCTTCTCCTTCGAGGAGATCGGTGGCGTAGTGGCTAGTACGTTTCGATTTCGATAAAAAACAAAGCTACCTTCGCCATGCTCAGGCCGTGGATGGGTGACCAAATCTTTGTGATCTCGATCTCCGTGCCTCGGAAGGTTAAGCCGTTGGTTTTTACCCACCAACCTGCATTGGGCCGGCCCATATTCATGATGAATAGGCTGAGGACGACACATTCTTAAATCACTATCTATAAAAAAATCAAAGCATATAAAGACGTGGGTAGCTATGATCATTTATGATCTGGTCAATTCTACGATATGACTGCGATATGAAATAATAAGGTTCGTACACATTCAGACTAAATTGTGGATTCAAAGTGCCGAATGATAATATAATTTATTTTAGATATAATGTGCCTTAAAGTCATTTGAACGACGTATCTGAGTGTGAACCGACCTTCTTATGTACGTATCAGGTTGTAAGATGTTTTAGGTCGCTTTAGAACTGACGAAAGATTCGTATTTCGTAAAAATACACCATGGTTGGATATACATACATACAATCACGCCTGTAATCCCCGAAGGGGTCGGCAGAGTCCAAGGAGCACTGTGTTCCTTCAGACCACATTTGCCATACAAAAATTGGGTTTGGTCAGATGGAGCATCGTGAAAGAGTAACAAGTGGCTATCTCATCGCCTACACAATCACAGACCCAGTACCCAATACGCCCTTAGTCGCCTTTACGACATGCTAGGCAAGAAGGTCAAAAGTTTTACTATACGCTGAGTATAATCGTTAGGTCTAAAGAGACCTTTTATAGATTCCATCTTATTTCTAAATGTTATTGAAGTATGTGTATATGAATTTTTATTTACAAAAATTGTAAAGTCTAGCTTCTGGGCACAGGTTTAGATCATCGTCGTTGGTGTAAATTAAAAAAAAAAGTTAAATATATCCCCGCTACCCCGATATTTGAAGATCCGACAATCCGACATGTCAGACAGCGTCAGTGTTTTGTATCGTGTTGGTCGAGATGAAGTCTGATTTCTAGTGTAGAATCACAAATTTGTTTTTTTTTAATGTTGTATGAAATTGAAGTATTTTTGTGAGTAGCAAATTTGATAGATAGAAATTTATTATTAAATAAATTAAAATTAATAGTTGCTAAGGCGGATGCTGTGTGTAAATTGAACATAATCCCCTGGTGATACGGCTTAAAATGGATATTGCCTGTGTAATCACCACTGGAAGTTGTAAGTCGATGCTTTTGTGAAATTTTAGAATCTGTTGCACGATGAAATACAGCTGGCATTTTATTAACTATAATTTATAATCATGCGTCTATCCCCGAGGGGGTAGTCAGAGGTGTTACAATCACCTTTCCCCCTTATATGTTAATAATAAATAAATAAATGTCCTCACACATTCACACCAATCAACTAGCCCCATTTTAAGCAACTAATGCTGCTTGTGTTACGGATACTAGATGACGGACAAATATATTTAATAGATAAATACATATAAATATCCTGAATATAATATAGCCGTATATAATATAGATAGGAAAGTTTGATATTGTTCGTGATGAACATAAGGAGAATAATAGGTTTTTGGAAATAAAATAATAAAACACTTGTTTCTTGGTAAATAGGTTTGAAGAGAAGGCGGTAAATTTAATGACCATAGATAAAATATACATTTTCTTACTATAGTGTCACAGATTATATAAAGAGTGTAAAAAATGATTAGAAAGAGTAAAACAGAATAATAATTATGAAATATAAATTGAATGGCGTAGACAGATATTTATTTATTTACTTAACCCAAATATCATCACGTCCATCTCCCCGAAGGGGTAGACAGAAGTGCATTACACATCCACACTGCCAATATTTCATTGGTTCCATGTAATAGGGGATAAGCCCATAACTCGTAACAGCCAGCTCAGACGTTACATAAAACTAATTAGAATCTCCGCTGTCTGAACCAAGTGTTGTAAATTATTGATGAAATTTGACAGTTATTTGACAAGCGAGGCTGTAGAACGTTTTTTTTTTACTCGAAGCGCACATACCCCTGTATATAAATGTTTTCCTTAACGGTATTGAATATCGTCACATTTGTGCCTTATTTCTAATATAGTGTAGCTTAGCAAAAATATAGTCACTATTTCCATCTCCCTCGCACACGCAGGAGTGAGAGAGATGTAACTATTCATATTACAACTGGTAGAACATAGAAAGATGAAGTTTGTGATTTGCCAATCTATGCTCTACGCCTATAGACTTACATCATATATTGTGTTACATGTTATCTCTACACTGTAATTTACTAACAAAGGGCGGTATGAACTGTGAATGTCTTGTATTAAGTTCTACGTTACTCTATGGTCTGTCAATAAGCTTTTTAAAAGCAAAGGAGTCAAAGCCTGTACAGCCATTTTTTTACATTTTAAATAAGCTTGTGTTTGTGTAGTTTAGTGTTTTTGATGGTGTCAGCTCGGGTTTTTAGTGTAAATTGTGTCTGAGTGGTTATGTCTGCATTAGTACCCGATATAGGTATTTTTCTAGAGCGCAAGTGAGTTGAACGACTTTAAACCTTGGTGAACAGTCATAGTCGTTGACGCCTTGTGAGATGAAATATCTATATGTGGTATTGAAATAATTGTCGTATAGGGTGAATGTCATATTGTCCATCTTGAAGACTGACTTCAAAACTCCAAGACACATTAATAAATTGATGTATCGTGCTGTCGTGAAATGAATTTATGATTTACATTGGCTGTATGGGCTTGAATCTTTTCAAAATGTATTAAAAAAAACTGTAAACATAAATTTAAAAAAAACTATTCATGTCACCTCTTGTTTATACCAAGAAGAATCTAGCATCTTGTCCTACATACATGTGTGTTGTGTGGTTTTGTTTAAGGTGGATAAGTGAACATAATCTTATCTTAATTTAATGTCCTGTTTGCCGTGTGAAAGCGACACGGGACGGGAGTGTACCCTAAGTGGTAAAACACCGTTCGGAAGCCACAAATAGAAGAAGAAACTCGGCAAGATTTCACCCTCCCTTTATATCAGCATCTCTGAACAATAGTAGGACTAATTTGTATAATGTGTTTTATCAAATGTTTTTGGCGTAAGCAGACCAAGGTAACGTAGCACAGAATAGAGGGACAATCGAAATTCATTTGTAAATATTATTATTATTAAAAGGTTTTATGAAATAAACAGCACGGTACAAAACATGGCTTTGGAGTTATTTATTTTTATACTACCCCCTTACAGGTTTTCAGACTTCAAACGGCGCGGTGAGCGGGCATACTTCATGGTTGAATAACATACAATACATAAAATCACAATTTTCTCCCGTAGGGGTAGGCGGAAATTATTTATTTCCACTTGCCACATATACATTTTTCGCTTCATATACTCTCATCGCAGTCTTCATACGCTGTCATTAATAAAGGGAAGTAATTAATATCATATAGACATCAAACAAATATTTTGTCAGCAATGTATAGCGGAATAATTAGTTGGTCAGCGGAATAATTATTAAGGTAGCAATAAATATGTTACCGGAAATGTATAAAATCTAGGAAAAATATCAATTCCTATATAGGAAATTTATTCTGATAGATCATTTTATTAAGGCTGTATGGCCGTTTGTTTCCTTTGCCTTTCCTGATATTAAAAAAAATTACGAAAGTTTTTCGCCTACCCTCATTTTAAATAATTTTCATCAAATCCAAATTATTTCTAACCTATTAAATGAATACATCTTTGGTGAAGTGTGTAATTAGATCGATATCTTACTCTTTTTTAATCATTGGATAATTTATAATGTCAGCCACAACTGGCATTTTGGGAGACGTTACAAATCGTGTAAATGAATTTAGTAAACATTTTTCATTTGATGTAAATAATATTAAAAGCGAAGTGGACATAGAAATAAGAAAAGTTGATTTGAAGAGAAAGCGGCTGCAAGCGCTCGCTTCGCTCGCTCGCTCGCGGGCCTTGTTGGCAGAGGCCGAGCTGCTAATCGCTGAAAACGAGCTTTATTCCGAATTCTGTAACCTGAAACGAAGAAAGCCTAACCCTGGATATGAGTCGAAAGGTTTTAATGTTAAGCCTTCTAAGCAAGGTATGATATTATCATATTAATTCTAAGCTTATTCTCAGTTTCAAGTCGTTCATTGCGCTAAAATTAGAAGTTTCTGCTGGCGCATAACTAACCAATTACGTAACATTTAAACTATCACATGATTCTGATGGCCACGTTCATTTATGCTCAGTCCTTTCTCTAGAAGCTCATAAAAACACATTTGCAATACCGCTATGGCCAGGAAATTTTTCATACAAAACTCTTCGGTCTCTTTACGCGTGAAGGCCCAAATCAATAATAGTATCAAAGAGTACTGGGATCATACATAACGTCGCGTGGCAATGAACGTGTTAATAGCTATGTAAAGATTTTCAAAAGGTCAGCCGAATTATCATTTGGGTAGCAAACAAATATTAGGTCCTTACCTATGAAATTGGTGTTTTGTATGGAGATTTTGGGGAATTCTGCATTTTCCATACTAACATTTTATCAGTTTTCTTCACAACTACAAATCCAGAGATAATAATATTTGGCATGTATCATTAGACAAGCTTTAGTAATATGTGTAATATCACACCAATGGATAGGAGCTCGGTGGCGTAGTAAAACAAAGCTACCATCGCCATGTTCAGGCCCTGAATTCGGAAGGCACGTCAAGCCGTTGCTCCCGGTCGCTATTGCGACTGTTTCTGTCCACCAACCCGCATTGGGCCAGGGTAGTGGTGTTAGCGCACATACACTCGTCATGTGTTTCTCCATGAGGAAGGCCTGTGCCCAGCAGTGCAACGTACATAGTCTGAGGACAAAGATTGAAATAAAAACCTTACTTTCTTCACGAGTCAACTTTATCATTTTCCATAGAGGGGAATTTTAATTGGTTAGTCAAGGGGTTCACTGGCAACGTGAAACTAAAACTATAGAAGTGTGAACACAACCATATTTGCTTATATTACTCTGTGTCTAGTAGTAGTGTTAGTCTGTGGTACTAACTAATCTGTGTGTGTGAGGACGCAAATAAAAAGATGGCTGATTTATAGAAGAACATGTTTTATTCCATTACTCCAAGTATCCCAACAAACGCTTCCACTGCGCTATAACAAGAATAAAAGTGTAATTAAGAAAATAATAAAATGGGTGAGCGTGAAGTGTGGCCGAAATTAAACCCGGACAGCAACTTCAGTAACTGGAAATTTCGTATGAAACTATTGCTTGAAGAAAAAGATGTATTGGTATGTGTGGATACAGGATCGGACAGCGAAATTAAAGTAAGTACTGCACAAGATGCAAAGGCCAGATCAATTATAGTAAACTGTCTTAATGATAAATACCTCGAAATAGTAAAGAAATGTAGCACGGCAAAAGACATGATGTCAAAATTACAAGACACGTTTGAAAGAAAATCTTTATACAATAGGCTTCATTTGAAGAAAAGATTGTTCACTTTAAAATGCGGAGATACAGAAAGTCTTCAAGATTTCTTTATGAGATTTGACGCAGCGGTCAGCAACTTGTCAGCCATTGGTGCTGAAATATCTGAAGAGGATCAAGTTTGACAAATCATCAGTGCATTACCAACAGCATATGACAACGTAGTCACCACTATTGAGACTATGTCCATTGAGAAGACAATCACATTGGAATTTGTAAAAGCTAGATTACTTGATGCTGAAATAAAAGTGCAACAGCCCACCGTACAACATCAAAACAGTGCATTCTTAGTATGTTACAATTGTGGAAAAAGTGGACACAAATCAATGCAGTGTAGGAATCAACAACAGAGAGGAAGGAGTAGTGGGAGAAATATCCGGAGTAGAGGAACTTTTAGAGGAACTAGAGGAAGAGAACGTGCGCATCATCAATCTTATGGTCATCACCAGCAGGCACACAACAGTGAAACTGAATCAGAAATGATGTTTATTGTAACGGAAAATAAGGAATGTGTGATGTCAAGTGAAAGTGATAGTGAAATAATTAATTTTGTTGTTGACTCAGGTGCCACTGAACACTTAATAATGGACAGCTATAAATCATATATGTTTGATATAAGACCTATAAAAGAAACTAAAATTTATGTTGCAAATGGAGATTATTTAATATCAAACTTAAGAGGTAAACTAAAGATGTATTATAAAAATATTTTAATTACTATAGATGCATTACTAGTAGCAAAACTTTCTCACAATTTACTGTCTGTACGTAAATTAATTCAAAATAATAATAGTGTAAATTTTAATAAAAATCATATAATAATAATGAGTAGTAATGATCAAAAAGTATATGGTGAGTTAAATGGATGTCCATATAAAATTCAATTTATGTTAAATAAAAATAATAGTTCTTTGTTGACTAATAATGACAGTGATAATATTTGGCACAGAAGGTTGGGACATGCCAATAGGTACCATCTTTCAAAAATGAAACTTCCTTATTCACATACTGTGTGTGGTCCATGTAGAGAAGGTAAGAGTACACGTCTACCATTTAAGTCTGTTCCCAGGCCAAGGTCAAGCTACATTGGAGAGTTATTACATACTGATATATCGGGACCTATGAGAACGCCAAATATACAGGGTGAGTTATATTTTCATACTATTATAGATGATAATAGTCATTTTTGTGCTGTGTTTTTATTGAACAGGAAAAGTGAAGCTACAAATAATTTAATAGATTATATAAAATTTTTGGAACGACAAACAGGAAATAAAGTAAAGAAGATTAGGTGTGACAATGGCGGAGAATTTAGAAATGAGAAGATAATAAATGAATGTAAGAGACTTGGTATCATATTGCAATATACACAACCATACTCACCTCAGTCTAACGGAGTCGCTGAAAGATTCAATAGGACCATATACAATACAGCCAGAACATTGTTGATTGAAACTGGATTGCCTAAATGCTTATGGGGAGAAGCAGTTAAATGTGCAGTATTTCAGATTAACAGAAGACCATCATCTGCTATCAATTTTGAAATTCCTGCTAAAAAGATGTATGGAAAAATAGACGTATCTATGTTAAAAGTGTTTGGTTCACGGGCATGGGCATCAGTAGTACCTAAAGAAGGAAAATTTGATAAAAGAGCGAAAGACACAATATTTGTAGGATACTCTACTAATGGTTACAGACTATGGGATCCAATAGAAAACAGAATAATTATTTCAAGAGATGTCAGTTTTGATGAGAATCAAATTAAATATATAGAAAGGAATAAAATACCATCTGAGACTATAATATATAAACAAATAAGAGAAGAATATGTAGAAGAAAATAGTGAAGAGGAGCCAAAACAAATTAATGATGAAACAGAAAAGGAAAATATGGAAAATAATATAAATTATAATAATTATAGAACAAAATCAGGTCGAGAAGTTCGTGTTCCTAATAAATTAGATGATTATGAATTAAATATAGCATATTGCCTATGTGCAGGAGAACCGATAAATTATGAAGAGGCTGTAAATGACAAAGAATGGAGGAAAGCTATAGAGAAGGAGATAGAGTCACTAAGGAAACATGAAACATGGGAAAAGGCTGATTTACCGGAAGGAGAAAGAGCAATTGATACAAAATGGTTATTTAGAATGAAACAAGATGGAGTAAAGAAAGCTAGGTTAGTAGCAAAAGGCTTCCAGCAAACTATAACTGGACAGGTTAACTATGCACCTGTAGCCAGAATGTCAACTGTTCGTACAATGATAAGCTATGCTGTACAAGAAGATTATAAAATAAAACAATTAGATGTTCCAACGGCTTTTCTCAATGGTGAACTACATAACAATGTTTATATCAAATGCCCAAAGGGAATTAAAGGAGAAGGAGAGATATTAAGATTGAAGAAGGCACTCTATGGACTCAAAGAAGCACCAAAGTGCTGGAACTTGAAGTTTCACAATTTTATGATTGAAAATAACTTTGTACAGTCACAACATGATGTGTGTCTATACATGAAAAATAATACATGGCTTCTGATTTTTGTAGATGATATCCTGGTAATGGGAAATGAAGATATTATATATAAATTAAAAGAAAAATTCAATATAAAAGATCTGGGAGAAATTAAGAATTACTTAGGACTAGAAATAGAGAGACAAAAGAATAGTTTAAAAATAAAACAAACAGAAATGATATCAAGAGTACTAGAGAAGTTCCACATGCTAGAAAGTAAAGACACATTTACACCTATGGAAAAGAATTATAATGCTAGTGTAAATGACAAAATAATTGATGTACCATTCAGAGAGTTGGTTGGATGCTTACTATTTATATCTATGAACACTAGACCAGACATTACATATCCGGTATCTTATCTAAGTAGGTATCTAGATAAGCCCACTGAGTCAATGTGGAAAGCTGGGAAAAGAATCTTACGCTATCTGAAAGCAACGAAGAATAAAGGATTAGTATACAAAAAGTTGGAAAAAGGTAAGGACAGGAAGTTAGTAGGATATTCAGATGCTGACTGGGCTGGAGATAGGAGAGACAGAAAAAGTACAAGCGGCTGTGCAGTATTGTACTGTGGTAATCTAATCAGTTGGTTTTCCAGAAAGCAGAGTGCAGTTGCCCTTTCAACAGCTGAGGCAGAGTATCTGGCAGCAGCTCAAGTGGTAAGCGAGCTCATGTACTTAAAAGGTATACTACTTGATCTAACTTCAAACCCAAATACTGTCACTGAAATTTTGATCGATAATCAAAGTGCCATTAAATTAATAGAAAATTCAGAAAACAGTAAAAGAGCTAAGCATATAGATATCAAGGCTCACTATATTAAAGAAATTGTTAAAAAAGGTCTTATTAATGTATCATATATCTCAACCAATGAAAATATTTCTGACTTGTTTACAAAAGCACTACAAAGAATTAAACATGATTATTTCATTGATAAAATAAATATTAAAGCATAATGTTAAAATTCGAAATTTATAAAAACTGTATTATTACTTTGCAGAATTTTATACTACAAAAATATAAATGTATCTAAACTGGTTAAATAGTATATTATAAGTTAAAGATGATTCTTTGTGTTATAAATAAAATAAATACTTATAATAAATATACTAGATGAATATGGTTAAAATTGTTAATTAGTAGTAGCTAGTACTATTTTTATATTAAGGGGTAGTACACATACTTGTTATATTAGTTTATTGAAAGGTATTTTGTTTCTAACAATTTAAACATAATAAATATACTTAAATTGAGGGGTAGTATAGAAGTGTGAACACAACCATATTTGCTTATATTACTCTGTGTCTAGTAGTAGTGTTAGTCTGTGGTACTAACTAATCTGTGTGTGTGAGGACGCAAATAAAAAGATGGCTGATTTATAGAAGAACATGTTTTATTCCATTACTCCAAGTATCCCAACAAAAACAGGGGTCCGTGCAGCGAAAAGTTTGAGAAACGCTGAAATAGAAGATTTAACACTACCTGAACTTTAAGCTGAATTTACCGTTGAATGACCGTTCATCTAAATTCATTCATATTTGCAATAAATTGTGAATGATGACGAATAGACCTCCACATTTAAAAATTGGCCGAAGTTTTTCGAATGTGATGAGGGGCCATAATATAATTTTGATTTGGTGCTTTTAAATATTAAATTTTTCAGAAAACAAAAACAATTCATCAAAGAAAGGAGCATCGAACCCAAAAAGCAAGCCCTCGAAAGCAAGCGATAACACACAGCGAAGAAGCGAGTGCAAACCAAAAACCACCTCAGAACATAAAAAGACGCAGCACCTTCGCGAAAATAAGGAAAATGTTAAAATCCTACCTCAGAAACGGAAAGACATCGTTTTAGACGAACCGCCTTTTAAAAGCGATGCTTCTAGCCAGCCAGGTTATGTCACACCCTACCCAATTACAAGAAACAGAAACTTCGGCGTGCAACATCCAACATTTAGAACATCTAATGAAATACACAATATGTTCCCGAATTTCTATAGAGGTATACCAACACATAAAATTCTAACCAAAGACAATGAGCTAAATCCTAAACATAACCTAAAAAAAGAGATAGATAATTTCACGCAAACAGAAACCAAGTCTGTGAATGAAATGTATGATTCTAAAGTAAATTGTACAATTACAAATGGACTCTTTGGAGAAATAATGCAAAATAAACTCACTATTACGATTGAAGACGATAATGATAGCGTTGAAAGGTTGCTTATTGATTTGGATGCTTAAATATAGTCATAAGTATTTTGTTTTCTGTAATGCAATAATTTAAAATATTAAGCATAAATCGTAAAGCGTACAAAATGTACACTAAATAGTACCTTTTTGACTTCAACATTTGTTGATTCGAACTTTTATGTTGGTAGTAATAGAAGCTAGCTTCAAGAATTTTATTTTGTAGCGATGCAGCATTAATTTTTTTAAATTATGTTGGATAAATTTAAGAGAATTTGTTTTATTAATTGCTGGTGTCAATTAAATTGTAATAAATTGTTAACTCTTGAATTTAGTTCACATAATTTTATTTTATTAATCAGACAAATATCTATACGTACTTACAATGAAGGTACCTAATTAATTAAGTAAGTAATTTACGCTATTCGAAGTGCAATAAAATCTTAATTTACAATAACTTGTGTATATTGTAATAAGATTTATATGCATTCGCTATACAAGTATCTAATGTTAATTTTATTGATAAGAAAAGTTTTTATAAAGTAAAAACAGTTCTTAATAATTATTACTAGGTACGTAATATAAATGTTCAACAAAAATTTTTATAATAAATGATTAATTATAGTATTTTTATCGCAAAAGTGAAAAAGAAGGTACTTAAATATTACCAGCCATGGTGTTTTATGAATATTATTTTAAAAGTGTAGTAAAAATGATTAAAATTAAGCTAGACTAAAGTAATATTGTATTTTTAATTTCCGAAAGACGTCGTTAGTTAGTTTGATCATAATTACGTTTATTTGAACAATTTCATGATGTAAATTTTTTATGCCATCAGTACATGAAGAGCTCGGTGGCGTTGTGGTTAGTACGCTTTGGCTTTTGATATCGAAAACAAAGCTGGGTAGCTTTGGCCAGGCCTTGGATGGGTGACCAAAACTTTGTGATCTTAATCTTCGTTCTTTGAAAGGCACGTTCAGCCGTTGGTCCCAGTCGCTATTGCAATCGTTTCTTATTGGGCCAGCATTGTGGTGTTACGGCCCATACTCGTCGTAAGTTTGTTCCTATGAGGAGGCCTGTGCCTAGTATACCTATAGGCTGGTGCCCCTGGTTCATAAACAGATTTCGCAATCTCATAAAGTTTCTCACGTTCCCATTTGAATTTTAATTGATCACCATGTATTTTAAAGTTATAAACTTTCACCTTATCAATAGTATAACGTGTGCTTTTGTTTGTCTCAACATTTATGACAAAAAGGGATAAAAAAAATTAATTTTACTGGCTATTGCTTCTAAATTCAACTTTATGACGTAATAAATAAGTTATTTAATAAATTGGAAAGAATTTTTAAAAAATATTTAAATTTCATTAATTTCATGACTCGCTCAACTTGGAGAAGGATTGGCGAATGTTAGCACGTAGATTGGAATCTAAATCGAGGAACTGTAATTTTTCATCAACTATTCATTATTATCAAATGGTAGTTCTAACCGAATTTACACAATTCCGTCTAATTTATATTTTAACATTATCTATTTCCACTTTTTAAGGACATATTGCAGTAATTAGCATGCGTTAGCATGTTGGAAAAATTGTATTTTGGTGCTTATTGAGGCCTTATTTTCTCGACATTTTTTGAGACGCTGACCCGAAATCTAGATAATAATAAGCTCCACAAAAATAGTATACATATTACCTATTTAGAACAAACGAAATTTTACACTCAACTCATTGAAAATAATAAAAAAGTGCCGTTAAACCCAATCTTAAGAAATAACCTGCATTACAATGATGACAGTGACTTTGTATTGCATGTAGGTATGTACAGAGCACCTACATAGAAATCTGCTTGGTCATGTCATGTTACCTATAGTACGTCTCAATCCAAGTTGCCAAAAAAGTAAACAAAACAAAGGTAATGTTTCATCTCTAAAATGTTTTGTGATGACTGTAGGTAATTGAAATCAATTGAAACGGACAACAATTGTTACCTTTAATTATATTTACGTGCCACTGTCCATGTAAAAAGTGTGATTATTGAATAACAAATACGATAAATCTTGTTGGACTTGGAAACTTGGATTGAGACGTACTATAGAACTATTAGCCAGTTATTTTGATTAATACGCCCCTCAACCTATAACTGTATTATGAAGTAATAAATTATTTTCAACTTATATCCGCAACCGGTTTTTTCTGAAATCAAAATAGTTTCTTTAGCTATTTTCCTCTCTAACGGTTAGCAAATGTTAAAATCAGAACGAATAATTTGTGATCGTTGTAGCTACTTATAAAGTTAAATAAAAAATGTTGGCTGGTGTTAGTGTACTACTCTAAATCGATCGCTCGCTCGTTACCAGCGTAATCCGTCCCACTTGAGGACTAATGGGCCATTACACCATCACGCTTACCCAATGGGGGTTGGTGGGTAGAAACAGTTGCAATAGAGACCGGGACTAACGGCTTAACGTGCCCTCCGAAGCTCAGAGGAACTCGAGATCACAAAGTTTTGATCACCCATCCAAGGACTGAAAATGGCGAACTGTAGATTAGTTTTATTTAAACTCAGTGGTTCCTGCGGCTTTCTCAAACGACTTATATTAACATAATATACTATAATACATATAGGGATGAGGCTGTATGTCTGGTAGCTATTTATAGATCAATTATAGCACAGCAGGGCATTTTTAATTAATTTGGCGATATCTTTCCGAAGCTGAAGTCCGAACCGACTAAACCAATATAAGCGACAGTCGGTTGAAGTATGATTGCCTAATCATACTGGTGGTGGTAGAGCGGTCAAGATGGAAGACTGGAAAACATTCTGATAAGTTAGTCTAATATTCTATGGTTAGAAATACAACAGGCTAGTTGACTCATATCAAAAGCAATGACAATAATGTGTCATTCACACAGTATTTAGTACAAGGGTCCGAAATATACCAAGGTCGATAAATATAAATAAGGGATTGCTGTAGAAATTCAATTTAAACATGTTTTATTTTTACTTCTTTTTTCATCTGCCAAAAACGCTATCCACCATATTCGTGAAATTTTTTGAGTAACGCTTCATGTAAACAATTACTACGCATGGTCAAAATCCGTCTAATATCAATCGCAACCAATTAAGCATAACTGTCGGCTATGTCACGAATGCGTATTGAATTGTTTACAATAGTCGTGACGCTACGGCACAGATAATTCATACACTATCAGGACCGAAGGCGTTTTTGACATTTAAGCGTAAATTATAATTAAAAATTTATTGTGTTATAGGCTTCAGGTAAAAAATTGTATTATTTTTTTATGGTGATGGCTATCAATAATTAATCATTTGGGGCCCAATAAAACAAAGGGTCAACTAGCCTATGTTGGATGTCGATTAGGTATTGTTATTGGTAATCATTGCGAGGTAGCTGCTCGAGTCTATAACGAGAAACTTCCTGTTGATTGGAAGGAGAGAGTGCGGTGGCTGTCGAGGCGGTACTCATCATGGTAAGCGGGGATGGGGGCTTCTCGTTTCCTTGTTTCTGTTAATCATTAGTATGATTCATTGGAATGACATCTGTTGGTATGGTACAAATCCTGACGTAAGTATAGCTAATTCATTTAGCAAGCGTTTGGTCCGAATAACTATTCGAATTATAACAATCTCGGCCCATCTTACCGACATAAATAAATATCCTCAGACATTCACACCTATCATAGCCCCATTTTAAGCAACTAAATGCTGCTTTTGTTACGGATACTAGATGACGGATTAATATATTTAATTGATAAATACATATTATTATTTAGAATATAAATAATATAATACATATATAATGAACATCCAAGACTTGAGAACAAATGTCTGAAAATACAACACCCAAACGCTTCCACTGGGGATCGAACCCAGGACCTCTCGAGATGGCGACGCCTTGAGACCGGCGTACAGACCACTCGGCCACGGAGCTCGTCGTCGACATACATTAAAATTGTTGACTTTACACAAGTATATAGAAATATCGTGGTGACGATTTTGGAGCAGCCTCGTAACAGTAGCTCGTCAAACAAAACGACACGGCCCTGAAAGCGCGAGTAAAAAACTAACTTTCAAAAATCGTTGCCTCACCACTTTTTGTGTGCGACCTTTTGAGATTTATCCATGCTATTGAACGGCTCTGAGCGGAAAATTTTTGACTTCCGGAGCGAGTTGAGTTGAGAAGCAAAAGTTAAGACTTCTAAAAACCAAATATTTAGTAGAAGAAACAACTTGCTGAGTTTCTTGAAACGTTCTCAGAAAAAAAACCCTTATTATTATCAAGTGAAGTTAAAATCGTAAAAATTAATTTCTCTAAAATCTTTTCCATTTTCGTTGCGTACCTACCTATGTAAAACTTTGATTTGTGATTAAAAACAATTGGCAAATAATTTCCCGCCTTTTTTTATTACTAAGAAGGTTGCCACGTTTCAAAAAATATTACATTCGAAATTCAAATAGTTCCGATTGGCTGGAAATGCAAAACTTTTACCGTGTTCATAAAAAATATTGAAGGCCTAATAAACCTATTTTAGTTAAAAAGTGATTTGTCACTTTCTATCTAATTTAGATTTGTGTTTAAAAGGAGAAAACAAAACACTCTGTAACTAAAATAGGTTTATTAAGCCTTTAATTTTTTTTATGAATAACACAGTTAGTGTGCCCCATGTATTGGGCTAAGGTTATTTTAACCTAATACATATTACAACCGAATACACCCATCCAAGGCCTGATCACGCTGAAGGCTTGTCCATCAGTGGGATGTGTCTAGGCTGAGGACGATACTTAAATGAATAAATTACGTTTGATTCAGTTTTTTCAGAGAATAAATGGGTATTTTCTACCAAATGCGAAAGGGTGAATATCGAGGAGGTTGGAGACGAGGTTAACCTGCAGATATAACAGTCAGTCAGTAGTCCAGTACTCATACGAGTAGATACACAGATATACATTTAAAAAGATAACGCAAGTATAAAGATTTGTATTGCGCAGTACATACATTTGCGTCATTTATGTAAATATACATATATCTGTGCACATATAATGTACCTATATCATCCCGTCTATCGTCGATGGGGTAGATATTACTAGCGGCATATAACTTTGGAGTTGTCCGTTACATGGAGGTGATAGCTGCCAATCGCTGCACATGGAGTACCTACTGACGTGGCACCATTTAATAGACAGAATGCGACTGGAGAGCCAATCGGCGCCGCCGCCGCCGCCGATTACAGATGAGATGAGGGTTCCCTTTCTGTTTGCATAAAATTTTCAAGCATAATATGAATTGGCATAATGGAATCTACACTAAATATACTTGCGCATAATTGATTTTGGCGTTAAATTTTATGCATAATTATTTACGCATAATTACAAATGGCATAATAGTAAATTTTGCCCATCTAAAGGCATAAAATTTTAGAAATAATTATCAATAAAAAAATATCCATTCTGGCGTTGAGGGCACAGTTCTACTTATCATAACTTATCACCCCTCCTCGCTTCGCTCGTCATCGCACCTAATCGACATTATGCCGTACACCATTATGCGGAATAATATTATGGATAATTACATTAGTCTAAATTATAATAATGCGAAATAAATAGTAAAAGAAAATTATATATAAATATTATGAGTAAAAAATATGCCAAAAAAAAAGGATCCCCGAGCTGTGACACGGTAATATTATTATCGATAGCTGAGACTAACGCCCGTATTACAGAACCAAACTCAAGCGTAGATCTCTGCTTGAGCACTGTTAGAGAGGGATGGCGCTATTGATCCCACATAGCGCCATCCCTTTTTAACTGGGCTCAAGTAGAGATCTACGCTTGAGTTTGGTTCTGTAATACGGGCCTGAAGATGCTGAGCGCCGGTTGACCGATAATGGTCAGCTCCAAAGTTATGTGCCGCTACTTGTAGAGATGTTTATCTGTCATGAATAGGTATGCATAAAATATACATACAATTTTGATTAGTTGATTGAGGTTAATGCAATATTATACGACATAATTGGTCATATACTGTGGTAATAAATTACATGAATTAAGTTTTAAATCAATATTAATTCATAGCATAATGGAAAGCAAAAATGGTTTTAATTTGCAAATTCTACAGTATACTTCTTACATTACACGATTTTAAACTCTATATTGAAAGTGAGAAGTCTTAAAAATCTCCGAAAAGTTTGGCCGGCCTCACAGGCCTCATTCAGAACAGGTTACAAAATTATCTTATTCGGGCTATTTACATTCTAAAGTCGCTAAAAATAGTAACCAATTTGGACATCTAAATTTAGCCGAGCAACGGCACCGGTCCGGTAAAAAGTAGTAGAAAACAACCGAAAAAAAACCTGTTCGGCTTCTATGTTTATTGCCGTCGTAAATTGCCGCGCGTGTAAAATGCCATTTTAAAAATGGCACGCGAACTGCGAATTTTGATCTTTGACAGTTCACTTTTTAAAGTTAGTTGCATAGCAAAAGGGCTTAGTTCATACAGCCACATGGAAAATATAATTTTATTTGATATATCAATGGTAATGCAATTCTATTATTATTCATTGATCATTTGGTAGTGTTTACATAATTATATATAAACGTAACGGATAAGATAAACATACGCATAACACAAGGAATAAAATATTAACATTTTTTTCACATTTACCTACAGAGAAATATTCATTTTTATAAACAAACACTATTTCGAACTTTCGTACTAAATTCAACTTTCACACACGAAATGATGAAATGCGATACTATAATCACCCTACGATATGTTTTCTTCTAATTACTAATCTAATTTGACATTAAGTTCAACGACTCCTTCAAAGTTAGTTGACCGGGCAGTGAATGGAACATCATTCGTTGACAAAAAATAATATACACAATAACACTTGATGATAAAGATAATTTAACTATTACTTTAAAATACTTTATAACATGGTAGTCGATTCGCACGTCTAACTATCGATATTGAAAATTAAGCTACTTTCTCCATGGTCTGTCTGTGGATGGGTGGTCAAAAGAGATCTCAAGCTGCTCCGTGCTTCGGACCAACAGTCTCTATTGCTACTCACCGATCCGCAGTGGGCCAGCGAGTCTGGCAGAGTTATGGTAAATATACCTCGTATTATTGCCTCCATGTAGGAGCCTTCTTTAAAAATCCGAACGGCGCTTTATTACAAAATCTGTTTTAAATACAACATCCTAATTTTATGTTTTTTTAATGATGCCATGAGAAACTGGTAAATAAGAAGATGCCCAAAAAAAATTCATGTTAATGTAAGTAACCTCTTTTAGAGAGATGAATTTTTACAGGCACCCTATAAGCTATATTTAAAAGATATTTAATTAACGAAAGAGACGAAACTATCCACTGACAAGTTGGTACTCTTCTCGGTGATTGTCAAAATTCAAAATTGTTCCATTTCATTTCATTCTGAGCGGGCTGGCAACGTCGCATTTTTAGTGGTACTAATTCCATACAATTATTTTGATTTACTTGTAATGCATTTACAATATTTATTGTAGTTGTTACAGCCTTTTTTTTATAGACAAGGTCGAATGTCTGTACATAGAAAAGTAAAAAAATCTTAAAACCAAGTCAGGGGGATTTAAAAAGAGAGAAAATACCAAAAAATGTTTTTTTTTCTCTGTTTGTCTGTTTGTATGGGCTTATCTCCGAAATGGCTGGACTGATTTCATTGAAATTCGCAAGGTGATGATACCTTAAACATACGTATCCCTGGTCAACATCTTAGATACCTTTTATTCCGGAAAATTAAAGGGGTCCCGTAGCATATGGGTAAGTTGTTCCCGGTCGCAATTGAAACCGTTTCTACCCGCCAACCCGCATTGGCCCAACGTAGTGGTGTTACGACCCATTCTCTGAGGAGAATGAGTGTGCATGAGTGTGTTCCTCCATGAGGAAGACCTGTGCCCAGCAATCTGTGGTCAGACCACTCGACCACGGAGGTCGTCGTCGTCGTCAAATGAAATATACGTCATCAGTCTATATACGTCCCACTGCTGGGACAGGCCTTCCTCATGGAGTAACACATAACGGACCAACTACTAAACGTGCCTTACGAAGCACGGAGGAGCTCGAGATCACAAAGTCTTGGTCACCCATCCACGGCCTGACCATGGCGAAGGTAGCTTTGTTTTCGCCCGAAGCCAAAGCGCACTGACCACCACGCCACCGAGCTCCTTATAAATGAAATATACACTTGACAGCAAATAAACCGGGCCACCATCTACCTTGTTGGAACTCTGATTTAATTATCTCCAAAGTGTAAAACCTACAACCTACAAACCTACAAAAAATCCTCTCATGTTTAATCACAAGAATTTATGCTAAGGTCCCCTCAATTCACATAATAACCAAGCAACAAACACGAAACAAACAATTTTCGACTTGAGTTTGCGCTTAGCGTTCTTTTTTATACATACAAAGTATACACATACATAAAATCACGCCTGTAATCCCCGTAGGGGTAGACAGAGTCCAAGGAGCACTGTGTTCCTTATGCACATTTAGAGATGAAAAATTGTGCGAGAGTAGTAACAAGTGGCTAGCTCATCGCCTACACAATCACAGACCCAGTACCCAATACGCCCTTAGTCGCCTTTTACGACATGCTAGGCAAGAAAAGCAGTTGGTACATTATTTTTGTGTCCCGGACCAACACGGGAATCTTTTTTATACATAGGGAAGTAATTAATTAGGCAGCCATTTAAATATTTGGGCAGTAACAAAAAGGTCAGCCGAAAAATCATTGGGGCAGCAAATAAATAATATTTGATCAGCAATATAATTATTTGGACAGCAAAATAATTAGTTGAGCTGCCAAATAATTATTTGGGCAATGTTACCGGATAAAATCTAGGAAAATGATCGATTTAGGATCAAGAATCAAATTCTAGGAAAGGTCTTCTGATAGATTTAAGATTAAGGTATTTTTTTTATGATCCTGAAAAACAATGTTTGTGTCATCAAAACATATCTGGCAGCAGAGAAAACATTTTAGTTGGTGCCCAATTAGTTATTTCGTTGACCAATTTAGAAATATTTGCTGCCCATAAGATATTTTAGCTGTCCAATTGTATTTGATATTGCGATTGATATTGATAGTGTATTTGATATTGTGCTGATATTTTGCGAACCGATTACACAACACCCTTGTACAATGAGGGTAGTCGGAGATTTCTTACAAAAAATCACCAACGTTTTGCAAGACTAAAAACGACTCTTCATTGGAAAATTTTTAATTAATCCTAATGAATTTCATATCATTTTAATCCTCGTGAAGTACTCTTCCTGTGAGTATAACTTTGATATTTGTAAGTTTGTTAGTTGTATATAGCATACATATCACCACGCCTCTTTCCCGAAGGGGTAGGCAGAGGTGTTAAACACCCACATACTACCTACCCACTTAGTTGTACTTTTTAAGAAAATCGAATCAATTGCAAGATAGCGGGTGGCCCGGTTTATTTACTGTCAAGTGTATGGCGTAACCCGACGTTTAATATAGCGTTCCACCCCGGCTCCGCAGGGGTGCATTATTAAATTAAAAAAAAGGTAATTGCAACCAAAATAAAAAAATGTATAGCATACTTTGCTAGATGCCAATATGCAAACCAATCATCTTATCTGTATAACCAAGCTAACAAAATCCTAAATATTTATACTAAAACTAACTATACATGTTAACAGTTATTGACAGAATGGGTTAAGAAATTAGACTAAGAGGAAGCAGAAACAGTTATTATACACATTGAGAAATGAACTGCCAATTTGTATACTATCTTGATTATGTCTAAACACACACTCACTCACAGATACACATACACACACACACACACACACACACACACATCACACACACACACCACACACACGTTTGCTACTTAGTTATATTTTTTAAATTTAAATTTTTGTTTAACTGTATACAGATTTATTATTGCTAAGTGGGAGCGATTCCCTCCTGACACA
The DNA here is from genome assembly GCA_910589355.1 of Parapoynx stratiotata. Lineage (NCBI taxonomy): Eukaryota > Metazoa > Arthropoda > Insecta > Lepidoptera > Crambidae > Parapoynx > Parapoynx stratiotata. The sequence goes on along the minus strand of OU342485.1, from coordinate 4,745,340 downwards.
AGTGCTACTAGCGCTAAAAAGGGGAAATCAACCTGTGTTATTGTAAAGATTAATAATGTTAAATAAACCATTTTTCATTTTGATTAAACATATTATATCTTCCCTTCAATCGCCTTAATTAAATTAAGAAAAAATATCCATAAATATGTTGCGTAGTTTTAAAGAGCAAAGATTACGCGTACTTAATAATGGGTCCTTACCTATGAAATTGGTGTTTTTTTTCTCTCTTAGTATTTTGTCTGTAACTATTAAGATTCAGAGTATTCCTAAAAAATAATTACCTCGTCTAAAAATAGACTATATTTTTGAGCTCTTTTGATTTGTTTTGATAATTTGTTGTAAGTTTAATTGTGTTAAAATTGGACACGGAGACAACTCTTTTTAAGTGCCTCCCGAATACATAAATAAATAAATAAATATCCTATTTTTTATTAAGTGTGATATTACACATATTACTAAAGCTTGTCTAATGATAGATGCCAAATATTATTATCTTTGGATTTGTCGTTGTGAAGAAAACTGAAAAAAATGTAGTATGGAAAATGTAGAATTCCCCAAAATCTCCATACAAAACACCAATTTCATAGGTAAGGACCTAATAGTAGGGGCGAAAGCGGAAAGCGATTTTGTTTTATAAGTATTTAAACCCAAAACACGTACAAAACACTCGAAAAAATCATATCAGCCATTTTTTCAAGTCTCGCAGATAACTACCCGTCCGGGACCGTATCGATTCAAAATGAAAAAAAAAATTTGCTTCCACGCAGACGCGGAGATATAAATTTTTTTATGGCACCCTCCCCTCCCCGTCTCTCAAAAATCCGTCTGCACGCCAAGAAAAATCGAAGGACGTCATAATAAAAAAAGGAAAATTTTTACAAAGTACCGACAGCAAGGGAATCTTGTTTGAACTGATTTAACATTTTATTGAGTTATAAAAGATGAAAATAATTTATGATTAATTAAATTTTGATGGTGTGATAAATTTTTATATGTAGGTTTTATAATTAATGTTAATTTATACAGTAAGCGGTGGCTACTAGGTGGTCTTATCATTTATAAGGTTTTTTCCAAAATCGGTTGAATTAGGTTGAAAGTACATGTGATTACTTATCTATACGTATAATAAAAATAAGGTCGAATGTCTGTACATAGAAAAATATGCTTAAAGCCAAGTCCAACCAACCAAGGGGATGTAAAAAGAGGGAAAATACCAAAAAAATTATATTATTTATGTTTTTATTCTCTGTCTGTTTATCTGTTTGTACGGGCTAATCTCCGAAATGGCTGAACTGGTTTCATTGCAATTTTGCATGGTGATACCTGATATCCCTGGTCAACATATTAGATACTTATAACTCCGGAAGATTAAAGGGTTCTCGTGGGATAGTTAAAAAACTACAGTAACCGCGGACGAAATCGCGGCCAACAGCTAGTAAAGAATATATTTTTAGGTTTATTTCTAGTATTTTAATATAATTTTAAAGTACACTTCTCGTCATCTATTATAATAATAATATAACCCATAACACATATCGTGATGTAAATTTAGTAAAATAATCATCTTTCTCCCCATACTTAGTCCCAATGTAACAAGAACCTAGAATATAAGCTCAGATACAGAACGAATCTATTCTAAACAAATTTATTAATTTTGTAACTATTATTAATATACATGTATAAAAAACTGTCAAAAGCAATGACCATATTTTGTAAATTTTCGTATAATTTAAATCTTGTTTTACTAATTATGTTAAAGGGACATTTGCATAATAGGTACGAAAATTAAGCTACAGGTTTCCTCGGGCCAGAGATTTTTGTCTGTGATTGAACGGAAACGCATTTTCGATATTTGCGTGGTTTGCACCATTCGTGCAAATACTCAAATAAACCGTCCACACATGGCCCAACACGATACCCCAAGTGAAGTGCCGGCATAAGAGAAAGGCTTATCTTGACAGCGTATTATCTAGTCAGCGCCCATTTTTTTAAGGAGAGAAATCCATTTACGAACTTTATCTAGCGCTGGGTAGACGGTAGGTAGATGTGGATCTGTTTCGTAGGAGCAATCCGGGATCTGCGGATCAGTTCCCTGATCAGTTCCCAGGCCTTCCCGACTATCATGTACGCAGGCAACTTGCGTGGCAGGTAGATAAGTGGACTATATCTCTTGCCTTGTTCTATCAACCTCTACGCCGGAGAGGAGTAGTTAACTGGTAAAGGGTCCTTCCTACTCCATTACCGCGTTCTCCTACCGTAAAACGACGTACTCGCGCTAAAACCGTCATATACATTTTTCTGAATGGTATAAATAACTAGACCAATTTTATGCAATTAATATTGCTCTGCTCGTGTAACGGATACTAGATTAGGAATAAAGTTTAATGCAGAAATACATATGTACATTAAGAAATTTATACAATACATATATAGACATCGAAGACTGGAGAACAAATGCCGGTATTCATCACACAAACATTTGGCCCCAACGGAGATCGAACTCAGAATCTCTCAAGATGACAATGCCATGAGACCGGCGTATAGACCACTCGACCACGGAGGATGTCAAACAGACAACAGGAGGTATAAAACTTATTTGAATCAAAAATGTCCAAGCAGCAGGCCGTCCTCGGTATCTTTAATTTATACAATTCTATATTCGTTTCCTAATAAACAGAATAATCATAATCTCTAATATATTTTTCTCTACGCGGTAGGTATTGATGTAATGGTAATTTTGATGGAATATTTGCATACATTTCCAAATTCATGACATGTCAGGCCACCCACAGTTATCCAGAACGAAATTACACTAATCTGTTGAAGGATTTCCAAATTGAAAACATATTTCGGAATATTTTGATGGTTTACAGATATCATGATCACATGGAGGTTTTGATTGAAATTTGAAAATAACCGTTTCCGTTAACACTTATACTAACTTTGGTTTATGAGATGGGTTGAATGAGGATATTATTTGAAAGGGAGAGATTGCAGAGCTGTGGCAGATAACATCAGTGAAATGTGCACGTGACTTCATTCAGCAAATTTTGCTCGAGTGTAAAGTCTACTCCCACCAACCCGCATTGGCCCAGCGTGGTGGTACTACGGCCCATATTCGTTATGTAAACGTTTCCATGAGGAAGGCCTTTGCCCAGCGATGGGGCGTATATAGGCTGAAGATGACGAAAGACTACAAAAAAATGTGGAACCTTTAATTCCTAAAGAAAGTACTTGTTCTTTCAACTGTAAATATCAACATAATAATATTTGGATTTTATTGTTACTAATACTGTTAATGTATGATTGATTATTGAAGTATAATCTAAATATATATGCACATACATATAATCACGACTATTATCTGCTAAGGGTTAGTCAGACTCTAGGCAAAAGCAACGCAAAAGCAGTCCAGTGCTGCACTCAGCGTGACTGGTGGTGAGCCCGTGCGTCGCCGCTGTAAGCTATGTATTAGTAATATGTATTAGTAAGTATATATATCACTCATCCAAAAGAATATTGACGTAATTACGTTTTTGCGATTTTACAGGAGAGCGTTTTAAAAGTTTGACATCGAAAATATTGTGTATTTCTAATCATTCTATTGATATATTTTAATAGTTATGTTGTGTTACTTTACTACCAATAATATAACATAAAAAGATTGCGAGAAAACTTAAGATAACTATTTGAAAAAACGAAATAAAACAAACCAGACATACATTTATGACATTTTATACATCAAATAATACAATTATGACATTAAACTAGCTTTGAATATGGGAATAAATCATGAATTTAAACAAAATTATATTAAATTTTAGTTTTATTTTTATAAATCTGTCTACAACTTTGTCGATGTTTCCGCGTATCCTTTCGAAGTATAGGCCAACACCATGACGGCAGTGACTCTCTCAGTCGCAAACTAATGGAACAACAATTCTGTCGTTTTTACTATAGATAAAACGTGCAAAACATTAAGTTATGGCATCAAAAACTCATTTTCGACTTTTTGGTAATTATGTCGTTATTCTTTTGGATGAGCGATATGTAGTTACGCCAAAATTACCAGTTAACGGCGAAGTACTTCTTCAAAATATGGAAGTGAATGCAGACTTGCACCGAACTCTGCCCCGACACACATGTATAAAAAAATATTTAAAAATAAACACACTGTCAAATAACTTGACGTCAACGGTAATCCAAAATCTGGCAGGCGGGCAACGGTGAGTGGCATTCAAAGTCGTTTTTGGGCAGAACGCCATGGAAGTCATCACGGCCGCGTATTTATTTGACTTTTTATTTATCATTAATCTATTACCATACCATATACTTTGAGATTAGATATTGCTTTTATTTCGGACTAGCTGTTGGCCGCGACTTCGTCCGCGGTTACTTTGGTTTTTAACTATCCCACGGGAACCCTTTAATTTTCCGGAATAAAATGATGTTGTATCTAAGATGTTGACCAAGGATATAAGGTATCAACATGCAATATTTCATTGAAATCGGTATAGCTTTTTCGGAGGCTAGCCTGTACAAACAAACAAACAGACAGAGAAACAAAAAATAAAAAAAAAATTTTTTTTTTGTATTTTCCCTCTCCTTATTTACATCTCCCTGACTTGGTTTTAAGCATTTTTTCCTATGTACAGATATTCGACCTCTACAATTTTATTATATGTATTGTATAGATTGAATAAATAAAGATCAGGAGAGACAGGGATAGCGGAGTTTAGGAAACATGGCACTACCCGTTCCAGAGCCCACTGTTTGTAAGTGACTGAGTTTGAATTAAATTTAAGTCCATACCAAAACATAACATATCATCACGCTTCTTTTCCCGAAGGGGCAGGCAAAGGTGTTAAACACCCACATTTCGCCAGATATGTTAATACCCATGTAAAAGGTGGCGAGCCTGTTGCCATGCACCGGGCACAATGTGAGGCACAATAAGTACATACATATAATCACGACTTTTACCCCCCAAGGGTTAGTCAGATACTAGGCAAAATCACCGCAAAAGCAGTCCACTACCATAGTCCGCGTTTCATAGCTGTGACTGCGCGTATACGCAGCGTGACAGGTGGTGACTCCTTTTACGACACCCATAAAAAGAGATGGGTTGGTAGTATTGCAACGAGGCGCTGTATCAGTATCAGCGACTCTTTGCTGTTATTGCGCTCTTCTCTGGCCATTTTCTCTTTGTTACTGTTTTTAAACTAACCAACTGCCTCCTTTTTATCATTGTTTTAGGTCTCCAATATTATTCCTATCAAAGTCAGCGTCTGAGTGGTTGGCTTGAAGCTAAAAAAAAATATATAAAAAGTAATAAAAAATGAAGTGACAATAATAAAATTATATATATTGATATTAAACTATAACAATAATTGTAAGTACGAGTATAACTATAACAACTATTGTAAGTAGCCCTACCTTTGATAATATATTGGGTCCTTACCTATGAAATTGGTGTTTTTATTCTGTCTTAGCAGTTTGTCCGTAACTATTAAGTTTCAGAACATTCTTATCTAATAATTGCCTCTTCTAAAAATAGACCATATATTTGAGCTCGTATTATTTAATTTGATAATTTTTTGTAAGTTTAATTGTATTAAAATTAGACACAAAGACAATTATTTTTAACTGCCTCCCGAATCCATCATTTGATTTGCATTAACATAAAGACGATGAATAATTTTTGTCAAGCGTGTTCACACACATATTGCTAAAGCTTGTCTAATGATACATGCCAAATATTATTATCTCTGGATTTGTCGTTGTGAAGAAAACTGATAAAATATTAGTATGGAAAATGCAGACATCCCCAAAATCTCCATACAAAACACCAATTTCATAAGGACCTAATAATAAGGACCTAATATTTAAGTTTTATGTTCAGCGATTTGTGAAATTTACCCTTTTATAAATTGTTTCAGAGTGCCTTAAGTTTTAAAATATAATAAACAAATAAGTGACATCATCTCCGGGTTTTATTTTATCACCGGCATCCACCAAGTCTTATTATTCTTTTATTGAGCCGCTAACACGATTACATACGAATTTAAGTAGAGTTCATTGTAAATATCGCTTGCCTCACATCGCGCGTTGCATGGCAACAGGCCCCCTGCATGTTACATGTCTTTAACGAAAATATCACAAACACGATTGAAAAGTATATATTTAGAAAGAAAGAAAGAAATAAACTTTACATCTCTCATGTTCGGTAAGTAGGTCCTTAATACCCCCAGATGCGGGTTGTAAGTGATCAATTACCGCCCTAGGTTAATAATGTAGCTAGAAACGCCCTAGGGCGGTAAGAAATTAAAAAAAAAATCTCTTTCAAAAAGTTCGCGTACATCTAACCATCTTACTGGCACTAGACATCATGCATTCAGCCCAATGACAAAAGAGGTCGCTTCGCTATTTTCATCAATTCTGAATATTGAACGGCGAAGCTAAATTTAGTTCTTGAAAATAAATTTATTTATTCTTGTAATGCCTTTTTTTCCACTTACCTCACAATCGAGATGTAAAGCAGAGTAGTTAGCTCGGGTGTAAGCATCAATTGCACCCTCGAACTATAAGCGCCCTCGCTGCGCTCGTGCGCCTAAATATCTCGGGCTGCAATTGATGCCTTACAGCCCTTGGCTACTAATCTACTATTATTAAGAACCATGACACACTAAATATAATAATAGATTCGACATGTTGTATACATCACGATGCTTAATAGGTATCTACTCAGCATAGTCGATGCATCTGAATAATGCTCCGACGCTGGTCTTCCGTAGATGCTTTCCATTGTAAACCCACACTTGGCCGTTATAATAATAACATCCATAACCACTCTGTAATTCAAACCAGAATACTTAACAATATAGGTAGTCATAGTAATGAAAAAATTAAATTAATAAAATACTCGAAGCGGACTTCCTTCTTTTTTGCGAACGCTACCTATAAAAAGTTTTATATCGCTGTACTTACATCAATGTATCGCTCGCCACTTCCCGCGTACGATCGACGACATAACATTTGCAGCATTTGGGTAGGGGAAGATCCAACTAAATGTTTATATATTATTTTAAAGCACCTAGCAATCCCACTGGCCCAATGCGGGTTGGTGGGTAGAAATGGTTACATTAGTGATAAGGATCAACGGCTTAATGTGCCTTACGTCCGAAGCATGGAGTTCAAAAAGTAAAGTAAGTAATCACAAAGTTTTGGTCACCCATCCAAGGCCTGACCATGGCGAAGGTAGCTTCGTTTTCGATATGGAAGTCCAAAGCGTATAAGTATAAGCCACTGTGACGTGGTGGTTGCAGGAGTTTCATAAAAGACTTCTGCTGTCTCTTATTTTTGTTGTTATTGGATAAAAAACTAAGGCGCACTGAAACAATTTATAAAAATGGTAAATTCACAAATCGTTGCATATAAAACTTAAATATATTATCAATGGTAGGGCTTCATACAATAGTGTCTGTGGTAAACGTGCTGTTGCCTTTAAAACTTGAACAATTATATCGTTACTGTTTATTACTGGTTTTTATAATTAATTATTATCACTTATTATTGATATTAGAATATTTATATAATAATTGGCGTCGAGCCTACCACTCCAGACGCTGACTCTGATATTTTTTTTTTACATACGGTAAGCTCTTGACCTTCATCTCACCTGATGGTAAGTGACGATAAGGCCGAACGTGAAAGCGAGCTTCACCTGCAATCCTCAACAACTGAGGAACTGGCTATCTTATCTCTGATTGCCGGAACACAACACTGCTTAATACATTGTTATTATGGCGACACATTTAGGTAAGACGGTGGTAGCTAGCCAGGCGGGCTTAGAAGCCCTGCCACCGACCAAACCGAACAGAAAAACTTCTGCCCCCATGGGGAATCGAACCCGGACCTCCCGATCAACACCCGGTGGTGTGAAACACTAGACCAGAGAGGCGGTTAAGTTGATAGGAATAAAATTCGAGAACAAAACAATGTTTAAAAACTATAAGGGCTCCTAGTTTACTACGGAGCCCTGAAAAGAGACAGACGGTAAGTTTAAAAACAGAAACAAAGAGAAAATGTTCAGAGAAGAGCGTATTAACAGCAAAGAGTCGCTAAATATATACTGATATTGCGCCTCGGTACACCTCTACGCCAGTGACGCCAGCGAGTTGCTCCGCCAGTACCTATCATCCTTAGTATGAAACAAAGTAGCTTTCGTATGTATGTAAAGATCTTTAAAACTGCCCAACGGTTTTTGCTGTGTTTAAATGAATTATTTGGTTGCTCACACGGAACCTTCTTTATCTATTCCGTGGTTGCTCACCTAGTTTTTTTTTATCTTGTAAATAGGGTTAAATGAGGCTCTCTTTTTGTGAATGTCACGCACTCACGCACGCCTACATTTTATATGACACTTATAATTTATATCTTATACATAAAAAAATACATAAACTAGTATGTTTTCAACGCTTTCATTAATCAAGCTAACATAACAGGTTTTCTTAAAACACAGAGCAAATATTTTTTTAATTCCCAAACCCGCTTTTTTAATATTTCATAAATTAATTTAAATCTAGAAGGACAAGCGTGCCAGTATTCAATCAAATGACATTTCTGTGTCATCTTAATTTTTTTTCTTGCTGTGGGAGGAGTTCATGTTTTATCGATAATTTTATTGCTTATCAAAAAGGTTTTTATTGGCTCGTGTTCATCGACTTACTAAAAGTAGGTAAATAAATACCTAAAAATATTACATACTCGATAAACATAATATCTACTATTATATGTATGTTTTTTATCCGTTCGTATTATTATTTGCTCGGACTACCGAGATTCTGTTAACACATACATACATATAATCACGACTGTTATCCCCTTAGGGTTAGTCAGAGAGATTTCACCAAGCAGTGACTGCGCCCAGCGTGACAGGTGGTGAGCCCGTCGTCGCCGCTATAAGCTATTGGACGTTGTGTAGTTCTAAGTCCATTAGTCGCCTTTTACGACACCCAAGGGAAGAGATGGGTTGTTATAATTCTTTGAAAAGTTGTAGTTATACAGTCGACAATCTTTATTTCGTTTTAATAAGAGTTATTTACTTTCAAAACTGGTTACATACGCATATCAAAAAAGTTCGCGATCACTAGCGTAAACTGATAAAATTTCTTAAATTTAACTTTATTAAGAAAAATTCTTTGTTATGTGTTATCTTTAAATAGAAATGCCGTGTCTGAAATTAAAACATAAAACTTTATTTTTATTTTTCAGTAACAAAAATTGAGTAAATAATCATAATGAAATTGTATCAGAAACTTGATGGAAACAAAAAAAAATATTCAACTTTTTTTCTTTACATATGACAGGCATGCTCTTGGCCTTCATCTCACCTGATGGTGAGTGACGATAAGTGACGAAGGTGGAAGCGAGCTGGCTATCTTACCTCTGTTTGCAACACAACAATGCTTAAAACATTGTTATTATGGCGACAGATTTAGATTTAGATTTAGCAGTTTAGACCGACTACTTCAAGCTGCGACTGCACAGTGAACCGTGATCTTCTATTCACTGCCATACACACGACTGCGTCGCGAGCAGTTGCGAGGCATCGTCGACCGCTCGCGAGCAGTTGCGAGGCATACACCGACTGCTCTAGCGCCGCCTTCAACGTCCTCCCTTTTCTGGTCAAGTCAACTGCTTCAGCAGTTGGCAGCAGCTGCTCGAGCAGTTAACAATCGACCACTCGAGCAGTCTAAGACGACCGCTCGAGCGGTCCGTGTTTGTCGCTCGGTTGCAAACTGGTCGAGCAGTGTACGTCCAGCTAAGAGCATCCCACGCGTGGTCTTATTGAATGTAATTCAGGTGAACATCTAACACTGTGATGTCGTATTCTCGAAGAGTAGCATTGAATCGTTAAGCTGGATTTGGGGGTATTTTCATCGACCAGTACCAATTGGTGTCCATTGTAAGTAGCCCTACCTTATATAATAATAATAATAATAAATATCCTCAGACATTCACACCTATCAACTAGTCCCATTTTAAGCAACTAAATGCTGCTTGTGTTACGGATACTAGATGACGAACAAATATATTTAATAGATAAATACACATAATTATTCAGAATATACATTATAATGTATATCCAAGACTGGAGAACAAATGTCTGGAAATTCATCACCCAAACACTTGCCTCCACTGGGGATCGAACCCAGGACCTCTCGAGATGGCGGCGCCTTGTGACCGGCGTACAGACCACTCGACCACGGAGATCGTCATAATATTCTTTAAGTTTTCTGTTCAGTGATACCTATTTGTTTCTATATTTTATGAATTGTTCCAGTTGTTCCTTTAAATTATTTCCTTTAAAGAATAGTGAGAAGCCTCAGTTTATTTCATCACCAACCTCACCACGTCACAATACAATAAAAATACTGATGTCAATTTTCATTATTATAATGTATTAATAGGAAATAACTTAATTCTACAAAGGTTACTTCGGTTCCCCAATATCAAAGATCCATATTTAAATAGACTAAAATGAACACCGAAAAGGTCTTGTGCGACCCAATTTTGCTTCAGTTCAGTATTAAGATGTAAAAAATCTATTTTGGCGAGCACCGCCATATTAATATTTTGGTATTACACTCACTCACACATCCAAAGGCCTCAAACCTCATTCGAATAACAGCTTAGTGTTGATATAAATAGGGCATATTATTGCGTAAGTTGAAAGTTTTAGTAGAATTTCATATAGTTCGAAATTCAAAACGGTGCCACACACGCGCCGTGTGATCGATTTTTGAAATGGCGGAGCTTCGAGGAAGCTATCCCCTCCCGGGCCCCGCACCCCTCCGATGTCATTTTATTAGTTTTTTATTTTTCCATTTCTTGGGTGCCGTTTCGTTTTCTTTTTATAGTCCATGGGTAGCCGTCTTCAAAATTTATATTTGTAGGCACGTCGATGCTATTATTTTACGCGTCTCGATTGTTTAAGGACTGGGAATGGACATAGCACAACTTGTTTGCTCGCTTCCTCTTACAAAAACATCTCTAAGGCCCGATTTTTTAATCCTCTGATAAAATTATCCGCCATTTAAAACTATCACTGTCACTTTCTAAAGTAATAAAAAGGGAAGGGACAGAGTTAACATTTGACTGACAGATAGTTTTATCTGAGGATTGAAAAATCGGGCCTAAGATAATAACATCACGCCTCTATCCCCGAAGGGGTAGGCAGAGGTGTTAAACAACTTTTCGTATAATATGTTAAGTCCATATGAAAAATGTGGCGAGCCTGTGGCGATGCACCGGGCACAATGTGACTTGTGAGGCAAGCGATATTCACAATGAACTGGAGTTATGTTTGAATTAAACAAGGCGGAAGAATCGAACCCGCGATTTGAACGAGTAGTAGTAGAAGTAGTATAATATAAAGCAACCAAAACATCACGGCATTTTTTAAAAACAGAAAATGATTTTGATACAACCACATCCGACACTGGCCATCAATCAAATGCCCTGTCAAACATTGTTTACACCTTGTGTTAGTCCTGATAACATTTCGTTGTTGTGAAAACATGAACAGACGCCAATCTATCTCTTACGAAAAATATTGCTTTGAATGGGTATCGTAATAATAGGTCTTTACATATGAAATTGCGGTTTTTTTCTCTCTTAGTATTTTGTCTATATTTGTATTAAGTTTCAGAATATTCTTATAAAACAATTAGGTACCTCCTCTAAAAATAGACCATATTTTTGAGCTCCTTTGATTTGTTTCGATATTTTGATGTAAGTTTAATTGTGTTAAAATTAGAAACGAATTTTGATTTGCATTCACATAAAAACTCATAAAAACGATAAATAATTTTTATGAAGAGTGATATCACACATATTGCTAAAGCTTACATTACATACATGCCTAAAATTATTATCTCTGGATTAGTCGTTGTGGATAAATCTGAAAAAATGTTAGTATGGAAAATGCAGACTTCCCCAAAATCTCCATAGAAAACGGCAACCTAGGTAAAGACCTATTATTTTCGCAAAAGAAAGCACAGATCAAACACGACTTTTGATTTCAGAGCGCGTCTATGAGTTGAACGGTAAGTTAGGTCGTACGTGTTGATACTCTTAACTTTATTAATATTATTAATGAGAAGTAATTAATTGGGCAGCCATTTAATTATTTGATCAGCAACAAAAAAGCTCATTTCGTTTTTCATTCAGCTCATGAGTTTCTTGCCGGGTTCTTCTCATGAAAAGCCTTACTCTCGGAATCCGGCCGCTTGTATCGATTACAACCACAGTAAATGCTCTGTGGTTGTACTTCCTACAAGCGTTCGCGGTAATTAACCTTAATTTAGAATATATACTTATTAAAGAATTATTGTATAATTTTTTAAATTTACAAATTGTAAAATATTTACGTTTTTAAGTGCCAGGTTTGGCGCCTATGAAATATAGTAGATTATTAACCAAGTGGATAAAGCAGTGTCTTCTGTCGCGGGTGACGATTTAAATCGCGAGCGTAACGAAGGAATCGAGGTTTACTCCCGAGCGTAGCGAGGGTGTTAAAAACTTAAATCACGAGCGAAGCGAGGGATTTAAGACGAGTCCTGAGTGTAGCAAGGGATTTAAGTTCACCCAAGACTAAGACAGCTTTATCACCGAGGAAAATACTCTCCTTTTCGTACCATTTGCGAAAAAATTAACACAATAATAATATGAGATAAGCATTTATCAAAAATAATGACAATCGTAAAAGTCAAAGTTAACATTCGAAACACTGCCACTGGTCCAATTATTGATAGAGAGTTACAGTTTCGTTTGGTACATTTATTGTTGATGAGCTGATTTGAGTATTTTTCTGTTTACGGCCTCGTCTGTTTTCGTAATTTTATTTAATAATCATAACTGCACAATAAATGCGTATTCCTTAAAAAAATATGTATAATGCTTTATATACAAACTCAATGGTGTAAACACAGATGTAGTTCAGTATAAATTTCGGTAAGTATTCCAAATTTAAATCACATTCTCCCCCTAGAGGATGAATGATGAGAGGATGAAGAGTTATGTTAGAGGATGAAGGATGAATGAAATTCAGTACAATTTTCTTTCCCAGATTAAAAATGACTATTGTTATGTTCGCTTTTTGTGGCATAGAATGTCACATTTTTGAGCAAGTGGTATGAAAATGTTATTTTTGTTTGTTTGAAATGAAATGAAATTCTTTATTTAATCTTTTATACTCTATCCATTCTGATCTGAGACAAAAGGTAACAAATAATTTGTGGTTCTCAAACTTTTTATCCAATTCTGGGACAAAATAATATGGGCTCTAATTTTTTTAGCCATACTTAATATACTCATATCGTCATTGAATATAAACATTATTTATTTGTGAAATGAAGTAATGTTTTACGAGTATTAGGTATGTTAAGTGTATTTAAAAACAAGCTATCATTGCTATCATCCAAATGATACTAAATTTGAAATATTATATAACAATTAAATTAAAAGTAGATTCAAGGTGTCATGAATATGTTATGATCTTCATCATCTTTTGGATGTATTCTATACTTATAATAAAAGTTTGAGAATACTATGCGTTTTAGGTCTTTTTTAGTAGCAACGATTAATTTAGTAATCTAAAATTACGTTAAAAATATAACATTGAAGTAAAAATACCAAAAATTATTGTAGGTGACAAGTAATTACTTAATTTACATCATTTAAAAAGTTTGTGATCATAACATTTTAAATAATCGTATGTTTTTGTTAAAACCTTTCGGCAATGAGTAACGACATCTTAAAGAACCCTTTTTATGGTTTGTTTACATTTTGTCTCAGATCAAAATGAATAGCCTATAGGTAGCAAGTAGTTACACTTATGACGCGACAAAAATAATAAAACTTAACAATCATACACTTCTACTTGTATACCTCTACATTTTTTTCTTCCTGTTCACTACCGGGAGGCCTTGTCAAGAGAAGATACAGACAAGAAACTCTGCGAGTGATCCATCCTCCCTTTACATGCAATTGTCATACGTTCTACAATATACAAATTACAGGCAAGTCAATGGAATGAATTAGAAGATATCGTAAGGTAGCATGACAAAATGACTCATGAAAAAGAACGAGTTCCAGAAAATTTGAAAATCGATTCATGTAGCTAATGACTTCCTCCATCACAACATTAAAAAAAGATTTGATTTAAAAACATTAATATAATCTAACAATATAATAATTCATTTCCAGACCTGGGTATCATCAAAATAATCTTGGACATTATAATAGCCTTTTTTCATTAAGTTTATTTTTTTGATTAGAATAACATATCAACCGAATGTGATAAAAGGGATCCCCCACAACTCTAAACTCAGAACTCAACATTCAAGGAGGTTTTAAGTCACAATCAACTCTGTAAAAAAAGAATGCAGTTTTTGTTACACACAAAAAGCGTTAAATCAATTGCCACGCGAGCTACGTGGGCACAGCTAGATCAAAATAAAGCTGCTTTTTACACGCTTTTATTTAACTCACACTGTTTGTATGCGTCAAAATTTGGAATCTTATTTTGACCCACTTCCCGGTCTTCGATTAGGATGAAATTTTACACACGCTCTGAGTTCTGATGACAATACATGACTAGCTTAGTAACGTCATTACAAATCCAATATGGCGGCCTCCCCAAGATGGCGGACTGGCTGTTTACTCAATACTCAATCATTTATTGCATTTCATAGTGTGTAAAAGGTCTTACAAAATATAATTTGGATCACTATGAACCCTGTCGGGCACAACAACAATGAGGGGTTCACACTGTGATAGTGTGTAATTTAATTATTCATTAAGAATTTATATTTAATATTAAATGTATGTATTTGTATTTAATTACACGACGACCTCCGTGGTCGAGTGGTCTGTACGCCGGTCTCAAGGCGTCGCCATCTCGAGAGGTTCTGGGTTCGATTCCCGGTGGGGGCAAATGTTTGGGTGATGAATTTTCAGGCATTTGTTCTCCAGTCTTGGATGTTTATATATATTTATCTATATTTATCATATTTATATGTATTTATCTATTAAATAAATTTATCCGTCATCTAGTGTCCGTAACACAAGCAGCATTAGTTGCTTAAAATGGGGCTAGTTGATAGGTGTGAATGTTAGAAGATATTTATTTATTTATTTATTTATTTATAATTGTTTGGTTTATCTATATTTATTTAAATATTATTCATGTAATCATTTAAAGTGTAATAGCATTTTCTAATTAATAGTTTTTTAATAGCCTTATACTCTCTTTATCATTACTTAATTTTTTTTTAAATTCTGGTATATTATTATATATTTTACTGGTCAAAAAGAAAGCGTGGAGCGTTTTGTCCAAAAAAGTAAGATTACATAAACGCTCCACGCTTTCTTTTTGTGATTTTTAGTGCGTGCTAAAAGCGTGTTTTTTAGTTTTTTAAACTTTTTATTCAAACTTAATTAACTACTTGTAACGGCCGCCATGTTGGATTAAGGTCACGTGATAATTTTTTTCGTATCCCATTTTCCAGAGTTGAAACGTGAATGTGTGACCAAAACATTGTGGTCTCGAGAACTACCTTTAAACTATGTAATCATTATGTTGACGTGAGTAACATAAATCTTACAGAAGAAGTTGTCTTTTTGTATATATTGGGTCCTTACCTACGAAATTGGTGTTTTTTTTCTCTCTTAGCATTTTGTCTGTAACTATTAAGATTCAGAGTGTTCCTAAAAAATAATAACCTCGGCTAAAAATAGACTATATTTTTGAGCCCTTTTGATTTGTTTTGATAATTTTTTTGATAAGTTTAATTATGTTAAAATTGGACACGGAGACAACTCTTTTTAAGTGCCTCCCGAATACATCATTTTGTTTGCATTCACTTAACAACGATAAATAATTTTTATTCAAAAATTATTTACTCTGCATTTTCCATACTAACATTTTTTCAGATTTTTTCACAACGACAAATCGAACGATAATAAAATTTGACATTGTATCATTAGACAAGCTTTAGCAATATGTGTGATATCACACTTCATAAAATTTATTTATCGTTTTTATGTGAATGCAAATAAAATGAAATATTCGAGAGGCACTTAAAAAGAGTTGTCTCCGTGTCCAATTTTAACACAATTAAACTTACAATAAAATATCAAAACAAATCAAAAGAGCTCAATAATATGGTCTATTTTTGGAGGAGGTAATTATTTCTAAAGAATACTCTGAAACTTAGTAGTTACAGACTAAATACAAAGAGAGAGAAAACGACAATTTCATAGGTAAGGTCCTATAATTTCTTTCGCTTCATCTCATTTCATTCATTACAGTGAGACTTCTATAAGCTGAGCACGTAAGAAGAAAGAAACTGATATTCACATCAATCTTCATATCACACAGCTCATCCAACTACTTTTTTTAAAGGGGCGCCAAAGGGAACAAAGTCCATACAGCCAAGTCTTCGGTATTTTATGTCTTAAGTATTTGCATTGAATTGCAGGTGTTAATGCATTTCAATGCATCTTGGGAGAGTTTGGCGTCAAACGATCGATGGCAGACGCTGTGGTGTTACTTCGATGAGGTGGATTACCACGATAAAGATCTCATCTTTTCACACCACATGATTATTTTGCACATTGCTCATCATTATATACACTTATTACACAAAACTACACTGATTTTACGCAATAAGATCCACTCCGAAACAATATTACAATCACTAAAATAAAAATCACCTCCTTAATGGATGGCGCCAAAAAACCCCTCGTCCGACTACCATGAACTGTCAGACATCCATTGAATTTAGCATTTCATTTCAAAAGTGTTCGACCTGTTTGTTTAACAAACCTTTTTTAATTTAGGACAGCCTGGCTGTCTATATGTTTTTACGTCAATTTTATATTCTGAATGTTTGTTACTCTCTCTTGTCTCTTTGTCTCTCGTCAATACACGTATATACAAAATATAACATATTTTTCTTCCTGCTAACTCTACAAAAACTTTATATGCCCGGAGGTGCATTGCCCGGTGGGGGCAAATGTTTGGGTGATGAATTTGAAGGCATTTGTTCTCCAGCCTTGGATGTTTATTATATGTATTTATCTATTAAAAATATTTATCCGTCATTTAGTGTCTGTAACACAAGCACCATAAGTTGCTTAGAATAGGGATAGTTGATAGATGTGAATGTCCGAAGATATATTTTTTTTTTTATTTATATTAAGGCTAATGTACCCATGTGTAAATGTACCCAATTTTTGTATGGCTAAATGTGGTCTTAAGGAACACAGTGCTCCTTGGACTCTGCCTACCCCTCCAGGGATTACAGGCGTGATTTTAGGTATGTATATTATGGCTGAAAACTTAGAAGTAATACGAGTACTATGCTTCGGTTAAAAATCTATTAGGAATTTTAACAGTCATGACGTGATTTTGTTGTATGTACCTTTTAGGGCGCATTCGGAATGGGTCGCTTTTTTAGTACAAACGAAAGAGACGAAGCGATCACAGGCAAGTTGGTTGTCTTCTCAGTGATTGTCAAAATTCAAAATTGTTCCAATTCATTCTGAGCTGGCAACGTCGCATTTTAGTAGTGCGAGTATTTTTAGATTATTTTGTTAATTTTAATGAAAATATATTTTTTCTCTCTGACATACAATATGTCTTCGTTTTATAAGTCTGTGCCATTTTTGCATGATATTTGGAAGTTTATGTGTACAAAAAGCCTAACACTGCTTTTACAATGTTAAAATAAAAGAAAATGCTTTAAATACGAATGCACTACAACATATTTTGAGGAATGACGACACACAGATTTTTGGTTACCCATCCAAGGTACAACCATGGTTGAAGTTGCATTATTTCTAAAACTAAAACGAGTAGTTTTAACCACTATAGCCACTACACGACGAACTTCTTCGTAAATAAATAAATAAAATAAATAAATGTCCTCAGACATGAACACCTACAACAACAACTAATCGTGCTTTAAACAACAAATCGTGCTTTTATTACGGATTCTAGATGGATGGCGGATAAATATATGTACTTAATAGATACATACATATAAATATTCAGAAAACATACAATACTTATGTAAACATCGAAGACTGGTGAACAAATACCTGTATGCATCACACAAACATCTGCTGCCACCAGGGATCGAACCAAGAACCTCCCGAGATAGCGACGCCTTGAGACCGGCGCCGGCGCCCCGGCGAACAGACCATTCGACCACGGAGGTCGGATATAGAAATGGAATTCTATGAGTATCTACTTATATTTATTATATATATACTCTTTATTGCATTTGAAAAAATATACAAAACATATAATTAAGTTAGTAATATTGTTTACAAAGGCGGACTTATCCCTAAGAGAGAGAGAGAGAGAGAGAGAGATCTTATGAGAGTTGGGAAAGTCGATTAAATTCTATATGCTTAGAATTCAATAGTGTAGTGGTTAGAAGATTTAGTTAAAATTTTTGAAGCAAAGCAATTATCACCATTGCTATATCATGGATGGGTGGCCAAAAATTTCTGATCTCGAATTAAATTTCTATACACCGATATGAAGAATTTGGTTGTGTAGTGGTTAGTACGCTTTTGTTTTGATATTAAAAACAAAGCAATTTTCACCATGGTTAGGTGACCGAAATGATCTATGCTCACGCAGAAGGCTTTATTTTAATCAGTGGCAATTAGGTATTGTAATAAATAAGAAATTGGTTAACTCATTCATTGATTTATATGTTAACATATACTTCAATTAACCCATATATGTGATATCACCTTCCGACCTAATACTATGCTGAATTAAATTTGTAATGTCTCATTTGAATTATTATAGTTTTTTGTTGTTGTTATGTTATATACTCCATTAGGTATTTCTATACTTTTTCTTTCCCTTCAAATGTTAAAATATCCAATATATTTTATATTAATAGGTATTACCTATGAAATTGCCGTTGTGTTCCCTCTTAGTATTTTGCCTGTAACTATTATGTTTCAGAAGATTCTGCGACAAAACGCCGCAACAAAAACGCCGCACGAAAAAACACCGTAGACAAAATGCCGCATAATATAACGCCGCACTAAAAAACACCGCAGCAAAAATAACGCATACAAAAACGCCGCAGACTTGCCATTTATCCATTAGGCTGAGCGCTATCTAGCCGCAGTGTTAGAAAGTCCACTCTGCTTGGTCATAAAAAAAAAATAACCTGAACCTACCAATAATCAAACAATAATCGAAATGCACACCCCCGGTCATCCCGTTCGATTTGCCAAGACAGACAAACAAATTAAATTATTTAAATTGGTACAAAAAATTAACTTTTGAAAATCCACGTTTTTAACAATTGTAACGGAAATAAAAAATAGGGAACATTCATCAAATATGCGGCGTTTTTGTATGCGAAGTTTATGTGCGCGTTATTTTGTCTGCGGCCTTTTCGATTTGCGACCTTTTGTCTTGCGGCGTTTTGTCAACGCTGTTTTTTCGTGCGGCGTTTTTGTTGCGGCGTTTTGTCGGGGTACGGTTTCAGAATATTCATATTAAATAATTACCTCCTCTAAAAGACCATATTTTTGAGCTCTTTTAATTGATTTGATAATTTGTTGTAAGTTTAATTGTGTTAAAATTAGAAACGAAGAAAACACTTTTTAAGTGCCTCCCGAATACATCATTTGATTTGCATTCACTTAAAAACGATAAATAATTTTTATGAAGAGTGATATCACACATATTGCTAAAGCTTGTCTAATGATACATGCCAACAATTATTATCTCTGGATTTGTCGCTGTGGAGAAATCTGAAAAAATGTTTGTGTGGAAAATGCAGATTTCCCCAAAATCTCCATACAAAACGGCAATTTCATAGGTAAAGACCTAATATAATAATAAGATGAAGGCCATTTTCTTTCTGTTCCGTGATGAGGGCGGATTTGAACGGCTTGACAACGTTGCATTTAATACAAAGAAAGAGACGAAACGATCACTGACAAGTGGGCACTCTTCTCGGTGATTGTCAAAATTCAAAATTTTTCTAATTTTATTCTGAGCTGGCAACGACGCGTTTCTGTGGAATTTTATGATAATTTTGTTGGTTTTTTATTAAAGTAGTTATATTTTCTCTCTACCATGCACGTAGCATCGTTCTCTACGCTATTAAAAATATCTGCTTTTAGATTTCTGGAAATTTAAGTAGAATTTCTGTAAAAAATCAAAAAATGCGACGTTGCCAGCTCAGAATGAAATGGAACAATTTTGAATTTTGACAATCACCGAGAAGAGTACCAACTTGTCAGTGATCTTTTATCTCTTTCGTTATTTTTCACTAAAAATGCGACGTTGCCATTCAGATAGCATGCGTCCTCAAAGTTAAATTAAGCTCTGAGAAATTAAGTGATAAAGGTACAAACATAATTATCCTCTTTTTCTCAGACGGTGTGATATAAAATCCGTTCATTTAATTTTGTCATACCTAATTAAGATTCTATCTTCCCACTTCCTTTATTTTATAATATCAACTATTGTTAGATCATCATCAACCTATCCTCGTTCTCAGCTGGACAAAGGTCTCCCCTAATGCAAGCCACCGCTCGCGATTTGACTAGAAAACAACTATTTTGGTTACTTACTTTAAAAGGTTTCATTCTGTAAAAAGTTTTTTTGTTCTAGATAGACTTTTCTTGTTCTTTTTATTAATTAATTTTTAAAGGACTAGCTAATTTCATTAACACATGAGGAGTATGGGCCATAACACCACCACGCTGGCCCAATGCGGTTGGTGGGTAGAAACAGTCGCAATAGCGACCGGGACCAACGGCTTGACGTGCCTTCCGAAGCACGGAGGAGCTCGAGATCACAAAGTTTTGGTCACCCATCCACGGCCTGACCATGGCGAAGGTAGCTTTGTTTTTAATCGAAAGCCAAAGCGTACTAACCAGGGGCCTGTTTAATAAACACGACAATAGATAGATAGATAGATAGATAAAATTCTTTATTGAAACTAATAAAAACACAGAAATATAGTAAAGAAAAAAATACAATGCAACACAAGCGGCCTTATAGCTAATAGCAATATCTTCCAGGCAACCTTTGGGCAGAGAGAGAATTAAAGAAAAGGTAGGTGTAATATACTTACATATATAAGGTGCATATATAAACTACTATATATAATAGGTTGGGGAAAAAGTTTCTTCGCATTTTTTAAGAAAATTCAAAACATTTTTTAATATAGTTTATTTACATTTAACTAAAGTATGTAGGTACCATTTTGTTCGATAACTTTTTGCCATCTTGTAGGTAGGGACATAATCCCATTGCTATAGAAATTTTGGGACTTCTGGTCAAAATACTGCGACAAGTGGTTTTGGCAGTCCTCTCGTGATGTTAACCTGACACTGCCTAAAGAATTCTGAAGAGACCGAAACAGGTGGAAATCTGAAGGTGCAAGGTCAGGACTATACGGCGGATGCATTAACACCTCCCAGCCAAACTCTCTTAATTTTTGCTGAGTGGCTAAAGATGTGTGAGGTCTAGCGTTATCATGATGAAAAACCACACCCCTTCTGTTGATTAATTCCAGCCGCTTTCTCTCAACTTCTTGCTTTAATCTCATCAGTTGTTCGCAGTAGAGTTCAGAATCGATGGTCCTGCCTGGTGGTAACAGCTCATGATGAATAATGCCCTTCCAATCCCACCACACACACAGCATCACCTTGTTGCGAGTTAACCCGGGTTTCGCCACAGTCTGTGAAGCCTGACCGGCCTTTGACCACGACCTTTTTCGCACGTTCTTGTCGTACGTGATCCACTTTTCATCACCAGTTATCAGCTTCTTCAAAAATGGTTCGGTTTCATTACGTCGTAATAAAGAATCACAAATGAGTACACGGTTCATTAGGTTTCTTTCAGTGAGCTCGTGAGGTACCCAAATGTCGAGCTTTTTTGTACCCAGTTTTTTTCAAATGCGCCAAAACTGTTTTGTGGTCAATTGAATGAAATGAAATGAAATGAAATCATTTATTCTGCAATTAGATTTACATGAAATACTTTTGCACGTCAATATTTTTTTTCCTACTAGCACTTCGACGTGAATGGCCTGTTGAGAAGAAGTGCCGCAAGAAA
Organism: Parapoynx stratiotata; assembly: GCA_910589355.1. Lineage (NCBI taxonomy): Eukaryota > Metazoa > Arthropoda > Insecta > Lepidoptera > Crambidae > Parapoynx > Parapoynx stratiotata. The sequence goes on along the minus strand of OU342485.1, from coordinate 4,723,160 downwards.
CTCAACAGTTAGCCTTTTTTAAACAGCCATAATAACAAAAGGAATATAGAACATTTTAAATATTGTAAAATAAGTATGTGCAGAGGAGCAAATTATAGTAGCCACGAATTTTTATCTGTAAAATAATCTTCTATCTTATAATACCCCTTTTTCATTAAACAGCTTTTAACAGTTGATTTAAATTTATGCAGGGGCAAGTCAATAAAACTTTGTGGCAGCCTATTATACATTCTTATGCTGATTCCTATAAAACATTTAACAGTCTTGTGAAGTCTGAGGCTTGGAACGGCGAGCTTATGCTTATTTCTAGTGTTAAGGCTATGGCAGTCAGAATTTTTAAGGAAAGTATCATAGTGTTTACGTACATACATAATACAATCAAAGATGTATTGAGACGCCACAGTTAATATATCTATTTCCCTAAATAATTCCTTGAGCGAGTCACGTGGTCTAAGGTTGTATATGGCACGAATGGCTCTCTTTTGAAGTACAAAGATAGTCTGAATGTCAGCAGCGGAGCCCCACAACAGTAGACCATACGACATTACGCTGTGAAAATAGCTAAAATAAACTAATCTCGCCGTTTCAACATCAGTGAGCTGCCTTATTTTTCTAACTGCATGCGCAGCTGAACTTAGTCTTCCTGCTAGAGTCGTAATATGTGGACCCCATTGCAGTTTAGAGTCCACAGTAATTCCAAGAAAAGTGGTAGACTTAATTATTTCTATCCGTTCCTCCTTTATACAAATTTGAGTATCGATCTGCTTTACGTTAGGCATACAAAATTTAATACATTTTGTTTTCTTAGAATTAAGTGCAAGGTTATTAATATTGAACCAATGCAAGACTTGCGAGAGAGCATTGTTTACTTCGTCAGATACGTTATTGCGTCTGTCAGTTTTGAAAATCAAAGAAGTGTCATCAGCAAACAAAACTATCTCACAAAGGTCTTTAGCAAAGTAAGGCAAGTCATTAATATATATTAAGAATAATAAGGGGCCCAATATAGAGCCCTGGGGCACTCCCATATGCAGAGGCGCGCCGGAAGAATTAGTACCATTTATGTACAATTCCCAGTTCTTCAGCTACGTCGTAACTACTGACATGCCGATCTTGCTCCACTTTTTCAAAAATGGCATCCATTTTATCTGTAATAGGGCGACCAGAGCTTCGTGCATCTTTGACATTAAAATTTCCGGATTGAAAACGCTTAAACCAAATTTGTGCTACTCTCACAGACACTGCACTAGGTCCATAAACATCGCAAATTTTTTTCGCGGCTTGCGTTGCATTTTTACCTTTTTTGTAGTAAAATTTTAAAATGTATCGAATTTCTTCATTAGATTCACTCATCTTGGCAGTACGAAAAACAAATGAAAATCACACATTTTCCTAATTTGAATTTGGAATTATGTTCTTTAACATTTAAACTTTCAATGATACCAAAACCAGCCAGATACAAATAGTATAGCCAAAGAGATTTTATTACAAGTTTATACATCCTATAATGCGAAAAGACTTTTTCCCCAACCTAATACAATGACAGGTGACAGGCGACAATCCGACATATTGACAATATTTTGTTTAATATAAATTATTGGTGACAAATAAGTCACGGTGGAAAATCTAGAATAATGTCGATTTGTCGTTTAATAAATATTAAACCTTGACAGGCGACATGTGACAATTTGTCTGGAAAAACTTGTAAAATTATTGTCATCGCAGGTAGACATATTTTGTCAATTTGTCACTGATTCTCGACATCTCGACTCATCCAATGTCATCGGTATTCGGCAGTTAAATTAGTACGATTAGTTTTTAAAAAATGGTGTAAACGTCGTCAACAGATAACAGCAGCAGTGAAGACGAATATTTGGTGGAAACTGTACGACGACGACGTCGCATATTTAAGACAAGAATAAACTTAAACTTAAACGTAATTGATGGAATATTTATTGAACGATTTCGAGGAGCTAAAATAACCGTTGAATACTTAACAAATAAAATGGGACAGCAACTTCAACACACTACAAGGAGGAATCTTCTTCTTCTTGCCCTTTTCCCACTCTAGGTGGGGTCGGCACAACATGTCTTCTCCTTCCATTCTCCTCTGTCACTCGTCAGCTCAGCATCCACTTCTTTTATCCTCATATCATTCTTCACGCATTCAATCCATCGCTTCTTTGGTCTTCCTCTAACTCTAGGTCCGTCCACATCCATGCTCAGCATCCTTCTTGTAATGTGACATTTATCCCTCCTCATCACATGTCCATACCACGCTAACCTATTGCTCCTAATCTTTTCTGTCACTGGCGCTACTTTCAAACTTCCTCTAATATATTCATTCCTGATCTTGTCCATTCTTGTGACTCCACACATCCATCGCAACATTCGCATCTCTGCTGAGTGCAGCTTTCCTTAGGTATATACCGCTGTATATACACACAAGTGTACCACTTAAATAAAATCTCCCTGTTTCCATAGATAAGCCCTAAAATCGTTAATTTGGCGTCCATTTCAATAAGCATATATTCATTTATTTATGTTGTCTCATGATGCATGCTACGCCACCGAGCGCTTTTATTGGGTGCTTATTGAGGCCTTATTTTCTCAGCTGTTTTTGAGACGCTGTGATCTCAAATCTAGTGTAAACTGTTCATGATTTAAAGTTATTTAAGTAACTGCATATCTGTTGTTCAACACCGTAAAGAAGGAGTAAAGCTACGTCAGCGATGGGAACGAAACAAATTAAACTCAAAAGATTCATAGCGAAGTCACTTTTTCACCTTGATCTTCAAATCTTTGCTTGTTGTTGTTGTAAAATTCTCCCATGTAGGGAAGGCAAAGGGAACGAAGCCCATACAGCCAAGCCTTCAGTATATATTTCTTCAGTAGTTTGCATTGAAATGCTAGTGTAATGCATTTCAATGCATCTTGGGAGAGTTTGGCGTCAAACGATCGATGGCAGACACTGTGGTGCTACTTGGATGAGGTGGATTATCACGATAAAAAACTCATCACTTTTCACATCACTTGACGTTTATTTCGATAATCCTCCATATTGCACATCATCACAGACACTTATTACACAAAACTACACTGATTTTACGTAACAATATCCACTCCGTACAATATTACAATCATCGAAATAAAAATCACGTCCGCCATTAGCCAAATGCCGCCAAACTCCTCAAATCTTTGCTTAATTTATTTCATAGTTTCATCTCGCAAGCCAGCCCGCCCGCCTGTAATGTGAGTCACATTGCAGACGAGTGCTACAAAGTGAATTTCTTGTGACGTGGTGGATGCCGGAGGTAAATGAAACGACCTTCTGACGTTACTTATTTTTGATATTTATTGAATGAAAAATGCACTTAAATCAATTTATATAATAAATAAATTTCACAAATCACTGAATATAAAACAAGATATAATCAAAAGTAGGGCTACTTACAAGTGCCTTTGGTAAACATATTAAAACTTGAACAATGACGTTACAGATTACTCGTATTAAAACTTCTTTATTAACTCTTATTATTGTTATTTATAATATTTAATAATTGGCGTCGAGCCAACCGCCCCAGACGCTGACTCTGATACGAATAAAATTCGATAACAAAACTGTTCGCGACAATAGTATTAAAACTGTAAATAGTCTCATTAAGATAGAAAATAGTTGTAAGAGAATTGTAATAGTTTAAATAAAATTTGAATAAAGTTTTGGGTGGAAAGGGGAAGGGGAAATATAGGCGTGGTTTGCCCCGCGCTCGGGTCACAGCTATCGCTACAGACGCCCGCGCGCCTGATCTCCCTATGCGATAGTTGCGACACGGGTGTGGGCGCATATATATGGGCCGCCAATTTGCAACAATATGATTCATTCATTGGCTCGTCTCGATCGATCATTGTTTGCATTCGTGATAAAACCACTCCTCTGGTCCACCCACTTATACAGTCCACTTGAGTTATCATTCACCTTATAGTCCAAAAAGGGGCAGTCGAAGGTGCCCCCCACATTTTTGGTCCACTTCGAACCGGATTATTAGAAGAACCGAATCAAAATCAGCCGTCATGCCTGTAACAAGAAGCATGAAATCAGCGGAGCGGTTCACCGAAGCAACGGCCACAGAAACCACTGCGACAGAGGTCACAAGATCGACGTATGCGACACGTACAACAGGGGCAACGACGGAAACCGACGCCACTCCGCGTGAAGAATCCACCACGCCGAAATCCGCCGTTGCACCAGCCACGCGTCCACGTACCGCAAGCGCCCGATCCACATCGACCAAGTCCCGTCGCAGGGAAATCACGAAAGCCAAACAAGAATTACTGAAGCTGCAAATAGAACTAGCAACCGCACGCGTCGCCGCTCTCGAAGAATCAGACGACGACGAAGAAGAAGAAGAGGTAGCTACCATTCGAGATGAAAGAACGACCGAGTGGATACAACACAGCACACTCGCGTTGACTCTGGAGCCACACGACGAGAAGGGAAATAGAGAGTCGTGGGAAGATCACCGTGTTCACGCCGGAACACAGGCGCCGCCGCAGCCGAGCGACGCCAGTCGTCGTGATCCGCCCACGAACAACCACTGCCACGTCGAGCCACAAGCGCCGCCACAGCCGAGCGACGCCGGTCGACGGGACCACCCTATCGCCAATAGTAACGTAGAAGAATCATCGCCGTTCATCTCGAACAAGCAGCAAAATAGAAGATGTGAGGTCACACCACCAACATACACATCGAGCCACGTACCTGTCAAGTACGTCGAAAGAGAAGATAGATGCATCGACTACGACAGATTAGCCCAGGCCATAACTTTGGCCGCAAAAGCCGTACAGCCCGTCGCTACCTATAGAAACCAAGAATTACCCGTATTCAGCGGGTCGTCAAGCGACTGGTTGCCGTTCAAGGCGGCATATGAAGAAAGTTCGACGTATCTCAGCGAGCAAGAGAATTTATCGAGATTACGTCGAAGTCTGAAGGGCATCGCAAAAGAAGCAGTATTATGCCTATTCGTCGGTGTCACAACGGCAAATGAAGTCATGAAGCTATTAGAGTCGAGATTCGGTCGGCCAGACGCCCTAGCACTGGCCGAACTGAATAAACTAAGAAGCTTACCACGCCTCAGCGAGAATCCACGTGACATCTGCACATTCGCTTCAAGAGTAATCAACATCACAGCCACCGTGAAAGCACTACAGAAGACACAGTATCTTCATAACGCAGAAATAGTCCGCAACGTCGTCGAGAAATTACCATCGGCTCTGCGCTACCGTTACTACGACTACGCCGCCGAGCAGCCCGACGACGCGCCCGACCTACTTACCTTAGCAAGCTTCATGGAGCGAACCGCGACTCGATGCGGTAGCTTCGCGCCCGTCGAAAACATACCTACTGAAGATCGGCGGGAGCAGCCATCGAGAAAGCCCATGAAAAGCTATCACGTACAACACGTACCAACCGGGGGGGGAGGGTCGCCATCGTGTCCTGTGTGCAAGAAAGAACATAACATCACGCAATGTGAAGATTTTAAAGAAGCCGATGTACCTACCAGATGGGAACTCTCGAAGAAACATCGACTCTGCTTCCGTTGTCTTCGTGTAAGAAGATTCAAACACGTCTGCAAGACAAAGAAGTGTGAAATAGACGGGTGCAAGTATATACATCATAACCTACTGCACCACACGTCACCGCCGGTCGAACGAGTCAGCACACAAAGCACTGTCACGCCCGTGACAGCAGCGTCGGTGACGACAGAGAAGTGCAACACAGTACTATTGAAGATCATTCCCGTACAAGTGGAGGGGCCCGCGGGGGTGTATGACACACTCGCTCTGTTAGACGACGGGTCGACATGCAGCCTCATCGAGACCGCAATAGCGTCGAAAGTCGGCGCCGTCGGCGAACCGTCGCCCTTCTACATAGAGGGCGTCGCGGGGGCACGCATCGACGTCAGCGAGTCACGTCGAGTACACGTCACGCTCCGCGGCCGCAACGGGAAGAAGCATCCGATCACAGCACGCACGATGACAGATATGCAACTGACGCCGCAATCGATAACAAGTGACGTCATAAAAACCTACTCTCACCTACAAGACATCGAAGACGAATTAATCTACGATCAAGACGCACCGAAGATTCTCATCGGTCAAGACAACTGGCATCTACTGACCGCGAGCGAAATTCGTCACGGGGGGAGGGGGGGGAAGACGCCGGTAGCATCACTCACTGATCTCGGGTGGGTGCTACACGGCCCTCAAGAAGCAAGACGCCATCAAATACAGCGCGTCAACCACACTGTCATCTTCGAAGGCGAGCAACAAACTATAGAAGATATGATGCGAGAACACTTCAGCCTAGACTCACTATCCGTCACGCCTAAGAAGAGCTACACCGACGACGAACGACGTGCACTACAGCTACTAGAGAAGCACACCAGACGCCTACCGGCGGGAGGCTTCGAAACTTGTTTACCGTGGCGTCGCGACGACCTTATTCCGCCCGATAATTACGACGCCGCCGTAAGAAGATTGAACTCGATAGAAAAGAAGCTAGAACGCGATGAAAACATGAAACAAAGATATAGAAAGCAAATAGAAACATTAATAGAAAAGGGCTACGCCGAAATAGCGCCACCGCCAGGTACCAACAAGCTATGGTACCTACCTCACTTCGGCGTCATTAACCCACACAAGCCAGAGAAACTACGCATCGTACACGACGCCGCCGCCAAGACGCGAGGCGTCAGTTTAAACGACATGCTACTACCGGGGCCCGACTTACTACAATCACTCCCCGGCGTAGTCATGCGTTTCAGACAACGGCCGATCGCCGTCACAGCTGACATAAAAGATATGTTCATGAGAGTAACAGTGAGAGAAGAAGACAGAGATATGCAACGATTCCTATGGCGCAACGGGGAATCGAACTCTGTACCAACCGAGTACCGCATGCGCAGCGTTATCTTCGGCGCCACGTCGTCTCCATGCACCGCTATCTACGTGAAAAATAAAAACGCCGAAGAACATAGAGAACATTTTCCCGCGGCAGCAACAGCGATCGTCGACAGCCACTACGTCGACGATTATCTCTCGAGCTTCAATACTGAAGAGGAAGCTGTGGAGATATCATCGCAAGTAAACTACATACATAGCAAGGCGAACTACTTTCTACAAGGATGGGCTTCAAATTCGAAGAGAGTCTTATCGCAACTAGCGCCCGGCGAGAACAATTACACGCTGCACCTCGATAAAACAAAAATTCTCGGTATGATTTGGAAGCCACAAGAAGACACGCTTACGTTCAAGCTCAACGAACACAAGATTCCGGCAGAAATATTGAACAGCGAAAAAACGCCAACGAAGAGAGAAGCTCTACGCACCGTGATGTCTATCTTCGATCCACTTGGTCTCGCTACACCCATCACAGTACAAGCGAAACGTATCCTACAAGACACGTGGAGATCGGGTATAGGGTGGGACGACGAACTACAGCAACCACAAGCGGGTGACTGGAAGAGATGGCTAAATGAAGCGAGGCGCCTACCTACTATACACGTAGCACGCTGCTACGCCAAGCTGTCTACGGCAAAGGACATACAGCTACATACGTTCGTAGACGCAAGTTCGTCGGCCTACTGCGCAGCGTCGTACTGGCGAGTAGAGGATGAAGAGAACAACATCTACGTGTCTCTCGTCGCGGGGAAGGCGAAGGTCGCGCCGCTCAAAGTGGTCTCCATACCGCGGCTAGAACTACAGGCCGCGGTAGTGGGCTGCCGCCTCGCACAGAACATCGTAGAAGAGCATCAATACAAGCCAACACGCAGATACTACTGGACAGATTCCAGTACGGTGTTGTCATGGTTACGCAACGGGCCACGGCAATATAAACCCTTTGTCGCACACCGAGTCGCCGAGATCGCCGAGCACACGAAGACGAACGAATGGCGTTGGGTACCTACACGACTCAACGTCGCCGACGACGCCACTCGAGAAGTACCTAACAACTTCGACTCGACGCATCGATGGTACACCGGCCCCGAGTTTCTTTGGCAAGCAGAAGACCAGTGGCCACATGAAGACGCTTCGCAGGCGGACGTCGTCACTACTACGGAAGAGGAGCGCGTACATACAATAACACGCGCTACGAACAAGCTAAGCGAAGCACTGCCGAAGATAGAACGTTTCTCCGATTGGTTACGACTCATAAGATCGACAGCGCGTGTACTTCAATTCATCAAGCTTACACGCAAGAAGAAAGAAAATTGCAACGTAACGACGAAAAGAAACAAAGCCCGAGAAGAAAAAGATCCTACGTGGCGAAGAACACAAACAGCTGATAAGAAAAGGGTTGCCATGGCAACGCGTCCGCAGCGGTCACGTGACTACGTAAACATTGATATAGAAGAGCTGCAGCGGGCCGAGTCGCTATGGGTACGAGCGATACAAGAAGAATCGTTCGCAGGTGAAATCGACATTTTGAAGAGAAAAGGTGTAATACCTAAGAATAGTCGCTTATCACGATTAGCGGTCGAACTTGAAGACAACGTTATACGTATACGTTCACGTATATCTGTCACCGCCGAGATAACACACGAACAAAAGTCGCCTTCAATAATAGAGGGCAATCACCGATGGACGCGACTGTACATAGCATGGGTACATAGACAGATGCATCACGGCGGGTTCGCGATAACAACGAACGAAGTACGCCAGCGATACTGGATACTGAGGCTACGTAACGCCGTACGTAGCGAACTACGCGACTGTATGGCGTGTCGATTAAGAAGAAATAACACGCCACAACCATCGACAGGCAATCACCCGGCGAACCGCCTCGCTCATCATCAACGGGCGTTCACCTACACGGGCCTCGACTACTTTGGGCCCCTCAAGGTGACCGTCGGCCGCACCACGCAGAAACGCTACGGTGTCATCTTCACCTGCCTGACGACGCGCGCCGTCCACATAGAGGTAGCCGGCGATCTAAGCACCGACGCAGCAATCATGGCGCTGCGTCGATTCATATCACGACGCGGGTGCCCCACCGAGCTATGGTCAGACCAAGGTACCAATCTACGAGGTGCAGACATCGAGATGAAGAAATCAGCGAACGAAGCTCTACATCACCACGCTACTGTACGCTTCATCCGGTGGCGGTACATACCGCCGAGTGCACCCTTCATGGGCGGTGCATGGGAACGGCTAGTGAGAAGCATCAAGACAGCCCTATACGCCGTGCTCAATGAAAGGGCCCCACGGGAGGAAGTACTCACCACGCTGCTCGTCGAGGCCGAGCATACACTCAATTCTCGGCCTCTCACCCATATCTCCACTTCGCCTGACGACGAGGAAGCACTGACCCCCAACCACCTACTGTTGGGGGGTCCGTCACGTGTGCCCCTACCGGGTGCATTCACCGAAAGCGACGTCGACTGCAAGAGACTGTGGCGGACGAGCCAGCGCCTGGCCGATATGTTCTGGGCCCGCTGGCTCAGAGAGTACCTACCTGAGTTACAACACCGGCGGGAGCCACGAGCATCACATGAAGCGCTACGTCTCGGCGACCTGGTATTCATCGCCGACGGGACGCTGCCGCGGAACCAATGGCCGCGGGGCGTCGTGGTCGCCACCTACCCCGGCCCAGACGGCGAGGTACGAGCTGCGGACGTGCGCACCAACAAGGGTGTGCTGAGACGACCCACCAAGAAGCTGGTCATCATCCTCTCACGAGAAGCAGACGCAACTACAGACGCCACGACGAGCGATGCCGCGAACACCGTATCACCAGCTGACAGCTGCGGCGGGAGAATATGTTCGCGACAATAGTATTAAAACTGTAAATAGTCTCATTAAGATAGAAAATAGTTGTAAGAGAATTGTAATAGTTTAAATAAAATTTGAATAAAGTTTTGGGTGGAAAGGGGAAGGGGAAATATAGGCGTGGTTTGCCCCGCGCTCGGGTCACAGCTATCGCTACAGACGCCCGCGCGCCTGATCTCCCTATGCGATAGTTGCGACACGGGTGTGGGCGCATATATATGGGCCGCCAATTTGCAACAATATGATTCATTCATTGGCTCGTCTCGATCGATCATTGTTTGCATTCGTGATAAAACCACTCCTCTGGTCCACCCACTTATACAGTCCACTTGAGTTATCATTCACCTTATAGTCCAAAAAGGGGCAGTCGAAGGTGCCCCCCACAAAAACAATGAAAAAAAAGCAACAGACGGTAAGTTTAAAAACAGAAACAAAGAGAAAATGGCCGGAGAAGAGTGCCATAACGGCGAAGAGTCGCTAATACTGATATAGCGCCTCGTTACATACTTAAAAGTAAAAGAAATCTATTCAAAAAGAATTAAACCTACCGATTTCATTGGATTGTGTGCCTTAATCTTAAAATATCAAAGAAATATACTATGTCATATTGGCGCCCAACGTGGGGCGTAGCTAGAAATGACGATACGGCACCACAGCCACCATTTCTACCCGATAATCCGCAGGGGCCAGAAGCAGATGTTGGCAGATAACACTCATGTGCTTCGGTAAATACAAAGGCAGATAGACATCAATATCATGATACATATGCACCTATATAAAGTATTTACCTACAATTTCAATAAGAGTCATAGCTGCGCGTGCGACGTATAAGGACCTGGTTGAAACCTGCGTTTTTTTTAATTTCGGTTGTATGAGGGCTTGTATACGCCAATAGACGTTAAGAATCGGTAGGCGTGATATTAAATTTTTTTTCTTTAGTTACGCGGTATTAATAAATTGCTCATACGCGGTGTCGCACGCGCAGCGACGACAGGGGCTCATCATGAGCCAGGCAGAGGCAAGATAGGCAATAAAAAATGCCTTACTTATTTATTTAAAGTGATAATTTATTCATCGATTTCCATGTCCCTGTATTTTTAAGTTATGATCTCATCTGTTAAATATTTGTTTCTATTTTTGTGTTAGTTTCTCGCTAAGTAGACCTTTACTTTATAAGAATAAATGAATATTTCTAGATAAATTTCACATTCATTAAATATGGCCACTTGCATAAGAACAAGGGAGTTATTTAAACGGTCAGTAATAAAATACAATTGGTCAGCTAAAATAACTAATTGGTCAGCAACTTATGCGCTGCAAATATTTCTAAATTGGTCAGCAAAATAACTAATTGGGCAGCAACTTAAATATTATCCCTGCTGCCAAATTGTTTAATATGTTTTGATGACACAAATATTATTTTTAAGGGTCATAAAAAAATAACCTTAACCTAACATCTATCCGAATACATTTCCTAGGAATAAATCCTTGATCTTTCATTGATCCTTTTCCTTGATTTTATACATTTCCGGCAACATATATATTGTTGCACAAATAATTATTCTGCTGACCTAATAATTATTTTGCTGCCCAAATGATTTTTCGGCTGACCTTTTTGTGGCTGACCAAATAATTATGGCAGACACTGTGGTGTTACTTCGATGAGGTGAATTACCACGATAAAGATCTCATCGTCTTTCACACCACTTGACGCTTATTTCAATGATTCTCCACATTGCTCATCATTATTGACACTTATTACACAAAACTACACTCATTTTACGCAACAAGATCCACTCCGAAACAATATTACAATCACTGAAATAAAAATCACGTACGCCATAGTTTAATACCGCCAAATACCAGGTGTTACATTTACAATTTGTTCCTGATTTGTCATATTCATATACGATAGCATTGATGTATATAACACTAGATTTGCAAACTGCATTAAATTGCGTCAAAAAAAGCGTAGCCGTTTCTGAAATTCAACGACGTAGCTTTGAAACCACTATACATTGAAAAGATAAACATATATCTATCTCACTTACGCTAGTCGCAAAAGCTACAGCTTAGCGACTGTACCGTCTCGCTCAGATTAGACAGGAGTTGACATATCGCAATGCAAAAGTAAAATGGTGGAAGTGTTCCCTGCTCATGAAATTTTACCCCATTTTTATTTTTTAATAATATATATTATTTTAAAATAATTATATTAATATTTTTTATTTCTTATTGCATGTATTAAATGAAGTTTAAAGGTATCGTGTTTTGGTAGTAAAGTATTATAGGCTGGAGAACAATGCAAATACCTATTTAAAAATGAAGTAAATAAGTATTGGAAAATAAGTGTCGTGAGTGTAAGACGGGTCGATTTTTATAAATAATTCATTAAACAAATATATTACTAATGTTTGGTAATAAAATAAAAAAGATTTTCGTATTATTATTATTTATTATATTATATTATATTTAAAGTTACAGGTAGCGAGTCTGTTGCCATGCACCGGGCACAATGCGAGGCAAGCACACAGGGACTTTCCACTGTCACTCTTCAGCTTAGCATCCACTTTTTTTATTGTCATATAATTCTCACTCACGAGAGGAAGACCAAAGAAGCGATTGATTCAAATCACTTCTTTGGTCTTCCTCTCACTCTAGGTCCGTCCACATCCATGTTCAGCATCCTTCTTGTAATGTGACATTCATCCACGCTAACCTATAGTTCCTAATATTTTCCGCCACTGGCGCTACTCTCAGAGTTCTCTTTATAATATTAGTATGGATTCAAATATATTTGAAAAGATATAGTGTGACATTTTAAATTAACACATAAATTATGAGCGATTATCTGGTTAGAAATGATAATGACATACTAAATATACTTGTTTTGTTTTATAAATTATTAACGATTGCTTCGATGCCCATTATTTACCTCGATGTAGGTACTTTAAAATGTAAAAATAAGAATTCAAAACTGCTGATAATATGTACAGATAACGGAGAGTTTGGCGGCATTTGACTAATGGCGGACGTGATTTTTATTTCGATAATTGAAATATTGTTTCGGAGTGGATATTGTTACGTAAAATCAGTGTAGTTTTGTTTAATAAGTGTCTGTGATGATGTGCAATGTGGAGGATTATCGAAATAAGCGTCAAGTGGTGTGAAAAGCGATGAGTTTTTTATCGTGGTGTTCCACCTTATCCAAGTAGCACCACAGTGTCTGCCATCAATCGTTTGACGTCAAACTCTCCCAAGATGCATTGAAATGCATTACACTAGCATTACAATGCAAACTACTCAAGAAATAAAGTACTGAAGACTTGGCTGTATGGGCTTCGTTCTCTTTGCCTTCCCAACATGGGAGAATTTTACAAAAAAAATGAACAGATAACCAAAGCTTTCACTTTGTAAAATAATTTTCAAAATCGAGTCGGGAGATCAAGAGATTATTCCCTGCAACGTCACAAACACATAAGATCGCAAACTTTACCTTTGTTAAGTATAGATAAAATCATCACTTACAATAACGTTCGGAATTGCTTCATGAGACAAATACACACGACCACTTTTGCGGCATATTTTGTCTTCATCGCGAAAGTGTTTCGAACAAAGGATTGTTGATTTTGTTGGAAGCCAGTCCGTCTCCTTCCGCAGCAATCTAATTTTTTGAATCCACCTATCCTGGCGTGCTGCATTTCTAGGCAAACTGCAACATTATTACTATTTAAAAACATACATAAAATCACTGATTCCATAAATTACAATATTCTCCCATAAATATGGGAAACCAATAATAAGTTTTTAATGGCAACACTGAACTAATTTTAAAACATTTAACATTTTAATTGGTTTTTACGTAAATATGAATATAAAAAAACAAACTTACGTGTGGAAAGTAACACCCATTGCTTTATTAAGTTTCTGAGACCTGGATTCGCACGTTTTGATTGCACATTTACCCATACTTAATTTTTTTTCGTCCCGCTTTACTTAGTTGACGTCTGACAGAGCACTAAATGACATAAGCCTCGCATATGGCTGTGGCCATATGCCCAGTGGCTACGCTTTAGCGCGGTTACTACAGATCTAGTGTATTATACAGTGTATTATACATCAATGTACGATAGTCGCCATTTTCCTAACTGGTCATATTCCTAACGAACGAACATTCCTAATTGGTCGTTTTAATGTGAAGAACATTCCTGATTCGTCATTTTCCTAACTCGTCATTGTACTGTTAAATGAAATCGCGATAGTTATTAATACGTATGAGGACGACCAATTAGGAATATGACAAATCAGACAATAATATCTAAATTACAGTTCATCATCTCCAACACTCTCTCTATCCATTTGATCTGAGACAAAATGTAAACAAACCATAAAAAGGGTTCTTTAAGATGTTGTTACTCATTGTCGAAAGGTTTTATTAAAAACCTACGATTATTTAATATTTTATTATTAAAATTTTTTTAAATGATGTAAATTAGGTAATTATCACCTTCAATAATTATTGGTATTTTTACTCCAACGTTATATTTTTAACGTAATTTTAGATTACTAAATTAATCGTTGCTACTAAAAAAGACCTAAAACGAATAGTATTCTCAAACTTTTATTCTGAGTATAGAATATTTCTAAAAGATTATGAACAATCATAACAGGTTCATGACACCTTGAATCTACTTTGAATTTAGTTGATATATTTAATATTTAGTATCATTTGGATGATAGCAATGATAGCTTGTTTTTTAAATACACTTAACATACCTAATAAATAATGTTTATATTCAATGACGATATTGGTATATTAAGTAAGGCTACTCCTTTTCTATTTTATTAAAAAAATTAGAGCCCACATTATTTTGTCCCAAAATTGGATAAAATGTTTGAGAACCACAAATTCTTTGTTTACCTTTTGTCTCAGATCAAAATGGATAGAGTATATATGTGTCGGGTTTTTATCACATTTAACTGTCATAGAAAAATTGAATTTGACAGTTGGATGTGATAAATCGTGATGAATACTTTAAATCGTGGTGCTCATGCTACAACAGAAAAACGATTTATCGTTTTACATCATCTGTTGGTCAAGCTGAGGAGGCGACCTCAAGGGTATCTCCGTGTTCATATTATGTAGATGAGCTTCACAAAAAAGGGCAGTAATATGTATATTTAGAACTAAGCAACCCACCAACCAGCATTGGCCAGCCAGCGTGGTGGTGTTACGGCCCATACTCCTTATGTGTTTCTTCATAAGGAAGGGACGTATTAGGCTGAAGACGGACGGACACATTAGTTAAAGTCAAAAACTTAAAAAAATACAGTTACGTAAATAACACATGTAGTTAATTGATATTTAAGTACCTCGTTCTCAGCCCATATAAGTTCCACTGCTGGGCACAGGCCTAAAATGCCTATTTAAGTACTTACTGCAGTTCAAATAGTACAAAACCATAAATTGACAGCAGTGTTAGCAATAATTAAAAAGCAACCGGCTATTTTGATACGAAGGTCAGTTATCGACATTAAAAAACATATTTGTTTACATACTACCATCTACATACTACATACCTCACAGAAGTCTTAAAGTACATGCAACGTACACATACACTTATACGTTCAAAATAGTTACAATCCACGAAAGCGCGATTTCATAAAATATGGCCAACATGACTTGCTCAAAAATATAAAATGAATTTTTAGATTATTGATTCCGTGCCGCGCTCGCTATACAAATTTTATATACGTAAGTAATGTAGGTAATACAAAAACGCACACCGACATAGTTTATCCATACGATAACTACACATACGGGAAGTTACACACACTAGCACAGTTTTACATAGAAAAACAGCCGTTCACGGCTCTAGCCTATCTATCTATACGTAGTATAGAAAAAAACTTCAAAATAGTACGGCTTCACACACATTCTAAAGACATTTAACGAATATCTAACGGGAAAGTATGAACTATAAACGCAATAAAGTTCAATTTTGTTTACGCTGTACTCACAACCGTCTCGTTCTCGCAACCGAACGCTTTCGAGTTTTCCCGTTCACGATCCAACTCAAAATACGCCAAAAATGACGTCGAGCCAGTGTTGTTTCGAAAACAGTGTCTCGCGTTTCTTACAACGGATACCGCGCGCTCGTTCTCCATTTATTATTTAAAATTTTCCAACCGACTGATTATCGTCCGTAGTAAGTTTTACAAACAAATTCGTATCCGTTTCGAATTTTTCGCGATTAGCGCCAAATAGGAAAGTCTTAAGTGATGTTGTCGATAAGGTTCATTTTGGTCTGTTATTTGAGATTAACCGCCCGGTTTCAGTCGTCACAATGGAACGCTAACAACCTTGATAACATTGCAAGTTTTCAATTCGGCCGCATTGTCTGTAGAAAATTCTGACAGCTCGGAACCGTCACAAGAAATAATGTCGTTTTTATTACATTTTTTGATAAATTATTATTCTAGTTTCGATTCGGCGGCAATCCAACAGCCTTATCGATTTTCCTATTTAGCGCGCGATTGTATTTTGTACTTTTTCGAAAGGCGTACGGCGGGGAGTCTAGGCGCTTTCGAAAAACATTATAAAAATTTTCTCAGCGGGCGAACGGACGTCAAGATCGGTGCGGTAAATTGGTAATAATTCCGTTCATTACACAGTAATACAGTGCCCGAATATGGGTTAGCGGCAAGGAATTCTGAGATCTTGCGACCATTGACTTCTGTGATACTTAAATTGTTTGTTTGTGTGTGTTTTGTGTTTTGTTTGTTTGATAGTTGTGTCTAGTGCATTCCAATTGTGAAAGTTACTATAGAATTGTGTTTTTGTGCTATTACGGATTACATGGATGCCTGGAAGTGCGGTTCGGAGGAATATCGGCCGTAAAAGGCCCCAGCTGATCGTGGTCAGAGCATAGTAAGTACTTATTTTAGAACGGAGCGACTTTTACTTCTAGAACTTATAGAAAACATTATTTACTTCTCAACGCTCGTTTAACAATTAGCCCTGACTCATCATACAAATTACAAACAGTACCCACTCAAATGTAACCTTAAAAACGCCAAAAAAATCATATAATCTTACATCTAATGCAAGCTATCTTGGCTATCAAAATAGTACTTTAAATATAATTACAGGTCATTGACCCTAGTGTTTACAGGAGTTATCATTAAGTAATTTTTGTAGGAACTATCTAAAACAAACATTTATATAAACTCAAATTATGTTTATTGGGAATCCATAACTTCACACAGGGCAATGTGATATGTCACAAGATACCTTACTGCATTTGGAGCTCAATTCAATGTCAACTGAAGAACAAATGAAAGTTTAAATAGATCTACTCGATTTAGTAAGTTTTTGACATTTTAGCCATTAAAAAATTTACTAAATCTAGTTTTAAATCTTGAATTAAATTTCCTGCAAGTCAACCTAAAAGTTTAAAAAAAGAACAAAACATTCACTCTGAGGCCTTATTTAGCAAGATTCTCAATTGAACAACAAAAACTTTGTGTGGTAACAAATTGACACTATTCTATTTTTAGTTTGTCCCACTAGACTTTCAGAAATAAGATCTCAGAACTAGTTATAACTGTTAATAATTTTAGCAATTATATATTCGGAGATGTTGAATTAATTCCAGATTAGATTTAAATATAGAAATGAAGTTATATGAATTTGAATATCTACTCAGAAATGTACAAAAATATCTTTTCGGTCCAGTGGTTAGAAAACTAGATAAAAGTGTTAACGGACTGCCTGTCTTCAATAATGTTGTTAAGTTATGGGGTCATAAGCCCAACAGTGGGGGTCCCCGGGTCGATACGATGATGATTAAGAAACTATCTAATTTATCTATCCTCCTCCTCAGCAATATGTCCCACTCCTGGACACAGGCCTTCCTCATGGAGAAACACATAAGGAGTATGGGCCGTAACACCACCAAACTGTCCCAATGCGGGTTGGTGGGTAGAAACAGTTGCAATAGTGACCGGGACCAACTTAACTTAACATGAATTCAGAAGCATCAATGATTTTTTCCTACAGATACATTTTTAAGTGCAATCATAGACTAATCTAATGTTTACTTAATCTGTGGTTAATTTTAGTACCTTGTAATCGTCAAATAAACAATTTCAGTTATATAAATTAATAAAACTTACAATATTACAATGAAAAAAGTTAAACTAATAATAACAACAGTTAACAAATGTTTTTTTTATATTTATATTAGTAGCACTAAAGACACCCATTTTGCATGATGCAAAAAAACAAATACTAGGTAATTACTTTATTGTTTTTCATTAAAACATTTTGTCAAAAGAAATAGTTACATAATAACTGCTCGAGCTGAGTTACAAATACTTTTGTTTAGATAATCTTAGTCTGGACTCTGCAGTACAAGCTAAGCTTAGTGCAGAGTTTGCTAGTTAATAAGTTCATTTGTTAAATATTATTTGGCAAATAAATTATTTTTATTCTTATTCCTATTTGCGCAACTCTACTGAGCTCCTCCTTTGATGACTTAACAATACCAAAATAAAGTCTTTCTCATTTTAGTATATTGTTTTCTACCTCTTTGGGCCTTATCCGTAAATGTGCATTAGTATTATTGGTAATGAAACTAGACTTGTTCTGTCTCTCTGTTTTCCTATTTACAAATCAAAGTGACACTTTGAGTTTTAAATCTATCTATCTTTAGTCCATGGTTTTTAATATGGTTATAATAATAACTAATAATAATAAGTATATGTAGTCCCGATAGTAATATCCACTACCGGCATCATCCCCAAACACCTTTACCATAGCCTTAGATTACTCAATTTAGACGAACACATGTTTATTAAGATACAGAAAGCAGCAATATTAAACACATGCAGGATAGTTAGAAAATTCATGGCAATAGAAGAAAACGAGATCACCCCTCACAAGAACCCAACACCTCACTTAACTGTTTCAACTAATTAAACACTACAATGTTATTTACTTGGTCAATACCCGTAAATAGCATTACACCGGTCATAAGGCCGAGGATAAATAAAAATTTACAAAAATAATAATTATAAAGCCTTTTATTTCCACAACAAAAAATACATTTCTTTTTAAACTTTTTTTTTTTACTACATTGAAGTGGATCCTGCTAAGGTGAAGACCAAAGAAAAAATGGGTTCATGACATAATGAAAGCAGTGGGAAAAGATTGGTTACGAATTGCAACAGACCTAAGAAATGGGATGGATTGGAGGAGGCCTTCACCTATAATAATAACTAATGGGTGTTATTTAAACGGTCAGCAAAATATTCGAATTTTGGTCAGCATAAAAAATACAATTAATCAGCAAAATACCTAATTGGTCAGCAAATAATTATTTTTCCACCCAAATAATTATATTGTTGACAGATTATTTTTTTGCTGATGTAATAATTAAATGGCTGTCCTATTAATTACTTCCCATAACTATTATTAGTTAGTACCATATTAGTTTCTATTTTGTTTTATATAGTTGGTTGCACCTCCATCTTCCCTCACTATTTTTCCTCTCCATCCCAAGGTTGGCTGGGAGAGATAGCTCAATGCGATAAGGCCGCCCTTTGTACAACACACAGAGCTTTTTATTTACTTTACAGCTCTCATGTTCGGTAAGTAGGTTCTTAATACCCCCAGATGCGGGTTGTAAGTGATCAATTACCGCCCTAGGTTAATAATGTAGCTAGAAACGCCCTAGGGCGGGAAGTAATAAAAAAAAAAAAACTTTCAAAAAGTTCGCGTACATCTAACCATCTTACTGGCACTAGGCATCATGCATTCAGCCCAATGACAAAAGAGGTCGCTTCGCTATTTTCATCAATTTTGAATATCGAACGGCGAAGCTAAATTTAGTTCTTGAAAATAAATTTATTTATTCTTGTAATGCCTTTTTTTCCACTTACCTCACAATCGAGATGTAAAGCAGAGTAGTTAGCTCGGGTGTAAGCATCAATTGCACCCTCGAACTATAAGCGCCCTCGCTGCGCTCGTGCGCCTAAATATCTCGGGCTGCAATTGATGCCTTACAGCCCTTGGCTACTAATCTACTATTTATGTACTTTGTTTTTGTGCAATAGAGTGTTTATCTATATCTATCTAATGTTCTGTCAGTAAGAAAGATTTATATGCCTTTTTATATCTAAATTGCTTTCAAAAGTAAAGTTTAAAATGAGAATTGAAAATTAGGAATTAATAGGTAAGTTGTAAGTTGTACCAAGTGGAGATATGTAAGCTCTGCCCACCTGCACAAATAAATATTATTATAAATATATTTCCCAAAATTTACATTAGTCATCAGCCCTCGGAACATTTGATTATAATTATCTTTATGTGCTTATAAAGTTAAGAGTAATAGTGAATTATAAATTATGTGTCTGCATTCACTAATCAAAATATAAAGTTTTTTGGCTTCCAGTTTGGTCTTTCAAAACCATTGATTTTACCTCTTTTTTCAGTTACAAGTGACCAAAAACAATATTATGCCTAAAGAAAGAAATACAATAATTTCTATTAAAATCTGATAGAAACAAATCAGTAAATCTATGAAAAGAATTTAAAAAATCTTACTAGCCAGTCATTGGAGCTCTTTACTCAAATTGCTGATGTTAGTTCCAAGAAAAAATAAACTGATCCAATAATTTTTTAATATGACTTCAGTTAATGTTAAAAAGAGATAGCGTCATAAGAAATAAGTGTGGTGAGCAGGGTGAGGTGATTGTAATTTTATCTGAGTTATTATTGGGTCCTTACCTAAGAAATTGGTGTTTTTTTCTCTCTTAGTATTTTGTCTGTAACTATTAAGATTCAGAGTATTCCTAAAAAATTATTACGTCGTCTAAAAATAGACTATATTTTTGAGCTCTTTTGATTTGTTTTGATAATTTGTTGTAAGTTTAATTGTGTTAAAATTGGACATAGAGACAACTCTTTTTAAGTGCATCCCTAATACACTGGATTTGTCGTTGTGAAGAAAAGTGAAAAAATGTTAGTATGGAAAATGCAGAATTCCCCAAAATCTCCATACAAAACACCAATTTCATTGGTAAGGACCTAATATTAAACATATATAATAAACATCCAAAACTGGAGAACAAATGTCTGAAAATTCATCACCCAAACACTTGCCTCCACTGGGGATCGAACCCAGGACCTCTCGAGATGGCGACGCCTTGAGACCGGCGTACAGACCACTCGACCACGGAGGTCGTCAATATAGTTCTTACTATTAAATCTAACACACATTTTTGCCTCATCTACTTATAAAGTATTGCGCAATGATTGATAATTTGAGTAGTTTGTTATTCTTATCCCCATATTTATAATGATAAAATTAATGTTATGATATATTCCGGATTATGTTCGATGGCGGGCGTGAGGAGCTCTAGGAGTGGTTAGTACACTTTGGGTTTCGATACGAAAACAAAGCTACCTTCGCTATGGTCACTTTTTGGATGGGTGACCAAAAATTTCCAGTCGCTTTTACAACCGTTTCTACCCCCAACTCGCATTGGGCCAGCGTGGGGGTATTAAGGCCCATAATCCTCGCGTGTTTGTGTAAAAACTATTTGGTAGACGTATATTTGTATATAGATTGTTTATATTTTGATACAAATGTCTACCTTCACTTCATTCCTGGTCATCCTAATGAACACCACTCTCTGCACTCCAAAACCCAGTTTTATTAGTGTTTGTTCTCCATATCGAAAAGCCTGTGTCCAGCATTGGGACGTAATAGGCTGGTAAAGAAGAAGAAAGGTCTGAAAATCTCAGAATGTACGATTCCTGAAATGTCCAATTTCCAAAATGTCCAAATCCCAAAAAGTCTAATTCCCAAAATTCTATTTACTATAATGATGGGTTTTATTTACAAAGATAAGCCCTAAGCAAGATAACAAATCCGGTTCGAGATATCAGAGTGTGATTTTTTTAAATAAACTTTATTGGGCTACACCTAGAATCTTAAATGAGGAAAATTATAAATAACCATGCTATTCTAAAATAAGTCGAAACTGGTTTTGTAAGAGTAGAAATAAAATTGCTAGTTAAAAAAACGCGCGTGGTAACAGTCAGGGTCAATGTTTAATAACTTATGTGGAAAAGTTATGCTTAAGTTTTTCAATATACACGACTTTTTTTACATAATTAACATATTGTTTAAGTTAAATATAATCCAATAGAGTCTGTTGAATCATATATCTACCTGGGACAATTTATATCTTTTCAAGACCAGAAGGCCTAGCACGGCCCGGAGAGAAAAAGTCCCCAGAGACATAAATCGTCATTGCCTCTCGTTTCTTCGTTCGCGCGGAGGCGAGAGGCAATGAGTAATTTTGTCTCCGGGGACTTTTTCTCTCCGGCCCGTGCAAGGCCTACTGGTGGAACATGAAGTACAAAGGAGAATTGCAAGCCTGGAAGACATACTGTGTATGCACAAAGATCACCACGTAATTTATTTTAAAAATATTTGAAGCTTATGAAATTAGGCTCATCAAAATTGATGCATTTTTGCAATGAAGTGTGAACTCATACATACATATCACGACTATTATCCCCCAAGGGTCAGTCAGAGACTAGGCAAAATCACCGCAAAAGCAGTCCACTGCCATAGTCCGCGCTTCACCAAGCAGTGGCTGCACTCAGCGCGACAGGTGGTGAGCCCGTCGCCGCTAAGCTATTGGAGGTTGTGCAGTTCTAAGTCCATTAGTCGCCTTTTACGACACCCAAGAGATGGGTTGGTAAAATAACGATTTGTATTAAACCAAGCGATTTGTATTAAACAAACCAAGCCGAGAAATCAAACCTGACTGAAAGATTTTTTTTAGTTTTTGCAATACGGACGCGCATACTAGTTAGCAGCGGCCAACCACGACGTTTAGTCGGGGTTTTCAGACACGCGCATTATATGCTGTGTCGTCCATGTATGTAAATCCAATGTATATCTGTAATCAATACCTATATTTTTTATTCAAAGTTTTAAACCCAGTAAAAATAATCGGGGACATCCCTTACACGAGTGATGGACATACTTTCCTAATCATTACAATTAACATACACTAATAACCCGCCGAAACTAGATATATCTGTTTTTTCCTCTTAACAATGTACACATTGAATTTTATTAAAAAATAAACTCAAAACGAGTGCTCGCTGTAGTGTAGACGATAGTGTTATCTATTTTTTAAACTATTCAAATAAAAGTTGATAACATTTTATCTGTTTGTTACAAAAACACGTTTAAAGTCAGTTTACTTTTTGTCAATCTCAAAAATAGTTTAGATTATTGTATTTAACTTCTATAGGGGCTCGGGGCAGTGGTGGGGAGCCCTAATATTTTTTTAAATTATGACAGGTAAGCTCTTGGCCTTCATCTCGATGGTAAGTGACGATAAGACTGAAGGTGGAAGCGAGCTTCACCTGTAATCCTCAACAACTGAGGAACTGGCTATCTTACCTCTGATTGCCGGAACACAACAATGCTTATAACATTGTTATTATGGCGACAGATTTAGGTACGACGGTGGTAGCTAGCCAGGCGGGCTTAGAAGCCCTACCACCAACCAAACCGAGCAGAAAATCCCCTGCCCCCGTGGGAATCGAACCCCGGACCTCCCGATCTACACCCGGTGGTGTTAAATTAAATTATCAACTTTATTACGATAGCCACAACAACTTATAAATATATTAGTTATTATATTATTTGTTAGATATAAAACTTGGAGACCAAAAACAGAAAGAGCTTAGTTTAAAAACAAACAAAGAGAAAATGGCCAGAGAAGAGAAAACAGCAAAGAGTCGCTAATACTGATGTAGCGCCTCGTTGCAAGCATAGATAAATTATGTAGTATAGATCGCTATTCCCATACATGGGTTTTTAGTTCGTCTTTTACTATTTTAGCGGAATCATAGATAAACTAAGTAATTCCGCTAGTATAGTAGCGCCACCTAGCGTCATAAGTCGAACGAAGGGTACAAGCAACAATAATAAGCTTTAGACGAACTAAAAACCCATGTATGGGAATTGCCTAAACTACTCATTTTTCTATGTTACAAGGTAGCTTTGTAAATATTAGGTCCTTACCTATGAAATTGGTGTTTTGTATGGAGATTTTGGGAAATTCTGCATTTTCCATACTAACATTTTATCAGTTTTCTTTACAACGACAAATCCAGAGATAATAATATTTGGCATGTATCATTAGACAAGCTTTAGTAATATGTGTAATATCACACTTCATAAAAATTATTTATCGTTTTTAAGTAAATGCAAATAAAATGATGTATTCGGGAGGCACTTAAAAAGAGTCTCCGTGTCCAATTTTAACACAATTAAACTTACAACAAATTATCAAAACAAAACAAAAGAGCTCAAAAATATAGTCTATTTTTAGACGAGGTAATTATTTTTTAGGAATACTCTGAATCTTAATAGTTACAGACAAAATACTAAGAGAGAATAAAAACATCAATTTCATAGGTAAGGACCCAATAAATAAATACGTGCACATTCGTGTGGTTATATATCTAACAACCATCTTTGGATGAATTGGAAAACTTAAAAACTATAGTAAATCAATATTAGTAACCAAACGGTCAACGTATAACCGGATAGTTCACGCTCCACCAGTCCTCGTGGCATTTAGGCCTGCTTCACAATAAGTGGGGTGGGATCTAATAGTTTTTTTAAAAATGATGTTTTTTTGCGAATTTGCTGTTCTGTGTAGCTACTAGTCGTAGAGTAGAACTTCATTCGGGGTCGGCGCAACGAGTTTTTCTCCTCCACTCTCCCTATCACACGCCATATCAACATTCACTCCCATTCTAGCCATGTCCTCATTCACACAATCTATACATTTCTAATAAATAAATATAAAATAAATAAATATATCTTAAAACATTCACACCTATAAACTAGCCCCATTTTAAGCAACTAATGCTGCTTGTGTTACGGACACTAGACTAGATGACGGATAAATATATTTAATACTCGTAGATACATATAAATACGTATTTACATATAAATATGATAAATATATATAAACATCGAAGACTGGAGAACAAATGCCTGAAATTTCATCACCCAAACATTCGCCCCCACCGGGGATCGAACCCAGAACCTCTCGAGATGGCGACGCCTTGAGACCGGCGTACAGACCACTCGACCACGGAGGTCGTCAAATCTCTTCTTCGGTCTTCCTTACCATGCACTTAGATTATTGATTAAACATTGTTTTCATGATTCTACTAATATTGACTTTCCTTTACAGATATCCCAAGATCCTTTGAGTTCCCTCCTTTTCCTTACGCCGTGGAATCAAGTCTGAGCTAAATAAAAAATAAACTAATATTGCTTGTTCTGTTCATTTTCCTATTATCTCTAGTCTAGACAATAATCTAGAACAATAAATCGTTTTATAGAATGAAACCTATTGAATCAAGTTGATAATTGATTTTATACAACTTTTTCAATAAAAATAAGTTTCATGTTTTTTTTATATTAGGTCCTTAGATATGAAATTGGTGTTTTGTATGGAGATTTTGGGGAATTCTGCATTTTCCATACTAACATTTTTTCAGTTTTCTTCACAACGACAAATCCAAAGATAATAATATTTGGCATCTATCATTAGACAAGCTTTAGTAATATGTGTAATATCACACTTAATAAAAAATATTTATCGTTTTTAAGTGAATGCAAATAAAATGATATATTCGGGAGGCACTTAAAAAGAGTTGTCTCCGTGTCCAATTTTAACACAATTAAACTTACAACGAATTATCAAAACAAATCAAAAGAGCTCAAAAATATAGTCTGTTTTTAGACGAGGTAATTATTTTTTAGAAATACTCTGAATCTTAATAGTTACAGACTAAATTCTAAGAGAGAAAAAAAAAGATCAATTTCATAGGGAAGGACCGAATATAAAGAAGACATGTTAGAATGAACGGATTTTACTTTTACTGGTAAAAACACATTCTGTTTACTGAATAAGTTGGCAACGTCGCGACGCTAGTGCGAGAGAGAGACGAAAAATCACTGACAAGTTGGTACTCTTCTCGATGATTGTCAAAATTCAAAATCCTTCCATTTCCTATCTGAGCTGGCAACGTCGCATATTTTTTAGTTTGTTTTTCTTATAAGTTTAATAATAAATGAATGTAAGTAATAATAATTATTATTGTTTTCTCTTGTATGCACAGTTTTATGCGTTTTGTTCGTAAACCCAATATTAATAAATAATTTGATTTAATTAAAGTATAATAAATTACAATTAACACTAAAATGCGACGTTGCCAGCTCATAGAAATGGAATGATTTTAAATTTTGACAATCACTGAGAAGAGTACCAGCTTGTCAGTGATTTTTCGTCTCTCTCGTTAATTTGCACAAAATATGCGACGTTGCCAATTCTGAAATCAGAATGTTTCTTCCTCAGAATGTACCACAAAATAGATAATAATTATGTCCAGAAGACAATCTGCTGTTACGACTTTTCGTTCCTGCGCTCGGCGATCGCGCTAGGGTTATCAATTTTTGCCCATGCATAAGAACTATTACTGAGAATGAAACAGGAAGAACGTAATTATTTTATAGATAATGAAATCCTGTCCTCAGTCTATATGTCCCACTGCTGGTCACAGGCCTTCCTCATGGAGAAACACATGCGTATGGGCCGTAACACCACCACGCTAGCCCAATGCGGGTTGGTCGGTAGAAACAGTCGCAAAAGCGACCGGGACCAACGGCTTAACGTGCCTTCCGAAGCCCGGAGGAGCTCAAGATCACAAAGTTTGACCATGGCGAAGGTAGCTTTGTTTTTAACGAGCTCCCGAGATAATGAAATATTTCAATTTTATTATAATTTTTAAACATTTTTGTTCGAGTCATGGAATTTTCCAACTCAACTTTGAACCAAAAAATTTTCTTCACACAATAATAATTGACCGATTTCAGTCATAGGCCTTATTCGTGCCACTACTGAGCACAAGGCATCCTATATGAGAATAACAGTTTTGATCACCGATCCAAGATACAACCATGGTAAAAGCTGCTTTGATTCCAAAAACAAAGCTGAAGTGTACTAAGTCTCGACTCGACCAAATTACCCGAAGAGTAGAATGGAATTTGAGATTACAAGTTTTTGGTCACCCATTCAACGTGTAACCGTGGTAAACGTTGCTTTGTTTCTAAAATCAAAGCAAAAGCCTACTAACCACTTCGCGGCCTAGTTTTTCGTTTATAGAGATGTTATTTGAGAACACCAATTTTTGGTCACCCTACCAAAACACAACCATGGTCGAAGTTGCTTTGTTTTCAAAATGAAAGCTAAAGCTTACTTACCCCTACTTAAACAAATTTTTCTCGTTTAAAGAAATGGAATTTGAGATTACAAATTTTTGGTCACCCATCCTATATACGACCATGGTGAGCTTTCTAAAATTATAGCTAAAGCGTACTGACCACTACACAATCAAGTTCCTAGATGTAGACATAGAATTTGAGAGTAAAAAATTTTTGGTCACCCATCCAAGTTATAACCATAGTAAAAGTTGCTTTATTTCTAAAATCACAGGCCTTACTCATGGAGAAACACGTGAGGAGTATGGGCCGTAGCACCACCACGTTGGCCCAATGCGGTTTGGTAACTAGATCTGAACTTATATGCCAAGTAAACCAATACATACATACATACAATCACGCCTGTTATCCCCGAAGCGGTAGGCAGAGTCCAAGGAGTGTGTTCCTTAAGACCACATCTAGCCATACAATAAAAATAATAGTTTAAAAAAACTACAAAACACCGCATGTAGAAAGAAAGCGTGGAGCATTTTGTCCAAAAAGAGTAAAGATTAAATAAACGCTTCACGCTTTCCTTCTAACTTTTATTTTTATTTTATACTTTCATCGTATTCCTGACAGCAATCCCTTTCATTTGATACCTATATCATGGGGGTGCATTTCAAATAGCCTGTCCGCCATCTTGGACGTCCGCCATATTGGATTTATGTCACGTGACTATTTTTTTTCGTATTCCAGACAGCAAACCCTTTTATTTGATATCCATATCATGGGGGTGGTTTTCAAACAGCTAGTCCGCCATCTTGGGGAGGCCGCCATATTGGATTTGTAATGACGTTTCTTAGCTAGTCATATATTGTCATCAGAACTCAGAGCGTGTGCAGAATTTCATCCAAATCGAAGACCGGTAAGTGGGTCAAATTAAGATTCCAAGATTTTCCTACATAGTTCTTCTTCTTCTTCTTCTTCGTGCGGGCGGTTTCCGCAACTCGACGACTTAGCGCCTATTTTGCGTTTGAGGGTGAAGGCTGGCTACTCCAGCCAGCCTAACTCCGTCAGGAAGTCGCCCAGCGCCTTCACGTTGAGGACAGCCTCGCGGAGGTTACCCGGGTTTCCCAGGTACTTTGCCCGGTAGCTAGCTACACCAGTGCATTCCAACAGCACGTGGGTGGCTGTTTCTTCTGCCCCCATGCACGCTCTGCAAAGGGGGCTGTCGGTGATACCTAGATTGAAAAGGTGCCTGTTTTCCTACATAGGTACGAGTACATACATAGTTTGTTACAAGTGAAGCTAATATAAAAGCGTGTTAAAAATTAAAAATTGGGTTTGGTCAGATGAAAAAATCGTGAAAGTTTTAAGTAACAAGGGGCTAGCTCATCGCCTACCCAATCCCAGGCAAGAAAAGCAGTTGAACCAATAGAATGGGAATTACCCCACTTTATGTTAATTATTAATAAGAAGAAGAGCGTATTAAGAAGTTTTTAAAATCCAACTTGATTCCAGGCAGTTCAGTTCACGGGGAGTTTGGTATCCATCATTGAGTACAAAATTCTTGGTGTCATCTGATTAATTGTTCTCATGGTGATAAATATCTGTTGTCATGTCATTATTTTACAGAATTTTTTAAATTCGAAATGAAATTACATTTTGACGGAATATGTCACACCGCTGCCGCAGAGTTACTTTCGCATTTATAATATTAGTATGAATTAGTATGAATGAAATCTTTATTGCACCAATAAACATAAATACAGGTCCTAATAAAAAAAAAATTATGCAAAGGAGGACCTGTATTATGTTTATTGGTTTAATAATTTGAGAAAATTTCATCTATATAGCTATCTATACTAATATTAGGTCCTTACCTATGAAATTGGTGTTTTGTATGGAGATTTTGGGAAATTCTGCATATTCCATACTAACATTTTATCAGTTTTCTTCACAACGACAAATCCAGAGATAATAATATTTGGCATGTATCATTAGACAAGATTTAGTAATATGTGTAATATCACACTTCATAAAAAATATTTATCGTTTTTAAGTGAATGCAAATAAAATGATGTATTCGGGAGGCACTTAAAAAGAGTTGTCCCCGTGTCCAATTTTAACACAATTAAATTTACAACAAATTATCAAAACAAATCAAAAGAGTTCAAAAATATAGTCTATTTTTAGACGAGGTAATTATTTTTTAGGAATACTCTGAATCTTAATAGTTACAGACCAAATACTAAGAGAAAAAAAACGCCAATTTCGTGGGTAAGGACCCAAATATTATAAATGCGAAAGTAACTCTGCGGAAGCGGTGTGACATATTCCGTCAAAATCGACCTGTTAATTCGATCTGTTAATTTCTTGTAAGACCTTTTGTACACAGAATAACAATAAATGATATCTTATCTTATCTTATTATAAATGCGAAAGTAACTCTGTCTGTCTGTCTGTCTCGCTTTCACGTCATAACTACTGAACCAATTTAACCGAATATACACAGATAGTCTCGAGCCTGAGAAAGGACATAGGCTACTTTTTATCCCGATATTCCCATGGGGACGGGTACCGCGCGGGTTGACCGTTAACCGTGGTTATCAATATCTGCTCGGCCAAGTATTATGTGACATATTCCGTCAAAATGTAATTTCATTTCGAATGTTAAAATTTCTCGGTTGGTATAGTAAAATAATGACATGACAACAGAGATTTATCACCATGACAACAATTAATCAGATGACACTGTTATGAATTGTTATTTTCATTATTTTAATAATTAGAAGTCTTAGTTCAACAATTAACAATCAACATTTTGCTAAAAAGTAGGAATGTAATGTTGAGCACTTTGTTAAAAAACAATCACAAGCACACAAAAACTTTTTATTAACTTTTATCGGCGTTAAATCAATAGTCACGCGAACGACGTCGCGGGCACAGCTAGTACATGTTATAATTGGTGAGATAGACATACTTCCCCTAAACCCTTGGGTTCAAAGGCAGTTATTTTAGACTCTTACTCCTTATACTAATAATAATAAGATCAAGTAAACTTATTTACGCAGAAGCTTATGGAATCACACAGGTAGATGAGCTGGCTCAAAGGGTTACCGTAAATATTTATTTATAGAATATATATTATTTATTAACTTAACATAATACCATTACGCCTTTTTCCCCGAAGGGGTAGGCCACCTTCGCCAGATCTGTTAAAAAGTTCCCATGTAACAGGTGACGAGCCCGTTGCCCTGCACCGGGCACATAAACTCATGTACCGGGACCAACGGCTTCACTCCCATCCACAGCCTGACCATGGCGTTGGTAGCTTTGTTTTCGTCGAAAGGGTCCGAAGGGTAATCGCAACACCACCGAGAACATCCACGAATCATCATCACCTATTGGCGCATCTCAGAAGGAGTGTCCGACGAGGTTGGAAGGTCCGGGGAACGGCTTGAGGAATCAATTGCTTTGACCTACGTGTACCTGGTAGACCTCGGGTCGCTCCGACAGAAGGAAGTATTGGAGAGTTGAAATGAAATTTATTTATTCTCTAAAAATAGAGATTGTAGGTCTAATTCATCATCATGACTGTTTATTTTGTCCATATTAGAACATCACCGACGACGGCGATAGCTCACCACCTGTCACGCTGAGTGCAGTCACTGCTTGGTGAACCGCGGACTATGGCGTCCGCGGTTCACCAAGCAGTGCTTTTGCGATGCTTTTGCCTAGTCTCTGACTAACCCTTAGGGGATAATTAATAGATGTGATTTATTATGTATGTATGTAGAACTTGTGAAAATTAACAATTATTCTAGTATTCATAGTCTTATTACTATGAATTGTTTACAATTTTTTTTATTAGTAGTAGATAGTCAGCAGTGCTGACTATCTAACTACTAGCTTGCTGGCTACTTCAGTGCACTCCCTAGTTCAATCAAGTTTGTTCAATAATGGTCCGGTTACTTATTTGATATTCGGTGACAAACGCTAGCGCGATGCAGCGTTCGGGTGGCGCCATCTCTTGGCGGTGTTCGGAACTACTGCAGAAACGAATGTATGAGGTTGTACTAGTTGCCGTGTTACAATATTATTATGTGGTAGTGGACAGGGCACTGTGCTCGCAGACCTCACGGCCGTTGGGACTCGCGAACCAATCTCTCACAAGATAAAAAAAAATACGAATACCACTTGACAGTAATAGAAAGAAGAAGGGTGGATAACTGCTAATAGAAGGAAATAGATTCAACCTCTAAGACTGTACAGTCACGCCCCGTCACTCTTTGATTCGTCGCAATAAAAAGGGATAACTATAGAGATTCTGTGTTTTGATTGGTTTCCGATAGTCGAATCATTTTATTCAAAAGTCCCTATCTATTGAAGCTTTATTATCTGTGATACTATAATGGACTAAGTTCCAATCAGATCTTGGTGCTGGGCGCAATCCCCGGTGGGGGGCAGATGTGGTGTGATGAATACAAGTCCTGGTCACTAGAAAAAGAGACCACATATTTAGTACCTTGTCATTTTGACATCACTAAGGTTTAGTACGGCGAATACAAATAATTGACTATAATCCTTAGAATGACAAGGTACTAAAGTACTTAAAATAGTCCTATTATATTTTTGCTGGTGACCAACCTTTTTTGTAAAGCAATTCACGGTTGATTTATTTTCAGTAAGTAGGAGTGTCTGTTATTGATACAAAGTAGGTACTTCATTCAATGATAGCCGAGTTGTGTCAGCGGCAGCGGCAATACTCGTTAAAAAAGGCGACCGGGTGTAGATCGGAAGGTCCGGGGTTCGATTCCCCACGGGGGCAGGGGTTTTTCTGCCCGGTTTGGTCGGTGGTAGGGCTTCTAAGCCCGCCTGGCTAGCTACCACCGTTTAACCTAAATTAGTCGCCATATTAACAATGTTATAAGCATTGTTGTGTTCCGGCAATCAGAGGTAAGATAGGATTACAGGTGAAGCTCGCTTCCACCTTCGGCCTTATCGTCACTTACCATCAGGTGAGATGACGGCCAAGAGCTTACCTGTCATATTAAAAAAAAATGTCACCGCCTGCAACACTGAGTTTGAATAAAACCTATGCACAGTTCATTGTGAATATCGCTTGCCTCACATTGTGCCCGGTGCATGGCAACAGGCTCGCCATCTGTTACACGGAAACTAAAATGTAACGCGAAATGTGGGTGTAAGCCTCTGCCTTCCCCTTCGGGAATGGAGGTGTGATGATAGTTTGGTTATTCGTACATTAACACGTCAATGTTAATAGTACATTCTGATACAACTGTGTAAAGTTTGTTGTGGGTGGGTGGTTGTGCCAAAAAGAATGAACCAATTGCTTTTCTTGCCTAGCATGTCGCAAAAGACGACTAAGGGCGTATTGGGTACTGGGTCTGTGATTGTGTAGGCGATGAGCTAGCCACTTGTTACTTCTCTTTCACGATATTTCATCTGACCAAACCCAATTTTTGTATGGCAAATGCGGTCTTAAGGAACACAGTGCTCCTTGGACTCTGTCTACCCCCACGGGGATTACAGGCGTGATTTTATGTATGTGTATGTGTAATGTTTGCGATTGTAATGTTGGCGACATTAAGAGAAGGTCAGAAGAGAACTTTATGGAAATTTATGGCATTATGCCCCTAAAAACCCAAGAATAAAGCTCGAAATAAGAGCAAGTGTGTTGAAAATTTATTTACTATCCCGAGATGTGGATCCCGTAGGCTAAATAGTGTACTGATAATTTTGTTTATAATTAGTAATTACTATGAATTTTATATCCTAGTCACGACACCAAATTGTTTAAAGGCTTATTTAACCTACAATTAATGAGAGGCGAGGTGAGAGTTCAACACGCATTTATATTGATATGAACTACGTCCTCAGCCTATACACGTCCCACAGCTGGGCACAGGCCTTCCTCATGGAGAAACATGAGGAATATGGGCCGTAACACCACCATGCTGGCCCAATGCGCGTTGGGGGGTAGAAACGGTCGCAAATGCCGGGACCAACGGCTTAACGTGCATTCCGAAGCACGGAGGAGATTACAATGTTTTGGTCACCCATCCAAAGACTCATCATGACGAAGGTAGCTTTGTTTTCGATCGAAAGCCAAAGCGTACTAACCATTACACCACCGAATACCTCATTATTGTTCTAAATAGGCCCTGTTTAGTATAATTGCCAAAACCAATACCGCTACCGAATTCGGCCGGCTTTACATTATGCAATTTAACGAATGTAATTGCACTAACGATTTCCCGTGGAAAACTCTAAAATTGCTGAATAATTACAAATATAATTTTATTCGAGGAGCTCTTTATCGTAGTTTTGGCTTCCGAGAAAAAAACAAAGATACTTTCGCCATGATGAGTCTTTGGATGGGTGACCAAAACATTGTGTTTTGAGTTATGTCGTTGGTCCGGGCGCAATTGCAACCGTTTCTACCCACCAATTCGCATTGTGTCAGTGTGGTTGTGTTACGGCCCATACATTTGTATACCTACTATATGTATACATTGTATGTATAAATGAATATTTATATGTATTTATCTATTAAATATATTTCCGTCGTCTAGTATCCGTAACACAAGCAGCATTAGTTGCTTAAAATGGGGCTAGTTGACAGGTGTGACTGTCTGAAGATATTTATTATTTATTTATTCATAAGAAAATTCAGCAAGACATCACCTTCCTTTAAGGCTTCATTCAAACATGTCCTATTTGGTAAAGAATCCTGTCTAAGTAGCACGATCTCATATTTATCATGTTTGACTGACGCCTAATAGGCTAGTTGACTCATATCAAAAGTATTGAAAATAATAATGTGACATTCACATAGTATTTAGTACAAGTGTCCGAAATATACCAAGTTCGGCAGTATAAATATTGATTGATACAAGATTGCTGTAGATATTTGATTTAAATAGGTTTTATTGTTACTTTTTTTTCCATCTTCCAAAAACGCTATCCACCATGTTAGTGAAATTCGTTGAGTAACGTTTCATGTAAACAATTACTACGCGTGGTCAAAATCCGTCAAACGCCAGTCGCAACCAATCAAGCATAACGGTCGGCTATGTCACGCATGCGTATTGAATTGTTTACAATAATCGTGACGCTACGGCACAGATAATTCATAGACCGAAGGTGTTTCTGACATTTAAGCAAAAACGTTATTTATAATTTAAAATTTATTGTGTTATAGGTAGGCTTCAGAAAAAAATTGTATTATTATTTATGATGATGACTATCGGTAATTAATCATTTGTGGCACAATACAAAAGGGTCAACTAGCCTATTGTCAAATGACCATTAAACGCATGCAAAGACTAAGATAAAATTACAAAAAAATAATAACAGTCGATGATCTACAACAATAACTCTAAAAAACGGACTACATATTTTAATCTAAATGACGATGAATTTATACACTGCCTTTTCAATAAAACAACACAATTATAAAACAATAAGACAACATAGAGAACGGATCTGGAGAAAACTATTTTATAACCTTAGAACATAAATAACCCAAAGCTCTTCATAATTATGTTAAATAGGCACCTTATGAGAAAGCTAGTTTCATCGATCTAGCTGTGACTCCGCTTGTGGTCAAGCAAGAACTCAAAAAGAACTCCATTGAGCTGGCAACGTCGCATTTTTAGTACGAAGGAGATGAAACTACAACTGACAAGTTGGCACTCTTCTCAGTGATTGTCAAAATTCAAAATTGTTCCATTTCAGTCTGAGCTGGCAACACCGCATTTTATTAATGAAAGAGACGAAACGATGACTGACAAGTTGGTACTCTGCTCAGTGATTGTCAAAATTCAAAATTGTTCCATTTCATTCTGAGTTGGCAACCTCGCATTTCATAAATGAAAGAGACGAAACGATAACTGACAAGTTGGTACTCTTCTCAGTGATTGTCAAAATTCAAAATTTTTCCATTTCATTCTGAGCTGGCAACGTCGCATTTTATAAATAAAAGAGTCGAAACTGATAAGTTTCTACTCTTCTCAGTGATTATCAAATTCAAAATTGAACCACATCGGGAGGTCGGGGTTCGATTCCCCAATGGAGGGCGGAAGTTTAGATTTTTTTTTTTTAATTTTTAAATTAAGTTTAATTTTTCATGATTTTCTAAAAAGATTTTTTGAAAAATGGGCTTTTCTTATGGGCTGCGAATTTTCTGCTCAGTGAGAGTTGACGTCACTTGCTTTCATACAAAACGCGCCCATAGTACCCATAGAAGTAATATTATGCTCGTAGTACCTTCCTTTTTAGACCTACTCCTTGCATAAAAAAATACTTCTAAAAGGTGACGCGACGTTGCCAGCTCATAATAAATTGGAATAATTTTCAATTTTGACAATCACCGAGAAGAGTGCTAACTTGTCAGTGATATTTCGTCTCTTTCGTTAAGCTGTTCTAAAATGCGACGTTGCCAACCCGCTTAGAATGTGCCAAAGTACACTTTCTCAAAATTCATTTTCAGAGGCTTGAAATAAAATGCGAAATTAATTTATTTATTTCTTTATTTATTTGTGAAATGTAGGTTAGTTTTACAATGATTGGTGTCATGGTTGGTTAGTATCACTACATTTCCACCTTTGTCAAGGTATACAAATGATGCGGACATCTGTATATGGTAACAAAACTCAGATTTCCGTATCAATTCGCATTTTTCCTTTAATTTCCCTCTTTTTACATCCCTTGACTTGATTTTTAGCCTTTTTTTCTATGTACAGACAATCGAACTCTACAGTTTTATCATATTTATAGATTTCGACATTGTCGCGAAACCTCTGTAGTTTATGTCAATGTATTATTTTCAACTTTATGTATTATTTTGTAAACTATAATGAAAAAAAAAAAGAAGATATTATCACTTTCTTCTATCGTACTCTGTCATTATTCGATAAAAAAGTCCTTCTGACATGAAACTCGAAGCGATGAAATATGTAGGTAAAAACTGGCAAGAGGAGCGAATTCTTTTTACTTAAATCGTTACTGTTTTGGTTCCCTAGAATACACCTAGGTGAGAAATAAATTACCATAACATGTCACCTTACTGTCTTAAATTAAATATTATTGGGTTCTTGGTTGAGGTAACTCTCATTACAGTCCTCATACATGCTCGGCGATTTCGGTTACTTTTGACCTGGCCCTTCTCAGGAACCTCTTTAATTTGGTCGAGGAACGTTCGCCTAGGTCTGCCGCGTCCCGTATCTCCACTCACACCCGACTCATATATCCTTTAGTCAATCTATTTTCATCCATCCTTTCCACATGTCCAAACCACCTTAGCATACCTTTCTCAACTCTTGTCACTACGTCATCTTTCCAACCACACTTCCTTCTTATCTCCTGGTCCCATACAGCCGAAGAAAGTTACATTGACTACACTATTTCTACGAATCGGACAAGCATGAATTGACCAGACAACGACAGTGGCGCCAGTTCACAGGCATGAGTCATGAATCAGAATCAGCCATCGACCCGACGCACACAAACTCATAGCAGAGAGATATCGTAATGGCTCCGATTTTGTTGATCATTAAAAATTTAAAAATAAAATAGTTTTCTTAACTCCTTACCTCTCTTTTTAGAGGGCATTCTATTTTTTAAATAACTTTTTCAATTATTCCTTTGATAATAATTTTAACTGCCTCAAGTCATTATTTTCTTATCAAGTATTTGTACAAGTGAAAAAACTAATTATACGTAATACATACCATGAAACATTAAAATACTAATTTCTAGTTTTGCATTAGAACTCTTTACGTCTTTTAAGAATACCTATTAAAATTGAATTTACTTTTTAATTTTTTTCTCATTCATAATAGGCAAGGAGTTATTTAAACTGTTATTTAAACTGTTAGCAAAATATTCGAACAAATAAAATACAATTGGTCAGCTAAAATAACTAATTGGCAGCAAATATTTCTAAATTGGTCAGCTAAAATAACTAATCGGCAGCAAATATTGCTAAATTGGTCACCAAATAACTTGAGCAGCAACTGGAATGTTTTCTCTGCTGCCATAAATAGTTGTTGTAAAATTATCCCATGTAGGGAAGGCAAAGGGAAAGAAGCCCATACAGCCAAGTCTTCGATATATATTTCTTCAGTATTTGCATTGAAATGAAAGTGTAATACATTTCAATGCATTCTTGGGATAGTTTGGCGTCAAACGATCGATGGCAGACACTGTGGTGCTACTTCGATGAGGTGGATTACCACGACAAAAATCTCATCGTTTTTCACACCACTTGACGATTATTTCAATGATCCTCCACATTGCTCATCATTATTGACACTCATTACACAAAACTACACTGATTTTACGTAACAAGATCCACTCTGAAACAATTTTACAATCATTGAAATAAAAATCACGTCCGCCATTGTTGAATGGCGCCAAAACCCCCCCCCTGCAATAAATATTTTGAGATTTTTTTAAAAATAATTTGGACAGGATTTCATTTAAAATGTGTTCTGTGTTATTTATAACAACGAAAACCATAAATTTTTTGAATTTTCGACTTGTTTCGATTTCCGGTTAGGTATGACATGAGACATACATACATGTAATCAGGACTATTTTATTTTAGGCAGTATTTTAAATGCATAAAAATTTGAGAATATCATTGGATTTGGGTCTTTTTAATAGCAAATTTTAATTTAGTAATCTAAACCCTACTTAAAAATATATAACAATGATGTAAAAATACCGAAAATTATTAAAAGTTATAAGTAATTATTTAATTATCTTAATTTAAAAAGTGTGTTTTAAAAAAAAAATTGAATCGTCATATATTTTTGACAAAACCTTACGGCAATGAAGTAATGACATCTAAGAACCCTTTTTATGGGTTGTTTACCTTTTGTCTCAGATCAAAATGGATAGACTATAGTGTAAGTTTTCATTGACAAAAACTTCCCACTCTGAGTTGCGTTAAGGAATGTCAAGAACGAAAATATGTGTGAGAAACGTGAAAAGCGAAATTTCATTTCTCAGGAATTGTCATTTTTGACTTTTTGTTAACGGAACTCACAGTGCGAAGTATTTTTACAATGAAAATTTACACTAGGGGTATTGAACTCCATTCCACTACACAATCATGTGAGATGGTTCACTATAAAAACAAAAAATGTTGAAAGAAGTTTGTATTTAAGTTAAGTTTTGTGAAAGTTCTGAGAGTACTGTGTTTGGCACTGCCCTTTCAACACACACAACTTACACACTCATTGAAGAAGCAAGCATCATATTTCTCTTCGTTTATCGCAATTATTTCTGATTTCTAATAAGAAAACTCTATAGTAGTTGAAATAGAATGCTTATTGATTCGCACACTAGCGTAAATAGTGAAGGGATGGTTATAACTTTCTATCGATATCGATAACTAATAATTTTCTCATTGATTTATTTTATTGTACTGTAACTTATGTACTTAAGTAAGATTGTACGTAACATATGCGGTATGCGGTCCCCTTCGGGGAAAGAGGCGTGATAATAACATGTATGTACCAATGTAATAATTTTTTTCTCTTACAGATGGTCTTTAACTGCTAGTCAAAACAAACTGAATGCCATCTGGTGAGAGGCTAAATTTGTTTTTTTTTTTCAATTCGCCGTTTTTCTATTTAAAACGATGATTTTAAATGAGACGATTACGCGGCTGAACATACGCAGAAAGATGAACAGGATCCATACACACGTACACAAGTAATGCGTTTTATATGGATACAAGCGGAATTGCTATTACAAAATCCAAGATTATCTAGAGGATAAAATGGTGTGGAAATAGTTAAATATATATTTGCTATCGTTCGTTAACATAAAAGCATGTTATTTCGATGGATTAATGTAAATTTAAAAAATAATGTAAATCATTAAATACTGACAATAATTATATGATTGGATATTTTTAAAACAGTGGCTCATGAGTTTCTTGCCGGGTACTTCTCATGAAAAGCCTTACTCCCGGAATCCGGCCGCTTGTATCAATTACAACCACAGTCAATGAACTCCTATGATTATTATTTATACCAATTGTAAATTAATAATGTAAAATGTTGAAGATTTTAAGTGCCAAGTTTGGCCTACGAAATAATTTTATGTATTTTTTAAATTTTTTTTTTTGATTGAGCTGAGAAAATTTAATTATTCCCTAAGACTAACGTCTACGTGCAACTCCTATATACATAGGTCAATATATTATAGGTATCTTAGCATGAATACTGCATTTTAATATCTATCGCATTTTTATCACGTTCAACTGTCAAATTACTATGAAATTTAACAACTTTTCTTTTTTTCCATATGACAGGCAAGCTCTTGGCCTTCATCTCACCTGGTGGTAAGTGTCGATAAGGCCGAAGGTGAAAGCGAGCTTCACCTGTAATCCTCAACAACTGAGGAACTGGCTATCTTACCTCTGATTGCCGCAACACAACAATGCTTATAACATTGTTATTATGGCGACAGATTTACGTAAGACGGTGGTAGCTAGCCAGGCGGGCTTAGAAGTACTACCACCAACTAAACCAAGCAATAATTCTGTCCCCCTGGGGAATCGAACCCGGACCTCCCGGTCAACACCCGGCGGTGTGAACCACTAGACCAGAGAGGCGGTTAAACTGGACGTGATAAATATACTAAGGCTGCATGAACATCGATATCTTCTATCGATATAAAGTGGAAAGCACCTAATTAGTGATTGCTATAGCTTTTTCTTGTGCGTATTGAATTGTAGATGCGTGTG
This sequence comes from Parapoynx stratiotata, assembly GCA_910589355.1. Taxonomy (NCBI): domain Eukaryota; kingdom Metazoa; phylum Arthropoda; class Insecta; order Lepidoptera; family Crambidae; genus Parapoynx; species Parapoynx stratiotata. Next base: position 4,683,221 of record OU342485.1, on the reverse strand, counting down.
CGCAAAAACTGAGCGGGTCTACAACTAGTTTCTTCAAGGGGAAAGGGTAGGCAGTGAATGTTAAAGTATTTTAATATTATAAGCTTTCTTCTACGACCAGCTTCAAAAGGCGTAGTCCTTAGTCTATATACGTCCCACTGCTGGGCACAGGCCTTTCTCACGGAGAAACACATGAGGAGTATGGGCCGTAACACCACCACGCTGGCCCAATGCGGGTTGGTGGGTAGAAACAGTCGCAAAAGACCGGGACTAACGGCTTAACGTGCTTAAGCTCGTGATCACAAAGTTTTGGTCACCCATCCACGGCCTGACCATGGCAAAGATAGCTTTGTTTTCAATCGAAATCGTACTAACCACTACGCCACCAAGCTCCTTATTTTTTCTCTTATTTTTCAAATAAATGTGTCTGTGTGTCTTGTCTTGTGGCAGTTGAGAGGTTACTGATCAAAACAAAACACAGATTAATACAATGGGAAGTCATTAAGTGGGCAGCCATTTGATTATTTGGTCAGCAAAAAAATGGTACCCAGTTCAAAGTTGAGTTGCAAGATTCCATGACTCGAACAATAATGTTTAAAATTTTTTAATAAAATTCTTACTCCTTAAAAACAATGCTACCTTCGCCATGGTCAGGCCGTGGATGGGTGACCAAAACTTTGTGATCTCGAGCTCCTCCGGGCTTCGGAAGGCACGTTAAGCCGTTGGTTCCGGTCGCTTTTGAGACTGTTTCTACCGACTAACCCGTATTGGGCCAGCGTGGTGGTGTTACGGCCCATACTCATGTGTTTCTCCATGAGGAAGGCCTGTGCCCAGCATTGGGACATATAGACTGGGGACAGGATTTCATTATCTATAAAATAATTACGTTCTTCCTGTTTCATTCTCAGTAATCGTTCTTATGCATGGGCAAAAATTGATAACCCTAGCGCGATCGCCGAGCGCAGGAACGAAAAGTCGTAACAGCAGATTGTCTTCTGGACATAAATATAATTATTATCAATTTTGTGGTACATTCTGAGGAAGGAACATTCTGATTTCAGAATGGGCAACGTCGCATATTTAGTGCAAATTAACGAAAGAGACGAAAAATCACTGACAAGCTGGTACTCTTCTCAGTGATTGTCACAATTGAAAATTGTTCCATTTCAATATGAGCTGGCAACGTCGCATTTTAGTGTTAATTGTAATTTATTATACTTTAAATAAATCAAATTACTTATTAATATTTGGTTTATTAACAAAATGCATAAAACTGTGAATAGCAGATAAAACGATAATTATTACATTCATTTATTATTAAACTTAAAAGAAAATACAAAAAAAATGCGACGTTGCCAGCTCAGAAAGAAATGGAAGGATTTTGAATTTTGACAATCATCGAGAAGAGTACCTACTTGTGATTCTTCGTCTCTTTCTCGCACTAGCGACGCGACGTTGCCAACTTATTCAGTAAACAGAATGTGGTCTTAGGCTGTATAAATGCAAAAGGAAAGTACAAAAAGTTGAATTTGAAGATCACAAAGTTTTGGTCACCCATCCACGGCCTGACCATAGCGAAGGTAGCATTGTTTTCAATCGAAAGCGAAAGCGTACTAACCACTACGCCACCGAGCTCCACATTTTTTCTCTCCTTTTTCAAATAAATGTGTCTGTCTGTGTCTTGTCTTGCGGCAGTTGAGAGGTTACTGATCAAAACAAAACACAGATTAATAAAATGGGAAGTTATTAACTGGGCAGCCATTTCATTATTTGAAAATGAAAATGGTCAGCCGAAAAATCATTTGGGCAGCAAAATATATGTTGCCGGAAATGTATAAAAAGGAAAAGGATCAATGAAAGATCAAGGATTAATTCCTAGGTAATGTATTCTGGTGGATGTTAGGTTAAGGTTATTTTTTTATGACCCTTCAAAACAATATTTGTGTCATCAAAACAATATTATACAATTTGGCAACAGATAGTTGCTGACAAATTAGAAATATCTGCTGCTCAAGGTTTGTTGACCAATTACTTATTTGCGCTGACCAATTGTAATTTTTTGCTGACCAACATTCTAATATTTTGCTGACCGTTTAAATAACACCCAAATTCAATTTGCAACATACCCATTCCAGGGGAAATGGGGAATTATTGAATTCATTTCACTTGTGTGTAAATTTATTTAGTTTTAATTTTACATTCTGACCAACATTTTTGAGACATGATTGTGCTAGCTTCCACCGTCTTACCTAATTCTAACGCTTTCATACGTTACCAGCCCATATTCGTCCCTCTGCTGGGCTCCGGCCTTCCGGTGTAAAACACATGAGGAGTATAGGCCTTAACACTTAACATAGCTCATTAACACGCAATTTTTAAGCTATTGCATAGCTTCTATCGCGGGCCTTGAGCGCGGGGACCGAATCCAGAAATTCCGTAACGAAAAAACCTCACGCTCCCCACTCCGATGCGCAAGGAGGTGTGGCTTGAAGGCCGTGCATCGTCTAACGTCGTTTCAGTTCGGCAGTCTTCGACACGGCGTTGTGTGCGTGCGATTAGACGTATTGTACGACTCTACGAAACTCACACGAATCGAGACGAGCTGTTCCGAAATCGGACGAATACATAAGCAGCTGTTTATAAGAAAAAATATATAAAAAAAAGAAAATATTTTTAACAATATTAACTTTTTTTATTTATTTAATAATAGAAAAATTTGTTTTCTTATCGGTCACCACGCTCAAAAAGTGTAACTTGAATTAATATCAAAGAAAAAGAAATACTGCATGAATAAAATAAATAAATAAAATTATAATTGCATAAGTTGATACAAAATGCTATGCAATAGCTTTACCGCGGCAGTCCCCGAGTGCCACACGTCTTTTTTTTTATTTTCTATAGCAATTCTTGAACCTGGCTGTGCGACCTCAGCGTTGCCAGAAATGAATGTAATGTTTGGTGAAAAATGTCTGTTTCAGTACAAATTTTATTAAATGCTCTGCACATGCGAAACAGACGATCATTATAAGAAACATTGTATGTTGTTAAAGGTATATTAAAAAGTTAATAATAATGTTAGGATATATTTGTTGAGGATTACAGGTGAAGCTCGCTACCACCTTCGGCCTTATCGCGTGCACCATCAGGTGCCAAAAGCAGTCATATCGTTGAGGATAGTGTCACGAATCTACCATACGTTAAATCCGCGTATCTATATAATAAAACTGTAGAGGTCAAATGTCTGTACATAGAAAAGAATGCTTAAAAACAAGTCAGGGGGATGTAGAAAGAGGAAAAATGCCAAAAAATGTTTTTGTTTTTTTAATTTTCTCGATTCTCTGTTTGAACGGGCTAATCTCCGAAATGACCGGACCGATTTCGATGAAATTTTGCATGGTGATACCTTATATCCCTCTTCAACATCCTTGATACTTTTTACTCCGGAAAATGAAAAGGAAAGTTAAAAAAACATGGTCACCACAAACGAAGTCGTGGGCAACAGCTAGTCTTCAATAAATCAAGATTTACAGGTGAAGAGTAAAACTGCTTCTATTGTTACAACCATTTAATAAATAAAAAAATATATTTTGTGATTAATGCACTATTTAGCTACAGGCACTATTTTAAAATAATAGAAAACTAAACAACTAAAACAGCTTATCTCCTCGCGAAAACAAAAAAAAAACCTAAATCTAAAATTAGATTTAAATATAGCTATAAATATTATAAGAAAAAATCGTCTGCACGTATATCCATCGCTGGAAATGTACCAAAAAGGCTGGCTGAATTACCTCTCTGAATAGCAACGCTTATTCTTTGAGCAAAATACAGACCAGCCTTCTTGTCACCAGATTTGTCGCAGAGCCGCTTCGATATCTCTTTGTAGAGCTTATGAGCAGATGGTCCCCAGGGTCCCAGCGTTTCTACCCCAAAAGGCTCAAATATGTAGTCTTCACAGAGGCTACTATATTTGCGCCGTTTGAGGGATTCCGCAGAAGTGGCAGCCGAACCAGACCTCACCGAAGTTACAGGAACATGGGAGGCTGCTAAGGTGTCGACACTAGTTGCATCCCACACCAAAGCACGACCCATCTTCCAGGGAACCAGAGTCATTCCATCGGGTCTCTTGCCATCATCACGAGCCAAACCATTCGGTTCAAGAACAGATGGAGCACCAGCTGATGCAAAAGCCCGACGAATGTCACTGTTAATTTCGGAGTGTCTTGAAATCCTGCCCGCACTTCTTGGACACGATAGACCATGGTGACCAAGTGCATCAACGGCAATGCCACAATGGCAGCGATGAGATACATTGCAGACGGCGCCAATACGAAATTTTTTTATTTATTAAAGAGTAAAACTTAATAAGTGGCTTATTTAGCGTGGATTGCACGTGAAACCGGGTTTTGACAGATACGCGGAATTATCCAATGCTAGTTATGCGGACTTGCACTTTCCCCCACGATATGTAAAAATAGGAACTAAAACGTTTTTATTTCAACCTCTATACTAATCTACTACTTTTGTTGTAAAATTCTCTTCTCTTTTTTTTTGTAAGATTCTCCCATGTAGTACAGCCAAGTCTTCAGTATGTTATTTCTTTATTAGTTTGCATTAAAATGCTGGTGTTATGCATTTCAATGCATCTTGGGAGAGTTTAACGTCAAACGATCGATGGCAGACACTGTGGTGCTACTTGGATGAGGTGGATTACCACGATAAAAAACTCATCATTTTTCACACCAATTGACGCTTATTTCCTTAGAGCAACGCGGGCCTTCCGTCCCGGAAGGGAGTAGGCATACGAAGCGTTTCCCCTCTGTCAAAGTACAAGCCCAAGTGGGCATTGGCGTTTATAAAAACTAGTTGCGTTCAGATTTCTTCCTAGACCGAGTCCAGTCGCGCAAGTGAAGTCTGCTGTATTAAAAATGCCGAATTGCTCAGTTTTTTGCTGTAAAAAAGGTCTGGAACACAAAGTTTACAAAAAGATGGTGTTACATTTCACATATAAGTAATTTCTTATCGTATTATTGCTATTAAATGACATTTAAACACTAAATTCACATAATTTAATCTTAATTAGTTGTCGGATTTGTTGACCAACATCGGGTCCTCTCGTCTATACTAATTTCAGATCCGTCGCGCGACAAATCCAACTTCTCGCCGTTGAACAACATAGTGATGTTACCGTTACATATCATAATTTTAGTCGATGGGTGGCGGTGGAAGTTATGTATTTAATGACACGTATTAGACAAATATTTGTTTATATGAACTATACTCGATACGGGTTGTCTTTTGTACATTTTTATTGGATAATACCTAGCATGTAAATAGAATAAAAAACCGACCAAGAGCGAGTCGAACCTGCGCACTGAGGGTTCGGTACCATCTTGTATAAGTACACTGCGGTGTAGAATATGGCAGTTTTAGGTCAGCGCCTCCCACTTGTGACAGACACTAAGTCGCACCATAAAGGTTCTTTTTACCATTTTGATACGGAACCCTTTAAAAGATCATGAAACTATTTCAATGATAAAATTTTTTAATAACTAGCCTTCCACCCTTGGCTTGCCCGCGTCAACTACATTTATCGTTATGTCGCATGAATGTGATGTTTTTCCGGGATAAAAAGTAGCTTATTTAAAATTCATAAAATGGGATTTACACCGCGTACCGTTGTTTTTTGATTAATACGATATTTCGGCACCGTGACGCATGCAATTTTGTGCGGTGTAAATCCCGTTTTGTCTCATTTAAATGTTAGTGACTACTAAATGTAAGTCTAAAACAATAGAAAGTAGCCTATATTACTATCCAGCTCCCAAACTATCCCCATACCAAAACTCACGCCGATCCGTTTCTCCATTTTGATAAACAAACTTTCACATTTATAGTATTAGTTGGATACATAAATATTAGATTAAGCTATATTTATTTAAGCAATATTTTTAGTATCTATTTATATACGCAGTATTTACTTCCACCTCTTTTTGATACGTTCTAAAAATTAATAGGCCATTCTGATCGATTACGCCACAGTGGCCGATTTGATTGATAAAATATGATGGAATAGTAGTTTATGAAACTGGTACTTAATGAGGGGTATTATACACGAGTGTATAATACCTAATTATGTGCAGTTTCATACACTAGTTTATCTAATCTCATACATTGAATGTATTATAGAAAAGATAGAGATTGATACAGTTTATTTATTGGTTATTGTAAGTATTAACATTTTGTATATTACAATTATGAAATTGAATATTGAATTATGTTGTGTGGCGTTAGACGTATTTGGTGTAGGTGCAACTGGTGCATTAATATTGATTTCTTTTTTATTATTTTAGCGGTGCCGTAAATAGCAAAAAAAAAGCTATTTACGGTTCCGCTCTTATGTTTCAAAATCTCGTATCACAGTGTATTACATATGTATACACGAAATTTTTATATATTAGAATATTAAAAGTTGTTTCTAAGATCGTACATAAATACCTAATAATGATTACAAAAAATTAAGTAATAATTGTTTCAGCTATAAATAAAGATAATGTATAATACGTAAAATGTTTCACTTTGTAACCTTCATTCCTTCTTCCGAATTTGACAGATTTAATATCATAATGTTCTGTTAGATTTGCGCGAGCAGTAAAAATTGTAAATAAAACAACTTTTACGGATTTAACTCGCGTGTAATTATATTTTACATTTTGATTATTTTTTATTGTATTTTTATCTTCCTTTATTAAACAAATTGAAATCGACATGTACAAATTTTTAAACGCTGTCCATAAAAAGATAGGTACTTTGGTTATCATTATTGACAGAACTATCGATAAATGTAGTCGATACATTTATCGATAGTGTCAAGCACAATCTTCCTTTACGTAAAACTGACGTCACAGTCGTGTACGTACAGTTGTTTCTCTGTGTGAATGTGTTTGTGTGCATCTAGTTTAAGCTAGTGTTTTAATATTTTTATCGTGTGCGTGTGTAGCGACGTTGCATAAAAATGCATTTGTGGTTAATTACATTTGTGTGCACTACCTCGTCCCCCGCAGAAAATGGCAGACTTTTTTGCTTAAAAATGACTGCGCATGGCGTCTCCTTACCCGCGTTGCTCTAAGCTTATTTCGATAATCCTCCACATTGCACATCATCACAGACACTTATTACACAAAACTACACTGATTTTACGTAACAATATCCACTCCGAAACAATATTACAATTATCGAAATAAAAATCACGTCCGCCATAGTCAAATGCCGCCAAGAACGCCATTTTAAATCATAACATATTTCATAGGTAGGTACAGTTCAGCGAAAAAAAACTCAAAGGTTTCCGTGTCGAAACCAAAACCGCAAAAAAAGAACTTGTCTAAAATATTTTCTCGGACAACAATTTCGAAACTTGCGCAATAAAAAGCAAAGCAAGTAAGTCTTCGGCATTCATTCATGCAAAACTGATTGTAATAGTCCGCTCAGTGGAGCAATTGCATTACAAATTACAATAAATAATGATCGGGGAAGACCGTCACATCTTTATAGCAATTATATATTTACTAGCTTTTGCCCGCGACTTCGTCCGCGTAGAATAGTTACTTTGAGATAGTGTGATGGTATGTAGCCTATAGCCTTCCTCCATAAACAGGCTATTCAACAATGAAAGATTTTTTCAAATTGGAACAGTAGCCTCAATTGGTGGAATTGAAAATTTACTCCTACTCTATTATAGTCTAGGCAAGGAAAATTCGTTTGTTCGAAAAAATCACATTAATTCCTACACAGAAATTTATTTTAATTATTGATTAGAAATAAGAATGTAATAATATTTTTTTAGTTTTCCCCAAAATTTTATTGGAGCTTATTAAAAAAAAAAGGTTTTAAACTTATAGCACGTCTATCATAAAAACATTAAATTCTACATGGGTGATTTTTTATGTAAGTGTTCCTTTTATTCAATAAACACGATATTTAAAAAGTCACCCCCGTGGTGGCAAAGGGTTTGGAAAAAAAAATATGTTAAGAAAAAACAAGAATAACAACAAAACAAAAAATAAACAAATGGTGATTTTACATTATAATATGACTTATATGTCTACAAGTATTAATAGAAATATTCACCATTGTGACTTCAATAGTTTTTTTTTTATGAACATTTTTGTGTTTTTGGACCCCGCGCATTAATTCTACACTAAAGAGTTTTTCGGCATGTATTGTCTTAATTTATTAGATATTAAATTTTTAAAAATCCCCAAGGAATTATTGGAGCATTTTTTCTAATATGCAAAATTCAATGGGTGGGCGGGGAATGGCGCGACTACTTATAAGACATGTGATAAAATGTAAATATTGTTGCGGATCCAATAACCAGGTTTATGTGTGCATTATTTCAAATAAAAATAAAGTGCGATTACGAAATAAAGAATTTTGTATGTACAAATAAATTTAATTTTTCTCAAAATGAGTTAGATATTTAGCTTAGTGGCTAGCTTATATTTATATAAAATATTTTTTCAGTTTAAGGTAAAGTAAGTGTGTATATTTTAGTAACAGGAATTATTAATAATTTTACCGAGAAATTACAAGTTTAATACAAAAACATCGAAAGCTGATACACACATCTAGGGTCGAACCGATTTCTTAAGAGCCGGCTGTCCAATAAATCTTTTTAGATGGCCCCCCGCCTACTACACCGAATACTTCAAAAAAGTTTTGTGACAATTTTAATATATTTCTACACATTTAGTATTTTGCGCTCATACTTTTCATTTAACATCATGAAAATCACACAGGATGAATGGAGCAGTTTAAAGATTTAATTATTACTATTATTATGAAAACAATATTATTATAATGACGATTATAATTAGATGTGAAAACATTGGAATGTTTCCTAATTTTTTAAATATGTCAGGAAAACTATCGTAAGTTTTCTTAATAACTTCCAAAATTACCAGCAACTTTGGAAGTTTTCAATATAAACTGACGGACACATGAACTGCATCAATGTAATTTTGAAATAACTATTTTTTCCCATGTATGCAAACTTTCTATACAGATTTAAATTGAAAGCTCTAGATTGGTTCGTGAACTTTAAAACAGCGTAGGGTCATATCCTTAAGTTTAAGTTTGGGTACTGGAAAGGACCTTAAGACTTTTTGAAGAAAATACAAAAATTTTAATATTTTTTTTTTGGAAATCCCGCACCAATGCTACAATTTGAGCCGCTTGTTCGGACGAAGCATCCATATTATGATTCAAAAACTCTCGATGAGTTAAAAAACAAACCAAATATTTCTGCTGGTAACAATAATTCAATTGACAAAAGAATAAAAAATCAATGAGAATCAATTTAAAACTTTGCTATAAATAACACGCAAATCTGATACTACGAGTAAATTTTCTCTTCCCGCCTATATTCATTCGTTTTACTGCAGTTAAATTTTTAAATTTTTCTTTTTTTTTGAGATTAAGAGCCAGTCTTTCCATATTTATATAATTTAATCTAAAAAGTTTGTATACTTATTATAAAAATTTATTTCAAAGTAGTCCTGAACTTTGATGCAGTTTATGAGTCCGTCATTGTAGATTATAGAATTAATAAACTGGAAATACTTTGAACATTTCTAACTGTGTTACTATTGCCATATAATAAATATTAAAATTACCTATTTTTATGGTCATCAATCAAAATCAAGCAAAAGCCGCTTCAAGTTTTATTTTATTATCTTTATATTAAAAGTTCGTACCTATAATATTAGGTCCTTACCTATGAAATTGGTGTTTTGTATGGAGATTTTGGGGATGTCTGCATTTTACACACTAACATTTTATCAGTTTTCTTCACAACGACAAATCCAGAGATAATAATATTTGGCATGTATCATTAGACAAGCTTTAGCAATATGTGTGTGAACACGCTTGATAAAAATTATTCATTGTTTTTATGTTAATGCAAATCAAATGATGTATTCGGGAGCCAGTTAAAAATAATTGTCTTTGTGTCTAATTTTAACACAATTAAACTTATAAAAAATTATCAAATTAAATAATACGAGCTCAAATATATGGGTTATTTTTAGAAGAGGCAATTATTTTATAAGAATGTTCTGAAACTTAATAGTTACGGACAAATTGTTAAGACAGAATAAAAACACCAATTTCATAGGTAAGGACCCAATATTATAAGTAAATATTAAAAATTAAAATTTTGCTATTGGAAGAAAAAAATATGTACATTGTTTTCTAAAAAATTACGGTTACTGGTACAGTGTCGATATTACCAGCGCTTTATAATCCATATTTATTACGATTTAGAATTTTTATGGAACATGAATTTTTTTTTGTTTTTCTATATTTTCTCAATTGTTGACAATATAAGATACTTTAATGTGTATAATAAAAAAAACGAAACACCTATATTTCAAAGTAGATTCTCCAAATTATAACAAACGGGTTTATCAGAATCAAAGAGCTTTAAGATTTCCGAATTTGTGTGCAATTGTTTAAAATACTATTTTTACAAAACGAGCAGGAATCATTATTAAGACATAAATATCGTTGCTGTATATATGTCGCAGTAAGATGGATAAAGCCGTAATATAGATACAGGCGGGGGGGATTACTGGCGTGATTGTATATATGTATGTATAGTTCTATCGTTTTATAATTTGTTGTTAGTTTTATTGTTTTTTTTATACAATAAACGTGTTTATTGACACGGCCTTGTATACGTGATTGCGATAAAGAAACTAATGACCAATACAATTAAATTCAATATAATAAAAAAAAATTGCTTGTAGGCGACTCACTGAAATCTTGTGCATAAACTTTTATGTCATATTGTTGCATTTTATGACTGCGGTTGGCTTCGCTCTTATTGCCCTAAGATAGAATGTAATGTTAAAATTTCACTACTCCTTTACTCACCAACTAAAGATTTATGAAAAACAAATAATACAACAAATTACCAAAAATACTTATTATTTATTACATTTACAAATTTTGCATTTACTAAATATTCTAGCTTTACAATATATAACAACAATAAATACAAGGGCAGGTTGGTTCTGGTCCTGTTTGATCAATCTCGGTATGTAAAGGTACTAAACAGGTATAACAAAAATAAAGAGGTAACTCTTAATTCTTATAATTATTTATCATTATTATTAATATCTCCCTTTCCCGTTGGTTAGTACTGCATACCTTGCAGGTCCGGATACTGTATTTTAAATTTTAACTCTGTCTTTTCTCCAATATTCAAATGTCTTGATATACTATTTATTATCGTTCTTCTTTGGTACTGTATGTAGTATGGTTATACCATACACTACCACCAGGTAGTTTTTGCCCTGTTACATGTCAAAAGAAACGCTATATTATCATTGTTATGGACTAAATAAGGGTATAACCCATGCTAACAAAAGATTTGATTATCTAAAATTACTCTCCTTCATACTATTCACTTTTGACAACTAAGCAATAAAGAAAGATTATAAAAACATATGATTTCAGGAGAGTGGAAGATATACACAATTTAATTACTAACTTATGACAAACTTTCATCAAGTACTATTAATTTAGATCATAAACATGATGATTCTACATTTATTGTTTTACACAAATACCAATTACCTTGAAATATATGTAATTAACAGGGATAAAGGATTTTTAGTATGAGTTTATTGAAGTTATGGAGAGGATAAGCTTTGTATCCACCCACCAATGACAAATATCGACAATTCTTACTGAAAGACTATTATTTATAGAAACACAAGTATTAAAGCTTTACAATCGGTTGAATTAATAAGAAAGTTATCTTTAACTGACCTTTTTCTCGGGCTTTTATTAATATTTTATAGGTTTTTATTAAAGTGCTGCCGGTAACCTATAAACCAGCCGGCATGTATAATTTTATGCGCTCTTCAGCCAATATACTCGAACTTCGAGCTATTTAATTTAATGATCCCTTGATTATAATATTCCTGAAATAAATTCGAGGACTTCTCTTTTCGAGATCTCAGTAAATTCGCAAAATCAGAACCAGCGCGTGAGACTTTTCAGATATCGATCCACAGATTCGAGAGAAATCCGTCTCGACCGTAGCTCCCATAGACGAGGCAAAGACACACTCGTCCATACATCCAAGAATATGAGTAATGTTTGTTTGTTTATATTATTTACTAAAAATACTTAAAGGGCCCCTTTTCATTTGAAATTACGTTGATTCATTGCAAAATAACTTGTATTTGAATATAAACATGCAAGTGCATTTATACTCAACGAGGAATTTATTAATTTACGAGGAATTTGTCAACATTATTATTATTACATTTTTTAAAGAGGATTTTACAAGAAACCGACATCGGAAACATTAAAATTGCCCAAAAAAACTTATTCGAGAAGGACGCCGGTCGTTTGATAAAGAGACTATCTTTGTATATACTGACTAGCCTGTTTTGATACGCTAAACTCTATGGTTTTGTCTATGAACCACGATCAAGGTGAGTCAAACTAGCATTTTAAAAACAAATTAAAAGTTAAAATGACATAAGGAATTGACATATGTCATTATGACGATGTAAACAACATGAAACAAACAAACATTAGTGGTTTTACCCAACTCTGATGCCTTTATGTGTAATTAAGACGGTAATAAGTGGTAATAAGAAAAAAGAGTGTTACAGTATCCCCCCAACCACGATAGAATTCACGTAGAGAATTCGTCTGTCGTCCTCGACAGTCTTACAACAATTTAACAAATATAATATATCTATTTTGAAACTTTGCTAAAGGAAAATTTACCAAAGTGAAAAGACGCTATCGTCCAGTAATGATTATAACACATTAACATGTAAAAGAGTACACTTGTACATGCTAAGATTTAAAATAAAAAAACAATAAGATAATGTCCTACACAATACCATAGAACTATTATGCATGCATGCACACTAATCTAAACAGATATTCTGAAAAATATCACGTGAAAAGAATAAATACTATTATAATTGGTGTCTTCTCACCAATGAAAACAAAACAAAAAATGCTTACTAAGAAACCATGGTAATTCTTAGTATGTAAAGAAAAAAATAAACTAAAAAATATATGGCTGTATGAGCCAGAACATTTTGTTCTCTCCGCAACGGGAAAACACCCATAACCAAAGAAAATTAAAGGAAAATAATAATAGGACGTTGGGAACCACACCCAAGAGCCTATAATAAAGAACAAAAAAAAATAACTCTAAATGCTAAGGTGTTGATGATGTCTTCGCGAGGTGTTGGGTGCATAAGACATATCAACCCTTCTATTGTGTTGCATGTACCTGCGCCCCCCATCAATTGTCATTAATTTACCTTACATTTCTAGATGTTTTTTTTTTTCTCTCTCTCTCTCTCTCTCTCTTTTTTTACATATGAATATAGCAAAGGCTTATTTTGAGAGTTGCAAACCGCTCCTGGGAGAGTTTCAACCTCATTGCACTGTAAAAGGAAACGTTATTAAATACACAATATAATGAACAAAGACACGTTTAATTTTGTGTTTTTGATCTTTATGTACTGTCATAACTGACCAACAATACAATTTAAAGGATAAGATGTTATCAAAATGGGACATAAGTATCAGGGGAAAATTAATGAACAACAAATGATGAGAAGGAACATGTACATGCAACAGCAATGGCACCTAAAAGTTTTTTTAATAGTGCCTATCCCACACTCGACTTCTACGAGACGCCAGGAAGAAAGGCGGGGTAGGTATTCGTGAACCGCCACACCCACGGTCAAATTAAATGCTTATGTAAATGCTTACTAAATATGTAGGTAATTTATTTTTTTTTTTAATAAGAGGTTATTTTATTTTAAATAATGTAAATTAATTTAATCACCAGAGGTGTCTAAGTTTTTAAAATCTTTTATATGCCATTTGCCTATATATTTGCCGTTTTCGTCTTCGAGCTCATAGACTAAACGGGAAATTTTACGTATTATTTTACAACGTTCATATTTGGGAGCAAGCTTTGCTGAAAAATATTTGTGAGCAGCACTCTGCTTATACGTACGTCTCCACACATAATCACCAACGTTAAAAGATATATCCCTACGCTTGTTGTTGTAATATTTTACGTTTCTTTCGTGAGCCTTCCGTAAAGATTCTCTAACTTTAACAAAAATGTCAGCTAGATGACCAAGGTTAGAAGCATGAGTATCGCGTGGTACTATAACCAACTCTTGGATGTCTTCGAAATCTCGATAAATATTGCCATCCGTAACCGCTTCCCTACCGTGTACCAACATGAAAGGGGTGTAAGATGTGGATTCGTTCACCGCAGTGTTCATGGCGAATTGGATTTTATGGATATTCACATCCCACGTCCTATGGTCGTCTTCAACGAAAGAGGAAACAGCTGTGATTATTGTTCGATTATATCTTTCCACGGTATTAACTTGTGGACAGTAAACGGGGCCCATGTGTACCTGTGGGATATTGTATTTTTCGTAAAGCGCCTGAACTTCGTGGCTTATAAATTGTGGACCATTATCTGAAATTACTGTTTGTGGAATCCCGTGAACGAGGAACACATGATCCTCCAATCTTTGTGCTATCACTTTGCCCGTCGCACGACGTAATGGAAACAATAAGCAATACTTAGTAAAGCAACACACAACCACTAGTAAATAAGTATTTTGCTGACGAGACATGGGCAGTGGACCAACTAAATCAATGCTGATGCACTGGAATGGTCGACAACAAACTTTGGGTTCCCCCATAAAGCCTGGCGGCGCTAGTGAGCTATGCTTATATGAATTACACGTATTACAATTTTTAATAAAATCCGCAGTATCTTTATACATACCGGGCCAAAAATATCTTAATTTTAATTTTTTATATGTTTTAGCAACACCTAGATGTGCAGCTAGAGGTACAGAATGGTTATTTTTAATAATGTCTTCTCTATGCTCAATAGGAACAACTTCCCTCCACTGGTAGTCACCACAGAGTTTGTTACTGTTTTTAGTAAATCTGAAAAGTCTGCCATTAATAATTTGAAAATTTGGACACGCTCGTGGGCGTTCGGTACAACGTTTTAGTATGTTATTATACCACGCATCGCCAGATGCATCAGTGTTTACGGCTGCCACTGGTACAGAACGGGACAGTGCATCCGGAACGACATTCTGCGATCCGCTACGGTGCTCGACTACAAAATTATACGCAGACAACCTACAACCCCAACGTGCTAGTCTACCTGTTGGGTTTTTAAGATTTAAGAACCACTTTAAACTCGCGTGATCAGTTATAACACGAAACGGTCGACCACCCTCGAGGTAAGGACGAAAATGTTCAACAACGTGTACCACAGCTAAGGCCTCGCGTTCTGTGGCGGAATAGTTGCGCTCTGCTGGTGTTAGTGAACGGCTACAGTAAGCGACGGGATGTTCTTCTCCGTCTGACACTTGTGTTAGTGTACCACCAATGCCAAAATCCGAGGCATCACAGTGAACGGCAAAGTCCTTAGAAAAATCTGGGCATACAAGAACAGGAGACGTAGATAGCGCAATTTTAAGGTCATTGAACGCTTGATCTGCTTCTATTGTCCATTTAAAAGGGGGCGCGCCTTTACGAGTAGATGTAAGAGCATTCAGGGAACTTGCCCTGTGACTAAAATTTTTTATAAACCGCCTATAATACGATGCAGTACCTAAGAAACGTTTGACATCTTTTCTACATGCGGGAGTAGGAAAGTCTACTATGGCCCTTACTTTGTCTGGGTCCGTGCGTAGCCCGTATTCATCAATTACATGACCTAAGAATTTTAGTTGTCTCCTAAAGAACTGACATTTACTCATATTTATTGTCAAATTAGCGAACCTAAGCCTTTCTTTAACCTTTAGTAAGAGCTGTAGATGGTCATGGAAAGCATCAGGACCTGGTGGTGTAATCAAGATCAGGTCATCGATGTAAACAAATACCCTACTGTCAAATTCAGGTCCAAACAGTCTATCCATCAATCTCTGTTGGGTAGCTGGAGCCGCAGTAAGGCCAAAGCACATTACTTTGAAATGAAATAACCCTCTACATGGTATGGTGAACGCAGTTTTCTCTCTAGACTCTAAAGAGTCTAGTGGGACCTGGTAGTATGAAGACTTGAGATCAATGGAGGACAAATACTTAGCATTGTTTAGCTGATCTAGGATCTGACTAATATACGGCATAGGGTAGGCGTCGTGCTTTGATACCGAGTTGAGTTTACGGCTGTCTAGGCAGAAACGTGAAGTACCATCAGATTTGACAGCTAAGGTGACGGGGTTATTCCATGGGCTATTACTTGGTTCTACAACGTCATCCTTGAGCATCTGATCTAAGTGTTTATTTAACTCTGCTAGCTTCGCGGGAGAGACGACATAGTATCGCTGTTTAATCGGTGGGTGGTCACCGGTATCAATTGTATGACTAACTAAATGAGTCCTACCTAATCCTACTCTCTCTGCCGATATTTCCTCGAACTGGCGGATTACATCATCTGCCTTAACTCGCTCATTGTGAGATAAACTTTCAAAATCATGTATAACACGGTTTGCCGTGATAATAGAATTTACTTGATTATTCATATAAAAATGTTCATTGCCCTGTACTAATGATAAAACTTCAGGTGCAATGTTAAACTCCTTCCAAAAATTCAAACCAAATAGTAACTCTGTGGCAACCCCAGGGACGACAAAAAATTTTATTACACGAATTTTATTCTTTAATGATACTGGTAAGAATAGGTAACCGATGACTCTCGAAGTGGAATCATTTGCTGTTCTTATAAATTCTAATTCCCTAGATTTATGTATTGTAGCAAAATCTTTAAAATATTTATATGCTTGCCCGCCCACAATGGAAATCTGGGAACCTGAATCTAGCAACCCTCTAAATTCAACATCAAAAATTGTCACTTTTAAATAAGCGCGGGTATCATTGTTATAAATAGAGTGAACCGGCGTTATATGTGAAACGCATAAAGTTTTGTTATGTAAAGAGAAGTTAATGTTTTCGGGTCTTGATTCATTATTATCAAGCCCATTATTATTAATATGTTTATATTTATTGTTAAAATATACCCTGCTCTGCCACCGGTTCACTTTCTGGAGTTTTTTGAAACCTCAGTTGAAACATGCTTTGAAGATGAACATTTAGGGCAATTATTAGCATTGAACCCCTTCTCCCCACAGCGATAACAAACTAGAAGCCATGGTGCCTTGCAAACCTTCAGACTGTGACCATTCACTCTACAACGGACACAGAAAAGACCATTTGTAGATTGAATAGCGCAGACCCTAGGTGGAGATTTATGATTTTTATAACCTAAGTCTGGAGCTAGTGAAGAAGTTGTCACCTTAGGGGGCTCACTAAAATGTACTGTACGCTCCCTTGCATTCTCCAAAAACCTACATTTTCTTTTCAAGTCATTCCAGGATTCCACAGGGCTTAAAGCAAGTTGTGTAGTATAGAATGGTCTGATATTAAACATGACAATATTCAATTTCTCTTCCTCAGAGATCGGTTTTGATAATCGAGAAAAATAATTTTGCATTATGCTTAAATAATTGACTATGCTTTCATCAGTACCCTGAGTGCGACCTCTAATCTCCTGCAACAACCTATGGTCATAATCAGATGGCAAATATTCATCAAGAAGTAATGTTTTAAGTTCTACCCAATTATGAACATCAGACTTGACTCCACGATACCAGCAAAGTGCTTCATCTGTAAAAAGCTCTGCTGCCGAGCAGAACAGCTTTGAATCTGGAAGGCCACGAGATAAACATAGTTCCTCAAGACGTTGTAAGAATGCTTTAATGCAAGATTTGCCATTAAAGCGTAAATTAAGTTTATGTACTGAAGAATCATTATTTGTACTCTGTGTTGCTAAATTGGTACTTACTATGGGTTGTTCAAGTGTTAAGCTACTTTTAAAGTTATGAAATATATTGTCAATTTTACTAAGAATGCTTTCTAGTCGATTTTGAAGAGAAAGTAATAAAGAATTGAGATTATTGTCATCATCCTCAATAGGAGACAAGCGACCCATTCTATGGAATAAATGGTGTGCAAGATTTTGAATTCTATTTAACACTTTAAGTGAGGCTGGTTTACTGGCAGAACTAGTGATCAGTTTGTCAAGTTCATCTAATTTCTTTTGTATTACTTTTAATTCAATATTGCTATCAAGATCACATGTTAGAATCTCATCTGAAGGCATGTCTTTGTTGAGTGAACGGATCTGTGCTTTTAAAGCCACCACAGTATCCGCGGGTTTTGCACCCCTGATTTTCACCTCATATTCGAGTTCATCCTTGTTAAGCAAGTTAAAAGTAATTGGTCTTTGTTCCATTGTTACAAAAATATAATGTAATGTTATGTTTCTCAAGAGATACTATTATTGCTATGTTTATATTTTATAATAACAACAAAAAAAAATATATCAATTTATAGAAAGAAATCTTGATATTCTATCCACGTATATTGTTGAACCAATCCTGCCACAAATACTCACTTAATAAATATGTTATAATTACTTAATAAATGACAATGTTTACTTCACGTGTTTCTCTCAAATTTCTCTTATACAGTACTATAACCCTTCAAAAAAAATTATATGAAAAAATACCTACCGAGATGGATCAACATTATCTGAGCATTAGACCAGAATAATGGGCCACCAAAAAGTCACAGAACCTCCTGTATATTCGGGCGCCAAATGTAATGTTAAAATTTCACTACTCCTTTACTCACCAACTAAAGATTTATGAAAAACAAATAATACAACAAATTACCAAAAATACTTATTATTTATTACATTTACAAATTTTGCATTTACTAAATATTCTAGCTTTACAATATATAACAACAATAAATACAAGGGCAGGTTGGTTCTGGTCCTGTTTGATCAATCTCGGTATGTAAAGGTACTAAACAGGTATAACAAAAATAAAGAGGTAACTCTTAATTCTTATAATTATTTATCATTATTATTAATATCTCCCTTTCCCGTTGGTTAGTACTGCATACCTTGCAGGTCCGGATACTGTATTTTAAATTTTAACTCTGTCTTTTCTCCAATATTCAAATGTCTTGATATACTATTTATTATCGTTCTTCTTTGGTACTGTATGTAGTATGGTTATACCATACACTACCACCAGGTAGTTTTTGCCCTGTTACATGTCAAAAGAAACGCTATATTATCATTGTTATGGACTAAATAAGGGTATAACCCATGCTAACAAAAGATTTGATTATCTAAAATTACTCTCCTTCATACTATTCACTTTTGACAACTAAGCAATAAAGAAAGATTATAAAAACATATGATTTCAGGAGAGTGGAAGATATACACAATTTAATTACTAACTTATGACAAACTTTCATCAAGTACTATTAATTTAGATCATAAACATGATGATTCTACATTTATTGTTTTACACAAATACCAATTACCTTGAAATATATGTAATTAACAGGGATAAAGGATTTTTAGTATGAGTTTATTGAAGTTATGGAGAGGATAAGCTTTGTATCCACCCACCAATGACAAATATCGACAATTCTTACTGAAAGACTATTATTTATAGAAACACAAGTATTAAAGCTTTACAATCGGTTGAATTAATAAGAAAGTTATCTTTAACTGACCTTTTTCTCGGGCTTTTATTAATATTTTATAGGTTTTTATTAAAGTGCTGCCGGTAACCTATAAACCAGCCGGCATGTATAATTTTATGCGCTCTTCAGCCAATATACTCGAACTTCGAGCTATTTAATTTAATGATCCCTTGATTATAATATTCCTGAAATAAATTCGAGGACTTCTCTTTTCGAGATCTCAGTAAATTCGCAAAATCAGAACCAGCGCGTGAGACTTTTCAGATATCGATCCACAGATTCGAGAGAAATCCGTCTCGACCGTAGCTCCCATAGACGAGGCAAAGACACACTCGTCCATACATCCAAGAATATGAGTAATGTTTGTTTGTTTATATTATTTACTAAAAATACTTAAAGGGCCCCTTTTCATTTGAAATTACGTTGATTCATTGCAAAATAACTTGTATTTGAATATAAACATGCAAGTGCATTTATACTCAACGAGGAATTTATTAATTTACGAGGAATTTGTCAACATTATTATTATTACATTTTTTAAAGAGGATTTTACAAGAAACCGACATCGGAAACATTAAAATTGCCCAAAAAAACTTATTCGAGAAGGACGCCGGTCGTTTGATAAAGAGACTATCTTTGTATATACTGACTAGCCTGTTTTGATACGCTAAACTCTATGGTTTTGTCTATGAACCACGATCAAGGTGAGTCAAACTAGCATTTTAAAAACAAATTAAAAGTTAAAATGACATAAGGAATTGACATATGTCATTATGACGATGTAAACAACATGAAACAAACAAACATTAGTGGTTTTACCCAACTCTGATGCCTTTATGTGTAATTAAGACGGTAATAAGTGGTAATAAGAAAAAAGAGTGTTACAAGAATATTAATTCAAATGATTGTAGCGTACTCGTAAATTGCAATATCTTCAAATTTAATTTTCGAAGTTTTATTTATCGTAAAATTTCATAAACTAAAATTTAAATTTTATTTAAAATTATGCACAGGCAAATATTATATATATTATACAGGGCATTTTCTGTCAACACCAGTAATCGGTAACGATCAGATTTTTGTCTTTATACCCATTTTTTACTTAAGAAGTGCGAAAATAAGTAAGTAAGTAATAAAATAATAATAATAATTTTTTAAAATACTTTAAAAATATTGTCTGGATAGTCGTTTTTACTTGATTTACTCTGAGTTCGCGTAATCGAAGTATTTTTAAATAATTTTAAGCAATTCACATACCATCAGGCCTGTATCCCCGAGGGGATAGGCAGAGGTGTCACTCACATTTCGCCAAAAATATTAACAAGGGCGAGACTTTTGCATGCAAAGAGCGCATTGAGAGGCAAGCGATATTTATAACATATTCAAACTCAGTGAGATGCGGGCGACTGGGAACGAGTAACACCTATGAAATTTGCATAAAGTAAAATTTCATGGGAAGCTCTTCATAAAAAATGGTGACTTTTTTGTGGCGCATGCTAATTAAGGTGATAATTGTAGAAACCCAAAAAAAATTGTGTAGAATTAATGTACCAATTATGTACAGCATAAAAAAGAGAAAAAACATAAAATTAATTAGTTTTTCTTTAGTCACCGGGGTGAAAACTTACTAAGGCATTCGGATATACATTAGGAATATATTCTGAAATTTTCACCAAAAGTACGATTTTTTAACTTGCATTTTAGGAGCTTAAAGAAAAAAAAACGTTCAAAATTGTTTTTCTCCGAAAGCTCCAAAAAATCTATGGTGATTTTTGAGTCTAAAGCTAAGGATAGTTAAACAAATTAAATACTACTTAAATCTCCACTGTAGAATTTTATCAGCAGGAGTTATAGGGAACGAGGGTTTTGGGCCCGTTTCCTTACAACGCTCAACAGGGGGAGGGGGGAAAACTGCAAGGTGGACTTCCAAATTCCGCAAAGAATGCTCAGAAAAATAAATTTTGTGTGTAGGATTTAATGTGAGTTTTAAATTATTTTGACTGGACTATTATTAGAAGCAAAGTTCATAGTGGCGTATATTTGTCTCATTTTTCTGGGAGGCGTTTTTTAAATTTTTTTACATTCACCCGCATGGCACCCGTTCCCATGGTAATATCGGGATAAAGGATAGTCTATGTCCTTTTTCAGGCTTTAGACTCTCTCGCTCAGTTGCACAAAGATTTTTTAAAGACGACATTTAGTAATGAGACATTAAAACTTTAATGTTCATTAAATTTAAAATTGGAACACAAAATAGTTCTAGCTAATGTCTCTTTAGCATTGACAGGGTGCTAATGTCGTTTTGTGCAACGTAAAAACTACGCTAAGGTGTTCTTTTGACACTTCAATAAATAAATTTAATGGAGCATTAGGGATAATGCCGACATTAAATTTAAAAGTTCGTTTCTGCAACTGGGTGTTAGTGTACCAAATTTCGGTTAAATTGGTTCAGTAGTTTTGACGTGAAAGCGAGACAGAGTTACTTTCGCATTATAATATTAGTATGGATTAAAACTCTTCTAGTTAAAAACATTATTGTAGTTGTTAAATTAAGTCATCCCTAGCTTAAATACGTCGGTTAGCGAAAACAAAGCCACCTTCGCTATGGTCAGGCCTTGGATGGGTGACCAAAAAATTTTGATTCTGATTGTGTGTACTTCGAAAGGCACGTTAAGCCGTTAGTCCCCGCATTGGGCCAGCGTGGTGGTGTTACGTCCCATACTCCTCATGTGTTTCTCCGTGAGGACGTATATAGGCTGAGGAAGCGACGACGACGATTATGTACGTCCCACAGAAATACGGGCCATAACACCACCACGCTGGCCCAATGCGTATTGGGGGGCAGCAACTGTTGCAACTGGGACCATCGGCTTAACGTGCCATACGAAGCACGGAGAACTCGAGCTAACAGTGTTTAGGTCACTCATCCAAGGACAAACCATGGCGAAAGTAGCTTTGTTTTAAACACTGAAAGCTAAAGTACATATTATATAGCTTCTCTGCTTAATAAAAAGCTTCTCCATTTCACATGAAGACCGAGAAAAGAACAGAACAGAAAGAGCTATAGTGTTTGTCGACCTCTGTGGTCGAATGGTCTTAACGCCGGTCTCAAAGCGTCGCCATCTCGAGGGGTTCTGGGTCCGATTCCCGGAGGGAGCAAATGTTTTGTGATGAATACAGGCATTTGTTCTCCAGTCTTGGATGTTAATTATATGTATTGTATATTTCTGAGCAATGATATGTATTTGTCTATTAAAATATATTTATCGGTCATCTTGTATCCGTAACACAAGTAGCATTAGTTGCTTTAAATGGGGCTAGTTGATATGTGAATGTCTGAAGATATTTATTTATTATATTATATATTAATTATTATTACTTACTATAAAAAAAAACAAAAAAAACAGTTTAACTCCTTAAAGCTAACAGAAAAACTCTGACCCTTTTGATCATAGAAAGAAAGAAAGAAAGAAAAACATTTATTAACCAACAAACACACAATAAGAATAAAAAACAAAGAAAGAACAGACAAACACAGAGTACAGTGAATAATTTTAAAAGACTACACAATAACGGTTAATTAGGACCCGGCCTCAGCATATGCTGAATCAGAGACTGACCCAGCGCTGGTGTTCTGACCGGGCCTATTTAAATATATATAAATATAATATATAATACATATAAATATAATAATTAAATAAAAACAGCACAGACGACACAAAATTCTCACAAACAATATAAAAATAACAGCCACAACAAACAAAAAACAAGAAAAATATATACAGAAAATAAAAGTTCTGGAAAACTTGGCTGTATGGTCTTTGCTCCTTTTGCCTTAACTTTGCAACAACATACTTATACCATAGATGAAATAATCTTGCCATGTCTGTCCTGTCACCGATCATAGTTTGATAAAGGTCACATCAATGAGGTCACCACCATTAAACAAAAATGCGACGTTGCCAACCCGCTCAAAATAACTAAAGAGACAAAATATCACTGACAAGTTAGTATTCTTCTCGGTGATTGTCAAACGGAACTAAATTATGTGCTTGGCGCCAAAAAGTTTCTCTCCTCTATGGTCATAACTTTTTTTGGCAAAGTGGTTAGTTATAATCACAGATAAGTAAAGTATTACATAGATCTATAGGGCAATCAGGGTGTCGTGGTAGTCTTGGCTGGACGCTATTTTCGGACAGAATCAATGATTTTGTATGAAAATTTTACTTAAATTAAAATATTTCTTTAAATGTATTAGGTACCTATTAAACTTAACGGTTAACCCGTTAATTGGAATTTTCTTAAAATGTATTAGGTATTTTAACGGTATTTTTATCATAATGGGTCACATATTGAATATTTTATCAGTTTATGGAAAGGAATAATTTTTTTCTTAAGAAATCGGTTCAACCCACGTTCAACCTATATGTGTGTATCAGCTTTTGATGTAAATTTTGAATTAAACTTGTATTTTCTCTGTAAAATTATTAATTTCTGTAACTGAAATATGCACATTCCTTTCCTTAAATTGTTTAAATATTTAATATTTGACCCATTATGATAAACACCGAATACGTTTTGAGAAAATTTCAATTTAAGTAAAATTTTTCATACAAAATAATCTAATCAAACGAAAAAAGCGTCTAGCCAAGATGGCGTCGTCGGATCCCCTCGAAATACGACGTCACATGCTTCCATACTAAACGCGCCTGTCGTTACCTCCGGTTATTAGAAGCTCCTTGGTTGTACCTTCCTTTTAAAACTTAATAAGGCCATAGATAAAGTTGTTTCGTAACGTTAGAAACTTGCTTGCGCTACTGTTTTTTGCTTTGCGACACCAAAATGGTAGTTGCTCAAGTCTCTCATAGGAAATTGCAATTTTTGCATCGATTTTTAAACTGGAATATTTCTAATATTACGGTTATTTGATAGTTTGTAGAATGTACTCGGAGTGCAAATATTTAATTATTGGTATGTTATATCCTGGGGGGGTCTTGGCTATTGGAATTTTGGTTTGACCTCGTGACGTCCTCAGCCTTCCTCATGGAATCAAATACATAAGGAGTATGGGCCGTAACACCACAACGCTGGCCCAAAGCGGGTTGGTGGGTAGAAACGGTTATAATAGCCACTGGGACCAACGGCTTAAAGCTACTTTCGCCATGGTCAGGCCGTGGATGGGTGACCAAAACATTGTGATCTTGATCTCCGTAATTCGGATGGCACCTTAAGCCGTTGGTTCTAATCGCTATGGCAACCGTTTCTACCCACCAACGCGTACTGGGCCAGCGTGGTGGTGATACGGCCAAAACTCATTGCTCTCTCCATGAGGAAGGCCTGTGCCCAGCAGTGGGACGTATATAGGCTGAGGACGTAACGTAGAAAAAACTTTGGTGGCGGTCTTGGTAATTATCCGTAGGTCTGAAGGGGCCTTACACCAAGATGGCCGAATTGTAAAATAAAATATAAAGGGGAGTTTGGCGCCATTCAACTTTGGCGGACGTGATTTTTTATTCAGTGATTATAATATTGTTTCGGAGTGGATCTTGTTGCGTAAACTTAGTGTGGTTTTTTTAATGATTTTTTATAATGATGAGCAATGTGGAGGATCATTGAAATAATCGTCAAGTGGTGTGAAAAACGATGGGATTTTTATCGTGGTAATCCACCTCAGCGAAGTAACACCACAGTGTCTGCCATCGATCGTTTGACGCCAAACTCTCCCAAGATGCATTGAAATGCATTACACTAGCATTTCAATGCAAACTACTGAAGAAAAGTATTCTACTGTTAACGTGTGGCTCAAAAGGTCCGGCAACCAGAGCCGTCAAACTTAATATAAAAAAAAAGAGAATTTTACAACAACATAAAATATAAAATTGAGCTGATCATTTTAAAATTGGATTTCAACTTCCAAAACGAGCGATAGCGTATCGACGGTTACGTAATATTTTGGAAACGCGATAGCGGTGTCGGGGGGCAGCTGTTATCGGCAACGGTCAAAATGGTGCGGTTGCAGTCAATCTGTGAATATGGGCTAATTCCCATATTAAAAAAGAAAATAAGGACAGTTTGGCGGCACTAATGGCGGACGTGATTTTTATTTCGATAATTGTAATATTATTTCGGTGGGGGTATTGTTACGTAAAATCAGTGTAGTTTTGTGTAACAAGTGTCTGTGATGATGTACAATGTGGAGGATTATCGAAATATGCGTCAAGTGGTGTGAAAAGTGATGAGTTTTTATCGTGGTAATCCACCTCATCCAAGTAGCACCACAGTGTCTGGCATCGATTGTTTGACGTCAAACTTTCCGAAGATGCATTGAAATGCATTACACTTGCTTTTCAATGCAAATG
Organism: Parapoynx stratiotata; assembly: GCA_910589355.1. Lineage (NCBI taxonomy): Eukaryota > Metazoa > Arthropoda > Insecta > Lepidoptera > Crambidae > Parapoynx > Parapoynx stratiotata. The sequence goes on along the minus strand of OU342485.1, from coordinate 4,657,224 downwards.
CTGAAGATATTAAAATACCGAAAACTTGGCTGTATGGGCTTTGTTCCCTACATGGGAGAATTTAAGAAAAAAAAAGGAAAATAACTAAATTTTTTTTTTTTACTTGGGTTAAGTCACAGCTTTTCTCAATAACAACAATAACATAACATATAGAACTAGATATATTCTTTCAGAGCCCCAATGCATTTGCGAACTAAAAACACAAAACTAAAAAAAATACTTTTTGTGAAAGGACTCCGCACACAATACATGGGATTAGGTCAATTTATATAAAATTGGTCTCAAACGATTCCGTTTTTCTCCAGTGTCGATTTCCAAAAATTCGTTTGTCAAGATAATGGCCAGTTTTTCCGCCAATCGAGGAAATGTAAGTGCGCACCGGAGAGCAAGGGGGGAAGTGGAAGCGGGGAGCGGGGCGCCTCTGGAGGAGCTGACTAGTCAAATGACTGATCTCAAACGGGACTGTTGTTCGAGAGCACAAAAATATCTTTGCCACATCACTACGAAATATACCAGAAAGTTTGTAACCAACAAAAATCGTAAGAAAACTAGATAGTCCTACCAGCAGTCAGTTAGACTTCGTATCTTCAATATCAATCACTTTTAAGCTATTGCATAGCTTCTATCGCGGGCCTTGAGCGCGGGGACCGAATCCAGAAAATCCATAACGAAAAAACCTCACGCTCCCCACTCCGATGCGCAAGGAGGTGTGGCTTGAAGGCCGTGCATCGTCTAACGTCGTTTCAGTTCGGCAGTCTTCGACACGGCGTTGTGTGCGTGCGATTAGACGTATTGTACGACTCTACGAAACTCGCACGAATCGAGACGAGCTGCTCCGAAATCGGACGAATACATAAGTTGTTTATGAGAAAAAAAAATTATTTATTAATAGAAAAATTTGTTTTCTTATCGGTCACCACGCTCAAAAAGTGTAACTTGAATTAATATCAAAGAGAAAGAAATACTGCATGAATAAAATAAATAAATAAAATTATAATTGCATAAGTTGATACAAAATGCTATGCAATAGCTTTACCGCGGCAGTCCTCGAGTGCCACACGACTTTTTTTATTTATTTATGTAGTTCGACCCGCTCTCCGCTTAACTGAATCGTTTGAGACCAATTTTATCTAATGTGACCGAAAGACCTAATTCCATGTATTGTGTGCGGGTCCTTTATGAAAAATATATCTTTTATCCTCCTTGGATACGCGTCTATTTGAGTCCCTTTAGATTGAAACACTCGTTTCTTTTTCCACATTATTTAATGAAATATTGATGTACGTACTGCATAAACCTTTTAAGCTATTGTATAGCTTCTATCGCGGGCCTTGAGCGCGGGGACCGAATCCAGAAATTCCGTAACGAAAAAACCTCACGCTCCGTAACGAAAAAACCTCACGCTCCCCACTCCGATGCGCAAGGAGGTGTGGCTTTGGTTTGGTGTGGTTGTGAGAGAGAGAGAGAGATACTGACGTAAGTTTTTCATACAAATTGACTTTCATAGCATAACTAAAAAAGTCACGAGTTTTACAATACTAGGGGGATGACGTGAAATAAAAAGGGTGCTGATGGTAAATGACGAATTACGTAAATATGTACATGTCAGAATGTTATAATTTTAATCTTTAGACGTTTTAGTTCAACTATTAATAGTCAACATTTTCCTACATAAGAGGTACGAATGTTAAGTTAAGCATTTTGTAAAAAAACAATAAATAAAATTATAATTGCATAAGTTGATACAAAATGCAATAGCTTTACCGCGGCAGTCCCCGAGTGCCACACGTCTTTTTTTTTTCATTTTAGTTGTAGGTAATTTAAATTGGAAGAAAACAATTATATATAACGAGGGCTCTGGTCACGTCAAAACAAACCTCAGTGGACGTGACATCTAGTTATTTTTTTTTTGTTTTATAAATGATACCTAATCAAATGAACTAAGTATATTATTATGAGTATAGATTGAAACATCTACTTATAACAATAGCATGGGATTTTCATAAGCCCATTTTAAAAAAACTCATTTTATGGTTAAAGATGTTTAAATTACAATTGTCATCAAAAATTTCTGAAAATACGTGGACGAGCCATTTTGATTTGAGAGAACTTCGATGTAACGTTATATCGATAAAATGTGTAAAACATAAAATGAAATAACGATTAACTGTGTTTCTAGATAATAAATATTCGATGAAATGAAAATGCGATGAAACGAAATTCTACGATTTATTAAATATTGGACTAGAAGTTCTGCGAATCGTTTTATGGAAATTCGTCGAAAGGAATTGCGATGATGAATTCCCATTCGTAACACAAGCAGCATTAGCTGCTTGAAATGAGCTACTTGATAGGTGTGATTGCACATATTTATTTTATTAAGTAATAGTCTCTTATATTTCTTTTTATAGTATACAATATGTTATTTGTTAAATTATTGTATGTACTGTAACCTCTGTAAGTATTATGTCTACCTCTTACACTTAAAAAAGATTTCGCCTCTTTGTGCGTGTTCTGTCGCTTGTACAATGGAGCATATTCGCAGGAACTTTTCGACATGATGCCCTCGGTCAGCTTCTATCATCGCACCGCTCGCCATCGACAGCGAGCTCATCCTCACACCTTGGATCCAAAATGGTCGCGTTCGCTTTAAAAGGAATTTCTTTCCACGTTCGCTTGGACTATGGAATGAGCTCCCTGCCGGGGTTTTCCCTAAGGACTGCTGCATGGGGTTCTTCAAGAACGGTGTAAAGTTTTTGAAGGGTCGGCAGCGATTGATACTCCTTGTGTTGCAAGCGTCCATAGGCTACGGTTGTAACGAGGCGCCATAGCTATATTAGCGCCTCGTTGCTGTCATTGCGCTTTTCTCTGGCCATATTTCTCTTGGTTTCAATTTTTATAAAAATTGATTCACTATATAAATATTTTACAATTATTGTTAGAAGGGAGTCAACCGCTCTACGCACTGACTCTCGTAAGAATGAGCTTCGAGAACAAAACAAATAAAAAGAGACAGACAGCAAATTTAAAATCGGATCGTTACACGGTGACCGCTTCCCATCAGGTGGGCTGAATGCTTGATTGACACCTTAGTGGTACAAAAAAAATTTTTTTTTATACTCTCTTTAACTCTTTAACTCTTTCGAGTGGCTGCGGGAAACGGGAGTACAATCACTTCGATCCCCCGCTGTACCACTGAGTTTGAATAAAACTTATGTACAGTTCATTGTGAATATCTCTTTTGTAGGAATAATTATTACATGTCCTACAAATCACCGCTACCGGACATTTCGTGCAGTGTCTGATTTCTCACATTTACTGCTCCTTCGGTTTGTTTATTCGTGCGTAGACAATTTTTTGTTTTTTAATAGTAATATTTGACTGATAGTAAAATGTGTCCACCTAGCTCCGAGTGGGATATTATTTTGAACTGGTATGATTGTTTGTTTTGTTATTTTTTTAATATTGTCTTTAATTTAAGGGAAGACAAAGGGAACTAACGCATAAATGGCCTAGTCCACATTTTCTGTTGCGTCTTAGGTGGCTTTGACGCCAAATAATAAGCTAGGTTACACTGTTTTATTGGGCCCCAAACTCAGAGTAAACAGAACTGGAGTAGCCATTAGTCAATTTCTCAAACATTTTATTCTGCCATTTCTTGCGGGGGTGAGGTTACCACTACACTCAAAGCCAGCACAACGCACAACGTTTTTACAAATGCACACATGCATAATTCGACACACAAATTTAAATTTCACGCACACACACGCTTAAAACAGTCACGTGGGGTGTGCGTTTTGACAACGTCACAGCCGCACTCCCCACGAGACTAGCGCTCGAAATTTGAAATCGTAGAATTCTAAAACATGAAATAATGAAGTAAATAATCATGAAATCTTAAAAATTATAATTACAAATAAAAGGTTACACCATCATTTACCATACTCGATGTTTTCTATTTATTTTTACAACAAAAAACAGCACAGGCAGGCATTTTTGCGGGAACTCTGTTCGCCGCAACGTTTACAATGTTATGGCGGTCAAAATGGCGGCTCAACTAGTTTTATTAAACGTGCAAGCATCCGATGCTTTTATAACACAATAAATTTTAAGTTACATTTTTGCTTGACAGTCAAAAACCCCTTTCGGCCATGATGGTCTATGAATTATGTGCCGTGAGGTCACGATTTTGGTAAGCAATTCAATTCGCATGCGCGTGACACAGGCTAACACAACCAAGAATTTTGCACTGTATGATGGATGCCAAACTCCCATACAATAGCATGAGGCAATGTTCTGTCTCGATCAGTAGGTGTTCCCTCTCATTCAATAACTTTAATGAATGAGTTTGGTCATTTCGTAGTAAAGCTCTAGTTTCTATTACTACTAATGACGTCACACAAAAATACACACAAATTTCTCAAACAAATACTCTCATTTAATATCTGATTTTTGACTCACCTGTGAAATGATAAGGTACATCCAGGATACCACTCACTTACACAACATAAAACAACGCACGTCATCACCAGTTTCATAATTTTTTAATTAAAATATTGAATTACAAAAATTTGTAACAATTTTCAGTCTAGGTGTCAAAATGGCGTAAGTATGACAGGTGAGACAGAAACTATGGATAGAAAGAGAAGAAGAGGATATCCCACGGATAGCCTTCATTCATAAATAGTGATAGAATGAGAGGGAACACCTACTGATCGAGACAAAATATTGCCTCTGTAACACTCTTTTTTCTTATTATCACTTATTACCGTCTTAATTACACATAAAGGCATCAGAGTTAAGTAAAATCACTAATGTTTGTTTGTTTCATGTTGTTTACATCGTCATAATGACATATGTCAATTCCTTATGTCATTTTAACTTTTAATTTGTTTTTAAAATGCTAGTTTGACTCACCTTGATCGTGGTTCATAGACAAAACCATAGAGTTTAGCGTATCAAAACAGGCTAGTCAGTATATACAAAGATAGTCTCTTTATCAAACGACCGGCGTCCTTCTCGAATAAGTTTTTTTGGGCAATTTTAATGTTTCCGATGTCGGTTTCTTGTAAAATCCTCTTTAAAAAATGTAATAATAATAATGTTGACAAATTCCTCGTAAATTAATAAATTCCTCGTTGAGTATAAATGCACTTGCATGTTTATATTCAAATACAAGTTATTTTGCAATGAATCAACGTAATTTCAAATGAAAAGGGGCCCTTTAAGTATTTTTAGTAAATAATATAAACAAACAAACATTACTCATATTCTTGGATGTATGGACGAGTGTGTCTTTGCCTCGTCTATGGGAGCTACGGTCGAGACGGATTTCTCTCGAATCTGTGGATCGATATCTGAAAAGTCTCACGCGCTGGTTCTGATTTTGCGAATTTACTGAGATCTCGAAAAGAGAAGTCCTCGAATTTATTTCAGGAATATTATAATCAAGGGATCATTAAATTAAATAGCTCGAAGTTCGAGTATATTGGCTGAAGAGCGCATAAAATTATACATGCCGGCTGGTTTATAGGTTACCGGCAGCACTTTAATAAAAACCTATAAAATATTAATAAAAGCCCGAGAAAAAGGTCAGTTAAAGATAACTTTCTTATTAATTCAACCGATTGTAAAGCTTTAATACTTGTGTTTCTATAAATAATAGTCTTTCAGTAAGAATTGTCGAGATTTGTCATTGGTGGGTGGATACAAAGCTTATCCTCTCCATAACTTCAATAAACTCATACTAAAGATCCTTTATCCCTGTTAATTACATATATTTCAAGGTAATTGGTATTTGTGTAAAACAATAAATGTAGAATCATCATGTTTATGATCTAAATTAATAGTACTTGATGAAAGTTTGTCATAAGTTAGTAATTAAATTGTGTATATCTTCCACTCTCCTGAAATCATATGTTTTTATAATCTTTCTTTATTGCTTAGTTGTCAAAAGTGAATAGTATGAAGGAGAGTAATTTTAGTTAATCAAATCTTTTGTTAGCATGGGTTATACCCTTATTTAGTCCATAACAATGATAATATAGCGTTTCTTTTGACATGTAACAGGGCAAAAACTACCTGGTGGTAGTGTATGGTATAACCATACTACATACAGTACCAAAGAAGAACGATAATAAATAGTATATCAAGACATTTGAATATTGGAGAAAAGACAGAGTTAAAATTTAAAATACAGTATCCGGACCTGCAAGGTATGCAGTACTAACCAACGGGAAAGGGAGATATTAATAATAATTATAAATAATTATAAGAATTAAGAGTTACCTCTTTATTTTTGTTATACCTGTTTAGTACCTTTACATACCGAGATTGATCAAACAGGACCAGAACCAACCTGCCCTTGTATTTATTGTTGTTATATATTGTAAAGCTAGAATATTTAGTAAATGCAAAATTTGTAAATGTAATAAATAATAAGTATTTTTGGTAATTTGTTGTATTATTTGTTTTTCATAAATCTTTAGTTGGTGAGTAAAGGAGAAGTGAAATTTTAACATTACACCTCATGCTATTGTATGGAAGTTTGGCATCCATATAGAGTACAAAATTCTTGAACACAACCGCTTGATTGACAGACATGCTTGATTCATTGCGACTGGCGGTTGACGGCTTTTGATCATGCGTAGTAATTGTTTACATACGCGTTACTTCACCAATTGAAAAAATTTATTGTCCTTGGTGTATTTCGGACCCTTGCTACTAAACTTGCTCATAACTTTTGATATGAGTCAACTATTATAGGATGAATAAGATCATCGTCTTTCACATTTTATTGATGCTTGTTTTAATGAGCCTCTAGACTCCTCAAAAAGACGGGCAAGGAATTAAGACCCCTACAGCCCTATTCATATAATATGTATATATAATTATTTTAATCATCATCGTATTTAATTTGAAAGAAATGAATTGAAAAATGTAATAATGGCTTGACCTAAATATACGGCTGCAGGCATAGAAGCCAGAAATAATTTAAAAAAGAGGTTATATATTTTTGGGAGAAAAGGCACCATTGTTATAATATATGAATTGCGTTTTTCAGAAAATTGAATCATAAAAATTGTATTTGAACTTTCACTGGTGTTAGGCACAGAGCTGGCTCTAGGGGAATACGCCCTTGTCCTATTAAAGCCCCAGGGTACTTTTTTAAATTTTGAAAAATATAGCGGCGTTGAGAAGCAAGTACTCTTTAAGGTGAACGAATGAACGATGATTATTGATTTGACCATTAGAGGAAAACAAGCATTATTTTGAAATAGTAATTGAAATAATGGCATTTAATTATTAACAGCCTAACATGAACACAAATACTATGTGAGAAAAAGCGAAAAGTTTTTTCTAACTGTCAAAAATATATTGGATGAAGTCCCCAGTAGCCTCCATCATACATTTTCTTTCCTCAATAATGATTTAATGTCTTTATTTTATTGCAAACCATACTTATTTTGTAAGTAATTAATAAACGTAATTTAAAAACCATATCTCCATTAATATGGGACACGTTTTAGATTGATTATCTATAGATGTTTTAAGCTTTCCTCGCGGAGAAACAGGATCATGGGCCATAACACCACCACGCTGGCCCAATTCGGGTTGGTGGGTAGAAACGGTTTCAATAGCGACCGGGACCTACGGCTTTACGTGCCTTTCGAAGCACAGGGAAGTTCGAGATCAAGTTTTGGTCACCCATCCACAGCTTGACAATGGCGAAGGTAGCTTTGTTTTTGATATCGAAATCCAAAGCGTACTAACCACCACACTACAGCTCCTCAAGAGTGTTCAGCCGGCACATAAAGTGCCCTATTGACCTAGTTAAAGCTAAAGCTATTTTGAAGATTTGTCCAGACGGGTTATTTCCAGTTATTTCATAGTGTTTGCATTATATATTCTATTCAATAGCATATATATCGTTTTCTCCTATTTTAACATCATTACGTTAACTCAAAGTCAAAGTTCTTTATTGCATTCATGAGTAGAAATAGGTGTTACAATGTAATAGAATCATCATGAAACCCATTTGGCTGTAGCAAATTGAAAATACAAAAAATATCAAATTATTATTAGAATTGAATTAAAATTATTATACATTTATTGAATGTCATTTTTAAATAGGATTGAACGAGTAAGATCTGTCAATAATATGTAATAGCTTACAATAATTCTAAGTATCATAGTTTCAAAATATGTCAAATTAATCATAATTATCTTCTTCTTCTTCTTGCCCTTTCCCACTCTAGGTGTGGTCGGCACAACATGTCTTCTTCTTCCATTCTCCTCTGTCACTCGTCAGCTCAGCATCCACTTCTTTTATCCTCATATCATTCTTCCCGCATTCAATCCATCGCTTCTTTGGTCTTCCTCTCACTCTAGGTCCGTCCACATCCATGCTCAGGATCCTTCTTGTAATGTGACATTCATCCCTCCTCATCACATGTCCATACCACGCTAACCTATTGCTCCTAATCTTTTCTGTCACTGGCGCTACTTTCAAACTTCCTCTAATATATTCATTCCTGATCTTGTCCATTCTTGTAACTCCACACATCCATCGCAACATAAATTAATCATAATTATATTCATTATGATTATAGTAACAATTTTTAATTAGCATTTATTTTTTTATATATTTGATTAAAATTTTACTTAGGCCACACGCAGATGTTACTATTTACCACATGTATCGAATAATTACATAAGGAATTTAAAAAAGTCAGGATTTTTTTACTTCTATTCAATTAGTTACTAACTATTTATTAATGACGGTGGGTGGCTTTTTACTAAATTATCACTAAAAATGCGACGTTGCCAGCTCAGAATGAAATGGAAGAAGATGCATTTCTGAATGAGCTGGAAACGTCGCATTTTTAGTGCGAGAAAGAGACGAAAACATCACTGACGTTTGAAGTTGGTACTTTTCTCGGGTAATGTCGGAAAATTGTTACATTTTATTCTGAGCTGGCAACGTCGCATTTTATTTTCATTTTTAGATTATTTTGATGATTTTATGTGAATGTATAAATATTTTAAAATGTATGTACTAAAAAGCAGACCAGAGGCATAGCTAAGAAAACAATTAATCTTACATTCATTTAAAATAAATTGAACAAAAATATCTAAAAATGCGACGTTGCCAGCTCAGATGAAGTGGAAGAATTTTGAATTTGACAATCACCGAGAAGAGTACCAACTTGTCAGTGATGTTTCGTCTCTTTCTCGCACTAAAAATGCGACGTTGCCAACTGCTGTTTAATTTTTTTGTTGTTGTAAAATTCAAGATAAAATTCTCTATCTTTTTTTTTCTTAAACTCTCCCATGTAGGGAAGGCAAAGGGAACGAAGCCCATACAGCCAAGTCTTCGGTATTTTTATGTCTTCAGTAGTTTGCATTGAAATGCATTACACTCGCATTTCAATGCATCTTTGGAGAGTTTGATGTCAAACGATCTATGGCAGACACTGTGATGCTACTTGGATGAGGTGGATTACAACGATAAAATCCCATCGATTTTCACACCACTTGACGATTATTTCAATAATTCTCCACATCGCATATCATCACAGACACTTATTACACAAAACTACACTGATTTTACGTAACAATATCCACTCCGAAACAACAATATTGAGCCATAGTAAAATGCCGCCAAAAACTCCGGCGTACAGAGAAGTCCAAAGACAATTCTATGTAAATTAATCATTAAAATATTATCTATACATATAATAGAGGGAGTTTGGCGCCATTCACCTATGGCGGACGTGATTTTTATTTCATTGATTGTAATATTGTTTCGGAGTGGATCTTGAAGCGTAAAATCAGTGTAGTTTTGTGTAATAATTGTCTGTGTTGACGAGCAATATGGAGGATCATTGTAATAAGCGTCAAGTGGTGTGAAAAGTGATGAGTTTTTTATCGTGGTAATCCACCTCATCCAAGTAGCACCACAGTGTCTGCCATCGATCGTTTTTCGCCAAACTCCCAAGATGCATTGAAATGCATTACACTAGCATTTCAATGCAAACTACTGAAGAAATATATACTGAAGACTTGGCTGTATGGGCTCTGTTCCCTTTGCCTTCCCTACATGGGAGAATTTTACAACAACATATAATAGAACTGTACAGGTCAATACATATAATAAAACTGTACAGGTCAATACATAATACAGGTCTGTACATAGAAAAAAATGCTTAAAACCAAGTCAGGATGTAAAAAGAGGAAAAATACCAAAAAATGTTTTTATTTGTTTCTTGGTTTTGTCTACGGGCTAATCTCCGAAACGGCTGGACCGATTTCAATGAAATTTTGCATGGTGATACCTTATATCCCTGGTCAACGTCTTGGATACTTTTTATTACGGAAAATTAAGGGATTCCCGTGGGATAGTTAAAATATATAGTCGCGGGCAACAGCTAGTTTTTACTAAATTAAGCCCTTCTTTGTTCCAGATCAAAGCTCCAAGAGCAAACCAAGATGCGACGAATATTATAACAGAGTCGCGCTCCGCCCTCGAGACCGAAGGTCTGAATGATGGCGCCCCAGCAGTACTGCTTGCGCTGGAAGCACCACCACTCGAACGTCCAGAATATGTTCGCGCAGTTGCTGCAAAAAGGTATGTTATTTAGCTATTTTGATAGGGATTCGGGAAACTTCCACATTTATATCTCCGAAGGAAGAGACACATTTAATAAATATCTTCAGACATTTACACCTATCAACTAGCCCCATTTTAAGCAACTCATGCTGCTTGTGTTACGGATACTAGATGACGGATAAATTTTATTACATAAATATATCTTAAATATATTCAGAAAATATACAATACCTACATATACATCCAAGGCTAGAACAAATAGCTGTATTGATCATAAACATTTGCCTCCACCGGGTATAGAACCCACAACCATAATAATTCCATTCGATTTATGCAAGTAGTAGGCCCCCCCTAGATATTATACACCCACTCGATGCTAGTAATTTTGGTGGTCCCATGTCATGGGGCAAGCCGGCACAAAGTTCAAATTTGATTGAAAAAGGCTTGGATTTAAAAAAATATTTCTATAGGAGGTTCACAGACGACGCTCCCCACCTATTTCACTTTGTGAGTTTAAAAGCTCTAAACGAAGATATGGACTAACTGTTCCGTTCCATAATGATGTTTATAACACATTTGCTCGTAAAGGGTCTCTTATTTCACCAATTTCAATATCATAATCTATCATGTTACGTACTTGTGCGATAATGTAAAGTAAAACGCACAGTTTATGATACCGTCTAAAAACGACTTTTCAGCAAAGAGTTATGTCAGAAAAGTAGTCAACATTTTCCTAATAAAATTAATTACCTTTGGGTTGGGAAATGAAATGTAATAAATAAACATTTAATTCTTTACTACTTTAACAAGTGATTATAGATTTATTAGTTAAAGGCCCGCTTTCTCAATCCTCAGATAAAATTATCCGCCATTTAAAACTATCACTGTCACTTTCTAAAGTCATGAAAAGAAAAGGGACAGAGCTTACATTTGACTGACAGATAGTTATATCTGAGGATTGAAAAGTCGGGCCTAAGAATGTCTAAGTTTTATTTATTTCCTCGCAAAAGTGTATAAATCTTCGTATGACATACGTGCGGTTTGGTAATTACATTTTCAATTTATTTTCAACTTACCGCACTTATATCATAATGTACTATTATATACTCTTTTGTTGTTCATAAAATAAGGACATTAAGGGAGTAGATAGAGTTATATATATTTGGACCTTGCCGTGATTAACGCTTTTATATACTGTTTATGTTCTAACATATTAATGTTTAATAGTACATCATAAAAATTGTGTATAAATCAAAAACCATTAAAAATAATTAAAACAAATTTAAAGGACTAAACCAGAAAATCTGTTATAAATACAACTATAAACACATTATTTAGACTAAAAAAAAACATATTTTTAAATTATATTTAAATAAAAACACGCTGTTTAATTATGGGCGTAGTCCAAAGCGCTCTACTTAAACTCTGAAGTAAATGATAATTTGCCCTGGTTTTGGATACAGGCTTCCACTTTCCGATAGTGACACTTAACCTGTGTTAACTTAGGGACGGCAACGCATTTGTGACCCCTCCGGTGCAAATGTTCATGGGCGACGGTAATCACTTCCCATATTATACTATAGAAATAGGCTAGTTGACTCATGTCAAAAGTAATGAAAATAAAGTGTCATTCCCATGGTATTTAGTACAAGGTTTCAAAATATACCAAGTTCGATAAATATAAATAAGGGATTGCTGTAGAAATTCAATTTAAATATGATTCTTTTTTACTTTATTTTCATCTGCCAAAAACGTTATCCACCATGTTCGTGAAATTAGTTGAGTAACGCTTCATGTAAATCATTACTACGCATGGTCAAAATCCGCCAGACGCCAGTCGCAACCAATCAAGCATAACTGTCGGCTATGTCACGCATGCGTATTGAATTGTTAACAATAATCGTGACGCTACGGCACAGATAATTCACAGCCCATCAGGACCAAAGGCGTTTTTGACATTTGAGAAAAAACGTAATTTATAATTTAAGATTTATTGTTATACGCTTCAGAAATAAATTGTATTATTTTTTATGGTGATGGCTATCAGTAATTATTAATCATTTGAGGCCCAATAAAAATGGAGTCAACTAGCCTATTCCTAACCACTCTATAATTCAAACAAAAGTTCCAATAACCAGGAAACGTGCTACGTACATCTTAATAGATTATCTACAGTACGAGCGAGCTTCTAAAAATTTTAAATCAAAATTAGCCAAATCGGCCTACTTTGTGGTTCTTGATTTTAAGTAACAGAAGGCATTTCATTCATACATTCTAGCTTTCCTAAACGTAAAATAAAGTGATCACGTTCAGATTCTGTGTCAATCAGTTTTTTCAAAAATTTATTTTGAATATATTATTTTTTTTATTATAAGTCTTAAACCTTTTTATAGTAGCTATTCTCCATCCATTTAAATGCTTTATTATTGTCGTCCTACTAATAATCAAATCTAAACACAACGGTTTAGGCTTTTGTACTAGTTTAGAGAATTGGCGTAGTTTTCGAACGATCCTCAATGACAAATGTCAAGACTCAAATTATTCAACACAATGCCTATTTAATAATTGACCATTTACGTGGTATAAAAAGAACTTCTAAAAGTATATAAGAATTCCTTAAAAAAAAAAATTTATTGTTAATGGTTGAAACGTCGTTTATTTTTCCTGTTATTTATTAATAGATTTTGGAAAAGGAAAGTGTTTTGGCGCCATCCATGGATGGCGGACATTTTATTTTCAAAGGGCGCATTTCCGAGCGGTTTGGCAACGTCGCATTTTGGTTCTTTTTTTAAATTGTTGATTTTGAGATTTTTATGTAAAACAATATTTTTTTCGATAAATGGCATCAGTCTCGCCCCTGTTACATGGGAAAATACACTTACCGCGAAATGTGGGTTATTACTCCGTCTACACCTTCGGATATAGAGGCGTCACGAGGCGTGGATGATATCTAAACGTCGGTCGTAGTGAGATCGATAAAGCCCTTATAGTGGGTCCTTACCTATGAAATTGGTGTTTTTTTTTTCTCTCTTAGTATTTTGTCTGTAACTATTAAGATTCAGAGTATTCCTAAAAAATAATTACCTCGTCTAAAAATAGACTATGTTTTTGAGCTCTTTTGATTTGTTTTGATAATTTGTTGTAAGTTTAATTGTGTTAAAATTGGACACGGAGACAACTCTTTTTAAGTGCCTCCCGAATACATCATTTTATTTGCATTCACTTAAAAACGATAAATAATTTTTATGAAGTGTGATATTACACATATTACTAAAGCTTGTCTAATGATACATGCCAAATATTATCTTTGGATTTGTCGTTGTGAAGAAAACTGAAAAAATTTTAGTATGGAAAATGCAGAATTCCCCAAAATCTCCATACAAAACACCAATTTCATAGGTAAGGACCTAATACATATAGTTATGTATCTAGGAATATAAATAATTATATATAAAATGTGTATGAAAAAAATATAAGATGCCAATAGAAATCCAGCGTCAGGACTCAAACCTGACATCATGCTGAATTGGCTACCTGTTTTGGCACAGCCGTGAGACAGTTTCAAATAGATATTTACTATGCATTCCTGTATTTTTCTTTATTTGTGTGTAATATAGCTATGTATATATTCTTTATGTCGGTATAATGTCTCGTGTCTGTGTCGGAATAAATGTTTTTCTTTCTTATTTTCTTTCTTTCATGTACCTGAATAATAGTTATACGAAAGCGATTCATAACTATCTCACTAGAAATATAATTAAACCTGACCCCTGATAGAGTTCATGTTTATTGTTATAATTATATGACTAGATTAAGATTAGTAAAATAACATAGAATTCCAAATTAATTGAAAAAGAAAATAACAACACTGTTATTAATATTTAATGACAAATAAGAAATAAAATTTTCTCATTTATTTTTGATAATTAATGAAACGCTCTCGTATAAAGAACTACCCATACTAATATTATGAATGCGAAAGTAACTCTGTCTGTCTGTCTCGCTTTCTCGTGAAAACTACTGAACCAATTTAACCGAAATTTAATACTCATATATATGCCTTTTATTACGGCTCCCAGAAAAATTAAGGACAAGTACGCTACTATAAACTTTGCTTCTAATAATAGAGTAGGAGTAAATTTTCAATTCCACCAATTGAGGCTATTGTTCCAATTTAAAAAAATCTTTCGGTGTGAATAGCCTACTAGTATTTATTGAGGAAGGCTATAGGCTACATACAATCACACTATCTCAAAGTAACTATTCTACGCAGAAGTCGCGGGTAAAAGCTAGTAATCTATAATAAATTATAATTAAATACATAATTACAAATATTTCTAATATTAAGCTATTAATATTTACACTCTCTCACTTTCTTTTTTTTCTCTCTAGATAAATTATTTAACTGCCACACACACAAGCAGTAATTAATACACCTCACTCGCATCGCACGCATCATAGTCATAAGTACTTAAAACTATTACTAAGTATATATTTTTTTTTTTGTAAAATTCTCCCATGTAGGGAAGGCAAAGGGAACGAAGCCCATACAGCCAAGTCTTCAGTACTTTATTTCTTCACTAGTTTGCATTGAAATGCTAGTGTAATGCATTTCAATGCATCTTGGGAGAGTTTGACGTCAAACGATCGATGGCAGACACTGTGGTGCTACTTGGATGAGGTGGATTACCACGATAAAAACTCATCACTTTTCACACCACTTGACGTTTATTTCGATAATCCTCCATATTGCACATCATCACAGACACTTATTACACAAAACAACACTGATTTTACGTAACAATATCCACTCCGTACAATATTACAATCATCGAAATAAAAATCACATCCGCCATAGTTGAATGCCGCCAAAAACTCCGTATATATTTTTTTTAGCGAAAGGCAAAGTGTTGTTGGGGTCTTGCACCTTCATTACAGATTGTTATTTAAGTTGTAACCATCAAGGTTGAGTTTGCAATAAGTAATGAAATGTAAACAAAATCTATATACTATGTACCATTGTAAACTTGTGTGTGGTTCTGATAATAAATGAAAAAAAAATAGCTATATAACTATATTATGGCTTTATCTATCTTACTGCGGCATATACATATAATAATACTGTAAATATATGTATTAGGTCCTTACCTATGAAATTGGTGTTTTGTATGGAGATTTTGGGGAATTCTGCATTTTCCATACTAACATTTTTTCAGTTTTCTTCACAACGACAAATCCAAAGATATAATATTTGGCATCTATCATTAGACAAGCTTTAGTAATATGTGTAATATCACACTTCATAAAAATAATTTATCGTTTTTAAGTGAATGCAAATAAAATGATGTATTCGGGAGGTACTTAAAAATAGTTGTCTCCGTGTCAAATTTTAACACAATTAAACTTACAACAAATTGTCAAAACAAATCAACAGAGCTCAAAAATATAGTCTATTTTTAGACGAGGTAATTATCTTTGAGGAATACTCTGAATCTTAATAGTTACAGACAAAATACTAAGAGAGAAAAAAAAACACTAATTTCATAGGTAAGGACCCAATATATAAATCACACAAAACCTCATGGGAAAACCACGCAAAGCTATCTAAATAAAAATGCCGTAAAAGGCGACCGCCAAACAAGTTTTGTCAAAAATACATTTAAACTGTTCCGAGTGTCTATTTTTAGCACAGTTGCCGTTAATGTTGTCATTCAGTGTAAATTTTTAGCGTGTGCTCGTTTTTTTATGTAAATTTATTAAAACATTCATTCGTGGCCAATCTATTTGTCTTTATTGGGATCCTGTTTTTGGCATGTTTTTACTCATAATACTTTGGCATATGAATTTGGCATAATATAACTTAAGCATAATTTTCTTTTGACGTGAAGACGACCTCCGTGGTCGAGTGGTCTGTATGCCGGGTTCGATCCCCGGTGGGGGCAAAATGTTTGGGTGATGAATTTTCAAGCATTTGTTCTCCAGTCTTGAATGTTCATTATATATGTATGATATTATGTATATTCTGAATAATTATATGTATTTATCTATTAAATATATTTATCCGTCATCTATCCGTAACCCAAGCAGCATTCAGTTGCTTAAAATGGGACTAGTTGATAGGTGTGAATATCTGAAGATATTTATTTATTTATATTTATTTTGGCACTTTTGATTGGTGGAACGTAAGGGTCTGCCCAAACTTATCGACGCGGAATCGTCTTAAAGCCGAGTGCGTATCACCACACTACTCGGCTTACCGATCAGCTGTTGACATGCGATCGGCAGTCCACTTCCGAATAGCCGTGCTGGGCTGGTATATCATCACAGTACAGCAGCAGATTACGACTGATCAACTAGCTAGCTAGCGCGGTCTTCTCAGCAGGGCTCACCACCAACCCATGGTCTTACCTGCCTTACGGCATACAGACTGAATCACGGGAGAGCGCGGGGTACTTGCGAATGCTCTTTCCCACACCGCGCTTGTTCTATGCTCCCTACAAATTCTATTTCCATCCCTATTGTTGCCACCTCTCCCCCTTCTGGGGCGTGACAGCGACACAGTCACAGGACTTCGCGTGGGGCTGCTCTTTTGCTGATACCCGATCAATCGAAAGCGTGCCTAATGGTGTGCCAGGAGTGCGCGAACTCGCGCAACGCGTTCCAATTGTTGCGGCTGCAAATGAGGTCCTGGTGATATATGGGGCCAGACTCCACTGTTTGCACAAGATCCAACATTTTCGTTCTTGCGTTCGCATACAGCGAACACTCCCAGAGTGCATGGTCTCGGCTCTCGTCAACGTCCTCTCCACAGGGACACAGTGCTGATTCGCACAGCGTAAGCTTGTGTAGGCTCTTAGCAGGGCTAAGGTACAGGCCTGCGAGGATTACCTCTTTGCCCGAGCAGCTTCTCGGGGGCCACCTGGACCCCCGGTCATCGGAACACACGCCGCCACACGGCAGCGGTGCTTCTCTAAGCCCTCTGTATCCCAAATTTTTTTTTTTGCGGTTCCTTTTCCTCGACTAGACGGTGCGAGATGCGCAGCCCTCGGCGCGGTCAGCCCCCCAGGTGGAACCCCAGCTCAGCAACCGGAGGAGCCTGATCAACTAGCACTAGACTGACTGCAATCGCGATCGCGTGTGTGTACCACCAAGATACTCGGCCGTCTCCGGCACCGTTCGGCTGCTGTCGGAGATGAAGGCATTCGAGCGGCATTCAACTGCCGCTCAACGCTTTTCAAACGTCTCCGGCGCCGTTCGGCAGCTGTCGGAAACGTTACGCTAGATTCAGTGCCGTTTGGATGTGATCAGCTAATCGACATGACTCGCTTCGTCGTCGGCCGACGTCGCGCTGCGCCGTCCGAGCCGAGCCGATGCGAATGATTGGTAGAAAGACCGCCCGCCCGCCGCTCGTCCTCACTTTGCTTTCCGGTTGACTGGTAGAGAATGCCCTATGGTATTAAGTCCGCCGTTGTACTTTTGTGCAAGAAGAATAACAAATAAATAAATAGGTAAAAGCTTTTTGACCAGCTTAAGCTGATTCCGCGTCGATAAGTTTGGGGAGACCCTAATTCTTACTCTTTTTTCAAAGCAATATTACTTTCGACTTATAATCTATCCATTTTGATCTGAGACAAAATGTAAACAAACCATAAAAAGGGTTCTTTAAGATGTCGTTACTCATTGTCGAAAGGTTTTATCAAAAACATACGATTATTTAATATTTTATTATTAAATTTTTTTTAAATGATGTAAATTAAGTAATTACTTATCACCATCAATAATTTTTGGTATTTTTACTTTAATGTTATATTTTTAACGTAATTTTAGATTACAAAATTAATCGTTGCTACTAAAAAAGACCTAAAACGAATAGTATTCCCAAACTTTTATTCTGAGTATAGATTACTTCTAAAAGTTTATGAACAATCATAACATGTTCATGACACCTTGAATCTACTATGAATTTAGTTGATATATTTAATTTTTAGTATCATTTGGATGATAGCAATGATAGCTTGTTTTTTAAATACACTTAACATACCTAATACTCGTAAAACATTACTTGATTACACAAATAAATAATGTTTATATTCAATGACGAAATTGGTATATTAAGTAAGGCTACTCCTTTTCTATTTTATTAAAAACAATTAGAGCCCACATTATTTTGTCCCAAAATTGGATAAAAAGTTTGAGAACCACAAATTCTTTGTTTACCTTTTGTCTCAGATCAAAATGGATAGAGTATAGATAATAATACTACGGCACTTAAAGGCCACGGAGTCTCAATGTTGAAAACCACAAAGAGCTAAAATTTGAATAAGTATATGCAAAAAAAAAGACGTTGTTGTGTGACATGCCAACGGCAATCACTTTGGTGGTAAAGCAATTTTATGGTCGACTATACACACTTATCTCGGCTACAAAATGAAATTAAAGAATCGCCCCTTTTGGGCATGTTACGATCACAAATCTATTTATAAAAACCATGTGCGCGTTTAAAATAAACAGGAAGACATCGGGTAAAAATTCGTGTATGGTTTAGGAATAATACAATACAATTTTAGGGTAAAGGAATGAAGTATTATAATCCAATATACTCCTAGTTAAATATATTAATTGTCGTTTGTGTGAAAGGTTACTGCGGTATTTTATAAATTTCTCGGCTTTGTAAAATAATGCCACGACAACAGAGATTTACCATGACAACCATTAATCAGATTAGATTAGATTTTAATTAGAACGCTTTATTCAATTATTAATAATAATTCAATTATTTGTAAGTCGACATTTTACTAAAAAAAAGGTCGGAATGTTATGTTAAGCATTTTGTAAAAAAAAGCAATGCTGTGTTAATTATACCAACAAAAAGTTTTTGTCAACTTTTTTCCGGCGCTAAATCAATAGATAGTAATACAGATAGTAATATTTAAAAGTTAAGTACCCCCACACACACAAACACAGACACCCCCCCCCCCCACCACACACAAACACTCACAAACACACACACCCACTCACCCACCCACACACACCCACACACATACCCACACACACACACACACACACACACACACACACACACACACACACATACACACACAAACACACACACACACACACACACACACACACACACACACACACACACTCTCTCTCACACACACACACACACACACACACACACACACACACACACACTATTCATCATTTTTATTACCCATAACAATAATATTTGTGTCATTTGGCAGCTGAGAAAACGTTCCTGTCTAATAAGTTATTTTGCTGACAAATTGGAAATATCTGCTGCCCATAAGGTGCTGACAATTAGTTATTTTATCTAATCAATTTGTACAATATCGGTTTAATTACCTATGTAAATCTTCGGTGGTAAACGTTTTTAAATTAAAACGAAATATCTGCTGCCCATAAGATGCTGACCAGTTAGTTATTTTACCTAATCAATTTGTACAATATCGGTGTTTACGCGCTGCAGCGTACTGGTGGCGCCATCTTTTGGCGGCGTTCGGAGCTACTGCAGGAACGAATGTATAAGATTGTAATTGTTGCTGTTTTACAACTTTTTTTTTTGTCAAAGAGGTCAAGGTTTTAAGATAATAGTGTTGTCCTTTGCCCGCAGAGCGGTTTTGCGACGTGACGCTGTACTGCTCGCCGAGTTTCGCGACGCAGGTGACCGACAAGGACCCGCTGCAGCCGCAACACATACGAGGGGTGTCGCTCAGGGCGCACAGGTGGGGTTCTAGTTTGAGGTGAAAACGTCCAGGAAATGTTCCAATTCTAAGGAAGTACTCCCGAGAACTTCCTGTCCTCAGCCTATGTACGTCCCACTGCTGGGCACAGGCCTTCCACATGGAGGATTACATGAGGAGTATGGGCCGTAACACCACCACGCTGGCCCAATGCGGGTTGGTGGGTAGAAACAGTCGCAATAGCGACCGGGACCAACGGCTTAACGTGCCTTCCGAAGCACGGAGGAGCTCGAGATCACAATGTTTTGGTCACCCATCCACGGCCTTACTATGGCGAAGGTAGCTTTGTTTTTAATCGAAAGCCAAAGCGTACGCCACCGAGCTCCTCCAAAACTGTAAGAGTTTTAGAGGGGATGTAAAAAGAGGGAAAATACCAAAAAATGTTTGTTTCAATTTTTTTATTTCTCTGTCTGCTTGTCTGTTTGTCCGGTCTTTTATAGATTTTTTTTTATATTGTCCTGGTAATTTAAACCGTATTGTTCCCCACAGAGTGGTGCTAGCAGCATGCTCGGAGCTGCTCGGCGCGCTGCTCGCATCGCACGAGGCGCACGGCGAGCCGGTGCTCGTCATCGACGGCGCCGAGCCGCGGCATCTGAAGGCGCTGCTGGACTACATGTACACGGGGGAGATGAATGTACACCATGTAAGTAGCCTCCGAAGTATACCAACATAATATTGGGTCCTTACCTATGAAATTGGTGTTTTTTTTCTCTCTTAGTATTTTGTCTGTAACTATTAAGATTCGGAGTATTCCTAAAGAATAATTACCTCGTCTAAAAATATACTATATTTTTGAGCTCTTTTGATTTGTTTTGATAATTTGTTGTAAGTTTAATTGTGTTAAAATTGGACACGGAGACAACTCTTTTTAAGTGCCTCCCGAATACATCATTTTATTTGCATTCACTTAAAAACGATAAATAATTTTTATGAAGTGTGATATTACACATATTGCTAAAGCTTGTCTAATGATACATGCCAAATATTATTATCTCTGGATTTGTCGTTGTGAAGAAAACTGATAAAATGTTAGTATGGAAAATGCAGAATTTCCCAAAATCTCCATACAAAACACCAATTTCATAGGTAAGGACCTAATATTAATTTAAATTTCCATATTCAATACCGTTTATTCAATTCAGATGCGTCTTCGCACATGCTTATGAACGTCGAAAGCATATTACAAATATTTTCACAAAAATCCGTTCACAAAACTACTTACCATCAAGTTTCTATCCTCGCTTTAAATCAACATTGTTGTTTTTTTAAATTTCATAAACTAAAAACGTCATGGAAGATTTAGAAGTAAAAAATATATATATATATCTGAGCTATACATTCTGCATTAACCACTAGATCAGAGAGGCGGTATTGAAAATAAATTCTTAACTCAAAGTCATTTAATCAAATTGGTAGGTATCATCAAATACACTTTTGACAAGTCAAAACAAAATAAATTACAATTATCCTAAAATTGACAATACCACTACTTTTTTTTCGGCCTGTTCACTACCGGGAGGCCTTGTCTAGAGAAGATACAGGCAAAAAACTCTGCAAGGGTTCCATCCTCCCTTTACATCAATATGTTCTACAACCTAATAAAATTTACGTGTATTATACAATACCCTTAGTCACAAAAGTCCAAATTGAATTGGAAGGAAAATATATAAGTGATTGTAATAACTATACTTAAGTAGTTAATAACTCTTCAACATAAAGACAGTAAAAGTGTAATATTATTCTGGTGTTCCAGTCCCAGCTGGCAGGGCTGCTGAAGACAGCGGAGGAGCTCCGCATCAAGGGGCTGACAGACATACGGTGGAACAACAAGGACGAGCCGCCCGACTGCGACCCTGGTACGTTATGTGACATCTATGTGACGTGGTGGACCCGGAAATAAATAAAAAGGCCTTGTGGTCACTTAGGGGTATATTTATATATAAAAACTAAGGCACTCTGAAACAAATTTAAAAGGTAAATCATGAAACTTTGAACATTAAAACTAAGAGATAATTATAAAAGTACAATACAACAATAGTGCCTTCGGTAAGGTTATTTAGAACTTATGAAACTGCTTACATAAAATCAGTGCATAAAACAAATATAAATAATAATAATAAAACTGCGCATATACTTTTATTCAAATAATAAAGTCCGGGCATTTTCCGGGATCGAAAGTTGGAGACAGAACAGGCAGACAGATTGTTCGTTTTTTTTGTGTTGTAAAATTCTCCCATGTAGGGAACGAGGCCCATACTGCCAAGTCTTCGGTATATATTTCTTCAGTATTTGCATTACCACGATAAAAACTCATCACTTTTCACACCACTTGACGCTTATTTCGATTATCCTCCACATTGCACATCATCTCAGACACTTATTACACAAAACTACACTGATTTTCCGTAACAATATCCACTCCGAAACAATATTACAACTATCGAAATAAAATTCACCATTAGTAAAATGCCGCCAAACTATCCTTATTTTCCTTTTTTTTAATTCTCTCTGTAGGGAAGGCAAAGGGAACGGCCCATACAGCCAAGTCTTCAGTATACATTTCTTCAGTAGTTTGCATTGAAATGCTAGTGTAATGCATTTCAATGCATCTTGGGAGAGTTTGGCGTCAAACGATCGATGGTAGACACTGTGGTGTTACTTCGATGAGGTGGATTACCACGATAAAAATCCCATCGTTTTTCACACCACTCGACGATTATTTCAATGATTCTCCATATTGCTCTTCATTGTTGACACTTATTACACAGAACTACACTGATTTTACGCAACAAGATCCACTCCGAAACAATATTACAATCACTGAAACAAAAATCACGTCCGCCATAGTTGAATGACGCCAAAACCCCCCGTTTTTTTAACAAAAAAAAAGGGAAATGGCCAGAGGAGAACGCAATATCAGCAAAGAGTCGCTAATACTCGTATAGCGCCAGGTTACAACTATTTTACCTATGTTAAGTCTGGAAAATATTGTAAATGTCAACTAATATTGGGTCAACTAATATTGGGTTCAGAAAGAATCAACAAGCTAGCAATACTAGCTAACATCATAAATAACAAGATTTGTTCTACGATCATTTATTTAATTTTACACATTTTACTTTTATACAAAAATAAATATTGGGTCCTAACCTATGAAATTGGTGTTTTTATTCTGTCTTAGCGATTTGTCCGTAACTATTAAGTTTCAGAACATTCTTATAAAATCATTGCCTCTTCTAAAAATAGACCATACATTTGAGCTCGTATTATTTAATTTGATAATTTTTTGTAAGTTTAATTGTGTTAAAATTAGACACAAAGACAATTATTATTAACTGCCTCCCGATTACATCATTTGATTTGGATTAACATAAAAACGATGAATAATTTTTATCGTGTTCACACACATATTGCTAAAGCTTGTCTAATGATACATGCCAAATATTATTATCTCTGGATTTGTCGTTGTAAAGAAAACTGATAAAATGTTAGTATGTAAAATGCAGACATCCCCAAAATCTCCATACAAAACACCAATTTCCTAATATCAATTTCTGAATGTTCCTAACTCTGTGTGCATCGCGCGCGAGCGCGTGTCGCCTCTTCGTATAAACGGAACATAGACTTACAAATGTCACGACGATACGTAATAAGCTTGTAAAATCATTTTAAATTAATGTTTTGATTAATGTTACAACAAATGTTTTAAGATGTTAGCTATAGTACGTTTCAATCCATTAGTTTCCAAAAAAGTAAACAAAGAGCTGATTTACCGAATTTGTAATTCAATAATCACACTTTTGACATGGACATTGGCACGTAATAGTACATTATGGTACAAGTGTGTAATGTTGGTGATTACCGCTGAGGCGCATTGAGGCCCGAGCCGTCAGGCGAGGGTCTTAAGGAGCCGAGGACGGTAATCATCAATACACACGTGTATCATACAACGTTTTTCAACACACTTCTGAATAAAATAATACTTAAATAAAAAACCATCTTACATAGTAGATAAAAAGTTTATTTAGAGAAACAATTAGTAAATGTGCAGTTAGTAAAATTATAATTAACTATTTTTTCCTTTGAGTTTTCTGGAAGTAAACTTTCCATAACGTTCTGGGCTTCACATCCTATATCGGGCGGTGTACAACATAAATCATTTTCTTCATAAATTGTATTTGCAGACATCTTAATTAATAACTAACTAAATAACTTCAAAAGAGAAAACGAGACGAGTTGTGAAAAATGTTTCGTAATGGCGGGAAAAATTAATCAGTTTTCCTATGCGCGCGCACCGGCCATAGACTAAAAAATGAGGTCTCTTTTTTTTGGGCTTTTCGCGGATAGCTTTTTAGCGCAAATGTAACCGTAACTCAACCAATAATATTAAAAAAAACTATTACTCACTCGTGAATAATAGTAATGAAAAAGTCACAGTTTGATTATAGGTGTCATTATGTGCCTAATTGCCATGGGATTAGAGCCACTTTATAAGGAAGTGTGTTGAAAATATAATTAACGGTAACAATTGCTGTCCGTTTCAATTGATTTCAATTACCTACAGTCATTACAAAACATTTTTGAGATGACACATTACCTTTGTTTTGTTTACCTTTTTCGCAACTTGGATTGAAACGTATGATACCTAGTCTTGCGAGGTTATTGATTCAATAAAAATTAACCTATATAAAGTAAGGGAGAGAGAGAGAGATAGAGAGAAAATGATCACGTCATTAGGAATGTTATGGTATGTTTGTGTAACATATAGAGGAGTATGTGAAACACCAACTCGCTGACTCAATTGATTGGTAGAATCGGTTGCATTAGCGACCGGGATCAACGGCTTAAGGTTCCTTTCTCTTCCGAAGTACGGAGCAAGGAAGCAAGAAAAAAGGGTTCCTCTAAGGGTTAGTTAGAGACTAGGCAAAAGCACCACAAAAGCAGTCCGCTGCCATAGTCCGCGCTTCACCAAGCACCGACCGCGCACGTTCACAGCGTGACAGGTGGTGAGCCAGTCGCCGCTATAAGCTATTAAGCTATACATGTTTCTTGGAAATGCCATCGTTTGGATTAAGTAGCGCGCTTGTCTAAAAAATAATAATAATAGATACAACTTGTAAATCCATCATTCCATCAGAACTCGTGACTGCCGTAGCAACCAACGACCTACACCCGGAATCGAAGAACCACGAACCCGACACGCAGCCAGTCGCGAAGCAACCAGACCCGAAACCGGCAGAAGCGAAGCAGCCAGACCCGAAGCAGGCCCCGAAGCCAGAACCGATGCAGGAGTCTCCGAAGCGTGTGTCGCCGAAGCCTGTGTCGCCGAACCTCGACCCGTTGGACTTGAATGTGGTGAAGACAGATATGGATATTGGAGAGACGGAGATACAGGAAAAGTTTAGTCTGAATGGTGAGTTTTTAGATTTATTAATCTTTCTAGAAAGATAATAAATAATGAGTCTATTCATATATTGGGTCTCTCTCTTAGTATTTTGTCTGTAACTATTAAGATTCAGAGTATTCCTAAAAAATAATTGCCTCGTCTAAAAATAGACTATATTTTTGAGCTCTTTTGATTTGTTTTGATAATTTGTTGTAAGTT
Organism: Parapoynx stratiotata; assembly: GCA_910589355.1. Lineage (NCBI taxonomy): Eukaryota > Metazoa > Arthropoda > Insecta > Lepidoptera > Crambidae > Parapoynx > Parapoynx stratiotata. Next base: position 4,631,240 of record OU342485.1, on the reverse strand, counting down.
TAATTGTGTTAAAATTGGACACGGAGACAACTCTTTTTGAGTGCCTCCCGAATACATCATTTTATTTGCATTCACTTAAAAACGATAAATAATTTTTATGAAGTGTGATATTACACATATTACTAAAGCTTGTCTAATGATAGATGCCAAATATTACTATCTTTGGATTTGTCGTTGTTAGGAAACAGAAAAAAAAATTTAGTATGGAAAATGCAGAATTCCCCAAAATCTCCATACAAAACACCAATTTCTAAGGACCTAATAATAAAACTGTAGAGGTCGAATTTCTGTACATAGAAGAAAAATGCTTAAAATCAATTCAGGGGGATGAAAAAATAGGGAAAATATCAAAAAACTTGACAAAATGGTGTGTTCCCGTTAAGGTTCCAATTCTTGTCCTTTAGTTGTAGGATATACGTTGACGATATGTTGACTGTATTTTGTAATAAGTGTCACATAATATTATATACACATTTTATTATTAATTATAACCAAATGAAAGATAAATTACACATTAGGATAGAACTTTGCGCTGGACGAATTTTATAATTTTTATGTTTTGGATCCCACAACGACCTATTTGCAGAATTTCTAGAATTGTAATGAATTTCTCATTAGTCTGCTCTACAGACAGTTGTTGAATGTCGAAAGCATATAGAGGTTCGCTCCCGGCGCACAATGGCAAAAACGTGGTGTGGCCACGTTAAGTCTTTGATGTACCGCCACTCGAGTTAACGCCTAATCGGAAATGGCATTATTAATGTCGGTATCAAGAATTTTGTACTCTATATGGATGCCAAACTCCCATACAATAGCATGAGGCAATGTTCTGTCTCGATCAGAAGGTATTCCCTCTCATTCTATCACTATTTATGAATGAAGGCTATCCTTGGGATATCCTCTTCCTCTCTTTCTATCCATAGTTTCTGTCTCATCTGTCATATTTACGCCATTTTGACACCTAGACTGAAAATTGTTACAAATTTTTGTAATTCAATATTTGAAATAAAAAATTTTAAAACTGGTGATGACGTGCGTTGTTTAATGTTGTGTAAATGAGTGATATCCTGCATGTACCTTACCATTTCACAGGTGAGTCAAAAATCACATATTAAATGAGAGTATTTGTTTGAGAAATTTGTGTGTATATTTGTGTTACGTCATTAGTAGTAATAGAAAGCTTTACTACGAAATGACAAACTCATTCATTAAAGTGATAGAATGAGAGGGAACACCTACTGATCGAGACAGAACATTGCCTCATGCTATTGTATGGGAGTTTGGCATCCATCATACAGTACAAAATTCTTGATCAGTATAAAATTATTGCAGTAAGTCGTGGCCACACTAACGTCCATTACTGCGTTAATTAACGGCGTTAGCAAACTATAAAAATGTACCTGTAACCTTTTTAAAATTCTTAACTTAAACCTTTCACAGGAGGACCCCCACCGCTAATCAAAATACCAGTGAAAGAGAAAATCCTACCGAAGAGAGAGACGACGAATTCGTAAGTACCTACCTACTATCTTGGGCTATCCATTGATTGGAGTAAGTAGAGCTATTTAGATTCATTGACCGCAAACATTGATGTATATTAGGAATTCCTCGGGATTTCAATTAATACTCCGGGATTCGATTATTATAATCCTTTTTATCAATTAGTATAAAAAATGGTAATTTTTGTTTCAATATGTAAATTATTGTTTGAACGTGTTGGTAATTTTGCTTAAGATATAATTGTAGTTAAATATTTTTTTCAATTATGCTTCTGGAACAAATAATAATTTTTATGATATATTCTTTTACAATTATTGAATCAAATTGTTGAAATGATTCTTGATTCTTGTATAAATGTAGTTAATTGTTTCATATCCATATTATTCTATCATATGGCCAGTACATCTCTACCTACTCCGATCACTGGGCCCATTGCATTGATGATTATCCTTGTGTTAGGCCTATGCCCAGCAGTGGGCGCGAGGTAGAACTAAACTCACACTTACAGCTTTGTCGAGTATTGATAAACAATTAATATATAGTAATATGAAAGCTCAGGGCTTTGGCTTTCTACTGGTTTTTTTTAATGAATAAACAAACTCCCAAGACAAGGTAGCTAACATCTTAAATTAAAAATGATTTTACAAACTTATCATGTACTGTCGTGACATTAGTAAGTCTATGTGCCGTTCACTCGGAGAGGCGACGCGCGACGCCCACGCGCGCGTTTCGCACAGAGCTTAGAACATTCAGAAATGTATTTTTATTTTGTATGAAAGTAAATTTTTCAAAGAAGTCGTAGTCGTAGTAGTCGTAGACCGAATGTTATTATTTATGATGTTAAATTCGCTACAATGCAAATTCGCAAAAATGCTACATTCGCCATGGATGCATGACCAAATCTTTGTAATCTCGAGCCCGGTCGCTATTACAGCCGTTTAGAGATGGGTAATCTCGGCTCCGCGGAGTGATTCAAATCACTAAATCCGAGTCCCCTAACGGAGTCGACTCCGCTTATCGACTCTTCGACTCCTTTGCATCCCTCAAACCAAATCACTCCGGACTCGTTAATTGAAAAACAAATTCAACGGTCTAAAGGATTTGCGAATCTTTTGGTACTAAAAACTCCAGATTAGACCTATATAATATTTGAAATTAGTCATCATTTTATAAGCTTTTATTTATTTTCACCTGTCTCGTTTCCGTTGTCTGGCGGTTTTTTAATTAATTTTTACAAATCAAATTTGATCCACATGACCGCATCCCCTTGTCCGATGCGACTCCGGCACCGATTCGGAGTTAATGAATCCTTAGACTAGACTAGGTTCGGCTCCATTCCGCGTAGAACACTCGCTAACGGCGCCGGCGTTCTCTGGAACTGAGTCCGAGTTATTAAACCCTCGGAGTCGATAAGATTTCAAAGGAGTCAATAAGGAATCAAAACCGCTTGTGGAGTCGACTCATTTCAATCTTCAAGTCCGGACTTACCCAACTCTACAGCCGTTTCTGCCCACCAATTCGCATTGGGCCACCGTGGTGGTGCTTTGGCTCATATTCCCAAGTGTTTCTCCCAGAAGGAGGGCCTGTGCCCAGCGGTAGGACGTATAGAGGCTGATGAGAAACACGTATTACCCAAGACATACATACATATAATCACGACTATTATTTCCTAAAGGTTAGTCAGAGACTAGGCAAAGGTACCGCAGAAGCAGTTCACTGCCATAGTCCGCGGTTCACCAAGCAGTGACTGCACTCGGCGTAACAGGTGGTGAGCCCGTCGCCGATACAAGCTACGGAAGGTTGTGCAGTTTTAATGCCCAAAGGAAATAAATTTCACCTAAAATATCGTAAACAAGTGACACCTAAAGGTTAGGGTTGTTGGTGAAATCGGGCATAAGGCCATTAGTCGCCTTTTACGACACCCATAGGAAGAGATGAGTTGGTAGTTCTTTTAATGAGCCGCTATCACAAGGCTCTCACCAACCCAAGAATCCCCAACCACCCAACCCACCCAAGAAGCTGTCAAAATATTTCAAAGTGTAATGCTCATTAGTCGCCTTTTACGACACCCATAGGAAGAGATGAGTTGGTAGTTCTTTTAATGAGCCGCTATCACAAGGCTCTCACCAACCCAAGAATCCCCAACCACCCAACCCACCCAAGAAGCTGTCAAAATATTTCAAAGTGTAATGCTCATTAGTCGCCTTTTACGACACCCATAGGAAGAGATGAGTTGGTAGTTCTTTTAATGAGCTGCTATCACAAGGCTCTCACCAACCCAAGAATCCCCAACCACCCAACCCACCCAAGAAGCTGTCAAAATATTTCAAAGTGTAATGCTCATTAGTCGCCTTTTACGACACCCATAGGAAGAGATGAGTTGGTAGTTCTTTTAATGAGCCGCTATCACAAGGCTCTCACCAACCCAAGAATCCCCAACCTCCCAACCCACCCAAGAAGCTGTCAAAATATTTCAAAGTGTAATGCTCATTAGTCGCCTTTTACGACACCCATAGGAAGAGATGAGTTGGTAGTTCTTTTAATGAGCTGCTATCACAAGGCTCTCACCAACCCAAGAATCCCCAACCACCCAACCCACCCAAGAAGCTGTCAAAATATTTCAAAGTGTAATGCTCATTAGTCGCCTTTTACGACACCCATAGGAAGAGATGAGTTGGTAGTTCTTTTAATGAGCCGCTATCACAAGGCTCCCACCAACCCAAGAATCCCCAACCACCCAACCCACCCAAAAATCTGTTAAAATATTTCAAAGTGTAATGTTTCCTTGGCAGTGACCCACCAAGCCCAAAGCGGCAGAGGCTGACGAGCGGCACCGAACACATAGACGAAGACTCCGCCTCTCAATCGATACCGTGAGTATAAAACATAACATAATATCCTTAAAAAGGTGGGTGAAAATAGATTGCATGTGGCCGAAATGCGTATGTTAAGATGGATGTGTGGGTGACGAGGATTGATAGAATGAGTACATCAGGGGATGCCTGACAGTTGCTCCAGTGATAGAGAAGTTGAGAGAAAAGCGGCTGTCGTGGTGTGGACATGTTTTGAGAAGAGAGAATGAGCTTGTAACGAGAAGAGTTATGAATATGAGAGTGGATCGTAATGCAGAGAGAGGAAGACCGAAGAAGACATGGATAGATTGTGTGAATGAGGACAAAGCTAGGATGGGAGTGAATGTTGATATGGCGTGTGGTAGGGGAGAGTGGAGGAAAAGGGGTTCCCTATCTGTTTGCATAAAATTTTCAATCATAATACGAATTGGCATAATGGAATCTACATTAAATATACTTACGCATAATTGATTTTGGCATAAAATTTTGTGCAAAATTATTTACGCATAATTGGCATAACCATCTAAAGGCATAATAAACTATTCGCATACAATTTTAGAAATAGTTATCAATAAAAAGTATCGATCCTGGCGCTTTACCGGCCGCAGCCGCGGCAGGCTCGCTCGGCTTGCGCGTTGAGTGCACAGTTCTACCTAACACTCCTCCCGTCGTCGTTCCTAATCAACTTTACATAATGCCGTAAACCATTATGCGAAATAAATATTGTGCCAAAAGAAAATTATACCAAAGTATATTATGAGTTAAAAAATTATGACAAAAAAGAAAACACAAGGAGAAAAACACGATGCGCCGAAACTGACAAAATTGAAGAACTGACAAGCAATGATGAAGATCCTTGGTATACAGATATAGCAATTCACAGCTTTAAAAAATTACTAATCCAATTATGACAAATATTGAATATTTAGCAGATTCACACTCAGTTGCACAAATACTTTTTAAGGACGACATTTGTTAATGAGACATTAAAACTTTAAAGTTCATTAATTAAAGTTGGAACACAAAACAGTTCTAGCTAATGTCTCTTTAGCATTGACAGGGTGCTAATGTCGTTTTGTGCAACGTAAAACTACGCTAAGGTGCTCTTTTGACACTTCAATAAATAAATTTAATGGAGCATTAGAGATAATGCTGACATTAAATTTTAAAGTTCGTTTCTGCAACTGGGTGTTAGCCCCTTGCATAAAAAATATTTAAGGGCGTCTTGGAAATTTAAATTTAAATCGAGATTGAAAACTAGATTTAGTAATTTTTTGACAATTATAGTACTCGTATGGGTAAAGTGTCAAAAAATGATAAGGCCGAGTTTTAAGCTAGTTTTAAATCTCGATTTTGTCAAATCTAGAATTAGCTATATTGGGTCCTTACCTATGAAATTGGTGTTTTTTTTCTCTCTTAGTATTTTGTCTGTAACTATTCGGGAGGCACTCTTTTTGAGTGCCTCCCGAATACATCATTTTATTCGCATTCACTTAAAAACGATAAATAATTTTTATGAAGTGTGATATTACACATATAACTAAAGCTTGTCTAATGATACATGCCAAATATTATTATCTTTGGAATTGTCGTTGTGAAGAAATAGTAAAACAATTTTAGTATGGAAAATGCAGAATTCCCCAAAATCTCCATACAAAACTCCAATTTCATAAGTAAGGACCTAATATTAAAATGGCCGATTATTCTATAGGACTTAAGCACACTAAAGTTCACTGCAAGTACTTATTAGCATTTTATGTTTTTTTTTTCTTAATTTAATTAGTTTTTCTTGGACTTAGAAGTGCACAACCATCCGATAGCTTATAGCGACGACGGGCTCACCACCTGTCACGCTGAGTGCAGTCACTGCGTGAAGCGCGGACTATGGCAGTGGACTGCTTTTGCGGTGCTTTTGCCTAGTCTCTGACTAACCCTTAGGGGGTAATAGTCGTGATTATATCTATGTATGTATGTATGTTAAATTATTTCTATGAAATTAATGTGTTTACTATTTTGTTACAGGGAAAAAGATGCAGAATGGCAACACGGAAACATGGTGCGTATGAAACATAAATGATTGTATTCTTGGTACAGTCAGCGTCATATAGAATGTAGCACTCAAAATCATTAAATACTTACAAAATATAAAGTGCGTGCTTCATCCTCAGCCAATATACGTCCCACTGCTGGGCTTCCTTATGGAGAAGCACGTGAGGAGTATGGGCCGTAACACCACCACGATGGCCCAATGCGGGTTGGTGGGTACAAACGGCCACAATAGCAATCGGGACCAACGGCTCAACGTGCCTTCCGAAGCACGGAGGAGCTCGAGATCACAAAGTTTTGGTCACCCATCCACGGCCTGACCATGGCGAAGGTAGCTTTGTTTTCGATGGATGCCAAAGCGCACTAACCACTACGCCACCGAGCTCCTTAGTGTTGCACCAGTCAAATAATTAGAAACATTTATTTTTAAATCGTGGTTTTCACAGGGCGAGAATTTCTAAGACTCGTCATTGCTTACTGAAAAGAAATTCACAATCGTGACACAGATTATATAAAACTGATACTTAATAAAGATATTTGTCGGTATTTGTATTGTATTTGTATTCAAAAGCACAGCCAAGCCGTTCAAATTATTATTTATTTCGGTAGGTCGTCACGCCACTTGTTGTACACCGGAGAACCTAAAGTACTCAAAAGTATGGAATACCTATACTATAAAACAGAAATTTATTTGAAATGCTTTGATAATTATGTTAGAAGATTTTTTTATTGCTATTCGGTTTCGTCAATTTTTGTTGTAAAATTATCTTTTTTTTTTTTTTTTTTTGTAAAATTCTCCCGTAGGGAAGGCAAAGGGAACGAAGCCCATACAGCCATGTCTGCAATATATATATATCTTCAATAGCATTGAAATGCTAGTGTAATGCATTTTAATGCATCTTGGGAGAGTTTGGCGTCAAACGATCGATGGCAGACACTGTGGTGCTACTTGGATGAGGTGGATTACCACGATAAAAAACTCATCACTTTTCACACCACTTGACGTTTATTTCGATAATCCTCCATATTGCACATCATCACAGACACTTATTACACAAAATTACACAGATTTTACGTAACAATATCCACTCCGTACAATATTACAATCATCGAAATAAAAATCACGTCCGCCGTAGTTAAATGCCGCCAAAAACTCCTTTTTTTTTTTGTAAAATTCTCCCATGGGATGGCAAAGGGAACGAAGCCCATACAGCCAAGTCTTCAGTATTTTATTTCTTTAGTAACTTGCATTGAAATGCTAGTGTAATGCATTTCAATGCATCTTGGGAGAGTTTGGCGTCAAACTATCGATGGCAGACTCTGTGGTGTTACTTCGATAAGGTACCACGATAAAAATCTCATCATTTTTTACACCACTTGACGAATATTTCAATGATCCTCTATATTGCTCATCATTATTGACACTTATTACACAAATTACACTGATTTTACATAACAAGATCCACTCCGAACAATATTATAATCACTAAAATAAAAATCACGTCCGCCATAGTTGAATGCCGCCAAAAACTCCACTCTCTTTTATTTTTTCAATATTCAGTTTTACGGCTCTGGTTGCAGGACCTTTTGAGCCACACGTTAACAGTAGAATATTTTTCTTCAGTAGTTTGCATTGAAATGCTAGTGTAATGCATTTCAATGCATCTCGGGAGAGTTTTCCGTCAAACAATCGATGGTAGACACTGTGGTGTTACTTCGATGAGGTGGATTACCACGATAAAAATCTCATCGTTTTTCACACCACGTGACGATTATTTCAATGATCCTCCATATTGCTCATCATTATTGACACTTATTACACAAAACTATACTGATTTTATGCAACAAGATCCAATTCAAAACAATAAAACAATCACTGAAATAAAAATCAAGTCCGCCATAGTTAAATGCCGCCAAAAACCCTCTGTAAAATTCTCCCATGTAGGAAAGGCAAAGGGAACGGAGCCCATACAGCCAAGTCTCCAGTATATATTTCTTCAGTATTTGCATTGAAATGCTAGTGTAATGCATCTCAATGCATTTTGGGAGAGTTTGGCGTCAAATAGTCCATGGCAGACACTGTGGTGCTACTTCGATGAGGTGGATTACCACGATAAAAATCTCATCGTTTTTCACACCACTTGACGGTTATTTCGATAATCCTTCACATTGCTCATCATCACAGACACTTATATTAGACAAAACTACACTGATTTTACGTAACAACATCCACTCCGAACAATATAACAATCATTGAAATAAAAATCACGTCCGCCATCGTCAAATGCCGCCAAAAACTCCGTTTTCCCTCAATTAAACAAATAATTTAAAAGCCAGTGCATAGCAAAGAGAATAAGTTTTGTAATAAATTAATTAAGAGCACTAAAAAGGCGACGTTGCCAACTCAGAATGAAATGGAATACTTTTGAAATTTGACAATCACCGAGAAAAGTACCTAATTGTCATTGATCGTTTCGTCTCTTTCGTTAAGTGCTTGCATCCGGATTGGCAACATCGCATTTCTATAGGTTTTTGTTTTTAACATAACCAAGGGCGCATTTTGAGCGGGCTGGCAACGCCTAACGTTGAATTTTGACAATCATCGAGAAGAGTGCCAACTTGTCAGTGATCGTTTCGTCTCTTTCGTGCATTGTGCATTCTGTGCGGGTTGGCAACTTCTCATTTATGAGATTAATCAATGCATAATTTTTTTTTTGTGGGAGCATTACGTCTTGCTTGTTATTGTTAGGATGTCAAGTATTATAGATTTTATCGAAGATAAAATTAATTAGTAATCTTTATTCTTCAATATTTTTACTATTTATTTATCGATCTTTGTGATTGGTTATAAATTTTTGCTAATTAAGTTAAGTACAATTTTCATCGGAACTGGCGCTGTAAGAAAGATTTAGAAAAACTCATAAATGTTATCTTGATCGAACGAACAAAATATTAATCTTTCGATTATATTTTGATTTTTTTAATTAACTATTAAGACAGCGTTGCGTGAGGTTTTCGTTACTAACTTGTTTGTTATATAACTGGTTGATGGTTAGAAAGAGGTTCGAAATGTTTGCTTGTGCTCTTAGACATGTGTGAACTATTCATTAAGTAAACAGAGAAACATTTAAGAATGGACTGTAACACCTATAAGTTAACCTAATGCAGATTAGTGGGGGTAGAAACGGTTGCGACCACAGACTAAGAAGAGATACTACGTATCAGACCGCTCACTACAGAACAAAAATTCTCGCTGCTCTGTGATTGGTTTTTAGTCTCACATGACAGTTCTTTTTTTTTAATCGGGTGTCATAATAATTATGCAAAGGAATACTCGATAATGTGCCGGCGTTACCTGTGGAATGGCTTATACCGTTTATACTTTATTTTTATTACTAAAAGAAAGGTAAGACATAAATGGTAAAGGTATAAAATTAAACACGTAAAGATTATTTATTATAGCATTTATTTTCAATTTGTTTGTGAATTTATAATATGCTTTTTTTACATCATAGGCAAATCTTTTCTTTTTTTTGTAGGCAGAAAATATAAATGCCCTTCACAATTTAGCTTATTTCAGTTATAACATATAATGCACAAGTTTATAATAGCAAATCACACAATCGCAGTAATGAAATAATCGAATCAAATGCATACATGGACAAAATCATATCTGTTATGAGATGACACAAATTTAGTTCCAAGTACGTTTGTTTCAGTTTCTACTGTACCAAAACTGCAACTGCACCATTATTATTACAGTCGATTTTTTTGGCAATCGAGTTGACGAGGCATGGAATGAATTGCCAGCAGATATAATATCAGCAGAAACTGTCAACCAATTTAAAAACAGACTAGATAAACACATAGCAAAAGAATAACAGGATACAGGCGACTATCAGTTGTTTCAACTGTCAGCTTGTTAATTAATAATAATTATTATTATTGTTATTTTTCCTTACTTATCCATTCATAAATATTTGTTCTCCCACTTGCGAGGCTTCTTATGCATCCATTGCATGCAACTATTCATTTTCTTTTTTTTTATCCAGCAGCGCAGTCCTGGGAATGTACATAAATTTTTTCTAGTAATTTGAATACTATTTTGGGATAACTCGGCTAATCTCAATCTTCATTTTCTTCATTGAATCTTCATTTCTGTGTACAAACAATGGAATTAAATTTATTGCTTATTCAGCAGGATCATCCTCACAATAAAGTCTCATTGTAGAATTTAATGGTTCTGGTGATCAAGTATGAATTAAATGGGCAATCAAAGCTGTGGCAGTATTGGTTCATTGCTTCTATAATTATAGGTTCTAACTTGAACAGAAAAGTCTATGATTGGATTTTTAACATTTTTATATTCTGACTTTCAAAGAACTGCCACAGCCTCATATAACTTTACAGTCACTATAAAAATTTTCCGTACCTACTGAATGTCCTTTATTTTCCTTAATTTTTTAAAGGCATCTTTCCAAAACCAATGATGATGTGATGTTTGGGTCACTGCTGTATGTAAAATTTTTCCTATTTTCGTTATTTTGTTTCCATGGGTTGCATCCGCATTCATACAAAAGTTCATCGGAGAACAGCACTTTCTCCTTAGTATTTTTAATGTGTTACTTATGGTTCTGCCATCTGCATAGTTAGCTGAAATTATAATGTTCATTAATTAATTACACTGATGGTTAAAAAAATATGGTAATAAAGAACAATTGAAATTAGAAGCATAATTATTTAACTTTATTTGTTGACTATTGTATTACTTACTAAACTCTTAAACTGTGTAGAAAAGTGGCAGAGACAGTTTTGTTGAAAACTTTTACACATATTTTCACCTGAAAATAAAAAAGCACTTATTAATATTAATCCTATGCCAATAAGCACAAAAATTAAATTAGAAAATGACACAAATGAAATTCAGTTCAAATTTATAAGTTTCTATTAATAAACCGTTGTATAGACAGTTCACAATCAGTTGAATTATGAACTTAAATAATTCTGTTAAAGCAATTAACCAACCTTCATCTTTTTTATTTTCTCCGGAACCACATGATTATCAGTCGGCTTCAGAAAAATTTACGATGTCTTTTCATTTTCATAATTTGCCATCTAGGTGCGTACTTTTATATTTTTATTGACGAAATAAAAGATATTTTAAAAACAAAAACATTGTTCACGGTATACAAATAAATCACAGATTAGAGAGAATACGTCTACAGAAATAAATATGGCCACCGCACCGCCAGACTGTTAAGATAAATATAACTAACTTCATCGTTATTGGCCGACTCCTTATCCAATCACAGCACATTATAAACGTCTGTTTCTATTAAAACAATATGGCGCTACCTCTAGCATTTCGTTCTATGAAGATTGACTGCCGTGGTTGCGACTGCGAATAGCGACCGGGACCATCGGCTTTACGTTCCGAAGCACGGAGAATCTTTAGTTCACAAAATTTTGGTCACCCATCCAAGGATTAACCGTGGCGAAAATAGCTTTGTTTTCAATATAGCTCTAGTGAAAGTATTATTTTTCTCTCTGTTGCCCAGCGTCTTTGCTATAATGATATTGACTGGTTCGAACTATTTAGGTAATATTAAGCTGAGTGTACTTTCATATTTAAGTTTTTAAAATAATGTGTTCAATTTAGGATTCATCATTCAAGTATAATGACATGAGTGTAGATTTATATTTTGGTGTGCGCAGGACATAACAGCCGAGCGCGTAGTAGGCTGGGGCGGTGGCGCTTGGTCCCGAGAGGCATCGGACGACGAATGGGCCGATGCGCCCACAGACATCGGGTCCTTCCTCCACACCCGGCTCCGGGTGGACGGGGATAATGGAACTGGTGAGTCATGGGGAGGTGGCATTTGGGCCCACCGCCTGTCGTTAACGGGGCATTCCTCCACATCCGTTGAAGGGTCGACGGTCGAAATGGTACTGGTGAGTCATGTGGGGCGGGGAGGTGGTGTTTGGTCCCGACCATCTGACATCGAGCCCTTCCTCTACATCCGCTTTAGGGTCGACGGGAACTTCGGCGCGTGTGGTGGGTGGTGGCGTTAAGGCCCACCGCCCTGCTGACATCCTCCACATGCGGCTCATGGTCGACGGGTATAACAGTGCTATTGAGACATGCTGTGGTGGGAAGGTGGCGTTTGGGCCTGACCGTCAGTCGACTAGTGATTCCATTGGTCCCAGGTAATAAGGGACAAGCCTATTGCCGCTACCGGATACTATAGTAAATTCATAACCGATTCCTAATTCAAACCAAAATTCTTACAGCGAGGACAGACGTTACTAACCACTAAATATAACCTAAGCAAGGATAATTATTTTTTTATTATCATCAACAATGATCGGAAAACCAGATGCATTATTAGCCAAAGAAAAACATGTTGACGATTGTTTAGGATTTTTAGTAATGGAGAAAGGCAGGGGTAGCCGAGTTGGTTTGGACTGGGCACTACTCGTTCGAGAGGCCCCGGGAATCGCGGGTTCGATCCAACCGCCGCCACCACTGAGTTTGAATAAAATTTATGTACAGCTAGTTCATTGTGAATATCGCTTGCCTCACATTGTGCCCGTGCATGGCAACAGGCTCGCCACCTGTTACATGGGACCTAACATATCTGGCGAAATGTGGGTGCTTAAAAACCTCTGCCTACCCCTTCGGGGAAAGAGGCGTGATGATATGTTTTGTATGTATGTAGAAAGAAATATATTATTTTCTAGTTTCATGTGGTAAATCTTCAAAATTAAATCTATTTGATTTTTCACAACATTCTTTATGAGTTGTGAATGTCAGAACTCATCACAATCTGTCCATCTGTCATTCACACAATCTATCCATCTCTTCTTCGGTCTTCCTATGCATTTGCATCCACTCCTCAGAGTAAACAGAACTGGAGTAGCCATTAGTCAATTTCTCAAACATTTTTTTCTGCCATTTCTTGCGGGGGGTGAGGTTACCACTACACTCAAAGCCAGCCGTTTTAACAAATGCACACATGCATAATTCGACATACAAATTTAAATTTCACGCACACACAAGCTTAAAATAGTCACGTGGGGTGTGCGTTTTGACAACGTCACAGCCGCACTCCCCACGAGACTAGCGCTCGAAATTTGAAATCGTAGAATTCTAAAACATGAAATAATGAAGTAAATAATCATGAAATCTTAAAAATTATAATTACAAATAAAAGGTGACACCATCTTTTAGCATACTCGATGTTTTCTATTTATTTTTACAACAAATAACAGCACAGGCAGGCATTTTTGCGGGAGCTCTGTTCGCCGCAACGTTTACAATGTTATGGCTGTCAAAATGGCGGCTCAACTAGTTTTATTAAACGTGCAAGCATCCGATGCTTGTGCATTTGGCAGAGGGGAATGTTAGACAAAGGCTACTCTAGTTCTGTTTACTCTGAGATCCACTTTCATATTCATAACTCTTCTCGTTACAAGCTCATTCTCTCTCCTCAAAACATGTCCACACCACGACAGCCGCTTTTCTCTCAACTTCTCTATCACTGGAGCAACTTTCAGGCAACCCCTGATTTACTCATTCCTCACTCTATTCTTCCTCGTCACACATCCATCTTAACTAGAGGTGAAAACATGCAGGAGATTTTCTAATTCTAAGGAAATATTACCGAAAACTTCCAAAACCTTCGGCAACTTTAGAAGTTTCCAAATTATTACATTTACTTAATATTAGGTAATAAAAAATATTATAGAAATATTACATTAATTAAGTTAAATAATATGATACTTTCATAGGTATCAATTTTAAAATTTGAAGATAAGGAAAATAAAACTACAATGAAGCGGCTTTTGTTTGATTTTGTTTAATGACTATAAAAAATAAGTAATTTGCAATATTTAGTATTTGGTTAACGTTCAAAGTAAAATTAGTAATGCTTATAGTATCCCCAGTTTATTAAGTCAATAATTAAATTTAAAACCTTCTAAAGTTGTTGGTAATATTGGAAGTTATGTATGCTTGCGGTAGTTGTCCTGAAATATTCTATAGTTTCGGAAATATTCCCAAAGTTATCATCTCTAATCTTAACATACGCATTTCGACCACGTGCAATCTATTTTCATCCATCTTTTTCTTAACCCAACATTGTGAATGCCAGAACTATTATAAAATTATATTTATCTACACTCATGTTATAATGTTCGAATTATGAACTCAGACTCGAACTCATAATGACATGCTTTTTAACACAGACGATTAAAACGAAAATTTTAAAATGGAAACTGTAACATAATGACCATTATGTAACAGGTAGGGCTCATTATGCAACACTTATTTTTCTTCAAAATGCTCAAAACTATGGCAACAATAAATAAAATTAATTAATTTTTGTTTTTTTCCTTGAATGAGTGTAGATAAAGTAGTGTACGTAACTGCACATAACTCGGTATTAAAACTAATCGCGTGATACTATTAAAAAACTCGCCAAGGCTCGGTTTTTTAAGACCTAGCTCGTGTTTTATTAACCTTTATTATGTGACAGTTCCATAAACTACTATTATTTATTTCAATGTTTTCGAATGTTCTTTAGATGAAGAGTCGAATGACAGTGCCGGCGGTGCGGCGTCCGTGGCATCGGCCGCTGCGTCGTCGTCCACCTCGACGGCCGACCGCGCAGAAGTCAACAAGGTGGAGTTGCCCAACCAGAGTAACAAAAGTAAGTCATTTATTTATGGGAAGTAATTAATTGGGCAGCCATTTAATCATTTGGTCAGCAAACAAATATTTTGTCAGCAAAACATAATATATTAAACAATTTGGCAGCAGTGAAAACATTTAAGTTGCTGCACAATTAGTTATTTTGCTGACAAATTGGAAATATCTGCTGCCCATCAGTTGCTGTCCAATTAGTTATTTTAGCTGAGCAATTGTATGTTTTCGCCCGAGTACACCAAATATGTCATAACAATCATGTACCATATTTCATGTGAAATAAAAAGTCTTTGTCTTTGTCTTTGTTTATGTATTGTATCTGTGAATATTTAAGGAAATAAGAAGCTGTTCTTTTCTTCATGTGTAATACAAATTCAAATTCATTTATTGCATAAATATGGGTACAAATTATTATTTCATGATCTCGAGAATGATACAGCGAATCTCCATATTTTACCTTTCGGTGTGCAAATTTTAAAATATATTAAATTATTACAATAAAACAAAAAAAAAGGAGAGTTTGGCGGCATTTGGCTAATGGCGGACGTGATTTTTATTTCGATGATTGTAATATTGTACGGAGTGGATATTGTTACGTAAAATCAGTGTCGTTTTGTGTAATAAGTGTCTGTGATGATGTGCAATATGGAGGATTATCGAAATAAGCGTCAAGTGGTGTGAAAAGTGATGAGTTTTTTATCGTGGTAATCCACTTCATCCAAATAGCACCACAGTGCTGCCATCGATCGTTTGACGTCAAACTCTCCCAAGATGCATTGAAATGCATTACACTAGCATTTCAATGCAAACTACTGAAGAAATATATACTGAAGACTTGGCGGTATGGGCTCCGTTCCCTTTGCCTACCTTACATGGGAGAACGTTACAACAAAAAAAAATCACATACATTGTAGCCTATCATTTAAATATTGGTCGACAGAATAATATGCTTTTTGTAGAAGTAATCTTTTAACATTTAACTTAAATTCACAAATGTCATATTCTTTTTTTTTAATATTCAGTTTTACGGCTCTGGTTGCAGGACCTTTTAATGTCATATTCCTTAATATTATTTGGTAAATGATTATATAAGCGCGGAGCCATACCAAAAATACTTTTGCTATACAAAGCACTTCTACTTGGTGGGTTACAAATATTGCGTACACATCTTTTACTTTTAGGGCGTATATGTGTTGTTAAATATTGGGTCCTTACCGATGAAATTGGTGTTTTTTTCTCTCTTAGTATTTTGTCTGTTACTATTAAGATTCAGAGTATTCCTAAAAAATAATTACCTCATCTAAAAATATACAATATTTTTGAGCTCTTTTGATTTTTTTGATAATTTGTTGTAAGTTTAATTGTGTTAAAATTGGACACGGAGACAACCCTTTTTAAGTGCCTCCCGAATACATCATTTTATTTGCATTCACTTGAAAACGATAAATAATTTTTAAGAAGTGTGATATCACACATATAGCTCAAGCTTGTCTAATGATACATGCCAAATATTATTATCTTTGGATTTGTCGTTGTGAAGAAAACTGAAAAAATTTTAGTATGGAAAATGCAGAGTTCCCCAAAATCTCCATACAAAACGCAAATTTCATAGGTAAGGACCATATATATCGTGTGTAGTAATACGTGTTGTTTGCGCAGTGCTGGGCAAGGCGGGGTGCGACCCGCGCTTCCCCGACGTGGTCAAACTCAGCGAGTACCTACAGCACGGCCGCCGCCCGCAGTTCTGGGAGGAGCACTACGTCAAAAGGGTATGTACCCCCCTACTCCCCCTTTGACAGGAAACCAGAAGGCCTAGCACGGGCCGGAGAGAAAAAGTCCCCAGAGACAAAAATCGTCATTGCCTCTCGCTTCTTCGTTCGGGCGGAAGCGAGAGGCAACGAGTAATTTTGTCTCCGGGTTAACTGTGCTAGCGGCACACGGCAAGAGGGTGTGGTTGGTGGTCTTATAACAGTAAATAAAAACCGAAGATGTAGTCACTTAATGTATATTGGGTCCTTACCTATGAAATTGGTGTTTTTATTCTGTCTTAGCAATTTGTCCGTAACTATTCAGTTTCAGAACATTGTTATAAAATAATCGCCTCTTCTAAAAATAGACCATATATTTGAGCTCGTATTATTTAATTTGATAATTTTTTGTAAGTTTAATTGTGTTGAAATTAGACACAAAGACGATTATTTTTAACTGCCTCCCGAATACATAATTTGATTTGCATTAACATAAAAACGATGAATAATTTTTATCAAGCGTGTTCACACACATATTGAAGGTCAAAATTTACTTTTTTTAAATATTGTAGTTTTATTACGTACATAAGTAAAATCATTTATAAAAATAATATAATATAATAATGAAAATTAGAGATTATAAACAATGAGAAGGAGACCGATGGTCAGTTTAAAACAAGAATTTTGTACTCTATGATGGATGCCGAACTCCCATACAATAACATGAGGCAATGTTTTGTCGCTGGTGTTCCCTCTCATTCTATCATTATTTATGAATAAAGGCTATCCGTGGGTAAATATGACAGGTGAGACAGAAACTATGGATAGAAAGAGAGGAAGCGGGTATCCCACGGAGAGCCTTCATTCATAAATAGTTATAGAATGAGAGGGAACACCTACTGATCGATGATCGAGACAGAACATTGCCTCATGTTATTGTATGGGAGTTTGGCATCCATCATAGCGTACAATTCTTGGTTTAAAAACAGAAACAAAGAGAAAATGGCCAGAGAAGAGCGCAATAACAGCAAAGAGTCGCTAATACTGAGATAGCGCCTCGTTACAAGGGTAGGTATCCCCCCTACATCTCCTATATGACGAACTCTGACGCACCTTGCAGTTGAACTTAAAATACCTACCTCTATACCTAAATTCTATTGGTCGATAAAAAATATATCTAATTAAACTATTCACAAACAATTCGGTGTATAAAAAAACGTAAAACTTTTCGTCGCATTGAATACCTCCTCCGTTTTTTGAAGTCGGCCGATCAACTAGTCCCATTTGAAGCAACTAAATGCTGCTTGTGATACTGATACTAGATGAAGGACAGATATATTTAATAGATGAACACATATAAATATCCTGCATATATATATAGATATATATAAAAACGTCCCGTCCCGTGTTGGTCCGGGACCTCAGAGTAAACAGAACTGGAGTAGTCTTTGTCTAACATTCCCCTCTGCCAAATGCACAAGCATCGGATGCTTGCACGTTTAATAAAACTAGTTGAGCCGCCATTTTGACAGCCATAACATTGTAAACGTTGCGGCGAACAGAGCTCCCGCAAAAATGCCTGCCTGTGCTGTTTTTTGTTGTAAAAATAAATAGAAAACATCGAGTATGCTAAAAGATGGTGTCACCTTTTATTTGTAATTATAATTTTTAAGATTTCATGATTATTTACTTCATTATTTCATGTTTTAGAATTCTACGATTTCAAATTTCGAGCGCTAGTCTCGTGGGGAGTGCGGCTGTGACGTTGTCAAAACGCACACCCCACGTGACTATTTTAAGCGTGTGTGTGCGTGAAATTTAAATTTGTGTGTCGAATTATGCATGTGTGCATTTGTAAAAACGTTGTGCGTTGTGCTGGCTTTGAGTGTAGTGGTAACCTCACCCCCCGCAAGAAATGGCAGAATAAAATGTTTGAGAAATTGACTAATGGCTACTCCAGTTCTGTTTACTCTGAGTCCGGGACACAAAAAGAATGTGCCAACTGCTTTGCTTGCCTAGCATGTCGTAAAAGGCGACTAAGGGCGTATTGAGTACTGGGTCTGTGATTGTAGGCGATGATTTTTCATCTGACCAAACCCAATTTTTGTATGACCAAATGTGGTCTTAAGGAACAAAGTGCTCCTTGCACTCAGCCTACCCCTTCGGGGATGGCAGGCGTGATTTTATGTATGTATGTATGTATATATAAACATCCAAGACAAATGCCTGAATTCAGAACCTCTCGAGATGGCGACGCCTTGAAACCGGTATAAAGACCACTCGACCACGGAGGTCGTCAATTTAGATATAATAATTGTTGGCATATATCATTAGACAAGCTTTAGCAATATGTGTGATATCACTTTTCATAAAAAAAAAATATCGTTTTTAAGTGAATGCAAATCAAATGATGTATTCGGGAGGCACTTAAAACGAGTTGTTTTCGTTTCTAATTTTAACACAATTAAACTTACAACAAATTATCAAAACAAATTCCAAGAGCTCAAAAATATGGTTTATTTGAGAGGAGGCGATTATTTTTAAGCTATTGCATAGCTTCTATCGCGGGCCTTGAGCGCGGGGACCGAATCCAGAAATTCCGTAACGAAAAAACCTCACGCTCCCCACTCCGATGCGCAAGGAGGGAGGAGGAGAGAGAGAGAGAGGGAGAGAGAGAGAGAGACTGACGTACGTTTTTCATACAAATTGACTTTCATAATCATGTTTTTCTTTATAATAATATTTATTATTGTCATATTATTATAAATAATTTAAAATAAATAAATAAAATTATAATTGCATAAGTTGATACAAAATGCTATGCAATAGCTTTACCGCGGCAGTCCCCGAGAGCCACACGTCTTTTTTTTAATAATATTCTGAAACTTAATAGTTCCAGACAAAATACTAAGCGAGAAAAAAACGGCAATTTCATAGGTAAAGATCTACTATATTTAATAGATAAATAATACATATCAATATCGACCTCTCGAGTTGGCGAGGCCTTGAGACCGGCATACATACCACTCGATCACGGTTGTCAATAAATAAATAAAGTAAATAAACCCGTGACCTTTCTTGTGACCACCAGGTGATGGAGGCGGTCCGTATGAAGGAGCTGGAGATGAAGCAAGCAGCAGAGATCCTCGGGGTGAGCTACGGCACGCTGTACGGGCGATACCGGGACGTCTACGGGTGCATCAACAGGCCGTACAGGTACACGCGCCTCTATCCCCGAAGGGGTATGCTGATAACCTACATTTCGACTGACTGCTCCATGAAATAGGGGGCGACCTTTTGCTATGCTCATACGTTCGCTATACGGCTTATTTCTCAAATAACAACATTTGTTCTAGTAGTTTCAATTATTCATTGATTAAAAAGGAGTTTGCAAGTTTTAAATGTACTGTCGTGACATTAGTAAGTCTATGTTTCGTTCGTACGGAAAGGCGGCTCGCGCGCAACGCACTCAGAGCTAATAACATTCAGAAATTGACATTTGTTTTTGTATGAAAGTGAAATGTGTCACATTATCAAAAGTCGTAGAACGAATGTTGTTTATGAGGTGAGCAAGACTAGTCTTGTAAGACAGGCCGTCCTTATGGAAAACACATGAAGAGTATGGGGCCGTAACACCACCACGCTGGCCCAATACCGGTTGGTAGAAACCGGACCCGGACCAACAGTTTAACGTGCGTCTGAAGCACGGAGGAGTTCGAGATCACAAAGTTTTGGTCACCCATCCAACGCCTGACCATGGCGAAGGTAGCTTAGGTATTGACATCGAAAACCATAGCGTACTAACTAATACACCGAGTTCGTCCTGATTGACAACCTAAATTAAGCAAAAATTTACAACCAATTATAAATTAATAGTAAATATCTTCAAACGTTCACACCTATCAACTATGTTAGACCAAACCTATTTTCAGAGTAACTTTTTAATATACATATAAAGTTTGAATTGTTTTTATATATGTCATTACTTTGTTTACTGTCTATCTGTCTGTCGAATTATACCACTGTGTGAACTCATAAGAGTATTTTTCTCACAAAATCTTTAGGAGGTTATGGGCCCAGGATTAAAAATGGATAGTTCGACATGCCGTGCCCCTACTAACGTGACCGTAAGTGAAAATTCTTTTGCGAAGTTGACTGGACGAGCCCACTATAACAGTATTATTCTCACAAAATCCTTAGAAAACTAGCCACATTTTAAGCAACTAATGCTGCTTGTGTTACGGACACTAGATGACGGATAAATATATAATGAATTATAAATTTCGTTATATAAATAAACTAGATTTTGTAGCGCGTTCTTTGACATGCTTCGAGAAGCAACGCCGAATGCAGACTGCCGCCACGCCGCCACGTGGTTAATCGAAGAGTCATTTTAAGCCACGGCCAGACAGACGCGGTGGCGGTGGCGGTACACCGCCTCCGCCACCGCGTCTTAGGTGTAGGGGAAAACAGCGCCCACTCACGGCAATATTTTGAACGATCAAATTGAAGCGCCCTCTGAATGTTGGAACGGGAACTAATGTTTAGGAATAAAATAACCTTGATATTCTAACCCCGCGTATAATAAAAAATTGTAACTCAAGAAAATCTGCATATTTTTACATTAATAATAATCTAAATATAAAATAAATAAATAAATATCTTCAGACCTTCACACCTATCAACTAACGCCATTTTAAGCAACTAATGCTGCTTGTGTTACGGATACTAGATGACGCGTAAATATATTTAATAGATAAATACATATAAATATTCAGAAAATATACAATACATATATAAACATCTAAGACTGGAGAACAAATGCCAGTATTCATCACCCAAACATTTGCCCCCACCGGGGATCGAACCCAGAACCTCTCTAGATGGCGACGCCTTGAAACCGGCGTACAGACCACACTACCACGGAGGTCGTCATTAATATAAACTCTTTATTCCACATAAACAAAAAAAAATACATATAAAAGCAGAAGTATACAAGGGAGGACTTATCTCTAATAGAGATATCTTCCAGTGATTAATAAATATATTAAAGGTCAGAAAAAATTATGCAACTTTTTTCACATTGAAAAGTTACTATTTTTGACATACACAGTGTTAGAACTTATGCAACGATAAAAAAAACAGTTAAATATTTAGACTTTCTGAAAAAAAGCCAGAAATAGTTTAATAGTGTCTGGAATTCCATTCCAACATATACTATATTTTTTCATATATATTTATTTATTTTCATTTTATTTATATTTTTTTTTTCACAAACCTATAGAATTACAAATATGTTGTGAAAAAATATTAATGACAAAATTTGTATATTACTTATTTATTATTTATATAACATATTTATTATAGTGGTTCTGTGCTGCAAATTATAATTCATCCTCACCATTGCATGTAATTTTGCCGCTTATTATTCTACTAGCTGCGCCCGCGACGTCGTTCGCGTGGCTATTAATTTAACGCCGATAAAAGTTTACGAAAAGTTTTTGTGTGTTTGTTAACACTGCATTGTTTTTTACAAAGTGTTCAACATTACATTCCTACCTCTTATAACAATAAAAAGTAAATATACAAAAGACAAAAATGATGCATTTTCAAACCTACCAATCTCAGACCGGTTCTGTTACCATAAATTATGAAGGGCAGGTAATAGAACAAGTAAACATGACTAGATTCCTAGATATAATAATTGACGAAAACCTTAGTTGGAAATTCCATGTAGAAACTGTATGTGAAAGACTTAAGTAGATTTGTGTTTGTCCTAAAAAAGCTCAGAGAAACAGTTTCTGTAGAGGTGGCTGTACAAGCCTATCACGCTTATGTGGTGTCCGTACTACACTATGGTCTTATAATATGGGGAAATTGTACCGACATTGAATTAGTGTTTAGAGCCCAAAAAAAATGTATTAGGGCTCTCTGCCGTGCAGATTATAGGGACTCATGTAGACCATTGTTCAAAAAAATGGGACTACTAACCCTTACGTGCTTATATATTAAACAGATATGTATATTCGTAAAAAAGAATCCTTATTATTTCTCAGAAAGACACGTAGTTGCAACTAAATTCCTAAGGAAACGACCTGCAAATATGCTGCAACGACCTGCATTTAGGTTGACATTGGTAAAGAAAAACGCGTTTCAAATGGCAATCCAGGTATTTAATTCAATGCCTGATGACTTAAGAGCTCTTGATGGCTCTCTATTTAATTCCAAACTCCATTCATGGCTCATGGAAAAGTCATTTTACTCGCTGACTGAATACTTCAGTAGACATACTATTATATAAATGGAAAAACTATTATTTTTAATTTTAATCCTAATTCAATTGTGTGTTAATAATATATATTTTATTTGACATCTTAAATGGTATAATGTTGCGTTTAATTACTTTTAAATTGTTTTGAATGACACATGTTTGAATTAATGAATTGTATAACTTTTTATTATAATATTTGCACGCTTTGTAATTATAAAGCAAATTTTAGTGAAACTCTCTAAAAATTATAATATCACAATAAATGTACCTAAAATTATGCAAATAAAATTTCTGAAATTTCTGAAATTTCTGAAATTTCTGAAATTTCTGAAATTTCTGAACTTTCTGAAATTATTAGCAAAATGTTGATTGTTAATAGTTGAACTAAAACCTCTAATAATGAAAATAACATTTACATCTCTCATGTTCGGTAAGTAGGTCCTTAATACCCCCAGATGCGGGTTGTAAGTGATCAATTACCGCCCTAGGTTAATAATGTAGCTAGAAACGCCCTAGGGCGGTAAGTAATTAAAAAAAAACTCTTTCAAAAAGTTCGCGTACATCTAACCATCTTACTGGCACTAGACATCATGCATTCAGCCCAATGACAAAAGAGGTCGCTTCGCTATTTTCATCAATTTTGAATATCGAACGGCGAAGCTAAATTTAGTTCTTGAAAATAAATTTATTTATTCTTGTAATGCCTTTTTTCCACTTACCTCACAATCGAGATGTAAAGCAGAGTAGTTAGCTCGGGTGTAAGCATCAATTGCACCCTCGAACTATAAGCGCCCTCGCTGCGCTCGTGCGCCTAAATATCTCGGGCTGCAATTGATGCCTTACAGCCCTTGGCTACTAATCTACTATTCTTGTCAGTGTCATCTGATTAATTATTGTTGTCATGGCGATAAATCTTTGCCCTTGTCATTATTTTACTATGCCGAAAAATTTTAAAATTCGAAATGAAATTACATTTTGATGGAATACGTCACATAATACTCGGTCGAGCAGATATTGATTACCACGGTTACACCCGCGCGGCATCCGTTCCTATGGGAATAAGGCTCTAGATATCTATGTACCAAATTTTCATTGAATCGGTTTAGAAGTTGACGTGAAAGCAAGACAGACAGACAGACACAGTTACTTTCGCATTTATAATATTAGTATGGATTTATACTGGTACACCAACCACAAATTAAAACGTTTAATGTATTTTTCGTATTCTTTTAATTTTCTTTTATGATGCGGCCTTTGAAGGGAGATTCGGTAAGTATTTCAACAAGTGGAATTATAGTGCCTATTACATTAGTTTTTGGTACATTTTTCTTTAGACAAGATACAGCTGAAGCATTATTATATATCTCAAAATACTCAAACTACCGCTTAATCAGAATTTTGTCATCTAGGTATCTTGTATATATTTAAAGGAATATATTATTAATATGTATATATTTAATTATATATTTGTGTAATTATTTAAGTATTTGTTTTTATATGTGTATTTAAGTAGGATTATTATTATGTAGGTATGTTTAATATTAAAGTTTTTCAATATTGTCTTCTTTATGCATTTATATCCCCTATAATCTATTTTCTCAACTTACTTTCATGGGTTGGCAGGCAGAGATCTCTTAGGGATATGTCCGCCCTTGCAAACATATGTTAACAACTTGTTTTATGTATTTATTTTTGAATTGCAATAAAGAGTATATACAGCTGTGCTTTGGATTTCTTTAAAACAATTTTCTAATAAAATATTTGAATCCATAGGCCGCTGGTTCATATCCGGCTCGAAGGACCACTTTTATGTACGGAGTAAGTCAATATAGGAACTTGGTGATGATGTCTTGGTAGAAACAGTTGATTGTGATAATAATTATTTATATACATGATACAATATGTGCACACTTTTTGTAAAGAACTAAACTGAATTACAATAAAATATGACCGCGCGCAGGCGCTTAGAAATGCTGATACAAGACAATGGTTACAATGTTACTTCATACATACAGAACGGCCATTTCTTGTTTATACATTATTTTCTATTCTGTGAAGATATGCGTTGTTTCTTGAATTTTGTGATCCGTTGTCTATTAATTCCCTACAATTTCTATAATCTTTAATATTAATATTTTTGTATTAACCTATGAAATTGTTTTGTATGGAGATTTTGGGGATGTCTGCATTTTACATACTAACATTTTATCAGTTTTCTTCACAACGACAAATCCAGAGATAATAATATTTGGCGTGTATCATAAGACAAGCTTTAGCAATATGTGTGTGAACACGCTTGATAAAAATTATTCATCGTTTTTATGTTAATGCAAATCAAATGATGTATTCGGGAGGCAGTTAAAAATAATTGTCTTGTGTCTAATTTTAACACAATTAAACTTACAAAAAATTATCAAATTAAATAATACGAGCTCAAATATATGGTCTATTTTTAGAAGAGGCAATTATTTTATAAGAATGTTCTGAAACTTAATAGTTACGGAGAAATTGCTAAGACAGAATAAAAACACCAATTTCATAGGTAAGGGCCCAATAATATCGTGAGTCGTGTGGTAGCGGCTCATTTAAAGAATACAACCAACCCATCTCGTTCCTTTTGTGTCGTAAAAGGCGACTAATGGCGTTAGAACTGGACAACCATCCAACAGCTTATAGCGGCGACAACAACAGCTTTTGCCTAGTCACTGACTAACCCTTGAGGGATAATGGTCGTGATCATATGTGTGTATGTATGTTTAACTCAGAGTAAACAGAACTGGAGTAGCCATTAGTCAATTTCTCAAACATTTTATTCTGCCATTTCTTGCGGGGGGTGAGGTTACCACTACACTCAAAGCCAGCACAACGCACAACGTTTTTACAAATGCACACATGCATAATTCGACACACAAATTTAAATTTCACGCATACACACGCTTAAAATAATCACGTGGGCTGTGCGTTTTGACAACGTCACAGCCGCACTCCCTACGAGACTAGCGCTCGAAATTTGAAATCGTAAAATTCTAAAACATGAAATAATGAAGTAAATAATCATGAAATCTTAAAAATTATAATTACAAATAAAAGGTGACACCATCTTTTAGCATACTCGATGTTTTCTATTTATTTTTACAACAAAAAACAGCACAGGCAGGCATTTTTGCGGGAGCTCTGTTCGCCGCAACGTTTACAATGTTATGGCTGTCAAAATGGCGGCTCGACTAGTTTTATTAAACGTGCAAGCATCCGATGCTTGTGCATTTGGCAGAGGGGAATGTTAGACAAAGGCTACTCCAGTTCTGTTTACTCTGAGATGTTTAATAATATCTGTCAAACATTTTAGGACCCATCCGCAAACATTTCCTTGACACATTCTAAACCACTCTCAACATCTTCATTAAAATATATTTCTGATTCAACTTTGCTATCGCTAGGAACATCAGGAATAATCAACTCTCCCCTTACAAAAAACTGCAATGTTTGTGGGCATTCACTTTTATCCGCTTCGCAATTTGCTCTGCGCGAGCCGTATAATAATAAACCTTCAAAAGCCACTGTATTTGGGAGACGTTTCCTCCACCATAACTACTGATTTTCCCAACAAAGTTCTCTACAGAATCCTGGTTAAAATTTCTTGTTTATAATGCATCTAATTCGAGGAGGAGCTCGGTGGCGTAGTGGTCAGTGCGCTTTGGCTTCGATCGAAAACAAAGCTACCTTCGCCATGGTCAGGCCGTGGATGGGTGACCAAGACTTTGTGATCTCGAGCTCCTCCGTGCTTCGGAAGGCACGTTAAGTCGTTGGTCCCGGTCGCATTTGTGACCGTTTCTACCCACCAACCCGCATTGGGCCAGCGTGGTGGTGTTACGGCCCATACTCTTCTAATTATATATACACATCTAATTTGTATCAGTTAGACAACAGGCTCCATATATTCTGGATACCTTGATTGTTTTTTTTTGAGAGTTTGGCGGCATTTGACTAATGGCATCCGTTCCCATGGGAATATCGGGATAAAAGGTAGCATAATTGTGTCCTTTCTCAGGCTCTAGACTATCTGTGTACCAAATTTCGGTTAAATTGGTTCAGTAGTTTTGACGTAAAAGAGAGACAGACAGACCGACAGAGTTACTTTCGCATTTATAATATTAGTATGGATATTTTTATTTCATACTAATATTACAAATGAGAATGTAACTCCTTGCAGAAAAATGAAATACAAATTTACGCCACAATAAACTTATCTTCGGGGGCGTGATGGTTAGTACGCTTTGGCTTTCGATTGTAGGCAAAGCTACCTTCGCCATGGTCAGGCCGTGGATGGGTGACTGAAACTTTGTGATCTGGTACTCCTCCGTGCTTTGGAAGGCGCGTTAAGCCGTTGGTTTTTACCCACCAACCCACATTGGGCCAGCGTGGTGGTGTTACGGCCCATACTCCTTATGTGTTGTCACTGCTGGGCACAGGAAGGCCTGTGCCCAGCAGTGGATATAGGCTGAGGACGAACTTCTAATAATAGAGTAGGAGTAAATTATCAATTCCACCAATTTAGACTACTGTTCCAATTTAAAAAAAAATTCAGTGTTCTTTAGCTTTCCGCAATAGATAGCCTCAGTAAATGGTTGGCTACATAATATCACACTATCTCAAACTATTCTAAGCGGACGAAGTCGCGGGCAAAAGCCAGTACATATATAAACATCCAAGACTGGAGAACAAATGCCTGTATTCACACCGGGGGTCGAACCCAGAACCTCTCGAAATCATGCATAAAATTTTGTATTTCTCCCACAGATATAATATTCTCAAGACTGTGCGACATAAGCTTAATAGCAGCAGCCAGACGCTATCAGGAAGGTAAGGGGTATTATATCTGCGAACATTGGTTTAAACCATTTCCAAAGTCAAACTTTCAAAACAATCCAGACATTTTTAACCGCCTCCTGGTGTAATGGTTCACACCACCGGGTGTTGTTCGGGAGGTACGGGTTCGATTCCCCATGGGGGCAGATGTTTTTCTGCTCGGTTTGGTTGGTGGTAGGGCTTCTAAGCCCGCCTGGCTAGCTACCACCGTCTTACCTCAATTATCGCCATAATAACAATGTTACAAGCATTGTTGTGTTCCGGCAATCAGAGGTTAGATAGCCAGTTCCTCAGTTGTTGAGGATTACAGGTGAAGCTCGCTTCCACCTGCCTTATCGTCACTTACCATCAGGTGAGATGAAGGCCAAGAGCTTGCCTGTCATATGTAACTCCAATTGCATAGCCTCATTGCTGAGTTCCTCAGATCGACATATATTTCCGACTCGTTGTACACTTGGGCTAGAAAAGACAATGGTCATAAAAGTTACAGAGTTACCCGACTCACCGCATAAAGTGTTTTTAAAAACACGTCAACCGATCCAAACATTAACTTCAAAGATAACTTTTCCTAGGCTCGTGACCGCTTTAGTTAATATGGCTTGAACTTTACACTCGCCGGTTAGTTTTTATAAAGAACTAGCTGTTGCCCACGACTTCGTCCGCGGTTACTATGGTTTTTTAACTATCGACAGGAACCCTTTAATTTTCTCTCAAAGTCTCAGCCCGATCGGTTTAAAATTATCAAAGTTTCATTCAAACTTTAATCCCCAATTTAATCCCCTTGGGGGTAGAATTAATCAAAATTCTTTCGGATGCCTACGTCATTACGTCTTCCTGCATGCCAAATTTCAGCCCGATCCGTCCAGTGGTTTGGGCTGTGCGTTGATAGTTCACTGTGTCAGTCAGTCACCTTTGAGTTATATATATAGACTAGCTTTTCTTTTCTTTTTTAAGATGATAATGAATCCTTATTTTATTATTATTTATAGAAAATGGTACAATAAGGTCAAAAATAGTTATCCAACATATTCTACTGA
The DNA here is from genome assembly GCA_910589355.1 of Parapoynx stratiotata. Lineage (NCBI taxonomy): Eukaryota > Metazoa > Arthropoda > Insecta > Lepidoptera > Crambidae > Parapoynx > Parapoynx stratiotata. Next base: position 4,602,213 of record OU342485.1, on the reverse strand, counting down.
TTCTCTCAGTGTACAAATATGCAAATTTACAATTATTATTCAATTAAACAATATAATTATCATAAAATTTTCAACTCATTCATTCATACATTCGTCTATTCTATATTTCATTTTATTTATCGAGTATTTATTCAATTGAGATTTAAATTTATTAAATGGTAAAATTTGTGTAATTCGGTATTTAATTTAAAAAAATTATTACAATGCAGTATGTATTCCTTAAAAATATTTGGCTTCTTTGATTTGGAGTATACAGTTTATTTATCAGTCTAAACAAATACGTTATTCATTCATTTTAAGCCGTATTACTACCACTGCTGGACCAACTATCGAAATTTACCCCATTATTTGATTTTAACAATTGTCTTAGAAGTTATCGTAGTTTAAAAATAACATCGCAACAATTTTGAAATCGGTTAAAAAGCGTGATTTTTGTACCTACAAAAGCTCCGTAACATTCTACTATACAAAGTGAAGTGGCGAGTAAAATTTCACTTTATCCCAAAGTAAATAATAATAAGCAAGGAATATCTTGCCCTTGCCCGGGCAAAAGCTAGTGTTATCGATAAAACTATAGTTTGTGAAAAGACGTCACTAAAATTAAGCAAAACAAATATCCTTTTATTTTCGCTATTTTACAGTATGTATAATACATTATTATATAATAAAACTGTAGAGGTCGAATGTCTGCACATGGAAAAGAGGGAAAATACCTAAAAATGTTTTTTTTATTTTTTTGTTTGTTTGTACGGGCTAATCTCCGAAACGGCTGGATCAATATCAATGACATTTTGCATAGTGAAACCTTATATCCCTGGTCAACGTGATAGACTTTTTATTCCTAAAAATTAAAGGGTTCCCGCGGGATAGTTAAAAAAACCATAGTACCCGCGAGGTCGCGGGACACATGTAGATAAAGAATAAATTAATCTTTCTACTATAACGCTGCGCGCAAATAATTCAAATCCATAATACTTGACATCCAATTAACTAGCAAGATGCTCCAACAAAATCTTAAATGAAAACTACGCTTTAAAAAACCTAAAAAATGCGACGTTGCCAACCTGAACAGAATGCACAATGCACGAAAGAGACGAAACGATCACTGACAAGTTGGTACTCTTCTCTGTGTTTGTCAAAATTCAACCTTAGACGTTGCCAGCCCGCTCAAAACGCGCCATCATGATATAACTCTAAAGAAATGCGACGTTGCCAATTCGGATGCAAGTTCCTAACGAAAGAGACGAAACGATCAATGACAATTCGGTACTCTTCTCGGTGATTGTCAATGTCAAAATTCAAAATTATTCCATTTCATTCTGAGCTGGCAACGTCGCATTTTTAATGCATAATTTAAATTAATTTGTATAAGCGTATAATTTTTTCTCTCTAATATGCACTGTCATTTGCGTATATTTTTATTGCATATTTTGTATTATTTTTATATTTATTATTTTGTAGTATTTAAACGAGTGACTGTAAATTAAAGTTTTAAGTGTCAGAAATATATCATTTATGTTATTGTATTACTAAGTGAGCAACTGACTGCGAAAAACGAGAAATCAATAAAACAGCAACATACAAAACAATAATTTGAGTCACATAAAATACGAAATGAGCCGCTAATATTTGGTTTAGTTTCAATTATTATTGATTAGGTGTCTAATATTCGTCGTCAGTTATGTAAAATTTTTGTTTATTCAAATTTATACGTCTCAAGTTATTAAAAATTTACATTCCATCGCTTTATTATTCCTCTTATTTTATTTCCGTATTTGAGGGAAATGTACAGTAATAAAATTACATATATGTATCATAAATAAGAACATTTCTTTACTATTTTAAAGCATTTCAAATAATATTCTGTTTTATATTGTGCTCTTTGTGGATACTTTGTAATAATGATGTACTTAACGAACGATTTGAGCGTCTCGGTTGTGTCAATGGTAGTGAATGATCGGGTGTGTCATGCTCACTAAAATGACTCTACTGTGGTGTCGTGTGCGTCGGGTCGCCAAGTTCGCGCAAAATGGTTGGGCGAAGCGAGGGTTGATTCATGCGTCATGCCTGTGAACAGGTGCCACTGTCGGTGTCTGGTCAATTCATGCTTGTTTAAGTAGAAATACTTAACATGTCAGGCGAAATGTACTATCGCCCGCCTCCTTCTGTGGTGATATCACATTGTGATGATGATATGTGTAGCTCGGTAGCATAGTGGTTAGTACGCTTTTGATATCGAAAGCAAAGCAACCTTCGCCATGGTCAGGCCGTGGATGGGTGGCCGAAACATTTTGATCTCGAACTACTCCATGCTTCGGAAGGCACGTCCAATTGGTCCCGGTCGCTATTTCAACCGTTTCTACCCACCAACCCACATTGGGCTGATTGCCCTACCGCGGGTTCGAGTCGGGTTGCTGATAGAACATTATACGGCCGTTTTCAATACCTGCAGCTATGTACCCTTTAACTTAAGTGACAGATAAGTCTATACGATTTAATTTCCATTTTTGAATTTATCTTTTTATCCGGCACTTAAATTAACTGATATGGTTCAAAGTGACGTCGTTATACATTTCGGTACATCACGTTTAGCCATTGGTCAAGATTTTAACCATTGGTTAACTTTGACGACCTCCGTGGTGGAGTGGTCTGTACGCCGGTCTTAAAGCGTCGCCATCTCGAGAGTTTCTGGGTTTGAACTACGGTGGGGGCAAATAATTGTTCTCCAGTCTTGGATGTTGAATTACATGTATTCTATTAAATATATTTATCCGTCATCTAGTATCCGTAACACAAGCAGCATTAGTTGCTTAAAATGGGACTAGTTGATAGGTGTGAATGTCTGAAGATATTTCTTTATTTATTTACTTTTACCATGTGTGTGTTTTGTAGATTTTATTTGTCGAAGAGGAATTTTGTAGTATGTAAAGTAGAGCTATTAAAACCCTTAAGAAACCCTAGAAGTGACCATTTAAAACACCGCCACTCACCGCCACAGTGTCCACAGAACGGCCCGCGACTTCTGGCAGGCGAAGGGTCCGTCCGAGGTCCTCGATCGGCTGCAGCGCGGCGAGATATCGGTGGAGGCGGCCTCTCTGGCTCTGGGCGTTGGGGTCAGCAACCTCGCCGCGTATATGGCGGCCGACCTCTCCACAGACAAGGGTGAGTAACTTAATTTTGGTCCTTCGAGCCGGATAGCTATATCCGGCTCGAAGGATCAATTCTGTACATCACCTCTTTAACGAGGCCAAAGCAGACTGGCATAAAACGTCCGGGATAACACACTCAAAAGCACTAATCGAACTGTCGGAAACGCACTGACGAGCTATTAAAGCTCAACACATGTGGCTAGCTCATCGCCTACACAGTCACAGACCCAGTACCCAATACGCCCTTAGTCGCCTTTACGACATGCTAGGCAAGAAAATCTTTTTGTGTCCCAGACCAACACAGGACTTAAAATGTCAGTAGTAAGTTGATGTCTTACTGTAAAGTCAAACGATTTTTATAAAAAAAAAAAATTCTACTTTTAGTATGTTGGTTGAATTTATTAATTTATTAAGGTATACACAACAGATTACACACAATAATAACGCCGCTCACAATAGTAGTTATTTCACACACTAGCATGTAACCCAAAAACATGTACACACAGCATGACATAATTTTAGCACATATAAACAAGTTGTCAGTTAAATAAGTGAAAAGGTAAAAGTTATAAGTATATTTTATAGGTGCGGAAACAAACGATTCAAAATTTAAATATCAGCACAAAAATGTCGGGCTTAATCTAACCGAGGACCCTTCTTACTGAAAATTAAAACGTGGTATTATTTTTATTTATTTATTTATCCAAAATATACATCACATTACATAAAATTAAAGTCTCGCCAACCTGGAGAACAGGTCGTTGGCGAGGAAGCGCTCATTAATTCATTCCGTATATTCTGGATATCCTAAACTTATACTACTAATCTGATAATCTTAACATTATTTATATTTATATACTTTAACATTCTGCCAAACATAAAAATTACTCTAATACATTTTGAAAATATTTCAATTTTATGTTACCAATTTTTTAAGTAACGATACTAAACGAAACGATTACCTACTTTGACAATGAAAGAACAAAATAACCAATAAATACAATATACAACCACACTTACAATTGTATATACTTACTCCGAAAAACACATATTCCTTAATTTAGATTTTAATGATCTTTTACTTAAATTCATATTTTTTCTTAACCATTCAATGAACCAGAAAGCATACCACATTTAAATAAATACATGGTAAATACATAATTTGCTGATAATGAGTATTGTTCCTTGCAGAGTTTGATCCGATCCCGATCGAGGTGGACCCGTCGCTGTCCCGGCGCACGTACAGCGCCAGCGCCGGTCCTGCCGCCACTACCGTCAAGCCCGCCAGGAAACTCAGCCCGCACTCTGACAAGGTTCGCCACTAATATATTGGGTCCTTACCTATGAAATTGGTGTTTTTATTCTGTCTTAGCAATTTGTCCCTAACTATTAAGTTTCAGAACATTCTTATAAAATAATTGCCTCTTTTAAAAATAGACCATATAATTGAGCTCGTATTATTTAATTTGATAATTTTTTGTATGTTTAATTGTGTTAAAATTAGACACAAAGACAATTATTTTTAACTGCCTCCCGAATACATCATTTGATTTGCATTAACATAAAAACGATGAATAATTATTATCAAGCGTGTTCACACACATATTGCTAAAGCTTGTCTAATGATACATGCCAAATATTATTATCTCTGGATTTGTCGTTCTGGAGAAATCTGAAAAAATGTTAGTATGGAAAATGCAGACATCCCCAAAATCTCCATACAAATCACCAATTTCATAGAAGGACCTAATATTTACACATAGACTAGCTGTTGCCCGCGACTTCGGCCGATGTTACTATGGTTTTTTAACTATTCCTTATTTAAGATGTTGACTAGAGGTTTTTGGCATCATGTTAAATGTCATTAAAATCGGTCGGAGATTAGCCCCTACAAACAGACAAACGGACGAACGTACAGAAACAAAAAGAAATTAAGTATATTTATGATTTTTTTTTAAATGGTTCTGAATAAATTTAAAAAAAATGTCTAGTTAGGTTGTTGACACATGTTCTAAGCCCGCCTGGCTAGCTACCACCGTCTTACATAAATCTGTCGCCATAATAACAATGTTATAAGCATTGTTGTGTTCCGTCAATCAGAGGTAAGATAGCCAGTTCCTCAGTCGTTGAGGATTACAGGTGAAGCTCGCTTCAACCTTCGGCCTTATCGTCACTTACCATCAGGTGAGATGAAGGCCAAGTGCTTGCCTGTCATATTGAAAAAAAAACTGCAATAATATTACTTACCTCGTAATACCTGCATGACCTTACGTTATCTTTACTGATGTTGAGTAATGTTTTGACGACCTCCGTGGTCGAGTGGTCTGTACGCCGGTCTCGAGGCGTCGCCATCTCGAGAGGTTCTGGGTTCGATCCCCAGTGGGGGCAAATGTTTGGGTGATGAATTTTCAGGCATTTGTTCTCCAGTCTTAGATGTTTATATATATTCAGAATATTTATATGTATTTATCTATTAAATATATTTATCCGTCGTCTAGTTTCCGTAACACAAGCAGCATTAGTTGCTTAAAATGGGGCTAGTTGATTGGTGTGAATGTCTGAAGATATTTATTTATTTAATGTTTCAGCAACCGGCAAAGAAGATAGTGATTGGTAGTCTGATCGACGAGGATCCGATCCCAGCGAGCGTGATCAGCAGCGAACCGGTCTCTACCTCCGCAGGCAGTAAGTACACACATACAATCACGACTGTGACATAGGGATGCCGGGTGATAAAATACAACCCGTAGATGTCGTCACTTATTTGTATATATTGGGTCCTTTCCTATGAAATTGGTGTTTTTATTCTGTCTTAGTATTTTGTCTGTCACTATTAAGATTCAGAGTATGCCTAAAAAATAATTACCTCGTCTAAAAATAAAAAACAGTCTATATTTTGAGCTCTTTCGATTTGTTTTGATAATTTGTTGTAAGTTTAATTGTGTTAAAATTGGACACGGAGACAACTCTTTTTAAGTGCCTCCCGAATACATCATTTTATTTGCATTCACTTAAAAACGATAAATATTTTTTATGAAGTGTTATATTACACATATTACTAAAGCTTGTCTAATGATAGATGCCAAATCTTTGGATTTGTCGTTGTGAAGAAAACTGAAAAAATTTTAGTATGGAAAATGCAGAATTCCCCAAAATCTCCATACAAAACACCAATTTCATAGGTAAGGACCTAATATATGCGATTATATTTCGTAAATTTTTCGACGTTATCGACATATTTTCCGCTTATTTGTTTCACAATAAAAACGCAATTAATCATTATGTAATTTTAACAAAAACACGGCTTATATTATCTAGTTATACAGTTTCTTAAAGAAAATCAATATATAATCAATTTGCATTCACCATTTTTGGTATTCGCAAATGCACACTTTCTACTAATTTCATTGCGAGCAGAACAGCCATCTTGCTGTTCTGCTCGCACGGGACTGACGTGGCGGGTGGAGCGGGGCGAGCGGGGGGTGAACTGTGTGCATTGTAAGGATGCGCGACTCCGAATGATTTTCATTTTCGAATAATTCATAACTACTAATTTGGTCATTCGAATGACAAATTAGTAGTATACTAATGTCTAAAGACAAAGACAAAGACTTTTTATTTCACATGAAATATGGTACATGATAAGGTGTTCACAATATATATTAATTTCCGTAATATTTCACCAGAAACTGGTATGCAAAATTAACATTAATAGGTCCTAAGAACTTAAAAAAAGGAAAAACTAACATTATAACAAATTAGGATTAAAGTACTATTTTAGGGATTAGAAATATTTCTCAATCAACAATTTTTTTAGTTTCGTTTAAAAAATGTTTATTGGTAACAGCTTCATGTCCTCACTTAGCTTATTATAAATTTGTATTGCCATTATGTGAGTGTTTCTAGCACACGAACTTGTTCTTACCAAAGGGATTAATCATTTATTTGGATGTCTGCTGTTACCCTTGAGTCCTTTTAAAGAAATCAGGATGTGATCGGACAAAAACACAAATCTCATATATATATAAGGACACGACAGTTAAAATTCGCAGTTTCTTAAATAAGGGTCGGCAAGAAGTCCTTACATCTACATCGCAAATGGCTCTAATACAAGCTTTTTGAGAGATTAAGGCACGCTCAATGTGACAAGAATTACCCCAAATGATAATTCCATATCTAATCAATGAACCTACGTATCCGTGGTAAGCTTGAATAGCTGTTGATTCATTGCTAATCCTTGCAAGACGCCACAATGCATATGCAAAAGATCTTATTTTATCACATAGTCCTGTAATATGCTTAACCCAAGTGAATTCTATATTCGAATAACTACTAATTAGTAACTACTAATGTCAAATGTATCTACACGCCGACGATCTTTACTTTCCGGTGTCAGAGCTTTGTAGAGGAGTTACTTACAATGCAAATTAGCTGTCAAACAGGATTTCGTATGAAAAATATTTAGTTTCAAAAAATAACAATGGAACAGAAAAGACGGTCGCGCTACACTCGGAACCTCAGAGTAAACAGAACTGGAGTAGCCATTAGTCAATTTCTCAAACAATTTTTTCTGCCATTTCTTGCGGGGGGTGAGGTTACCACTACACTCAAAGCCACCACAACGCACAACGTTTTTACAAATGCACACATGCATAATTCGACACACAAATTTAAATTTCACGCACACACACGCTTAAAATAGTCACGTGGGGTGTGCGTTTTGACAACGTCACAGCCGCACTCCCCACGAGACTAGCGCTCGAAATTTGAAATCGTAGAATTCTAAAACAAGAAATAATGAAGTAAATAATCATGAAATCTAAAAAATTATAATTACAAATAAAAGGTGACACCATCTTTTAGCATACTCGATGTTTTCTATTTATTTTTACAACAAAAAACAGCACAGGCAGGCATTTTTGCGGGAGCTCTGTTCGCCGCAACGTTTACAATGTTATGGCTGTCAAAATGGCGGCTCAACTAGTTTTATTAAACGTGCAAGCATCCGATGCTTGTACTTTGGCAGAGGGGAATGTTAGACAAAGGCTACTCCAGTTCTGTTTACTCTGAGCTCGGAACGAAACGAATAAACGATAGGTTATGTTATTCGCTCACTCATCCATCCATCATTCACTTAAAACAGTTCGTAACAAGATCAACGTTCTTTTACTTAATTTCCACATTTGTTGTGAAAACCATTAATAGATATTGTGGTTGAGTTTGAAGTCAAGTGACAAGAGCCTATCCCTGTCTTGCCTGACCGACGAAGCGCGAGTCGAACCGAACGCGACTGGCTGAAGCCGAATGAATGCTGCCGACTGCCGAGTGCCGACAGCACAGATTAGAGAGATATGTCTAAAGGCCGACAGACAGAACGACTCCAGTCGAGTCGAGTCGAATAACCTCAAGCCTCAGAGTAAACAGAACTGGAGTAGCCATTAGTCAATTTCTCAAAAAAAAAATTCTGCCTTTTCTTGGGGGGGGTGAGGTTACCAATACACTCAAAGCCAGCCGTTTTTACAAATGCACACATGCATAATTCGACACACAAATTTAAATTTCACGCACACACGCTTAAAATAGTCACGTGGGGTGTGCGTTTTGACAACGTCACAGCCGCACTCCCCACGAGACTAGCGTTCGAAATTTGAAATCGTAGAATTCTAAAACATGAAATAATGAAGTAAATAATCATAAAATCTTAAAAATTATAATTACAAATAAAAGGTGACACCATCTTTTAGCATACTCGATGTTTTCTATTTATTTTTACAACAAAAAACAGCACAGGCAGGCATTTTTGCGGGAGCTCTGTTCGCCGCAACGTTTACAATGTTATGGCTGTCAAAATGGCGGCTCAACTAGTTTTATTAAACGTGCAAGCATCCGATGCTTGTGCATTTGGCAGAGGGGAATGTTAGACAAAGGCTACTCCAGTTCTATTTACTCTGAGCCTTAAGCACAGTCGACTTAGTCGAATGATTCGTGGAGTCGAATAATCAGTATTAGTATTATTCGTAGTGCCAAAGAACCTTCCTAGTTGTGTTGCTAGGTGACAGAAGTGTATATTAGTGCTCGAATACTCGATAATGGGTTTCGAAAGATGGGATATATCACACAGTAAGTGCATATTTTATATATCTACGTTTTTATCTGAATAAATGAGAATTTCACCCATGTTTTTTCTGAAGTGGACTATTGATTTTCTCTTACGTCAAACGATTTTCAAAAACGTTAAACTTTTAACGAACCCGATTATATTTGTAATGATATTTTGACTATGTATTATATATTGTAAGTATTTGCTAAAAATAATTGTCTCATTTTATATTATAATAGTTTCTTATCTTAAAAATAGTACCTATGCATGCCGTAACAGAGAATAGGTACCTTTTGGATCTAAGGTTAACACATAAATAAATGTCCAGGAGCTCGGTGGCGTAGTGGTTAGTATGCTTTGGCTTTCGATTGAAAACAAAGCTACCTTCTCCATGGTCAGGCCGTGGATGTGTGACCAAAACTTTCTCACCTCGAGCTACTCCATGCTTCCAAAGCACAGAGTTAACAGAGTAGGTACGCCTATTTAATGGGAGCATACAGGTAATCAATCTTGTCTCCTTAGTCCCATGACAGCAACCGTATGTGCAAGTGAACAATCTTAGCTCCCCAACGCCATCTCGTAGTAGAACAGTGAAACCTGTTTTAGTCATTTTGGTCTGCCACCTATGTAACCAAATTAAAAAGGCTTCTATTTACATGAATTATTTTGTCGGATAAAGTCAACTTTTTTGGTCGTTTAATCTTGACAGCGGCTTTGAGCGACAGCTCCAGTAATGGCGGACCACAACAAAGCAAAATAATTAAATTTTATACAGCAATCGTTCTATTTCGAAGACAAATTTGTGTTATAAGCTTAGTGCAATGGCGTGATTTCTGTCTGGATGATCTTCGCATTCATCACGCGGTGTAAAACGAAGTAATGAAGGCGAACACATTAGTTTTCACAAGTAAGTTTTATTTGATGTTTTACATTAGATTTTCATATTTTAGAGGGCTGTAATGATTATTTGATACTGATACATGGCGAGTACTCATTCCTGCCTCTAAAACTCGCCGGTTTTCTTTGTATATAAACTGCATTTAACAATTTATCATTTCATACATATATGCTAGTGATGGGGTCTTCTGACATTTTGTAAACAATATCGACAGACATTACTTATATACGATGAGGTAAACATTACTCATTTCAATAAAATTAAGTGATTACGATGTACAAATGAAAACATAAATAATAATAATGATGACACTTGGATGTTAGAAGTATCGAATTGTAATTTTTGTAATGTATAATAAAATATGCCTGTATATTTCAGATTTCCCTGAGCAAGACGAACTTAAAAGTTAACGTTATAGCTTAGAGATATAGCAAGCCACAGGTCACAGAGAGCTGGCCATGTTTGTTGAAGAACAGACAGACGACGTTGTGGTAGACGAGTTGTTGAGGTGGAAACCGCTGCTCGGGCGAGAACAAGTGATTATTTAAGTGGCTGCTGGCGGCACATGCTTTACGTGACAAGCCGAAGACATGAATTAATAATAAATAATAAGATTTAAGTCAAACCAATGCTAGATCTACCAACCGGCTACAGTAATAATGCAAGCTTAGTTTCTGTCCATCCTAAGGTTTATTGCAAAAATCGCTTTTAGTAATGAGGTCTATCATTGACAGGCTACTAAACCATTTGAATGTTGTTTATTAACTACTTTCTGAACTAGATGTATAGGTTCGTAATTCCGCAATTCCATTACTTTAGTCCCGTGTTGGTCCGGGACACAAAACCAACTGCTTTTCTTGCCTAGCATGTTGTAAAAGGCGACTAAGGGCGTATTGGGTACTGGGTCTGTGATTGTGCAGGCGATGAGCTAGCCACTTGTTACTACTCTTTCACGAATTTTCATCTGACCAAACCCAATTTTTGTATGGCTAAATGTGGTCTTAAGGGACACAGTGGTCCTTGGACTCTGCCTACCCTTTCGGGGATTACAGGCGTGATTGTATGTATGTATGTATGTATTAATGTTAATAAGTGTTGTTTTTGTGAAATCTCATTTCATAGTGTTTAAATGATTATATTTTAATCTCAATATGATCTGTAACTATGTATTTTTAATATGTAAATATTAGCATATCAATGTCGCTATTGTTCACAATTTAACACAGTTACAATAAACCTTTTTTAAACGAATAAGCTATCATTTCTAAATAATTTTTATAATAACGTAATATGCATGCACGTTCCATATAGTCAAGTTAGCATGAGAGATTAAGCTTTAACGCTTTGCTAATAAAATATTATATTAACAAAAAAAATTATTTCTATCGAATTTCCATCGACTCGTCCCATCACTGGATTCTGAAACAGATACCGTAGGGTGACCATTAGGATATAGAGTACCGGGACTATTTCTAGGAACCTGTATTTTCTGTATTCATACTAGAACCGAGATTGCTCGCTTTTATCGGCATTTTTTTCAACCATAAGTGATGATAAGAATAAATGAATAATACTATAAGATTCTTAGAACTCCAAATATTCCAAACATTTTTTTAAATTCACTGACTTCATTCTAATGGCTTTTAGTACATATCTAATATTTTTATTTTGTATTAATAGAACCACGACGATCAAGTAAACATCGCTTGTGGCCATCAATTCCCAGAAGGAAACACTGGAAAAATAAAATAAAGAAAATGGATGACGATGCTGTTTTAGAGTCAATAAAGGCTAAGAGAATTGAACCAATCAGTGAATCGTTTATCAGGTAGGTAGTTTAGACCAAATCCGACTGGATTGTGATATAATTTTTAATGTTTAATTATGTATCTGTGAGACAGACAGCTTATAAATTATTTTGTTATAGGAATTTGACTCCAACTAGCACTTCAAGTACTGGATCCCTGATTTTTGAAAGAGAAAATAACGAAAAACTCGTAGCTCAAGGGTTGATTGGACGAAGATTGATTGATGTCGCATAATTATTTGAACAATTGACGAAAACAGATCACAGATAATTATATATTATTTAATTTGCTTATTTTTTACTTGACCATTATATTAGGTTGGGGAAAAAGTCTTTTCGCATTATAGTATGTATAAACTTGTAATAAAATCTCTTTGGCTATACTATTTGTATCTGGCTGGTTTTGGTATCATTGAAAGTTTAAATTTTAAAGAACATAATTCCAAATTCAAATTAGGAAAATGTGTGATTTTCATTTGTTTTTCGTACCGCCAAGATGAGTGAATCTAATGAAGAAATTCGATACATTTTGAAATTTTACTACAAAAAAGGTAAAAATGCAACGCAAGCCGCGAAAAAAATTTGCGATGTTTATGGACCTAGTGCAGTGTCTGTGAGAGTAGCACAAATTTGGTTTAAGCGTTTTCAATCCGGAAATTTTGATGTCAAAGATGCACGTCGCTCTGGTCGCCCTATTACAGATAAAATGGATGCCATTTTTGAAAAAGTGGAGCAAGATCGGCATGTCAGTAGTTACGACGTAGCTGAAGAACTGGGAATTGACCACAAAACAGTTTTGGCGCATTTGAAAAAAACTGGGTACACAAAAAAGCTCGACATTTGGGTACCTCACGAGCTCACTGAAAGAAACCTAATGAACCATGTACTCATTTGTGATTCTTTATTAAGACGTAATGAAACCGAACCATTTTTGAAGAAGCTGATAACTGGTGATGAAAAGTGGATCACGTACGACAAGAACGTGCGAAAAAGGTCGTGGGCAAAGGCCGGTCTGGATTCACAGACTGTGGCGAAACCCGGGTTAACTCGCAACAAGGTGATGCTGTGTGTGTGGTGGGATTGGAAGGGCATTATTCATTATGAGCTCTTACCACCAGGCAGGACCATCGATTCTGAACTCTACTGCGAACAACTGATGAGATTAAAGCAAGAAGTTGAGAGAAAGCGGCCGGAATTAATCAACAGAAGGGGTGTGGTTTTTCATCATGATAACGCTAGACCTCACACATATTTAGCCACTCAGCAAAAATTAAGAGAGTTTGGCTGGGAGGTGTTAATGCATCCGCCGTATAGTCCTGACCTTGCACCTTCAGATTTCCACCTGTTTCGGTCTCTTCAGAATTCTTTAGGCAGTGTCAGGTTAACATCACGAGAGGACTGTCAAAACCACTTGTCGCGGTATTTTGACCAGAAGTCCCAAAATTTCTATAGCAATGGGATCATGTCCCTACCTACAAGATGGCAAAAAGTTATCGAACAAAATGGTACCTACATACTTTAGTTAAATGTAAATAAACTATATTAAAAAATGTTTTGAATTTTCTTAAAAAATGCGAAGAAACTTTTTCCCCAACCTATTATAATGTTATTAACTTGTTATCTATACATAATATAATAAAACTGTAGAGGTGAATGTCTGTACATAGTAAAAAATGCTTAAAATTAAGTCAGGGGGATGTAATACAAGGGAAATTAAAAAAATAAACTTTTTTCGTTTCTTTGTCTGCTTGTCTGTTTATACGGGCTTATCTCCGAAATGACTGGACCGATCTCAATAAAATTTTGCATGGTGATGGATAGTAGCCGAGGTCGAAGTCTCGGGTAACAGCTAGTTATATAATTTCAATGACGAATATCGTTAAATAACTGAAACTGACCTGAACTGTGATTTTCGTAATTAAAACTGCCTAAGTAGCATGAGCAACGTGATATGATATTTATCACGTTTTTATCACGTCCAGTTGTCAAATTCCATAGTAATTTTACAGTTGAACATGATAAAAACGCGGTAGATATCAAAATCCGGTGTTCATACTAAGAGGACTGTAAAATATATATAAGCATCCAAGACTGGAGAACAAATTTCTGTATTAATTAGACAAACATCTGCCCCCACCGGGGAACAAACCCAGAACCTCTCGAGATGATGGTGAAGCCTTGAGAACGGCTAACATACCACTCGATCACGAAGGTCGTCAAAAAAGTCGAGCCTTTAAACTGTTACCATTTCCATAAAGCGTCTAGTCATTATGGTCACCCTACAGACTTTTCCACTTGTAGCTGCGCTGGTTTATTTGTTTCGAAATAACAACATCTTATAGGGTTCGATTCCCGGGCATTCCAAAATAGTAAATGATCCCTTCTAAGTTCACCCGATCATCACTCGTAGATATAAGTAAGAATACAGCGCCACGAAATAAATTACATAATTATTTTACTGGATACCTAATAATGTTAAAAAACGTTTTATACTCATAGGAATGAATCACAAAAGATACATATTGCCTTGTTATTATATACCACTCGAAAACGGCCCGAAGAATCCCTAATTTCACACATACCCATGAAACAATAAAATTAGGCGTAACGCTCGGAAATGAATGACGTTTCACGCACACACTCACGGTTTGACGCATGGCTCGTTGTCAGCCCGCAAGTGACGACAGAGATAGCGATATGTCCGAGGAACGGCGACGCTCGCTTCGAATTGAATTTTAACGGCCGCTCCGCCGGACTCGACCCGGATTTTTCGGGAACTTAAAAATATTTAATGAATTGAATTCGGATTTTATTGATAGGTACAGTTCTGTGGTGTATAAGGTTCACACAAAAATAACGTACATCTAATACGGCCGCATGTTATTTATAAATAATAAGCGACGCTAAATATTTTTTCAATTTCAAATAAATTCATAATATAACAATAATTTATCGAAAATTTTGTCGTTTAACACAACACTACCTCCTTGAAAATAGATGCGGCCGTACCAAGTGTCTTGACGATTCCTTTCGGACGCAATACAATGCGCGAAAACTATGATTTAGCGAAGGTCGCTTGGCAACTGAAGCAGCAATGTACATTTTTTAAATACTTACAGTGGGTTATTATTTAAGTCTTATATTAAAAGCAAATGCGTGACATTTTTCAAGAAAAAGAAGTGGTTTTATATTGTATTTTCAACTTTCCGGTGAAAAGTAATACCTTCTTGCTTGATATTTGATGTCTGACTATGGTTTTTACACGTAATTAGCGCACCACGGTATTTTCAATTTGGCTATATGTTTCCGCAGCTGAAGTCCGAACACGACTAAGCCAACAAAAGCGACAGTTAGTTCAAGCATGATTGTCTAATCATACTTGTGGCGCGCGCGCCCCGCCCACGTTTCCATTCCAACCTTCTATATCTATTCTGTGGTATAATTATATGTGTAATGCATACCATACGTCTGGGTATCAAATTGATCTTTTTAGAACCTAAAAACACTTTTCAATAAAAATAAATTAAAACCTTTCAATTCTAGGTGGAAAATGGCCAACAATCCGAGTAGCCAGCTTAGACACTCTGCGGTCTGAGCCGGCCTCCCCAACCGCCCTGATGCGCACCCGACCAGACCTGACCATAGTTGCGGCGAAACGCGATAAAAGAGACGACGCGTGACCGCCCTAGGCTACTGCTGGACCAGAGAGGGCCTAACAATAGTGTTAACGAGGAAGAAACAAGTTGGGATAAGTTGTGACCGGGCTGGGATACCGCTGTGACCAAAGTAAGCAAGCAGGGATACGATTGTGACCAAAGTAAGCAAGCTTGGACGCATTGTGACTGTAGTAGGCATGCTTCGATAAAATTGTGACCAAGTTAGGCTAGTTGGTAACGGTAACATAGTGACCAAAGTGAGCAAAGTGGGATAAGATTGTGACTAAAGTGAGCAAGCTGGGATACAATTATGCCCCAAGTGAGCAAGTTTGGACACATCGTGACTAGATAGAGGTAGGGCGTCGGTCATGACCATTTTACGGTGATATACATGTTTCACTTCTGTATGTAAATATTGATGCAGCAGTTAAAATATTTATTTCATCATTTGTTAAATTGTTTGCTTTTTACTGTGGTCGGGTTGTGTACAGGTACTACCATAAATATTTCATCATGTTATTACTTTGTCATTTTCACAACATCAGTATCTAGTGCCACAGCACCAAATACTTTTCTGAAACCTTACAATGACAAAGTACTAAAGTATATCTGTACTATCACCTTTAAATTGGTCATGATCAAATAGACTGGGCATCATTGATCATGAAAAATGTGACGTGGGCATTGAAAATGGACCGTTAGAGCAAAGACTTTAGTGAGATATGGGCCAATTATTATGATCTTAGTGATTCTTAGTGACCAATTATCAAATTGGTCACAAACTGATTGTAATCATGACCATAGTAGTGTTAAGTCACTACAAGACAAAAATTCCTACTAAAAATTATAAAATTCAAAATGTACTTGTTATACTGCCATCCTTGTCATCTTTATATGTTAAGACAAGGATGACACTATTCTAAGTTACTATTCTAAGTCTCGTAGAGGTAATGGGATATAAATTGTATGTCATACTATTATGTGTACATCAATTTTGTTATTAAACTCACTGTAAAGAGAAATATTTAGACAAAAACTAAATTTTAGACAAATATTTAATATATACTTTAGTAGTTATATATAAACTATTATATTAGTTTTCACATAAAAAAGAAAACTCGAACAAATTTTTCACTTAGTCGTATAAAAACAAGTATTCCCCATAAATAGTTGTATAAATGTTTAGTGGCTTAGTGAATCGTTATATTAAACAATATAATCACTACCAAATATCCTTTATAATTTTATATTATACATACGCGAAAATTATTTATATTTTATTTATAGGCAGGGAGCTTGAAAGGGATTTATCATTAGGTTTTATTACAGGCTAGAAAGAGTTGTAAAAAAACGAATTGAATTTACAGATTATTGTGATCGGCATAGATATTTATTTATGTATTAATCATGCTTGTCACGGTTACATAAGATGGTCAAAATGGATGGTAGATAGAAAACACTCACATTACACCTGATATGTATAGGTCCCTAAGCAAAAGGACGTCTCTATTTGATGCCATGCACCGGGCGCTGCGTAACGCAATACATAAAAGAAACAATAGTTGGCAAAGGCGAACTTATCCCCTAGAGAGATATCTTCCAGTCAACCCAAACAACCAGTCCAAGAGTAGGTGTTAGTGGGATTACACTAGAAGTGCACAAACACAAAGATCTTTTGACAAAACACAGTTTTAGTTAAACTGTTCAAAAGTTTTATTTGAACGAGTGCTGTGGAGTTTTCGATCAATAATCATTTAGTTTGAGAACGCCCGAACGGCGGTGGTGTGGATTAGAGAAGGCCTATGTCCAGCAGTGGACAGGAGTGGGCTGATGATGATGGATCATTTAGTATCATAAAAATGTATATTATTAGGTCCTTTCCTATGAAATTGGTGTATTGTATGAAGATTTTGGGGAAATCTGCATTTTCCATACTAAAATTATTTCAGTTTTCTTCACAACGACAAATCCAAAGATTTGGCATCTATTTTAGACAAGCTTTAGTAATATGTGTAATATCACACTTCATAAAAATTATTTATCGTTTTTAAGTGAAAGCAAATAAAATGATGTATTCGGGAGGCACTTAAAAAGAGTTGTCTCCGTGTCCAATTTTAACACAATTAAACTTACAACAAATTATGAAAACAAATCAAAAGGGCTCAAAAATAATAATATAGTCTATTTTTAGACGAGGAATTTATTTTTTAGGAATACTCTGAATCTTAATAGTCACAGATAAAATAGTAAGAGAGAAAAAAAACACCAATTTCATAGGTTAGGACCCAATATTATTCATTTACTATTATTAACATGAATGCCCTGTGAATTTATATTATCTGAGGGCGCCAGAAATTTTCTTGTTGCAACATTTACAATACTGTTTAGAAAAATAGAATATTTTTTCCGTAGTATAATTTTTTACGTTGATAGTGCTTAATGTTAATTGCTTCTAATGCACAAAAAAAATTAATTTAACTGACATTTCAAAATGAAATTGACATAACATTACTGTTACCATTAAAAGGTTTTATTTTCCCCAGGCTATAATTGATTTGAAATCATAATGTAACATCTAAATACAGGTTGAATGAAATAGCATCTTGTCAGTCTTCCACAGAGTATAAAAATTCCGCCACATATTTCCACTGTATGTCTCATGTTGTAAAGTTGAAAGTCTATTGAAGAATGTTATTAGTTTTCGATAGAAGAAATTATAGTCTGTGCTATTGACTTTGTTTTTCCGTTGCTAGCTCCCTGCATATAACAATTTCTTTTTATATTATTTTTTTGTTGTTCAAATATGAAATATTGTTTGTATAATTTAGATTTTTTTGCACACCATCAAAGTATTTACCAATAATGTCGTTTTCTATATTTACTCATTCTAACACTTATAGTTTATTCGGCTATGTTCACCAGCCTTCTTACTGATTACTTTTAGAGCCAAAACGCGATATAATATGACTTTAATTTGATTAATAAGAACTGTCAACATTTGTGGTAATATTAAATGAATTTTATTAATTTGTGATTTTTCACACTTTTCAAGATGTTTGCTTAAAAATTCTTGTCGTCCACTTTCTTTACCCGGGTGAATATAGTGAAATAAACTATCACACTAGTGTTGCTATATCGATAGTCGATTCGCGATGATCAATTTAAAGTATCGATAGAGGAGCTAACGCAAGGCTCAGCTAAGCTTTACAAGCATGAAAGACAAAACACGAAATACTAATTTGAAATGAATATAGATCATAGTAATAAATCGGTATATAATCGTATCATAATAAGAGTTTTTTGGCTTTCAAGATTAGAAGCAATACTGTCGAATGAGTGCAATATTATCGATGCTGTAGATGTATCGATTATCTTAGATCGATAGTCTGGCTATTTGCAGTGGCTTTGGGTATGTTTTGACAGTGATTTAATAAACCTATTCATTGCCTTATCGATAGAATCGACATCGACACACCGGCAACACTACAGTGTTCGAGAAAGTTAGGTGTTTGTTAATGTTCCAAATTCTAACTTAATTTAATAATATTCCTTTTCAAAAATTCATTTAGTTGTTGTCTTTTAACTGTTATATTTATGTTTTATAGCATTAGATATAGATAAAAAATAATGACTGAGAAATTATGTTTTTAATTATCTTTTGTTAGTGTACATATTGTAGGTATCGTTACGATAGTAGATGACCAAATTGTAATAGTATGCTGTTTTGTACTAGCCGTTCTGATAAAGTTTGGGATTAAAGGTGTCGATCTTATTTAGTTCAAATAAGGGCTCAGTCTTCATTGCACGAATGGAATGTTTCATACAATTTAAATGCTTTCACATATATATTCAAATATTTTTTAGCATAATGCTCAATGTTTTACTGTTTAAAGTAAAAAATTGTGCATCATGCTAGCTCTTCATAAATTATTTAGCAAAAAGGTTGTAATCTTAGTTCACAATTTCTCATTAAATATGGAGACTCTGTCATTTATGTTTTGCTATTTTTTTAAATTTTCTGTATACTATTAAGCGAGTACATGATTGACATTTTCAATCTCATTCTTTATCTGACCGAAGAGTATATTGTATATTATATAACCAGTATAACACCGCCACACATTTCCATTATACACTATAATGTATAATTTAAGTATAAATATAATTCTAAAGAATATATCAGTGTAATTTATAAATGTAGGTAGTATTAGTTTAGGAATAATAATTATATTTATATATATAAAAATTAATCAGGTCGAATCGATGAAAACCGTCAACGTAGTATAAGTTAAGTAAGAGTATAAATTGTAGATATTTATATAAAAATTACTATATTTATACATATAGTTCCTGTATCGTTTAATTTGGATAAATGTTTACTTCAAACCAGTATGTGACCGATCTAAAATTCTCTAGAGAGAGAGAAAGAGAGATATATGAGAGAGGAGTTCGGTTGCGTGTTATATAGAAAACATCCTTCATTTCTCCTCAAGCCTCCATCATTTTAACCGCCTCTCTGGTGTAGTGGTTGACACCATCGGGTGTAGATCGGGAGGTCCGGAGTTCGCTTCACCACGGGGGCAGGGGATTCTAAGCCCGCCTGGCTTGCTACCACCGTCTTACCTAAATGTGTCGCCATAATAACAATGTTATAAGCATTGTTGTGTTCCGGCAATCAGAGGTAGATAGCCAGTTCCTCAGTTGTTGAGGATTACAGGTGAAGCTCGCTTCCACCTTCGGAGGGTGTTTTGATTTTACTAAAAGACCATCATAAGTATAATTCAATAAAAATGTCGAAGGGTCTGTATATTATAAATTTCGAAAAAACCAAACGTAATTCTTTTAAAATAAATTCGTTTGTCAGTGACAAATAGAAAAGTCCTCAGCAAAAGTAATTTGAGAGTTGTTTTAAAACGCAACTATGTCTTTCTCTCACTGTCTTTGTTAATATTCAAAGAAGTTATTAAAAAAAAGAATTTGGTTCTTCTTGCGCATGTCGTTAAGTTCATTTTAAAATGCAAAACGTACTAAGATAAACTACAAATAAAGTGATTAATATGTTTATGACATATATTGATTGATACATTTTTTAATTGATTGATATATAAATGATATTTATTTAATTTTCAGTTTACGGTTAAATATGGCAAGAATCTATAGTATTTTTGTATTTACGTCTCCATTTTTGACTCGCCATCAAAAACCCCAGTGAATAGATTTACTTGAGGGTTTAAAGTAGTTATCTTTAAAGCACAGGAAAAGGTGAGACGTCAAAATATGTAAAAAGTTTTATATGAATTCATCCAAAAATAAACATTTTTTTTAATTTTGATTATATTCCTATAACTTCAAAAATTATTTTGAAAGTAAGCTATATAAAATATGCTATTTAAATACCCTAAATGCAATATTATTTAATTATTTTCCAAATTCAGTTGCAATTTTATTTTGATACTTTTTAAAATGAACTGACCGCGCATCGTAAAAGAAGCCTTAAATTCTATGACAGAAGGTTCTCATTAATTCTCCCACCCTTACTCATAAATGATGATAGTGTGTAGTCTTACTTTCATTAGGTTTAATGTTGTTTAAAGAATTTTGGCAATTACTTGGAGTTTTGTATCGAAATTCAAAGACAGCTCACAGTAATGTAATCCTTAATAGCTAATTTTTTCAGAACTTGTTGAATTCAGGACTTAAATGTTGGATTTGTGATTTTGTTTGTAAGGATGATTTAGCACGCTAACTCAAAGATTCGTATGAACATTTCAGCCCTCTTAGCACGAGCATTTGATATGTAAACATACACATAAACGCCACTTTCCCCGAAGGGGTAGGCAGAGGTGTTAAACACCCACATTTCGCCAGATATGTTAATATCCATGTAACAGGTGGCGAGTCTGTTGCCATGCACCGGGCACAATGTGAGGCCAACGATATTCACAATGAACTGTACATAAGTTTTATTCAAACTTAGTGGTGCAGGCGGTGGGATCGAACCCGTGATTCCCGCGGCCTCTCGAACTGGTAGTGCCCCGTCCGAACCAACTCGGCTATGATATATATCAGGCTTTTTTCGTTCAATCGCGCTGCTCATGCTACTAAGGTGGAACTGCCAAAGAAAATAATAAATAAATGAATATCTTCAGACATTCACCTATCAATTTGCCCCATTTCTAACAACTAAAGGTGCGTACAAACTATGTAACGTGTTATATAACTTGTGTTTTATAACTCGTCCACGTTATGTAACCTTGTTATTAAAACAAAACTGAACACATTACACATAACAATGAAATACATCAAAGATATATAACCATTTTCGTTTGTCGTTCTTCAGTGCTAAGTAATATAACATTGTGTACAACAATTACGTTACATAGTTCGTACGCACCTTTAAGCTGTTTGTGCTGCGGGGATAATAGAGGACGGATAATATATAATATATAAATACATGTAAATGCCCAGAATATATTCAATACATACATAAACATCCATGAATGGAAAACAAATGTCTGTATTCATCACACAAACATCTGCCCCTACCGGGGATCTTACCCGGAACCTGTCGAGATGGCGACGCCTTCAGACCGCACAAATTTACTCGAATATTTAAGAATTTTTAGGCAAGAGCGAACAGGGCTTAGGTTCCTATGCTGTGTGCAAAAATAGACCAATCAGATTGCTATTTTGCGAGCCATTTAAAACAAAGCCATCCAATTGGTTTATTTTTCTTCGCACTCCATTTACCTACCTCCCATTGGTAGTAAAAAAGCAAAATACCTGATCACTTTTACCTTGAAATTTCAAATTATACTTTTGGGGAAAATTTTCAGGAAGATCATTTTATTCCTTGGCAGTTCGCACGATTAATGTTGATACGAACGAATCTAATTTTGAGATTATAATTTCGCGAATTCTTTAGAATGGAATTTTTCAAATTGAATATTGTGGTCCTGAATAAATATAGCTGTTGCATTTTATGATGGCGAGAAGGTTCGCCCTTAACGCCTTAAGAAAGAGTCTAAAGTCGCATGATTTGGTCGCCTTCGTGAATTGCAATATCTATACCAGAAATACCTAAGTTCTACTTATATTAGGAGCAATTCTCAATTATAAATAGTTTGTCATTTAATTAATTTCTATGTGTAAACAGTTCTCAATAATTATATTATTTTATTTGTAAGGCTCGCGCTAGTTAATCAGCATGGATTATCTAATATTCTTATCCAATTGGATGGCTATACCAAATTTTCATTTGTGCTAAGCTAGTTTTAGGTTACGGGGTGAATTTTTATGTGAATATACAGGGTGTTTTTCAAATGAAATTTTAAAAAGGAACATGTTGGATCCATCAAACGATAGCCCTGGTTTTTACGCGGGTACCAAGGTTTCGATACCCAATCGGGCCAAATTATTATTTTGCGGTCGATAGACACTCTGTATAATCTAATCACATTATTTTCTAATCGCCCCATCATCTGATATAGTATAATTTTTAATGTTAAAACATATATTCTTTGCCTTACTTTTTATTATTTAAGAAACGGCAAAGCGTGAGTGGTATTTGCCTGTACTTGTCACTTTATACGTCAAAAATCAGTCCTTTGAATTTAGAACCATGTCGTTGTAAAGGCATAACAGTATTATGAATTGACTATGAAGATATTATCAATTGTATTAATATCAAAAGGTTGCCCCATTCTTGTTAAAATATTTCTACTCAAACAAAGGCATTATTCCGTTTACTGTAGATACTTTTACATACATGTTTTTCTAAGAATATTTGATAGTTGTCATGTCAATATAAAATATATCTACAGTACACGAAATAAGGTATTTATTTGTATGGCATATTAGTGGCTCAAAATACAGGCCAACCCGCTCCAATCTCGTGTGTTATTGGCGCAGTGGATGTATAGTTGGATGATTTGACGATAAATGTATGTTTTTAAATATAAAGGTGTCTGCCCACTACATCAGCGCATGCGTAAGAGTGTGCTGGTCGAAATGTATGAGAATTTGTAACAGAATTGTAAGGTCACCGAGACAAGATGAAGAATGTAAATAAACAATCAGGGATAATATAACCACCTCTTTTTAAGGGAGGCCTAGGTCCGGACCTAGGCCTCCCTATAGATGTCCACTGCCGGCAGTGGACATCTATAGGCTGATGGATGAATGGATGTATCTCTCTGGTCTAGTGGTTGACACCACCAGATGTTGATCGGGAGGTCGGGGTTCGATTACAGGTGAAGCTCGCTTCCATCTTCGGCCTTATCGTCACTCTTATTGACACCATCAGGTGTGATGAAGGCTAAGAGCTTGAAAATTAACATTCCTGGCAATAAACTACATTAAAAATATGTATTTAGATTTTTCGAACGCAATTAAAAACAGTTTCCTGTACCATGAATCACGTATCCCAATGTAACTTATTAACGGATTGTTTACATTCTTTATCTTGTCTAGTTGGCCTTAATATAGGCTCATACATTCCTATACAGGATTATTTTTAATTAATCAACAACCTCTCAAGACTGACTAGCTAACATCTTAAATAACAACATTTTATCATAACATAAATAAAAAATGATTCCGCGATTTTCGAGCAAGTCTATGTTTTGCTCAAACTAAAAGGCACACGCGCTACGCTCGCACGCGATGCACACAGAGCTAAGAACGTGCAGAAATTGATATTTATTTTTTATGAAAGGAAGTATACATATTATCACGACTATTATCCCCTAAGGATTAGTTAGAGACTCGGCAAAAGCAGTCTATTGTCATAGTCCGCGCTTCACGCAGTGACTGCACTCAGCGTGACAGGTGGTAAGTCCGTCGCCGCTATAAGCTATTGGATGGTTGTTCAAAGTCCATTAGTCGCCTCTTACGACACCCAAGTCAAGAGATGGGTTTCTTTTAATGAGCTAACACACGACGACGATGAAAGTAAAATGTGTCAAATAATCATGTCGTAAGACAATATTGTTATTTATAATGGTAGCTAGCTAGTATTGCAAAGTTGTTGATTCATTAAAAATAACCCGGTATAAAGAATATTTTTCCTTGTAACGGTTCTTACATTATTGTATGTTTAATGTTGTCGGTAGACACCTTAAATACACGATTAATGCACCAACATAACCTGTAATATAGAAAAACAAGCGTAGTTCTCTGCAGAAAGAGATGGCGATATGTGATGAATAGCACCGTCCTATGCGGGTTGCAGACCAAGAGGTAAGCTAATTTAGTTTAGCTTAGCTCGCGTAGCTGACGCAGTTTTCCATACTTATGTGCAGACCTAATATGCGAACTATATGGAAAGGTGCGTCTGTACCCGTGCAAGTAAGTTCTACGCTTGTACTAATTCTGTAATATAGGCGTTTAGGTGTAGCCACACTGACTCTGTACACGTATGTGTACATGTCTCAGAGTAAACAGAACTGGAGTAGCCATTAGTCAATTTCTCAAACATTTTTTTCTGCCATTTCTTGCGGGGGGTGAGGTTACCACTACACTCAAAGCCAGCCGTTCTTACAAATGCACACATGCATAATTCGACACACAAATTTAAATTTCACGCACACACACGCTTTAAATAGTCACGTGGGGAGTGCGTTTTGACAACGTCACAGCCGCACTCCCCACGAGACTAGCGCTCGAAATTTGAAATCGTAGAATTCTAAAACATGAAATAATGAAGTAAATAATCATGAAATCTTAAAAATTATAATTACAAATAAAAGGTGACACCATCTTTTAGCATACTCGATGTTTTCTATTTATTTTTACTACAAAAAACAGCACAGGTAGGTATTTTTGCGGGAGCTCTGTTCGCCGCAACGTTTACAATGTTATGGCTGTCAAAATGGCGGCTCAACTAGTTTTATTAAACGTGCAAGCATCCGATGCTTGTGCATTTGGCAGAGGGGAATGTTAGACAAAGGCTACTCCAGTTCTGTTTACTCTGAGGTACATGTACAAGAGCGCGTAATGTTCGGTGTGACGTCTAATAGTGTGATTAAATACAATGTAATAAGGTCACATTTTGAAACATGGGAGCTGCAATCGATAAGCGATAGACGTGTCCGTGTACAAATAGCAACACTCATAAGTGCCCATTCGAGACGCAATAGGGTAAAAGAAGAAAAATACATTGTTATAAGAAATGAAGACAATCTTTATCTTTTAATAAAAAAGACAAAGAAACTTTTTTATTTGGGTTCCGTAGTAAACTTGGAACCCTTATAGTTTCGCCATGTCTGTCTGTCTGTCTGTCCGTCCGCGGATAATTTCAGTGATCGTTAGCACTAGAGAGCTGAAATTTTGAAAAAATATGTATATTAATAACGCCGACAAAGTGCACAAATCAAAAGTGGAATAAAATATTAAATTAGGGTGAACATTCTCAAAAGTGGAAATTTATCTTTCTAGGAAAAAACTGTTTTACCAGGTTGTATAAACCATACTAATATTATAAATGCGAAAATAACTCTGTCTGTCTGTCTCACTTTCACGTCAAAACTACTAAACCAATTTAACCGAAATTTAAATTCTGAAATACTACAGCATAATGGTACGTGCGAATGTACGGGTACACATATATGTACGTGTACACATGCGTGTACATGCACACATATGTGTGCGTGGACACATACGTGTACGCACACGTTTACAGATTCAGTGTGGCTCGGCCCTTACTCTACTGTGCCCCTAGTTAAGTTTTGTTATCGACTCATAGTTTTAAAGTTGTTTTATTTTATTTATTAAGATTGATTTTTTTATTAGAAATGTTTTGATTCGCAGCCGAAAGAACTCATTTTAGTTCGTAAGTTTTCATATACTGTTTCATATGGTTTTTGATGATGGAAGCAAGTGAATGTTTTATTTGAGTCTTAAGATGTGCGATGTAGGTATATTTTTCACTGGCAGTGGTTAGCTTCCTAAACATTAAACAAACAAAAAACTTCAGCTCAGACCTTTGCTTGAGCACGGAAAGGGATAGCGATACAAATGACACATAGCTCCGTCTCTCTGTAACTGTACTCAAGGAAAATTCTGCGCTTGATTCGGTAACCACATTTACATAAATATTATACTTTTTTTTTTAAATAAATATTTTAAGTTGGTTTACAAACGACAAAATAATAATGTTTAATTACCCATTCATAATGTAATCGAGTAAAGAAGAATACTCTTATAGATAGATTTATTTTTTGATTACATGGACTTAGTTATCAGTATCATGTGCGTTACTAACGAATTTAAAAAATAAAACAAATGTTATTTATTGTTGTATTGTACAGTGAATATTATAATATACAAAAACTATCATTAATCAGTTGCTATAGCAAGATGAAATGAAATAATGAAATTTCGATCACCCATTCGTAATCCACCCTTTGTGGACGTTGCTTGACTTTTGAAATTGTAGCACCAACACCGTCGACGAAAATCATACTCTATAATTATGAGAGTAAAGGTTATATTTCACTGTACATACATAAAAATGGTCGAATTTGTAAGAGCTATGTTTCTAAGTTAATCAAATATAGTTTTAATAATATAGAGGCAATGTTTTTGTACAGTCGAGTACAAAAATATGTATACGCAATTTAGAGGTGCAAATCTTTATTTTCTTCCCATTAAAAGTCATTTACTGTCAAAATGGTTACATATTTTTGGAGTCGACTGCACCTTATAACGTTAATCCTAGATGTTATGTTGACTCCACTTCAGAACCTACGTGAAATTGTATGTTAAGCAATAAAAATAAAATGTATTCATGTGTTTTATTTTAGTCCTATGAATTGTGAAAATAGTCCTGTGTCTATATCACATAGGTATTACTCACGCACGTTTAGTTATTCACTCAATATATTGGCAGTCACATGTACCAGGTTACTAGAGACAGAAGAAAGTATTTGATGATAGATAACTTCTTAGTACCGTAAAAGTTCCGCTACTCATTACTAGATGACAGCACCGTTTTTACTGAATATCATAAACTACCCACTCTCCAAACTCTCAACTCCTCATACGTTTTGGATTCCTAGTACTTTTGTGAATAACTACTGACGCCAGTAAATTCAAACACAATCATTAATTTTAACTCAATAAAAAGGTACATTAGCAGTCACCGATACCAGGCGACTAAAGCCATAAGGAAATGTATTTTACGCCAACACCTTGCTTTCATAAAAGTTCCGCTTTTAATTACTAGATTGCAACACCGTTTTCATTGAAAATTATTAACAGCAAGTAGAAACAACTTCCTTAAAAAAATTGCAAAAAACCTAATAAACAAAGGACAGAAAAGGTCCTAAAACAGATCCTTGCGGAACGCCCTCTTCGAATTATATTATTAAGATTTAATTTAATCTTGAAGTATCTTCCATAATAATGACGGAATTTAAACTGATTATATAGTATCGTAGTGACATCTTTACCACCATAAAGCAGAAACCAAGAAAATATATCATCTTTGACAAAATCGAATGCCTTAGAAAGATCACAGGAGACTCCAATGTCATTTTTCCGAGACACTCAAGCAACCTGGTAGCTTAATGACTTATCTTTAATACCAAAAGCACAAGAACTCTCGTTTGATGACAATAATGATCTTTCATCGTGTATAACACAATCGTATGCCTTGCGAAGATCATAAAAAGTTCCAAAAGTATTTTGGCGAGCACCAAATAGTACCAATCCTAAAGGAGTGAAAATAAAAGTCGACACAAACTCAATAAAATGTATTAAGTGTTCAGTTGACGAAGAACTCGTTGGAGCGCATGTTCTGGTTGTGGCGCCACTTGCAGGCCCAGCTCCAGCAGGACATACCCGCCCACGGCTCGTCCGTGTAGAACACCTGCCCGTTCTGGTACATCTGCAAGGGGTAAGGTAAATCATTAATGTATATCAAAAATAGTAAAGGTCCCGAAGTGCTTCCTTGAGGAACGCCCATCTTCAAATTATTATGATTGATTGTATGGGTGTGTGTGTGTGTTTGTTTTACACAAAAAGAATGTACCAACTGCTTTGCCTGACTAGCATGTCGTAAAAGGCGACTAAGGGCGTATTGGGTACTGGGTCTGTGATTGTGCAGGCGATGAGCTAGCCACTTGTTACTACTCTTTCACGAACTTTTAACTAACCAAACCCAATTTTTCTATGGCTTAATGTGGTCTTAAGGAACACAGTGCTTCTTGGACTCTGCCTACCCCTTCGGGGATTACAGGCGTGATTTTATGTATGTTTGGCATAAAATAACTACTTAAGTATAATTATTACAATCACTTGTATATATTGATACATCGCTTTTGGAGCTTTTGCCTTCCAATTAAATTTTGACATTTGTGTCTAAAGGTATTGTATAATACCTCAGAGTAAACAGAACTGGAGTAGCCTTTGTCTAACATTCCCCTCTGCCAAATGCACAAGCATCGGATGCTTGCACGTTTAATAAAACTAGTTGAGCCGCCATTTTGACAGCCATAACATTGTAGTCGTTCAGCGGCGAACAGAGCTCCCGCAAAAATGCCTGCCTGTGCTGTTTTTTGTTGTAAAAATAAATAGAAAACATCGAGTATGCTAAAAGATGGTGTCACCTTTTATTTGCAATTATAATTTTTTAGATTTCATGATTATTTACTTCATTATTTCATGTTTTAGAATTCTACGATTTCAAATTTCGAGCGCTAGTCTCGTGGGGAGTGTGGCTGTGACGTTATCAAAACGCACACCCCACGTGACTATTTTAAGCGTGTGTGTGCGTGAAATTTAAATTTGTGTGTCGAATTATGCATGTGTGCATTTGTAAAAACGGCTGGCTTTGAGTGTAGTGGTAACCTCACCCCCCGCAAGAAATGGCAGAAAAAAATGTTTGAGAAATTGACTAATGCCTACTCCAGTTCTGTTTACTCTGAGTATAATACACGTAAATCTTATTAGGTTGTAGAACATATTGATGTAAAGGGAGGATGGAGCCATTGCAGAGTTTATTAAAAAAAAGTATAGTAGTATTGTCAATTTTAGGATAATTATAATTTATATTGCTAGACTTGTCAAAAGTGTATTTGATGATACCGATTTGATTAAATGAGTTTTTAATTTGAATGTTTTTGGCATAATATCACTTAAGCATAATTTTCTTTTGGCACAATATTTATTTCGCATAATTATAATTTAGACTAATGTAATTATTCCGCATACCATTATACGGAATAATATAATGGATAAAGCGTACACCATTGTACGTTATTGTAAAGTCGATAAGTGTACGACGACGAGCGAAGCAGGGATGAGTGTCAGGCAGAACTGTGCCCTCAACGCGAGCCGAGCGAGCAAAGCGAGCGTGCCGCGGGGGCCAGAATCGATATTTTTTATTGATAATTATTTCTAAAATTTTTTGCGATTAATTATTTGTTTTTTTATATGGTTATGCCATTTGTAATTGCGTATAAGTAATTATGCATAAAATTTTACCCAAACAGATAAATCTGTTTCTTTCTGTCTTATAAATTATTGGGTCCTTACCTATGAAATTGGTGTTTTTTTTCTCTTAGTATTTTGTCTGTAACTATTAAGATTCAGAGTATTCCTAAAAAATAATTACCTCGTCTAAAAATAGACTATATTTTTGAGCTCTTTTGATTTGTTTTGATAATTTGTTGTAAGTTTAATTGTGTTAAAATTGGACACGGAGACAACTCTTTTTAAGTGCCTCCCGAATACATCATTTTATTTGCATTCACTTAAAAACGATAAATAATTTTTATGAAGTGTGATATTACACATATTACTAAAGCTTGTCTAATGATAGATGCCAAATATAATTATCTCTGGATTTGTCGTTGTGAAGAAAACTGAAAAAATGTCAGTATGGAAAATGCAGAATTCCCCAAAATCTCCATACAATACACCAATTTCATAGGTAAGGACCTAATATAATGATATGAAACCTAATCAAACAATTACTTACAAACGACAAATCCGAGCTCTTATAGGTGACCCCGTCGTACCCAAACCGGAAGATGAAGTTCATGGAGAAGATGGAGAATATGCAGCGGACGTCCGTAGTGGCGGGGATGAAGTATCGGTACGGGCCGCACCAGTACGACACCTTCGGCTCGTATTCCACTGACTCGGGGAACTCCTCGCGCGGATTGATTCTGGGGAAATTGGTAAGTAGTTGTTTATATTATTTATACACCACTACTTTTAATTGGTACAAAAAATGGGTGGCTGGTATCTCTTCGACGACCTCCGTGGTCGAGTGGTCTGTATGCCGGTCTCAAGGCGTCGCCATCTCGAGAGGTTCTGGGTTCGATCCCCAGTGGGGGCAAATGTTTGGGTGACGAATTTTCAGGCATTTGTTCTCCAGTCTTGGATGTTTATATATATTGCTATATATTCAGGTTATTTATATGTATTTATCTATTAAATATATTTATCCGTCATCTAGTGTCCGTAACACAAGCAGCATTAGTTGCTTAAAATGGGGCTAGTTGATAGGTGTGAATGTCTGAGGATATTATTATTATTACTACTGATTAAATAATATTGGGTCCTTACCTATGAAATTGGTGTTTTTATTCTGTCTTAGCAATTTGACGGTAACTATTAAGATTCAGAACATTCTTATAAAATAATTGCCTTTTCTAAAAATAGACCATATATTTGAGCTCGTATTATTTAATTTGATAATTTTTTGTAAGTTTAATTGTGTTAAAATTAGACACAAAGACAATTATTTTTAACTGCCTCCCGAATACATCATTTGATTTGCATTAACATAAAAACGATGAATATTTTTCATCAAGCGTGTTCACACACATATAGCTAAAGCTTGTCTAATGATACATGCCAAATATTATTATCTCTGGATTGGTCGTTGTGAAGAAAACTGATAAAATGTTAGTATGTAAAATGCAGACATCCCCAAAATCTCCATACAAAACACCAATTTCATAGGTAAGGACCTAATATAATTTCACCACTACTTTTAATTAGTACACAAAAAGAACGGGGTGCTCGGTATCTACTACTGATTAAATTTGTGTTGTCATTTTTTTTTGTATCAAAAAATGCAAAATTATTAGGTTTTTACTTTGGCATATGAATTTCATCATATTTTATGCCTTCCTCGTGTGTTTACATGAGTATGACGAACATCGAGCCACCGTGACGTATGGTGTCATTTGGAGTAACTGTGTGTTGTAGCATAAGTGTTAATGTATTTTCAAGAGCAATAAAGAGTATATGGCCCAATGCGGGTTGGTGGGTGGAAACGGTCGCAATAGCGACCGGGACCAACGGCTTAACGTGCCTTCCGAAGCACGGAGGAGCTCAAGATCACAAAGTTTTGGTCACCCATCCACGGCCTGACCATGGCGAAGGTAGCTTTGTTTTCGATCGAAAGCCAAAGCGCACTGACCACTACGCTACCGAGCTCCAGATATTAAATATAATTACTTTTATGTAATAATATCTTATTTAATAAGCGCTAAGCGCTGTGGTTGCACTTGATACAAGCGCTCGCGGTAATGAACATTAATATTGACGACCTCCGTGGTCGAGTGGTCTATATGCCGCCGGTCTCAAGGCGTCGCTATCTCGAGAGCTTCTTGGTTCGATCCCCGGTGGAAAATGTTTGGGTGATGAATGTTAAGACATTTGTTCTCCAGTCTTGGATGTTAATTATATATGTATTAAATTATGTATATTCTAAATAATTATATATATTTATCTATTAAATATATTTGTCCGTCATGTAGTATCTGTAACACAAGCAGCATTTAGTTGCTTAAAATGGGACTAGTTGATAGGTGTGAATGTCTGAGGAATTATTTGAAGGAAAATATATATAAAGCAAAAAAAAAATTATTATTATTTATGTTGTAAAATAACTATTTAAAATGTTCCTAGACATGTCAAAGCCCTTCGATTATGTTAACCATGTTGACGATTTTAAGTGGCAAGTTTGGCCGATGATATAAAGTTATTTTTGATGTTTTTTTTTTACATACGACAGGTAAGCTCTTGGCCTTCATCTCACCTGATGGTAAGTGACGATAAGGCCGAAGGAAGCGAGCTTCACCTGTAATCCTCAACAACTGAGGAGCTGGCTATCTTACCTCTGATTGCCGGAACACAACAATGCTTATAACAATGTTTTTTATGGCGACACATCTAGGTAAGACGGTGGTAGCTAGCCAGTTTTTTACTTGTGAATGTTTGGCCAATGAAATAAGGTTATTTTTGATGTTTTTTACTTGTGAATGTTAAGCCAATGAAATAAGGTTATTTTTGATGTTTTTTACTTGTGAATGTTAAGCCAATGAAATAAGGTTATTTTTGATGTTTTTTACTTGTGAATGTTACGCCAATGAAATAAAGTTATTTTTGAGGTTTCTTACTTGTAAATGCACTGAGCGTCGCTCCAGTTGTCGTCGGAGTGGCAGTACAGGCCCTGGCTGGGGTCCTTCGCCTGGAACTGCTCCGCGTGCGGGCCCACGTACGTCGTCTCCGAGTGACGGTGGTAGAAGCCGATGAATGCGAACGCTCCTGACAACAGAGGTCACGTGAGGACCCAATAAAATATAACTAACATAAGCCCGGTTGAGAAGCTTGTTGGCTTAGTGGTTAGTACGCTTTATAATAAATAATAAATATCCTCGGACATTCACACCTATCAACTAGTCCCATTTTAAGCAACTTAATGCTGCTTGTGTTACGGATACTAGATGACAGACAAATATATATTATTTAATAGATAAATACACATAATTATTCAGAATATATATAATATTATACATATATAATTAACATCCAAGACTGGAGAACAAATGCCTGAAAATTCATCACCCAAACACTTGCCTCCACTGGGGATCGACCCAGGTCCTCTCGAGATGGCGGCGCCTTGAGACCGGCGTACAGACAACTCGACCACGGAGGTCGTCGACGCTTTGGCTAACGATTGAAAACAAAGCTACCTTCGCCATGGTCAAGCCGTGGATGTGTGACCAAAACTTTGTGTTCTCGAGCTCCTCCATGCTTTGGAAGGCACATTAGTCGTTTGTCCCGGACGCTATAAATCTTTTCTGTCGCTGGCGCTACTTTCAAACTTTCCATCACATCCATCGCAACAAGAAGAGAAGCGTCGCGGAGAAGTTCTGTGGTTAACTCCTAAATATTCCCAACAAACCTCTGAACGTGTAGCAGTGCGGCTTCCTCTCGCTGGAGAGGATCATCTGAGCGTCCTCCTGGTTATGCGCCGACGCAATGAAGTATGACGTGCCCAGGCATTTGAACTCTAAGGGAACAAAAAAATTATAAATATATTAGGTCCTTTACCTATGAAATTGGTGTTTTGTATGGAGATTTTGGGGATGTCTGCATTTTACATACTAACATTTTATCAGTTTTCTTCACAACGACAAATCCAGAGATAATAATATTTGGCATGTATCATTAGACAAGCTTTAGCAATATGTGTGTGAACACGCTTGATAAAAATTATTCATCGTTTTTATGTTAATGCAAATCAAATGATGTATTCTGGAGGCAGTTAAAAATAATTGTCTCTGTGTCTAATTTTAACACAATTAAACTTACAAAAAATTAAATAATACGAGCTCAAATATATGGGCTATTTTTAGAAGAGGCAATTATTTTATAAGAATGTTCTGAAACTTAATAGTTACGGACAAATTGCTAAGACAGAATAAAATACCAATTTCATAGGTAAGGACCCAATATACATACATATAAATATGACTATTATCCCCTAAGGGTTAGCCAGAGACTAGGCAAAAGCACCGCAAAAGCAGTCCACTGCCATAGTCCACGCTTCACGAAGCAGTGACTGCACTCAGCGTGACAAATGGTGAGTCCGTCGTCGCTATAAGCTTTTGGATGTTGTGCAGTTCTAAATCCATTAGTCGGGTTTTACGACACACAAGGAAAAAGATTGTGGGTTGAAGTATTATTTATTTATTTAAACTTTAATGTCCATAACAATAGGAATGTACATATAGCGGACTTAACGACTAACATCGCTCTCTACTAGTTAACGTTAAAGTTACGTATTTTCACTAGCAAATACAATAATAAGTAGTATTATGTATGAATATATGATTATTAATAATTGACATGCATCTCATGAAGAAGCATGGAGCCGTTCGGTGGCACAACATTAAAAAACAAAGCTACTTTTGCCATGGTGAGTCCTTGGATGGGTGACCAAAACTTTGTGATCTCGAGTTCCTTAGTGTTCCGGTAACTTGCAGCCCGCAACGCCACCACCGCGCTGGCCAAATATGGCTTAGTGGGTAGAAACGGATTGTAACAGCGACCGGGACCAACGGCTTAACGTGCCTTCTGAAGCACGGAGGAGTTCGAGATCACATAGTTGGTCACCCATCCACGGCCTGACCATGGCGAAGGTAGCTTGGTTTTCGATCAAAAGCCAAAGCGTACTAACCACGTACGCCATCGAGCTCATTATATTAGGTCCTTACCTATGAAATTGGTGTTTTGTATGGAGATTTTGGGGAATTCTGCATTTTCCATACTAATTTTTTTTCAGTTTTCTTCACAACGACAAATCCAAAGATAATAATATTTGGCATCTATCATTAGACAAGCTTTAGTAATATGTGTAATATCACACTTCATAAAAATTATTGATCGTTTTTAAGTGAATGCAAATAAAATGATGTATTCGGGAGGCACTTAAAAAGAGTTGTCTCCGTGTCCAATTTTAACACAATTAAACTTACAACAAATTATCAAAACAAACCAGAAGAGCTCAATAATATAGTCTATTTTTAGACGAGGTAATTATTTTTTAGGAATACTCTGAATCTTAATAGTTACAGACAAAATACTATGAGAGAAAAAATACACCAATTTCATAGGTAAGGGCCCAATATGAATTTAAAACATTATGTGTACAAAATCTTACTACAGAACCTACCAGCTGTAGCCTCGTTGGGACGGACGGGGCACTACTTGTTCGAGGCCACGGGAATCGCGGGTTCGATCCCACCGCGTGTACCACTGAGTTTGAATAAAACTTATGTACAGTTCATTGTGAATATCGCTTGCCTCATATTGTGCGGTGCATGGCAACAGGCTCCCCTGTTACATGGGTATTAACATATCTGGCGAAATGTGGGTGTGTAAGACATCTGCCTACCCCTTGGGGGAATGAAGCGTGATGATGTTATGTTAGATCTTACCAGGACTAGTATACAGCCCGAACGGAATCTTGGCCTGCGTGGACCGTATCTTGGCTTCCGACGTGTCCATCTTCTTGTTCAGCTTAAGCAGCACCATGGACATCAGCGCCATGTCGGTGGCGAACAGCAGCCGCTTCAGGTCTTTGATGTGCGTGTCGATGAAGGCGAACAGCTTCTTCTCTGCTAGACCTAGGATCTCGCGGCGCTCTGTCTGTAGGAGAATTGACGATGAGTTTCCACCAGCACCTTAGCAAGAACATCTTGTAGCGACATACGTTAGTAGGTAATTAATCTCCTTTGCCTGACTTGTATAAAAAAAGAGAAGAGCTGTCAGATAGCACCGGACATCCGAAAAACATATCTCTCTGCCTTTTCGAACTCTTGGAAACTGACTGTGTTATTATAACTGTGTTTTAACTTGATCGTCTTCTCTTCTGTAAACTCATGGTATTGCGATATCTGAAGAATAAATTTGGTGATCGAACAACGGAAGTATTTTATTTCCCAAAATCTTAAACATGCTAGTCCATACTAATATTATAAAAACGAAAGTAACTCTGTCTCGCTTTGACGTCGAAACTACTGAACCAATCAAAAATCAAAATCAAAAGCGTTTATTCAGTTTAGATGCGTCTTAGCGCATGCTTATGAATGTCATAAACATTTTACAATATTTCGTGAATAAGAAAAACCACGCCATCCGTTCACAAAACTACCAGGAGGCCTTGTTCTGAGAAGAACGGGCAAGAAACTCAATTTAACCGACATTTGGTACACAGGTAGTCTAGAGCTTACCTAGCTACTAAGGATATAGGCTACCTTTTATCTCCATATTCCCATGGGAACGGGTGCCATGCAGGTGAATGGTCAAAAATTTTAATAACGCCGCCCAGAAAAATGAAGAACATAACGCTATTATGAACTTTGCTTCTGATAATAGAGTAGGAGTAAATTTTCAATTCCACCAATTGAGGCTACTGTTCCAATTTGAAAAAATCTTTCAGTGTTGAATAGACTATTTATTGAGGAAGGCTATAGGCTACATACCATCACACTATCTCAAAATAACTATTTAACGCGGACGCAGCCGCTGGCAAAGACTTGTTATAGTTTATACCGGGCTTATATCACGTTTAACGCTTTGGCTTTCGATTGCAAACAAAGCTACATTCGCCATGGTCAGGCCGTGGATGGGTGACCAAAACTTCGTGAACTCGAAGTCCTCCGTGCTTCGGAAGCACGTTAAGCCGTTGGTCATGTCGCTATATAATACATATTAGGTGATGGTTATTCTTTTATGACCCTTAAAGCAATATTTGTGTCACAAAAACATTAAACAATTTGGCAGCAGAGAAAATATTACAGTTGCTGCCCCAATAGATTTTTTGCTGCCAAATTAGGAATATTTGCTGCCCATAAGTTGCTGATCAATTAGTTATTTTAGGTGACCAAAATTCAAATATTTTGCTAGCCGTTTAAATAACACCCACACTTATATTATTTATTTATATACTGTGTAATCCCTATTACAGATTTGACTTACAGACATTAGATTGGCTACTATGGTCTATCCATTTTGATCTGAGACAAAATGTAAACAAACCATAAAAAGGGTTCTTTAAGATGTCGTTACTCATTGTCGAAAAGTTTTATCAAAAACATACGATTATTTAATATTTTATTATTACAAACTTTTTAAATGATGTAAATTAAGTAATTACTGGTCATTTTCAATAATTTTTGGTATTTTTACTTCAATGTTATATTTTTAACGTAATTTTAGATTACTAAATTAATCGTTGCTACTAAAAAAGACCTAAAACGAATAGTATTCTCAAACTTTTATTATGAGTATAGAATACTTCCAAAAGAAGATGAACCATCATAACATGTTCATGACACCTTGAATCTACTTTGAATTTAATTGATATATTTAATATTTAGTATCATTTGGATGATAGCAATGATAGCTTGTTTTTTAAATACACTTAACATATCTAATACTCATAAAACATTACTTCATTACACAAATAAATAATGTTTATATTCAATGACGATATTGGTATATTAAGTACCTACGGCTACTCCTTTTCCAATTTGTAAAAAAAAAAGACGTGTGGCACTCGGGGACTGCCGCGGTAAAGCTATTGCATAGCATTTTGTATCAACTTATGCAATTATAATTTTATTTATTTATTTTATTCATGCAGTATTTCTTTTTCTTTGATATTAATTCAAGTTACACTTTTTGAGCGTGGTGACCGATAAGAAAACAAATTATATAAACTGTTGGTAGTTTGCATATACATTATTTCGTTCGGATCACTTATAAGTAAATGAAATCATAAAATAATTATCTAAAATAAATGTTAATAAACTAATTAATAAAATAATAAAACTCATAATAAACAATGTGTAATAGTTAGCTTATAAATAAAACCAAAGTGGCGTCTTTGTTAAAATTAGTTCTTTGTTGTATCACTAGATGGCGCCACCTATCCTTTAAAACGCACTATTGTTTACTCTCATAGACTTATATGGTCAAACCGATGTTAATTAAAATTTGTTTTCGCCTTGGACACGGTGTTTCATTTTGGTAACCACCTTGGGATTTAACATGCACGGCCTTCAAGCCACACCTCCTTGCGCATCGGGGTGGGGAGCGTGAGGTTTTTTCGTTACGGAATTTCTGGATTCGGTCCCCGCGCTCAAGGCCCGCGATAGAAGCTAAGCTATGCAATAGCTTAAAAATTATAGCCTATATTATTTTGTCACAGAATTGGATAAAAAGTTTGTGAACCACAAATTCTTTGTTTACCTTTTGTCTCAGATCAAAATGGATAGAGTATAGTTCTGGAATATGCATGACATCCTCTTATTTAACCTTATGGTCATAAAATAGAACATCTCCATAATATAATATACACACGGGGTTGTGTGGCTCCTTGATCCGGCTGGTGGTGTAGCTGTAATACTCCTGCAGCTTCTCGAATTTCTCATCGGCGTAGCTGTGCCGCGGGTCGATCTCCTTCGTGCTCGGCATGTTGTACGGTTTCTATACAAAAAAGGAAAATAAAGAGAGTTCTATACAAATAGATCAGAATAAGTAGAATAATAATAATACTAATAATTTCTTTTAATTACAAAAGCACAGTATATGAAAATGTGTGTACGGAAGAAGCTGCATAAGTTATAAACTGTGTCGCAGCTGCTAACGCTAGTGTTATCTTTATTTATTCCAGACAAGAATAAATAAAGATAATACTACTGCTAACATGCAATGCAAACAGAATGTATAAAAAAACCATACATACTATTATCACTACTATTATCCCCTAAGGGTTAGTTAGGAACTAGGCAAAAGCACCGCAAAAGCAGTCTACTAATAGTCTTTACCAAGACTATTAGTAAACTGCTTTTGCGGTGCTCCGCGCTTTACCAAGTGACTGCACATGTGTTAAACGTGACAGTTGGTGAAGATTATAGATTATATTCTCGAAGAATATAATCTTCAGAAGATCTTTCTGAAGATTATGTTCTCGTACAAAGTATATTCTTATGGTTTCCACAAGTAAATTCTAGTTACGAGTTCGAGTTGGGACGGACTGGGCACTCGTTCGGGAGGCAGCGGGACTCGCGGGTTCGATCCCACCGCCCGGTGTGTGCCCGGTGCATGGCAACAGGCTCGCCACCACATGGGGACCTAACATATCCGGTAAATTTGGGTGTTCGCCTTCGGGGATAAGATTTCTTGATATGTTTATGTATCTTCTTTTTTGTCCTGCCATGTTCCCAATTCTATTTGCGGTCGGCGCTACATGTCTTCTTCCACTCTCTTCTATTACTCGTCAAGCCAACACTCTCTCCCATCCTCGTCATATCATCATTCACACAATCCATCCATCTTTTCTTTGGTCTTCCTCTCCCCCGCGCCCATCCACTTTCAAATCCACTACGTTCCTGGTGACATGATCATTCTCCCTCCTCATTACATGTCCATAC
Source organism: Parapoynx stratiotata (assembly GCA_910589355.1). NCBI lineage: Eukaryota > Metazoa > Arthropoda > Insecta > Lepidoptera > Crambidae > Parapoynx > Parapoynx stratiotata. Next base: position 4,562,355 of record OU342485.1, on the reverse strand, counting down.
CAAGAAAGTAGTTTTCTCTCAGTTTATCAGCAATCTGGGCAACTTTCAGACTTCCCCTAATATATTCATTCCTCGCTCTAACCATTCTCGTCACACCACTGATCCCCCTCAACATTCACATTTCAGCTACATGCAATCTTTGATCATCCATCCGCTTCACAGGCCAACATTCCGATCCATACATAACGACAGGTCTTATTTGTTTCATATATTGGGTCCTTCCTTACCTATGAAATTGGTGTTTTTTTTCTCTCTTAGTATTTTGTCTGTAACTATTAAGATTCAGAGTATTCCTAAAAAATAATTACCTCGTCTAAAAATAGACTATATTTTTGAGCTCTTTTGATTTGTTTTGATAATTTGTTGTAAGTTTAATTGTGTTAAAATTGGACACGGTACAACTCTTTTTAAGTGCCTCCCGAATACATCATTTTATTTGCATTCACTTAAAAACGATAAATATTTTTTATGAAGTGTGATATTACACATATTACTAAAGCTTGTCTAATGAATGATAGATGCCAAATATTATTATCTTTGGATTTGTCGTTGTGAAAAAAACTAAAAAAATTTTAGTATGGAAAATGCAGAATACCCCAAAATCTCCATACAAAACACCAATTTCATAGGTAAGGACCTAATATAAAGTATTCACTACTACTGAACTAACAGTCACCGGCAAAATTAACCGACTACCCTCAATGCCGCTTCGTTTGTTTACACGTTATGACAATCATGAGGAATGATAAGGTGAATATTTTTGTAATGTGGGTAGTTTTGCGAAGACGTTTTATCTCATAATTTCTAAGTAAATGCCCCGGATTTTATGTTGTTTATTGAAATATGTAGTCGATTTATTTTTCGTTTGAATTAGGTATGTTCCTTCTGTTGTAATTTTTATTGCAATTAATTAAAATTTCATCTTATTTTTGCGTAAATAATTCAAGTTTAAAAAGTATGAAAATTTTGTTGAACATTTTATTTGGAATTTTTCATTTTTTCCAAGATAAAAATTAATTTGAATGTAACAAAAGTAACAAAGCACATCAGATTAAATAACAATTGCAAATCATTCAACGTATTAAGAAAAAAACGTGAAATAAGTGGCCGGATATTTATATCGATGAGTGTAGTGTACGTTCATTTGTTTACATACACATAAAGTACAAAATTATATATTAGATTTATAAGTTGTTGGATTTTATGATGGCGAGAAGCTTCGCTCTTAACGCCTTAAGATAGAGTCTATAGTCGAATGATTTAATCGCATTCGTGAATTGCAATATATACTTACTGTCTCGACAGTTGGAAACGATAAACGGGCAAGCTGAAAAATATAAAATCAATATTAGTTATTAAACCTGGAGATTTAGATTTATTAAAAAAACTATAAAAAAAAACTTTGGTCTGTCCTTCGATGGGTGACCATGTGATCATTTATAGATTAATGGAGTAATTGTGAAGATATACTGACCAATTGAAAGGAAGACACATCGCTGCTGTCTATAGCCAATGGCCCCGTGAAGAGAATCTAGTAACAAAAGATAGTGAATAATAATTATATTAAACAAATTCATATCCATATCAAATTTCAATTTTTTTGTCAACTATTCACCAATTACTTTTAATTTTTGTGTTTCTTAAATCAAAAGAACAATTAAATTTTCTAAACAGTTTAGCGTTAATGACTTTCGATTAGCGAGTCTGAGATCAACAATTATCCAAAAATTTGACAAATAACTCTAAAAAGTGAAAAGGACAGAAGCTTTTGTCCGTAGAACTCCGACAGTCGCCTTATTTGATCGACAAAAGCGTTCTGTTTACTCTGAGGCTTTTGTCGATCAAATAAGGCGACTGTCGGAGTTCTACGAGTATGTTCGCACTGCAGTGTCGCAGTCATTAACACCCGCCTCTGAGACAGACGCTACCTTAACTATTTTAACTTATTATTAATGTGTCTTGCTGGACCATAATTTGCTTTTTCCCGCCTCTTTTGAAGGGAACCAATATTGTAAGATGGAATTCCATATCTGACAGAGATGGCAACTTTGCATTTTTAATTTTCCATACATTTTAGAGGTTTGAAAATCACCGAGAAGAGTACCAACTTGTCAGTGATGTTTTGTCTCTTTTGTTAATTTGAGCGGGTTGGCAACGTCGCATTTTTCGTACGAAGATTTTTCACGTTTGACAATCACCGAGAAGAGTACCAACTTGTCAGTGATGTTTTGTCTCTTTTGTTATTTTGAGCGAGTTGGCAACGTCGCATTTTCGTACTAAGATTCTTCTGGATTTTTCACGTTTGACAATCACCGAGAAGAGTACCAACTTGTCAGTGATGTTTTGTCTCTTTTGTTACTTTGAGCGGGTTAGCAACGTCGCATTTTTCGTACAAAGATTTTTCACGTTTGACAATCACCGAGAAGAGTACCAACTTGTCAGTAATGTTTTGTCTCTTTTGTTATTTTGAGCGGGTTGGCAACGTCGCATTTTCGTACTAAGATTTTTCTGGATTTTTCACGTTTGACAATCACCGAGAAGAGTACCAACTTGTCAGTGATGTTTTATCTCTTTTGATACTTTGAGCGGGTTGGCAACGTCGCATTTTTTGTAATTTTTTTGCGTTTTTGCAGAGATTTTTAAAGTTTGACAATCACCGAGAATAGTACCAACTTGTCAGTGTTTTTTTCTCTTTCGTTTTTCTGAGCGGGTTGGCAATGTCGTATTTAGTTTAAAGTTAAAGTTCGTGGTTATCGTTGTTTTTATTAAAGTAAGTACCGATAAGTTTTTTTTCAGTCATAAATCTATTCACTGAATTACACTGCGACTTTGAATATACATTATTAATTATTATGTATTTATAAACTATTGTTTAAAATTATAAAAAACTAGTACAACTAGTAAAACTAGTTTTGCTCGCGACTTCGTCCGCGTAGAATAGTTACATTGAGATAGTTTGACGGTATGTAGCTATAGCCTTCCTCAAAAAATAGGCTATTCAACAATGAAAGATTTTTTTCAAATTGGAACAGTAGCCTCAATTGGTGGAATTGAAAATTTACTCCTACTCTATTATCAGAAGCAAAGTTCATAGTAGCGTTTTGTCCTTCATTTTTCTGGGAGGCGGTATTTAAATTTTTTAACATTCATCCGTATGGCACCCGTTCTCTTGGGGATAATAGGATGCCCATGTCCGTTCTCAGGCTCGAGACTACTGTGTACCTTTCGTTTAAATTGGTTCAGTAGTTTTGACGTGAAAGCGCGACAGACAGACAGCGTTACTTTCGCATTTATAATATTAGTATGAATGAGTGCCTAAAACTCTTTGCATGTTAGTTATTGCAAAAAATACTTACCAAGAGTATTTTTACAACTACACATTTTATTTCCATCTTCTGTTGACTGCAGCGCGCCCCCGACTGTGTTCCATTAATTTTAATTGGTCATTCGTTAGAGAAAAAGGAGGAACGCAATCAATTATTTTATTGAAAAAGCCTTCGATAAAGGTAACACTAATTAAAAAAATAGGTATACGTACTGACGCTAAATATCTAGCGCAGAGCAAAATACAGGTAAAAATCAATCTGTATTAGTCGGGTCGTCATAAACGCAAAGTCGTCACGCTTGCCCAACTCGTCACAAACGCGACTGGTCATTTTCGCAACTAGTCATATTCACATATCGTCTTGCACCGTGATTGCACCCTTGCGAACCCAGAGCGGGTCGTAAGTATACATTATTATTGCTTTGTTTCATCAGGTAAATAAAACTATTGAATTCAGATTGAAATCAGATCAGCATTTCAGTGGTTTTGTTGGGACTATTGCCTGTTCCTTGTACCTTTTTTATTTTTGGTGAAGGAAAATACATACACATCCTCTGCAGAAGTGGAGATGGAGCTGCAGGGGTCTGTGAGATTCCACGGTGCAGTAGTCCCGATATCTCGCCGGGTGTCAAGGGACCAATTTTGACGACCTCCGTGGTCGAGTGGTCTGTATGCCGTCTCAAGGCATCGCCATCTCGAGAGGTTCTTGGCTCGATCCCCGGATTGGGTGATGAATTTTCAGGCATTTGTTCTCCAGTCTTGGATGTTTATATATATTTATATATATTCAGGATATTTATACGTATTTATCTATTAAATATATTCATCCGTCATCTAGTGTCCGTAACACAAGCAGCATTAGTTGCTTAAAATGGGTCTAGTTGATAGGTGTGAATGTTTGAAGATATTTAATTATGTATTATTAAAGGTATATCGCATAACCTCGATGATGCCAGCCTGTTGAGGCCCCGTTTCTTCTTACGGATGAAGGGCGCGTGGGAGCAGGCTTGGCTCGTCCTGCGAGCGGCCATGTGTGCGTTGGATGGCATCCGAAGAATGCTTTCCACCGGCTACCACGTCTGGGGATCCCCGACCTAGTGTCTGACTAGGGAAGCCCTGGGAACGGCTCGGAGAATTGCTTCGGTAGACCCGGGGTCGCTCTACGAAAGAGCAAGGAGGGTATATCGGGTAGTTTAAGTCAGTATTCTTGGCCGCCATTGAGCGAATCCCACACACGACTACCGTCTCGTCAGCGGTAGTTAATTGGATTTAGTCTTCGAAAAAAAAGGCCTACCTATTGCTTGTAGTAAATGAGTAACTAATTAATGAATCACATACATACATATAATTAGGACTATTATCCCCTAAGGGTTAGACAGAGACTAGGCAAAAGGACCGCAAAAGCAGTCCATTGCCATAGTCCGCACTTCATCAAGCTTCATCAAGCAATCCGCACTTCATCAAACAAAAATTGTTTATGATTGGCTATTTAAAAAAGTGGCTCATGTGTTTCTTGCCGGGTTCTTCTCATGAAAAGCCTTACGCTCGGAAACCGGCCGCTTGTATCGATTACAACCACAGTCAACGAAGTACTTGTACTGTCCTGTGGATGTACTTGTTACAAGCGCTCGCGGTAATGAACTTTAATACAATGGTTTAATTTAATACTGTAATTTTAAAATAATTTATAATAAACTATTTATTTGTAAAATGCATAACAATGTAAAATGTCGACGATTTTAAGTGCCGAACTTGGCCTATGAAATAAAATTATTTTTGATTTGATTTTGATTTGAGTGTCTGCACTCAGCGTGACTGGTGGTGAGCACGTCGCCGCTATAAGCTATTGGATGGTTGTGCAGTTTTACGACACCCAAGAGAAGAAATGGGTTATGGGGATTGGGTAAGGGTAATGAATCAAGTTGAAGAAAAAGGAAAAAAACTACAAGTTGAAATCTTGAAAACTCAATGTAATTCAGAATTGGTGTAAATTGAGGGGTAGTGTTTGAAGTTGACGATGCGTCTCTCGTTGTTCAGTTTGGGCCAAATCGCGCGCAGAAGGCTCTTCTGCATTGTGAACGAGCGCCGCGCACTAGCTGCTTCTACTAGTATTTGACACACTGGAATAGATATAATAATATTGATATTGCGACAGAAAATTACTACAGAGAAGCAATAAACGCTCCTAAGTGAACATTACGGGGACTCGGCCTTAGCCCACATAAGTCCCAGTATGGGCCGTAACACCACCACGCTGGCCCAAGGTTGGTGGGGAGAAACGGTTGCAATAGGACTAGAATACTTCGAGATCACAAAGTTTGATCACCCATCCAAGGCCTGACCATGGCAAAGGTTGCTTGGTTTTCAATAACGAAACCAAATCGTGTGAGCCATCACTCCACCGCATCCTTTATTATGGTTATACATTCTTTATTTCTCATAAGAATTACAAATTATTCACTTACTGAGAAACAATAAAAACAAATCCAAATAAAATCCAAAATAATATACTACTCACAAAATATAAAAATAATACAAAAAAAGTAACCACGAGAAGCCATAACTCTGTTCTGGGGTAATAATTAAATATTTTATGATGATTGAATCGACCAACGAAGTCAGCCGTGCATCGCATCGTACAGTCGCGAGCATAATTAAGTTACCACTTTAATATGACACCACTACCTGTACAGTGTACCTACCTACGACTCTTTTAGGGTGGTTACTGAGCTCGGTGGTGTAGTGGTTAGTATGCTTCTTTCGATTGAAAACAAAGCTACCTTCGCCATGATCAGACCGTGGATGGGTGACCAAAACTTTGTGATCTCGAGCTCCTCTGTGCGGTAGGCACGTTAAGCCGTTGGTCCCGGTTGCTATTGCTACCGTTTCTACCCACCACCCGCATTGGGCCAGAGCGTGGTGGTGTTACGGCCTACTCTTCATTTAAATGTCCTTGTAGGAAAGGGAAAAGGGGATAATAATCATCAGGCGATGTTTATGTCATTGTTGGACAAAATGTTAAATCTATACTAATATTATAAATGCGAAAGTAACTCTGTCTGTCTGTTTGTCTCGCTTTCACGGACACAGACAGAAGGTACACAGATAGTCTAGAACCTGAGAAAGGACATGGGTACCTTTTATCCCGATATTCCTATGGGAACAGGTGCCATGCGGAGTGAATGTTAATTTTTTTTAATAAGGCCCCCCTGAAAAATGAAGGACATAATTAAGCCACTATGAACTTTGAACTTTGCTTCTAATAGTAGATTAGGAGTAAATTTTCAATTCCACCAATTGAGGCTACTGTTCCAATTTGGCAATATAAACAGTGTTAAATAGCCTATTTATTGAGGAAGACTATAAGCTTGTGACGGGGTAAAGCCGGGAATAAAATGAAAGACGCTGGGTCTTCACTTAGGTATTGTATATATTGATAATGAAGAATTAAGGCACAAAATAGTGCCTTAAAGAAACTTATAGTCTTTAGTCGCTAATATAGCTATGGCGCCTCGTTACAAGCTACATACCTTCGGAGTATCTAATTATTCTACGCGGACGAAGTCAAGCCCAGAACCTCTCGAGATGGCGACGCCTCGAGCCCGGCGTACAGACCACTCGACCATGGAGGTCGTTTTGTAGCGATGCTGTAGCGATACTGTCACGCGTCTGCATGGATACAGTCGCTAGCTGTGTCATGTGTGCCTTCGCCCTCGGGCGGTCAGAGGCCTTAGTGTAAGTTTTTGAGTATAAAATACGTTATTATTGTAGTTGGGTTAGAGTCCAATTTGTATAGGAAACGTGAATAGCGCCTCTAGCGGAACGTAACGCATACTAAGTTTCCCATTCTAACTAAGTTCCCAAAAAACTTACACTAAGGCCTCAGCTCCCAGGGTCTGTTCACACAGAACGGCTCGGGGAGAGCAGATTTTTATGACGTTAAAAACAGAGTTTTGAGTAATTATAGAAAAGTTGATTTTTGCATGTGTACTTTTTTTGTCGTTAAGAATGCTTGAACGCGCTTCGTGTAAAATAAGTGCAGCCGATCGGCTCCGACTGCGTGCTCTTTCTCGCTCCTCCGCTTTCAGATCTCTTCTAGCCGGTCTATGTGAAATATTAGGTCCTTACCTATGAAATTGGTGTTTTGTATGGAGATTTTGGGGATGTCTGCATTTTACATACTAAAATTTTATCAGTTTTCTTTACAACGACAAATCCAGAGATAACAATATTTGGCATGTATTATTAGACAAGCTTTAGCAATATGTGCGTGAACACGCTTGATAAAAATTATTCATCGTTTTTATGTTAACGCAAATCAAAGGATGTATTCGGGAGGTAGTTAAAAATAATTGTCTTTGTGTCTAATTCTAACACAATTAAACTTACAAAAAATTATCAAATTAAATAATACGAGCTCAAATATAATATGGTCTATTTTTAGAAGAGGCAATTATTTTATAAGAATGTTCTGAAACTTAATAGTTACGGACAAATTGCTAAGACAGAATAACAACACCAATTTCATAGGTAAGGACCCAATAGTTGGTGGCTCCGCTCCGCCAATTCCGAGCGTGTATAAATCTTTCTGTGTGATTAATTAATTAATCGTAACAATTGGAAATCTGTAATATAGGCCTATGCCGTAGGGAAAAAGGCATGATTGTATGTCAATAGAAATAAATTTTAACTCAATAATTCAAATAAAACATATATTTAATGTAACATTGACTATTTATTCACAAACGAGCGGGAATGTAAAGAAAATCCAATAATAAACAGAACATAATTACAGTAGAAATGCGATACAATATTATCGTTTTACGGAATAAATTCATTTATATTTACTCTTAGGTGAAGCAGTGTGGAGTACCAAAAGAAAAATAAATATTGTAACGGCGATTTAACAATTAACGCTTAATAACGGTTAAACGCTATTTAAAAACAGATTCAGCCATAACCAACCAACAAGTAAGTACAACCGTTTCAAATGCAAAAGTGGTTTACAAAAAAATAATTTTCAATTATTAACATTTGAAAGTCATATTTCACAATTTATATTTAAATAAAACCACACCGCTTCATGAAAGAATAATTCGTCAATAGTTTACAAATAAAAACATGCCATACCCCGTTTAAGTTAGATCTATTACAAATAACAGTGCTGTTAAACCTCAGAGTAAACAGAACTGGAGTAGCCATTAGTCAATTTCTCAAACATTTTTTTCTGCCATTTCTTGCGGGGGGTGAGGTTACCACTACCCTCAAAGCCAGCCGTTTTTACAAATGCACACATGCATAATTCGACACACAAATTTAAATTTCACGCACACACGCTTAAAATAGTCTCGTGGGGTGTGCGTTTTGACAACGTCACAGCCACACTCCCCACGAGACTAGCGCTCGAAATTTGAAATCGTAGAATTCTAAAACATGAAATAATGAAGTAAATAATCATAAAATCTTAAAAAATATAATTACAAATAAAAGGTGACACCATCTTTTAGCATACTCGATGTTTTCTATTTATTTTTACAACAAAAAACAGCACAGGCAGGCATTTTTGCGGGAGCTCTGTTCGCCGCAACGTTTACAATGTTATGGCTTTCGAAATGGCGGCTCAACTACTTTTATTAAACGTGCAAGCATCCGATGCTTGTGCATTTGGCAGAGGGGAATGTTAGACAAAGGCTACTCCAGTTCTGTTTACTCCGAGTGTTAAACATTGCTATAACGTTATAGCGTAGTTATAGCCGTTATACCAATGCTATCGTATACAGATCTGATTTGCTAGCATAGTTTGTGACCTGTATCATTATAACTAATATTTAGTGTTACTATTACTAAAAAAATAGTGCGATCTCTAATTTTAAGTGAATAACATCGATTTCAGACTATAAATTCACGTTAATAAGAGCTATATTTCTTTGTTTCATCAAAGCCTACAAATTTGTTCCTGAGGCATTGATTTGAACCGTTATATTACCAATATTTTTGGAGGGTAAGATTGTACAGTAAGCCTCAAAAATAGAAACACATTAGTACCTTTTCAAACATTAAAGTGCGTATAGCCGCAATTTTATATAGAGAGCTTAATAATTATTGTGGAAATTTTCTAAAATTCTGACGTTGACTGTACTGTATGAAACTTAGACATGTCCTATAAACAGGATGCTTTTATTTTTAGTAAGAGATCCTTTATTGGAAGGAATTTGGGAAGTAATTAATTGGACAGCCATTTAGTTATTTGGTCAGCAACTAAAAGGTCATCCGAAAAATCATTTGGACAGCAAACAAATATTTTGTCAGCAAAATAATTATTTGGGCAGCAAAATAATTAGTTGAGCTGCACAATAATTATCTGGACAGCAATATAAAATTGGAACCCGAAATGTATAATATGTATAATTCTTAGGAAATCCGATATATTAATATATATTATATAGGTTAAGATATTTTTTTTTATGATCCTTGAAAATATTTTCAGATCAAAACATATATTATATAATTTTGAAGCAGAGAAAACATTTGAATTGCTAACCAATTTAGAAATATTTGCTTCCCATAAGTTGCTGACCAAAATTCGAATATTTTGCTGACCGTTTAAATAACACGCAAAGAATTTTAATAAGAAGAATTTCTATTAAAACATATGAAATGTATATTAAGATTTGTGATAATGAATAATGTGTCTATTGTATTTAGATTAGCTTATATAAACATTTTTTTTTAATTTAACCGCTTGGTGGTAAGTATCAGTTAAATCTTGTAAAGATAGTTAGGTCAAATACAAAAAAAAATTACGCCTTAAACATGAAACATTCTGTATACATAAATAATTTTTTTAAAACACACATTGAGGCCTTACTGTATCATTACTGTAAACCACATATTAAACAGTACACTAGAACAATATAATATTCTTATATCTTTAAGTGACTTTATCTAAGTGAAAACTATCGACTTGGCAGCGGCACGGCGCGGCGTTTGGTTCATAAATGTGTCTTATTATCATACAGTTAGCGATCATATTCCAAAACAAGGCTTCGGAACTTTCGGCAAACATCGGCAGCGCTCGGATAGTCTCGTTACTAGTCGGAAGGTTTCGTATTTCGGCTTTTTAGGTACAACACAACCAAATTGAGCAAAATAAACCGAATAGAACAAGCTGTGTATCTTGTTACTTCGGTAATTGTCGGCATCCCGAAGATTGCCAAGCCGCCAGCGTCATCTTTAGACATACACCAAAAGCTACCTACATCAACAGTTAACAACATACAGTAGGCACGGTGCGAATTTTCCTAAAGAGTGCAAAAATTTAATAGATTTTTATATGAGTTTTGTCACATTTTATTATAAAATACAAGCTATCAAAAATATACTAATATGTGAAGCGTTTATTTTCAATGGTATGGTGCGAAATTATGAAATAGTTGTTGCTGGTCAAAAGTAGACTTTAACTTGTTGTATTTATGAATTAAGAGCATTTAGTCACTTTTGTGTTTTGATAGATGCCACACGCTATTATTTCTATACAGTTTCTATGACAAAAATTCTGCCAATTCTAGCAAGGACGACAAGCACGCACACGAACAAAATTGCACTAATGCCATTGCAATCACGTTACTACGCACGCACACGACAAACTTTAAGTTAAGGGTTGGAACCGTTATTCTAAATAACGTTTTTTAAACGTTTCGAACCGCTCTTTGTATTGTGTTCTTAGCTTTGCGTTCGAAACGAAAACGAAATGGGAACGTTTTCAAATACCGGTTTAAATGTTTAATAGGCGTTTAAAAGTTTTAAAGTTTTTCTTAAAATAAAAACAGTTTTTTGTTCGTAATGAACGTTTTTTTTATAACGTTCCTTTCGAACATAAACGAAAATTACAGTTCTTTAGGCATGTAAGCCGATAACGTTTTAAAAATATACCGGCCCCTGCTTCATGCACACCGCTATATTACTACACCTATCACATCTATACATATATTATAATAAAACTGTATAGGTGGAATGCGTGTACATATAATGCATGGTGATACCTTAGGCGATATAGGTGTGATAAGTTTGTACGCTATCGACATCACCTTTATGACCATCATAATAAAACTTATATTGCTTTAAACAATTTCGCACCAGCCCATTTCTATTAGACATATATTTAATAACACTAGACAATTATTTATGTTATCGTTGTACAATGAATTAGACATCTTCGAAATAAGAAAATAATCTAAGAGTTTAATATTTCTTCAGAGACAAAACATAAATTGTAATAATATTTTCCAATACATGTTTCCTAATGTATGGTGATTTAGGCAGCCGTTTAAATACTATTACATATTTATTTGATCGAGCTCTCAATATTATGTAGCTACTGTAGTTTGTACAGTCAACTTCAAAAATATGTACGAACATTTGACAGGTGTCAGCTTTTATTCCCTTCTGCAGTGCGAGCATAGAACTTCGATAGCCGCCATATTTGATCGACAAAAGCATCTGTCCTTTTCACTCCTTTGGGTTATCTGTCACATTTATCGACAATTGTCGATCTTAGACGTCAAATTGGGCTTATTGAATGTTCTATGCTTGTAGCGCTGTTAAGAGTAATTTACTGTAAAACGTGCAGACATATTTATGAAGTCTAAAAATTTACATTATTTTCTCTAAAAACCATTGTTCGATGATAGCTTTCACATGGACACATGAAGTTTACATCTAAGGTATGTTTACGTCTTGCCTGACCCAGGAATCGAACTAGAAGTGCAATTATATGAGCAACAACAACTCACCCACACAATCGCTAATAACTTACACTTAAATTATTATTATTTAATTATTTATAACAAAACCACCCTTTTCTATAAAAAAAATATACAAAAGCATCAAGAATTACGTCATATAGTAAAAGTCCAAAGGAATTTGATACTTCGGCGTAAAAATCCATATTTCCGTGACACTGTATGACATATTCCGAGATGGACGCACGATTCCCACTAAATGAACTAACGAAGTATTTCTAAAGCGATTTGAAGAGCAAATTTACGTGTATTCAACACTCGATTTTCATCCTTACGGCTTATGACTTAAGCCAAGTTATAACGTAAATCACCAGCATTTATTATAATTAATTTCTGGACTTTAAAAAATAATCCAAGGCGAGTTTTTTAAAGGATCTTGCGAGCTTTTTAATACCAAATTATGTGCTACACACACTTTTTTATCTGCTTTTTTCACTTTTTTTTTTTTTATCATATACATATTCAAGCCAATCGAACAATACTTACATAAAATGTCAAATTTACTTTAATTTTGTTTTAATTATGGAGAGCTCGGCGGCGTAATGGTTAGTACGCTTTGGCTTTCGATCGAATACAAAGCTACGTTCGCAATGGTCAGGCCGTGGATGGGTGACCAAAACATTGTGATCTCGAGCTCCTCCGTGCTTCGGAAGGCACGTTAAGCCGTTGGTCCCGGTCGCTATTGCGACCGTTTCCACCCACCAACCCACATTGGGCTTGCGTGGTGGTGTTACGGCCCATACTCATGTGTTCTCCATGAGGAAGGTCGAAATTTTTTTTTATCGGTTTTGTTGAATAAATTAAGTTCATTTTGTGATACATTTTATGTTTTTAAAGATTAATAGTTGTATTGTACTGTACCGTTCAATAGTCCATAAATAGTAGGTAAAACTTATCGCGTGGAGCAGAACCCGTCGAAACATGATACAAATGCATTTAGCCCTTATTTATGCTAAATTAAGGTTGAAATTAAGTGTGTGATTTCCGTGCAATATTAAAATGTTAGTATGAATGGACTTTTGATAGTAAAAGTACCTAATCAGTCCGAAAAATGCTTAAAGATCAGTATAAACAGGTTTTCGATTGTATTATGTGAGGGTAAAAGTACGTTAATATTTCAATTTTGAGATTTTAATTCGCATAAAACGTTAAAGTAATGTTTACACAATGTTATTAAATTCTACACCTATTTGTAAAACTTCTAAATATAATTTACTTGTATCCTGCAATTCTCTAAGAAAGAGGAATATATTAACTGTAACACTGATAATAATATGGGCAATCTTCTAAGCTGTGTTAGATGCAATAAAATTAGATTAAATAGGATGAGGCTTCACCTCAGGGCTAACAGCTGTCAGATAGAAAGGAGTCTTAAAAGTGTCTACATATATATAAATCTATGGTCCGGAAGGTATGGCGCCATTCAACTATGGCGGACGCGATTTTTATTTAAGTGATTGTAATATTGTTTCGGAGTGGATCTTGTTGCGTAAAATCTGTGTTGTTTTGTGTGATAAGTGTCAATAATAATGAGCAATATGGAGGACCATTGTAATAATCGTCAAGTGTTGTGAAAAACGATGGGATTCTTAGCGTGGTAAACCACCTTATCGAAGTAACACCACAGTGTCTGCCATCGATTGTTTGACGCCAAACTCTCCCAAGACGCATTGAAATGTATTACACTTGCATTTCAATGCAAATACTGAAGACATTAAGATACCGAAGACTTCGCTGTATGGGTTTGGTTCCCTTTGCTTTCCCTTTATAGGGAGAATTTTACGAAAAAAAAAACATCTTTGGCAGTTTTGTGAATGGATGGCGTAGTTTATCGCTTTCACGAAATTTTGTAAAATGCTTTTGAGGTTCATAAGCATGTGCTAAGACGCATCTGAATTGAATAAACGATATTGAATTTTGAATTTTGGTCGTAAGTACTGAATCGAAATTGACGATCTACCAGATCCGCGTGAGGATACACGAATGTGTTTCGACAGCTCCCAGACCTGTCGTTACAGTTACGTTGATCGTATTTAGAAAACCCTCATTACAAAAAAATAATACCATACCTATAACATCAATTCATAATATTCTACAATTTTTGTCTTTATTATGTTTTTTTTTGTTTTTTTATACAGTTTTGCACCGTCATTCTAGCTAGCCTCACTTTGCTTTCCGGTTGACTGGTAGAGAATGCCCTATGGCATTATGTCCGCCATTGTACTTTTGTGCTAAAATAAATTACCTTTAGACAGAGGTTCCCAGACTTATTTTTCAAAATGTATCTGGTTCCGGTGGACCCCCTGCCGCTACATTTCTACCATATTCCCAAAACCCGACAAAAATGTGAAGATGTGAAGACAACAAGACCCCCGACGAGGCTCCCGTGGACCCCTAGGGGTCCACCTGGACCACTTTGGGAACTAATGCTTTAGAGCAAGCGATATAGACAGAATTATTTGTTTATAACAGGTGTCATCTTCAATCAAGTACTTTAGAAGAAAGGGAGTTAACATCTCAGCCTACCCCTTCGGGGATTCATAGTGAATTGTGTGACGTCACTAAGCCCTTGACTTAAAACCCGAGATAAAACTTAAACTTAAAATGAACTTAACTTTTATCATGTTTGACATCACATGTATGTACAATGTAGAATCTCACCAGTTTTTTTTTATTTTTTTACTAGCGCCCATACAATCTTAAGAAGTAACATAAATTTATCAAATTATAGAATAAACTACAGATTAAAAAAATGTACGGATAAATAAAAATTGCTTGTGAACAAAATTAAGTCTCATTCTTCAACAATAAGGTCTCTTTTTGCTTGTTTATTATGTCAAATAATCCTTACATATATCTGATAATGGTCCATGTTCCATACTAATATATATTGGGTCCTTACCTATGAAATTGGTGTTTTTTTTCTCTCTTCGTATTTTGTCTGTAACTATTAAGATTCAGAGTATTCCTAAAAAATAAATTACCTCGTCTAAAAATAGACTATATTTTTGAGCTCTTTTGATTTGTTTTGATAATTTGTTGTAAGTTTAATTGTGTTAAAATTGGACACGAAGATAACTCTTAAGACAACTTTTAAGTGCCTCCCGAATACATCATTTTATTTGCATTCACTTAAAAACGATAAATAATTTTTATGAAGTGTGATATTACACATATTACTAAAGCTTGTCTAATGATAGATGCCAAATATTATTATCTTTGGATTTGTCGTTGTGAAGAAAACTGAAAAAATTTTAGTATGGAAAATGCTGAATTCCCCAAAATCTCCATACAAAACACCAATTTCATAGCTAAGGACCTAATACTAATATTATACATGCGAAAGTAACTCTGTCTGTCTGTCTCTTTCACGTTAAAACTACCAAACCGATTTAATCGAAATTTAGTACACAGATAGTTCAGAGCCTGAGAAAGGACATAGGCTGCTTATTATCCCGATATTCCCATGGGAACGGGTGACGCGCGGGAACCGCGGGAAGCCACGAGTAAATAATGAATGAGAAAAGTTATTTATGACTATTGTCATTTGAATTTACTGTCCAATAAACAAATTGTTATGGCTTATGCGTCTGTAAAATTATTAAAATGATTTAATTTTATTCAGAAGGCAACTTCTATCAATCTGTATATAATAATTAAAAATAGTTTGTATTACCTATAAAATACGAGTTCTTTTTCTTATTATTATTGACAGAAAACTGTATTACGAGAGAATGAGAATCTCAATTAATATCTGCTCATGATGAAATCGACACAATAAGACGAAAAACGGGTTTTATAAATAATTAGAAAGAAAATTACTGAACAACTTCTGAATGGAAAAAAAATCTAATTCTGAGAACTGCGTACTTCAAACAAAATATAAAGTAAGATATATTAAAATACACTAATATGGCGTCACACAATACAATCTATATTTAAAAGATATTCATCTTTTATTGGGCTGAGGTGTTTGATAATAAAGAGAAGAGAACAGAACAACACAGCAGATGGCAGCATCTGAGACGAGCTAATGCCGGCAAAGCCAGATACTATCAAATATTTTAGTGAAAACCACAAATAAACATTTATATAGATGACGCAAATGGATGTACTGTGTGCGAGAACCCCGACGGAACGTCGGGGTTGGCCGCTGCTAACTAGTCTGCGTCCAAATGGCTGCAAAACTAAAAAAAAATGCGGTGGTTTGGCGCCATTCAACTATGGCGGACGAGATTTTTATTTCAGTGATTGTAATATTGTTTCGGAGTTGATCTTGTTGCGTAAAATCAGTGTACTTTTGTGTAATAAGTGTCTGTGTTGACGATCAATGTGAAGGATCATTGAAATAATCGTCAAGTGGAGTGAAAAATGATGGGATTTTTATCGTGGTAATCCACCTCATCGAAGTAACACCACAGTGTCTTCCATCGATCGCTAGACGCCAAGCTCTCCCAAGATGCATTGAAATGCATTACACTAGCATTTCAGTGTAAACTTCAGAAGAAATAAAATTCCGAAGACTTGGCTGTATATGCTTAGTTCCCTTTGCCTTCCCTTATAGGGAGAATTTTACAGGAGTTTTTGGCGGCATCCAACTATGGCGGACGTGATTTTTATTTCAGTGATTGTAATATTGTTTCGGAGTTGATCTTGTTGCGTAAAATCAGTATCTTTCAATCAGTTCGTATCTTCCGTCTCAATAGTACTGCTGTGACGTCACAGAACACGTTAAAAAGTCGACACGTAGTGAGCATATGAAAATAAATTATTGATGAATATACCTAATCGATATTGTTGTTTGTCATTAACAGTACGATTACCCCACAGTAGTACAATCGAAAAATATAATTGTAAAAGATAAAAGTATTTTGGTATCAGTTAGTTAAAAAATTGATATTATTTACTATATAAAGAATTATTAAACCTTCAATACATATGACATAAGTGTTTCAATACAGCCGACATAATTCTTTAGTACGTTGAATGCAGGTCACATAATTTTAAGGTTAGGTATGTCAAAATTGATTTACAGCTCAAACCTATTACTATCTTTATTTGGTGTTATCCTCAAACATACAACCAACTTGAATACGCATGAAAAGGTTTGAATACACATATCATATGTTGAATACAGCGCTCATCCACCATTCCAAACGCTTCCTAACACACAATACACTCAACTTAAGATTCGCTTTCTATTACACTTAAAAGATGTCGTCATTGTCATATCTCAAGATTATTATTTTAATAATAAATAAGCAAACGCTAGGATAATGAAAAATTAAGAAAAATAATGTTTAAGACCATGAAGATTCATGTGACGTTTGCGTATAGAGTTTTACAACCAAAAAGTTCATTGCTTTACATCGGTCAAATAAATATTGTGACTGAAAATGGCGGTCGCTTCAGCGCTAGACTATTAGCGGTAGCTACCAGGGGCTGCGTAGCGAACGCCACTCCCAATCATGCGTTTTGAAAACGACAATTTATTGAAAAAGAACATGCAACCTTTTAATACCTAAGATGATTTCCGTGACAGAACGTTTGGGTTTTGTTTTTTGATACGTTTGACCAAAGAAATGGCTTAAACGTATGGTGTCGTCATGTTAGCTTGACCAATAGCCCAATCTTCAAAAATTATTATAGTTAAATATATTATCATAATAATATCCTCAGACATTCACACCTATCAACTAGCCCCATTGTAAGCAACTAATGCTGCTTGTGTTACGGACACTAGATGACGGATAAATATATTTAATAGATAAATACATATAAATAACCAGAATATATAGAAATATATATAATCATCCAAGACTGGAGAACAAATGCCTGAAAATTCATCACCCAAACATTTGCCCCCACTGGGGATCGAACCCAGAACCACTCGAGATGGCGACGCCTTGAGACCGGCATACAGACCACTCGACCACGGAGGTCGTCTAAATAATCATAGACAGTTTAACCACAGTCCATGAATATAGCTTCGAATTTTCGTCGCAAATTTAAGCCAATGATCACGCTGACACCACGCATTTTAGTGTTTCCATTGATGCGATTGGTTTAGATTTTATATCTCAAAAAACCAGCCCTTAATCGAAAATCTGACAGCTGTCACAGAAATCACCTCACGCAAAGACCATAGACTCAAGCTCTACAGTTACAGACTAACCAACCATAGAGCTAAGCACACGTTTAATGCAGAGGCGACATGTAGGTGATATCGTCCCACGGATGACGATATAGGGGCTGCTTCATGCGTTTCTGGTCCAGATAGTGTCCGACCAGACCTATCGTGCGTCCTAGCACGAACAGAGCGTTTATCGATCCCATTTGGATGTAATTATTGCCTTCTTCTTGCGTGAAGAGCTGGCAATGGCGGAATAGGTCGACCATGGCGGCTGCGACGATTCCGTCGACGTTGAGGATGAGGTTGGGCTTTTTCCTGGTGGTGATCGCTTCCACGTCGAGGGCGTACCTGGTGACGGGCCAGGCCGGCCAGCGGGCCGTCACGTACGCCTTCAGCTCGCGCACGCGACTGTCTGGGTTGTTGATTGACTTCACCCTGAAAAACAAAAAAAAAAAAAAAATCTTTTAACATACACGTCAGGCAAAAGAGTGCATATTCTTTATCTTCATCTTCCCTTATATTTTGCTCTTTTCAACCCCATGCATTATTTGATATTGGATATATTATGTACTAGCTGGTGCCCACGACTTCGTCCGCGGTTACTGGTTGTTTTAACTATCCCACGGGAATACTTTAATTTTCCGGAATAAAAAGTATCTAAGATGTTGACCAGGGATATAAGGTATCACCATGCAAAATTTCATTACAATCGGTCCAGCCATTTCGGAGATTAGCCCGTACAAACAAACAGAAAAACAAATAATTATATATAAAAAAAAAATTTTTTTGGTATTTTCCCTCTTTTTAAAGCCTCCTGACTTGATTTTAAGCATTTTTTTTCTATGTACAGACATTCACCCTCAACAGTTTTATTATATGTATAGATGTTGCCCACGACTTCATCCGCGGTTACTATGGTTTAACAACTATCCCACGGGAACCCTATAATTTTCTCTCAAAGTTTCATCCCGATCGGTTTAAAATTGACAAAGTTTAATACAAACATCATTCCCTATTTTATCCCCTTGGGGGTAGAATTAATCAAAATCCTTTCTTAGCGGATGCTTTCGTCGTAGCATCTACCTGCATGCCAAATTTCAGCCCGATCCGTCCAGTGGTTTGGGCTGTGCGTTGATAGATCACTTTTTCAGTCAGTCACCTTTGAGTTATATATACACGGTGTAAAAAAAACCCATAACGAAGCCGGAACCCAAGTATTGTATTGGGAAATTGATAACTCCCGAGATATTAGAGGTTAAAATTGACTTTTTTTTTATATCTCTATGAAAACAAACTTACAATACATCTTTTGTAAATTTTCGTCCTAAGAAACATAGATTTTTTTTTTAATTATTGATAAAAAAAAGACTTTCAAACTACTTCGCGAAATGTATCTAATCCGCACGCACACAAATATTCGTAGATGCTGTCTAAGCCTTAGACTCTACGAAAAAAAAAAAAAAACGGTAACGGCGGTACGGGTGCGGGTGCGCGCGATACATTGCGCAGTACATTTTTGTTTATTTTTTGAAGACTAAAAAATAAGTCGTTTCTCATCAATTTATTTTTTATATGTGAGTAGATTTGATGGTCTGAATGCGTGGGCGCCGGCTACCGTGTGTATAGACTATTCACAAATTGATATTGAACACGCGTGCTCCTCTCCATCTGTTTGACAAACTTATTTCACGATGTTTTCTTAAGTACGAGTACATCCTTACAATCCCCCCCCCCCTCACCTGTGCCCGATGCCCATAATAAGCTCCCCCCTCGCCCTCTTCTCGTTGACAAACTCCTGCGGATGCTGTCCCTTGTCGTGCGCCGCGCAGAAGTCCGCGGCTGCGCGGTCCAGCGCTCCGCCGAAACGGTCACCCTGTATAAACAAAACAACCATAACAAACATTGACACAATACAAATAGGCCAGTTGACCCTTTTTTTATTGGGCCCCAAATGATTAATTACTGATAGCCGTCACCATAAAAAATAATAAATAAAAATTCTGTAGCCTATAACACAATAAATTGTAAATCACGTTTTTGTTTAAAATGTCGAAAACGCCTTCGCTCCTCCATAGACCATCGTCTATGAGTTATCTGTGCCGTAGCGTCACGATTATTGTAAACAATTCAGTACGCATGCGTGACATAGCCGACAGTTTTGCTTGATTGGTTGCGACTGGCGTTAGACGGATTTTGAAGCGTTAGTCAAGTAATTTCACTAACATGGTGGATAGCGTTTTTGGCAGATGAAAACAAAAGTAAAAATAGAACATATTTATATTGAATTTCTACAGCAATCCCTTATTTATATTTATTGAACTTGGTATATTTCGGATCCTTGTAATAAATACAATGTGAATGACACATTACTTTTGAGTCAACTAGCCTAGTTCTACTAGTTCCTTTAAATTTGTGTGGTAGCGGCACATTAAAATAATACTACTGTACCGAGGCGCTATATCAGTATTAGCGACTCTTTGCTGTTCATCTCTGGCCTTTTCTCTTTGTTTCTTTTTCGCTCAGGTCCTTGCCGGCTCTGGCCGTCACACAGTGTTGTGTGACGCCAGTGCGCGTGTACTCACGATGGTGAGCAGGCCGCTCACGACGCTGGAGATGAGGTCCTTGCCGGCTCTGGCCGTCACACAGTGTTGTGTGACGCCAGTGCGCGTGTACTCACGATGGTGAGCAGGCCGCTCACGACGCTGGAGATGAGGTCCTTGCCGGCTCTGGCCGTCACACAGTGTTGTGTGACGCCAGTGCGCGTGTACTCACGATGGTGAGCAGGCCGCTCACGACGCTGGAGATGAGGTCCTTGCCGGCTCTGGCCGTCACACAGTGTTGTGTGACGCCAGTGCGCGTGTACTCACGATGGTGAGCAGGCCGCTCACGACGCTGGAGATGAGGTCCTTGCCGGCTCTGGCCGTCACCATGGTGTTGTGAGCGCCGGACACGGCAGGTCCGTGGTCCGCTGTCACTATGAGGACCAGCTCGAAGAATTTGCACGCCCA
This sequence comes from Parapoynx stratiotata, assembly GCA_910589355.1. Lineage (NCBI taxonomy): Eukaryota > Metazoa > Arthropoda > Insecta > Lepidoptera > Crambidae > Parapoynx > Parapoynx stratiotata. The sequence continues at coordinate 4,541,088 of OU342485.1, read as the reverse complement.
CTCTGGGAGCTCGCGTTGGAACCTGCGAGAGAAGGCTTTATATCAGACTTAAAGTATTTTTTTATTATTCAAAGTTATTTGAGAGTTTGAAATGTTGCTCTGGCTTTACACAGAGATGTGGCTGTATCTTACCAATTACGCGTTGGATCTCTGATTTCAGCTCAGGAATAGTTTCTGGTTTATTGGCATAAACGCGAGATTTCACAAAACGCCAAAGAAATAAATCGCACAATTCCTGAGCTGAAATCAGTGATCCAACGCGTCATTGGTGAGATACAGCCACATCTCTGTGTAAGTGATGGAAAATTTAATGAAAAGAGTAATGGCCTGCCATCAGAGCCGTGAGGGCCATTTGCCGGAAATTTTGTTCCATAAATTAATCGGAATATGTCTTCTTTGCAATGCAATTAAAACATCACAACTTGCTCATAAGACACATGTTTTTATTTTTAAATAAAAAAGTGAACTCATACTGAGACACCTGTTATTTTCCCTCTTTTTACATCCTCCTGAATTGATTTACATATACAATTGCCCCCACTAGGGATCAAACCCAGAACCTGTCCAGATAGACGCCTTGAGACTGGTGTACAAACCACTCTTGCCAAAATGGTATAACTCGAGAAGCAAATACAAAGCGATGTTATAAACAATGTGGCGCTCTCAGCATTGTGAGAACACGACAACACTATTAATTTATTTAAGTACCTAATAGGCTAGTTGACTCATATCAAAAGTAATGAAAATAATGTGTCATTCACATAGTAATTAGAGCAAGGGTCCGAAATATAGCAAGCTCGATAAATATAATGGATTGCTGTAGAAATTCAATTTAAATATGTTTTATTTTCACTTTTTTTTATCTGCCAAAAACGCTTTCTACCATGTTCGTGAGTAACGATTCATGTAAACAATTACTACGCATGGTCAAAATCCGTCAAACGCCAGTCGCAACCAATCAAGCATAACTGTCGGCTATGTCACGCATGCGTATTGAATTGTTTACAACAATCGTGACGCTACGGCACAGATAATTCATAGACCATCAGGACCGAAGGCGTTTCTGACATTTAAGCAAAAACGTTATTTATAATTTAAATTTTATTGTGTTATAGGGGCTTCAGAAAAAATTGTATTATTTTTTATGGTGAAAGCTATCAGTAATTAATTAATCATTTGGGGCCCAATAAAAAAAGGGTCAACTAGCCTATGGTTCGAAATGGCAGCCATCTTAAACATGTACCGTCCTCAGCCTATATACGTCGCACTGCTGGGCACAGGCCTGAAGCTACTCGTCGAAGGAGAATTTAGATTTTGGGAGTTTTTAAACGTGGGAGGAAGTTGCAAACTCTTTTCTTCGGCTGTCATATTATTAAAATAAACTGTCTTTGTGACATAAGTGAAGTAAATCCGTCAAATATTTTTTTTTTCATTATTTTGTATCCTTACCTATGAAATTGGTGTTTTTATTCTGTCTTAGCAATTTGTCCGTAACTATTAAGTTTCAGAACATTCTTATAAAATAATTGCCTCTTCTAAAAATAGACCATATATTTGAGCTCGTATTATTTAATTTGATAATTTTTTGTAAGTTTAATTGTGTTAAAATTAGACACAAAGACAATTATTTTTAACTGCCTCCCGAATACATCATTTGATTTGCATTAACATAAAAACGATGAATAATTTTTATCAAGCGTGTTCACACACATATTGCTAAAGCTTGTCTAATGATACATGCCAAATATTATTATCTCTGGATTTGTCGTTGTGAAGAAAACTGATAAAATGTTAGTATGAAAAATGCAGACATCCCCAAAATCTCCATACAAAACACAAATTTCATAGGTAAGGACCTAATATTTGCATCCAGTTTGAAAGCTTCCACCCGTCGCCTGATGGAGCACTCACCACAGCAGGCTGATGGTGCCGCCGACGCCCAGCTGCCGCTCCAGCACCGCCGTGATGGGCACCCCGCAGTAGCTCAGCTCCTGGCCGCGCTCGTCGCAGATTGTGCTGATGAACGCCGCTGGCTTCCGGATTAGCCCGAGTTTCTGTTCACCAAATATTTTTTACTGTGACAGGTAAGCTCTTGGCCTTCATCTCATCTGATGGTAAGTGACGATAAGGCCGAAGGAAGCGAGCTTCACCTGTAATCCTCAACAACTGAGGAACTGGCTATCTTACCTCTGATTGCCGGAACACAACAATGCTTATAACATTGTTATTATGGCGACAAATTTAGGTGAGACGGTGGTAGCTAGCCAGGCAACCAAACCGAGCAGAAAAACTTCTGCCCCCATGGGGAATCGAACCCAGACCTTTCGATCAACACCCGATGGTGTGAACCACTAGACCAGAGGCGGTTAAAAAATGAATGGTTATTTTGGTTAATAAATGACGCTTCCACTCCCCTAAACCCCCCAGAATCAACCGTTAGAAATAAACTCTTTACGTTCATTCCTAATGATCAAAACCTCTAGAAAATATCACATCTTAAGAGTGCACCTTCATTTAGATATTTCTTTCGTTTTATTAAAATAAATACAAATTTCGATAATATTATAGGCAATATCTCGCATGTGAATTACATAATTAAAGCTTTAGTAATTACAATACAGCAAGGGAACCAATAAATGCAAATATAGCGCTAAAACTTAAAATTTTTTACTGAGTATGTGTTAACCCTTAAATTAGTAGTGTGAAATATTGCTTTAGAGTTGTGTGAGATATTGCACATACATATAATCACGACTATTATCTAGTAAAGGGTAGTCAGAGACTAGGCAAAAACGCCGCAAAAGCAGTCCACTGCCATAGTCCGCGCTTCACCAAGCAGTAACTGCACAACGTGACGGGTGGTGAGCCCGTCGCCGCTATAAGCTATTAGATGTTTGTGTAGTTCTAAGTCCATTAGTCGCCTTTTACGACTCCCAAGGGAAGAGATAGGTTGGTAGTTTGGTTGAGTGAGAAAGTGCGTATAAGTTGAGAATAAAAAATTAAAAAAAAAATGCACTTACCCTCGCCCAATCGTAGTCCATGGGCACCTTGGGCGGTTCCACCTCCTCCTTCACTATGATCCGCCCATCAGCCACCAGTTTCTCGTACACCTATAAATAAATAAATAATAAATATCTTCAAACATTCACACCTATCAACTAGACCAGACGTTCCCAGACTTATTTTTCTCATAGACCCCATTCAAAATGTATCTGGTTCCGGTGGACCCCTGCAGCTACATATCTACCATATTCCCAAAACTCGACAAAAATGTAAAGATCTAGAGACAAGACCCCCGACGAGTCTCTCGTGGTCCCAGGGGTCCATCTGGACCACTTTGGGAACTAATGAACTAGCCCCATTGTACGCAAAGAATGCTGCTTGTGTTACGGATACTAGATGACGGATAAATATATTTACACACATATAGATATCTTGGATATATTTAAACATCCAAGACTGGAGAACAAATGCCTGAAAATTCATCAGACAAACATCTGCCCTCACCGGGGATCGAACCCAAAGCCTCTCGAGATAGCCTTGAGACCACTCCACCACGAAGGTCTTCAACCTATACATAATTGCAATCAGAAAAAGAATTATATAAACCTATAAAGTACCAATAAATAAATAAAATTGTAGTGCAAATAATATTTTTCTATTTTTTTTTAAGTTCGTGCGTAGAGGTTCGAGAGCCTCGGTTTTCGATACAGAAAACAAAGCTACATTTGCCATGGTTAGACCTTGGATGGATAACCAAAATTTTGTGATCTCATATTCCACCGTGCTTCGGAAGGCACGTTAAGCCGTTGATCCCGGCCGCTATTGCCACCGTTTCTACCAACCCGGGCCAGCCTGGTGGTGTTACGGCCATGACCAAACAATTATTTAACGTAATTGCAATCAGATAACGATATATATATATATTTTATTTAATAGCCTAAACCTAGCAACATTACATCGTCAACATTACACATAGTCACATTTATTATACTTAGGCCCAATTGCACGATTGAGAGTTAGCGATCGCTTAGATATGCTTAACCCTGGGGCAAATATATGGGCAAACCCTGGCTTAGGCGCTAACTCTCGATCGTGCAATTGGGCCTTAAAGTGACAAAAAAGACAAAATTCACTGCCGCAATTCAATTCACTTTCCTCTGTATAACATAAGTATAGATTTATTAATCGTTATTATTACCTTCTGTACAGCAAGGCCGAGACTGTCAAAGGATTCAGGAACAGAAACTCCATACGCTTTAAGCCCAGCGTTCTTCGCCGCTGCCTTTTCTAAAGCGGAACCAGCGAGAGAACCCGCGTGCCCGAACTGGACCTCTGACGTGAACATGTCTGCGGGAAACGTAATGTTGTTAACTAGGTTTTTTAACCATCCCACGAGAACCCTCTAATTTTCCGGTATATAAATTTATTAATAATAATAATAATAAATAAATATCTTCAAACATTCACACCTATCAACTAACCCCGTTTTAAGCAACTAATGCTGCTTGTTACGAACACTAGATGACGGATAAATGTATTTAATAGATATACATACAAATATCCTGAATATATATAAATAAACATCCAAGGCTGGAGAACAAATGCTTGAAAATTCATCACCCAAACATTGGCGACGCCTTGAGACCGGCATTCAGACCACTCGACCACGGAGGTCGTCTAATATAAAGTATCTAAGATGTTGACCAAGGATATAAGGTATCTTCATGCAAAATTTCATTAATATCAATCCAGCCATTTCGGATATTAGCCCGAACAAGCAGACGAACATACAGAGAAACAAAAAATGAAAAAAAAAATTTTTTTTTGGTATTTTCCCTCTTTTTACATACCTTGAATTGATTTAAAGCATTTTTTTCGCGCGGAAATATTGTAAATAAATAAATAAATATCTTCAGACATTCACACCTATCAACTGGCCCATACTAGACAACTAATGCCTGTGTTATGGATACCAGATGACGGCCAAATATATTTAATAGATAAATACAGAATTTAATATACATATATAAACACCCAAGACTGGAGAACAAAATGCCTGTTTACACAAACATTTGCCCCCACCGGGGATCGAACCCAGAACCTCTCGAGATGGCGACGCCTTGAGACCGGCGAACAGACCACTCGACCACGGAGGTTGTCATTTCATTTCATTGTCATTACTTTTGAATAAAGAACACGCGAAGTATCACATTTATGTGGACTGAAAAACCAAAATCACTTCCAATGTTGACAATGTTGTATGAAATGGTGTGCTGATTGAATTTAAAACTCTGTCATCTATCGTACACATTGCGCTCTCGCGGCTGTAGAGCCACAGATGCGTTTGCCTTTCGGCACAAAATGTTAAATTAAAAAATAGGAGTTTGGCGGCATTTCACTAATGGCGGACGTGATTTTTATTTCGATAATTGTAATATTGTTTCGGAGTGGATATTGTTACGGAAAATCAGTGTAGTTTTGTGTAATTTGTGTCTGTGATGATGTGCAATGTGGAGGATTATCGAAATAAGCGTCAAGTGGTGTGAAAAGTGATGAGTTTTAATCGTGGTAATCCACCTCATCCAAATAGCACCACAGTGTCTGCCATCGATCGTTTGACGCCAAACTCTCCCAAGATGCATTGAAATGCATTACACTAGCATTTCAATGCAAACATTTGATGAAATACAATTCTGAAGACTTGGCTGTATGGGCTTCGTTCCCTTTGCCTTCCCTACATGGGAGAATTTTACACTTAAAAGGTCTTGCAACCAGAGCCGTAAAACTGAGAATTTTACAAAAAAAAAATAGGCGGTAATTTTTTAATAAAATTAAATTTATTATGTAAAAGGCCCTTTTTTATTTCCTTGCATTTTATTAAGAAAAGCATTATGTATGCCTCGGCCTAAATGGCAATTGCAGGTCGAGTATGAGTTTACAATACGACACAGGCAGACAGACGACTATTTCGCTGCCTTTGCAATAATGTACTATTATTTATTGTTGGCTTGCCATAGTTTTGTGAGTTTTTATGAAAAATAAGTGTTGCACAATGAGCCCAACCTGTCGCATAATGGTCATTACAGTTTCAATTTTTAAATTTTCGTTTTTTTCATCTGTGTTAAAAAGTGTGTCATTATGAGTTCGAGTGTGAGTTCATAATTGGTACATTATAGCATGAGTGTAGATAAATATAACCTATATAATAATATGTTATAACAAAAAGCTGACCAGAGCAGGTCCCGATGCACCAGGCGACCATGGGCTTCTTGATGAGGCCGTCCCTGATGGCGCGGCACACGTGGTACTCCTCCACGCCGCCCACCTCGCCCAGCAGCACCAGCATCTTCACGTTGGGGTCCGCCTCGTATCTACACATACAGTCAGCGACAAATAGTTACTGACACTCAGGGTGTTCAATTAGATAGACACTACCAAAAGGTCAATAATAATAAAATAATAAATAATAGTACATTATGGTACAAGTGTGTAATGTTATAGCCGAGGACGGTAATCATCAATACACACGTGTATCATACAACGTTTTTCAACACACTTCTGAATAATAGATATTTTTCCTTTGAGTTTTCTGGTAGTAAACTTTCCATAACGTTCTGGGCTTCACATCTTATATCGGGCGGTGTACAACATAAATCATTTTCTTCATAAATTGTATTTGCAGACATCTTAATTAATAACTAACTAAATAACTTCAAAAGAGAAAACGAGACGAGTTGTGAAAAATGTTTCGTAATGGCGGGAAAAATTAATCAGTTTTCCTATGCGCGCGCATCGGCCATAGACTAATAAATTTCGTAATGGCGGGAAAAATTAATTAGTTTTCCTATGCGCGCGCATCGGCCATAGACTAAAAAATGAGTTTTCTTTTTTTTGGGCTTTTCGCGGATAGCTTTTTAGCGCAAATGTAACCGTAACTCAACCAATAATATTAAAAAAAACTATTACTCACTCGTGAATAATAGTAATGAAAAAGTCACAGTTTAATTATAGGTGTCATTATGTGCATTTTAAGCAACTAATGCTGCTTGTGTTACGGACACTAGGTGACGGATAAATATATTTAATAGATAAATACATATAAATACACTGAATATTTATAAATATATATAAACATCCAAGACTGGAGAACAAATGCCTGAAAATTCATCACTCAAACATTTGCCCCCACCGGGGATCGAACCCAGAACCTCTCGAGATGGCGACGCCTTGAGACCGGCGTACAGACCACTCGACCACGGAGGTCGTCGAATAATATCGGTACAAATAAAGTTTCCATGTTCTTAAACACACAAAAGAGCTTCATACATAAATAAATAAATATCCTCAGACATTCACACCTATCAACTAGTCCCATTTTAAGCAACTAAATGCTGCTTGTGTTACGGATACTAGATGACGGACAAATATATTTAATACATATAAATATCCTAAATATTATAATATTATTAACATACAAGACCGGAGAACAAATGCCTGAAAATTCATCACCCAAAGACTTGCCTCCACTAGGGATCGAACCCAGGACCTCTCGAGATGGCGGCGCCTTGAGACCGGCGTACAGACCACTCGATCACGGAGGTCGTCGGGACATACATACATACAATCACGCCTGCAATCCCCCGTAGGGGTAGGCAGAGTCCAAGGAGCACTGTGTTCCTTAAGACCACATTTAGCCATACATAAATTGGGTTTGGTCAGATGAAAATTCGTGAAAGAGTAGTAACAAGTGGCTAGCTCATCGCCTACACAATCACAGACCCAGTACCCAATACGCCCTTAGTCGCTTTACGACATGCTAGGCAAGAAAAGCAGTTGGTACATTCTTTTTGCCAGCTTTACCAGTTTTAAATATTTTTCGTTATGTAATTTAAGATTCGCCGTTGGTTTTCTCAATTTATAATTGTCACTGGAAGCAAGCCTGTATGCAAAATTTCAGCTCAATCAGATGTCGGGAGGTGCTTGTTAATTGCGATAAGAAATTCTCGACAGACAGACAATAGGTGAAACCAAGTAAAACGTGGTAAAACACAAAAGTAATACAAGATTAATATTATTATTCTACTTAAAGATAGTAAGTTTAAGTAATGAAATAATTTTAATGTACAAATAATAAATATCAAATAAGCCCCCCCCCCCCCCCCCCTAATAAGCCCTTATATATAATAAGCCCTACCTTTTGTACTTTTGTCTTTTAATGTTCTCCTGTTCTGTATTTTGTGTACAATAAATTGTTAAATAAATAAATAAATAAATAATATCAATGCAAAGTCTATTTAGTCCTACCAATTATAAATGTTAAAATAGTATTATCAATGGAAAGTATCCTCCTCTCATTTCATTTGTCAATTTTGCAGTGCCCGACAGGGTTCATAATGTTGTCAAAATTTACCTGATAAGACCTATTGTATGTACATTATGATGCAATAAATAAATAAAAAAAAAAGACGTGTGGCACTCGGGGACTGCCGCGGTAAAGCTATTGCATAGCATTTTGTATCAACTTATGCAATTATATTTTTATTTATTTATTTTATTCATGCAGTATTTCTTTTTCTTTGATATTAATTCAAGTTACACTTTTTGAGCGTGGTGACCGATAAGAAAACAAATTTTTCTATTATTAAATAAATAAAAAATAATAAATACTCGTAGTAGGTACGTGTTTTAATTTACACTCAGTCATTTTCTGAATTCCTTCCAAAAATTTGCGTGGCCAACTCGATCTTACACTCATCTCGTAGGCCGCGCCTGGCCACGCCAATCGTCTCTTATTTTTTATTTTTCGCGAGTATATTTACGGCTATGCATTTAGCATTTATGAGAGAAATGAGCCGTGTAATATAAAAGAGATAGAATTTATTTAAAACACGGCCTTCAAGCCACACCTCCTTGCGCATCGGAGTGGGGAGCGTGAGGTTTTTTCGTTACGGAATTTCTGGATTCGGTCCCCGCGCTCAAGGCCCGCGATTGAAGCTTAATAACCTATAAATGTCAAGTGATGGGTACCTGAGCAGGTGGTCGATGAAGGTGGTCCCCGGGTACCGATCGCCCCCGATGGCCACCCCCTCGCACACGCCGTCCGCGTGCTTCGCTAGGATGTTGTTCAGCTCGTTGCTCATACCGCCTGAACGGGAGACGTACGCCACGCTGTGGGTAGACACAAAGAATTACTTACTTAAATTTAAAATTTCATAATTCAATAGAAAAAGAAAGAAGAAAACACAAAATACACATACACATACAAGGTCAACTAGGACCCGACTTCAGGATATGATGCATCAGGCTCAGGAAGCTGATACAGCGCTAGTATTCTGGCGGGACCCATATACATACATATATAATTATATTAGGCCCTTACATATGAAATTGGCGTTTTGCATTTTCCATACTAACATTTTTTCAGTTTTCTTCACAACGACAAATCCAAAGATAATATATTGCATGTAATATTTGGCATGTATCATTAGACAAGCTTTAGCTATATGTGTGATATCACACTTCTTAAAAATTATTTATCTTTTTTATGTGAATGCAAATCAAATTATGTATTCGGATGGCACTGAGAGTTGTCCAATTTTAACGCAATAAAACTTACAACGAATTATCAAAACAAATCTAAAGAGTTCGAAGATATGGTCTATTTTTTGAGGAGGTAATTATTTTTTAAGAATACTCTGAAACTTAATAGTTACGAAAAAAATACTAAAAGAGAAGAAAAACACCAATTTCATAGGTAAGGACCCAATATATCATAGGAAATTAAAAAAATCACTTAAATTCACAATACAATCAAACAGAAACAACAAATAGAACAAACATATTAGATATAACACAAAAGAAAAATAAGTTATAAATAATATTTATCGTTTATTCAATTCGGATTCGTCTTGGCGCACGCCAAAAGCATTTTACAAAATTTCGTGAAAGCGATAAACTACGTCATCCGTTCACAAAACTACCAGAAGGCCTCGTTCTGAGAAGAACGGACAAGAAACTCAGCTAGTTTCTATCCCCCCTTTACATCAACATTGTTTTTTAAATACACATATAATCAGGACCATCCCCTAAGAGTTAGTCAGAGACTTTGCAAAAGCACTACAAAAGCAGTCCACTGCCATAGTCCGTCATCCGTCTGTCAATTATGTCACATATTCCTTCTTACTCATAACATTTAAGTGGCATAACTCTCTAAAGGCATATTATTATAAAGCATAACTATAGAAATTCCTAATTTCATTTAGCACAATATTAGGTAGTCCTAAAATGAATCGAATAAAACCAATTCGAATGAACCAATCCCAAGGAAATGTGTTCTGATAAATTTTAGGTTAAGGTTATCTTTTTTATGACCCCTAAAAACTATATTTGTGCAATCGAAATTTATTTAGTGAACAATTTGAGGTATAGAAAAATATTATGCGTTGTGATCATTATGCTTTTCATAAGTTGTGCGTTTCAAATTTATGCCTTTTTATACTTATGACAAACAATTTTAGCCTATACAATATTAGGACTCTCAAAATTATGCGTCGCGATTTTATGCGTTTTGATGATTATGCCTTTCAAAATTATGGATTTTCATATTATGATAATAAACGTTATGCTTAAAATTACGGAGCCTCATGCCATAGTTCACATTCATGGGTTTTTAGTTCGTCTAAAACTTCTTATTGTTGCTTGTACACCTTCGTTCAACTTATTACGTTAGGTGGCGCTACTATACTAGCGGAATCATAGATAAATTAAGTAATTAGTCAAAAAAAGGGGTTCAAGCAACCATAATCAGTTTAGTACTACTTAATTTATGTATGATCTTTGCCACAACAGATACGACTGTATAGATTACTATAGATCTATCAAACAGTATTGGTTTTTGTGTGCCAGTTAGACCGCGCGTGCGAGGTTGCCGGATTCGTAAACTATTTTCGGTAAAAAAATTTAAAACAAATGCTGGCAAACGCCTTTGTCTCGTCTGACTGACACCTATAACCAATACTTTACAGAAATAGATATATTTAGCTTAAGTCGTAATATGTTTAGAAAAGCTGTATTTAAGCAATTATGTGAAAACAACACTAAGATATTTTTTTCTTTTCTGTTTTGTTCCTTATTGTCTAGTATCTTATTATCACTTAATTGCTCATTTCAACTTCACTCTCGACTTTAATTTATTTGTGGATGATTCTGTGGTTTACGGTGTTGGTTTCACAATTAAAATTACATTTAGTCTACTATTTACGTAACGAATTGTGAAGTTGTTTTGTTTACCCAAATAAATGAAAAAAAAAAATACTCGAGCACAGCTAGTAAGGGATAGCGTTATGTATTTTTTTGTGGTTGTTGTAAAATTCTCCCATATTGGAAAGGCAAAGGGAACTAAGCCTATATAGCCATGTCTTCGGTATTTTTATGTCTTCAGTTGAAATGCTAGTGCTAGTGTAATGCATTCAATGCACCTTGGGAGAGTTTGGCGTCAAACGATCGATGGCAGACGCTGTGGTGTTACTTCGATGAGGTGGATAACCACGATAAACATCTCATCGTCTTTCACACCACTTGACGCTTAGGTACTTCAATGATCCTACATATTGCTCATCATTTTTTTTTACATATGACAGGTAAGCTCTTGACTTTCATCTCACCTGATGGTAGGTGACGATAAGGCCGAAGATGGAAGCGAGCTTCATCTGCAATCCTCAATAACTGAGGAACTGGCTATCTTACCTCTGATTGTCGGAACACAACAATGCTTAAAACATTGTTATTATGGCGACAATTTTAGGTAAGACGGTGGTAGCTAGCCAGGCGGGCTTAGAAGCCCTACCACCAACCAAACCGAGCAGAAAAACTTCTGCCCCCGTGGGGAATCGAACCCGGACCTCCCGATCAACACCCGGTGGTGCGAACCACTAGACCAGAGAGGCGGTTCAAAATTATTGAAACTTATTACACAAAACTACACTGATTGTACGCAACAACAACAAAATTACAATCACTGAAATAAAAATCACGTCCGCCATAGTTGAATGACACCAAAAACTTTTTTTATTTTATTTTGTGCATAAAGGTGTGTATAATAACCGCCTCACCTGCCAGGCCTATACAGCTTGCTGTCGACGATGTTGTCAATCATTCCCGCCGTGTTGCCAATCTTGAAGCACCCTGGCCTGATGCCACCCACAGTCGCTGGGCCGATGATGCTTACCTGATAAACATAACATTATCATTAATAGGTCTTTACCTATGAAATTCCCGTTTTGTACGGAGATTTTTGGGAACTGCATTTTTCATACTAACATTTTTTTAGTTTTCTTCACAACGACAAAACTAAAGAAAATATTATTTGGCATGTATCATTAGACAAGCTTTATAATATGTGCAATATCACACTTCAAAAAAATTATTTATCGATTTTAAGTGAATGCAAATAAAATGATGTATTCGGGAGGCACTTAAAAAGAGTAGTCTCCGTGTCCAATTTTGACGCAATTAAACTTACAACAAATTATAAAACAAATCAAAAGAGCTCAAAAATATGATCTATTTTTAGACGAGGTAATTTTTTTAGAATCCTCTGAATCTTAATAGTTACAGACAAAATATCAAGAGAGAAAAAAACGGCAATTTCATTTCTTAGCTTAAGACCTATTATTTTGGTGTCGCTTCTGTCACAACACGAGATCTCACACACCTGTGACGAGTTGACTTGCAGAGGTCTTTACTAGGAATGTGCCCTTACATACTTTTGTTTTTACTGTATTTTCTTAATCTTTGCTGCAATAAAGAGTTTTATCCACACTCATGTTGTAATGTTCGAATTATGAACTCAGATTCGAACTCATAATGACATTCTTTTTAACACAGATGATAAAACAAATATTTTAAAAATGGAAACTGTAACATAATGACCATTATGCAACAGGTTGGACTTATTAACACTTAATTTTCTAAAAAACGCACAAAACTATGGCAAATGTTTTCCAGACAGCCAACAATAAATAAAATTAATTAAATTTTTTGTTTTATTTCTTTGAATAATGAGTGTAGATAAAATAGTGTATGTAATTGCACATAACTCGGTATTAAAACACTCGCGTGATACTATTAAAAAACTCGCGGAGGCTCGTTTTTAAAACCGCGCTCGTGATTTATTATCCTATATTATGTGACAGTTCCAGAAACTACTATCATTGTGTTAACAATGGAACGTTATCTATCTAATTAACTCACCCCTCTGGTGTCGGCCACCTTAATAATCTTCCTGGTCATATTCTCTGGAATGCCTTCAGCGATGATCACGATCGTGCTGATTTGAGGGTGCTGCATGGCCTGCACAACACAAATAATATAACTATTATAGTTGGGGCAGCGGTAGCCGAGTTGGGGCGGACGGGGCACTCTATCTCACTCTCTAAAATATAGTCTATTTTTAGACGAGGTAATTATTTTTTAGGAATACACTGAATCAGACAAAATACTAAGAGAGAGAAAATACACCATTTTCATATGTAAGGATTCAATATTAGCATGGATTTATTATATTTTTTTATTAATTTTAATCATACCTGCATAGTACTATCGTACGCAGACCGAAGCGATGCGAAGTTGACGAGCACGCTGGCTTCTTGGTGTTTCCTCATCGCCACGTCCATGTCCGAGAACACTGTGATATAAAACACATATGATATTGAATAGAGATGCGCCGAATAGTGGTTTCGCCGAATATTATTCGGTATAACCTTTACCGAACCGGATATTCGGCCGAATTATTCGGTTTATAATTCGTCATCAGCCTATATACGTCCCACTGCTGGGACAGGCCTTCCTCATGGAGAAACACATGAGGAGTATGGGCCGTAACACCACCACGCTGGCCCAATGCGGGTTGGTGGGTAGAAACGGTCACAAATGCGACCGGGACCAACGGCGTAACGTGCCTTCCGAAGCACGGGGGAGCTCGAGATATCAGTCTTGGTCACCCATCCCAGGCCTGACCATGGCGAAGGTAGCTTTGTTTTTGACCGAAGCCAAAGCGCACTGACCACTACGCCACCGAGCTCCGCCTCCTTTGGTTTATAATTAATAATAATAATATTCATTTATTCTCAGACAATTGTATGTATTGTATTCTTACATTTACACAATGTAAATTATTAAGAAATAGGTTTCATAGACTTACGTATATGCAAGTCTATGAATCTATTACACTACACAGCACAGTGATCGCGCGAATGTCGGTGTACGGAAAAACTTGTTTAAGTTTATGTATGCACCGTATGTTTTGTATACCTTAATTAAATGTTGTTAAAATAAATAAATAAATAATAAATATTGCATAAAGCAGAGTGTTTTTCGAATACTTCATAAAAATAATCTACGTGTGTATCGGCAAACATACGATGCAATGCAGTATTGTGGGAGTCGCAACAACGCTCTGAAGACATTATTGTATTGTATCCTAAGCGCGTTACATGATTTTTTTTGTCAAAATTTGTGCTCAAACCACAAGAATAAAAAATTTGACAATATTTCTTAAAAAGTGTTAATTTTAAATAAAAAAAAAATATCCTCAGACATTCACACCCATCAACTAGTCCCATTTTAAGCAACTAAGCTGCTTGTGTTACGGATACTAGATGACGGACAAATATATTTAATAGATAATTATAGATAATATACATAATATAATACATATATAATGAACATCCAAGACTGGAGAACAAATGTCGAAAAATTCATCACCAAAACACTTGCCTCCACTGGGGATCGAACCCAGGACCTCTCGAGATGGCGACGCCTTGAGACCGGCGTACAGACCACTCGGCCACGGAGGTCGTCAATTTTACATCTACGGAGCAACGATTAAACTTATGGGCTAACATATTACCCCGTAAAGCCCTTTTTTCTCTGTCAATATCAATGTTTTCTTTTAAATCCTCAGTCAAAATATGTCCAAGGTATAAATACTTTGCTTAGCCTCGGAAACAACTTAGACAACATAAATCTTACAGAAGAAGTTATGTCTTTTTGTTCTATACCCGGTCATCTAGCTAAGAAAACACAACCGAATATATTCGGCACAAAAACCGAATAATTCGGCCGAATACAAATAGTGCAAATGATGCCGAATACGCCGAATACCGAATACAAAACGTATATTCGGCGCATCTAAATAATAAATAAATAACACCATACCTGGAATAAACACCTCCTTGTTGCCAAAATAGTATTTCTGCTTGTGGTCTGCCGTGAACGGGTACACGATGGCCACCACGGACGGCTCCGCGCGGCGGCATATGTAATCGAAGTCCAGCATACCCTGAAATTATAATATAACATTACAATATAATTATTTTACCGTCTCCGGTCTAGTGATTGACACCACCGGGTGTCGATCGAGAGGTCCAGGGCTCGATTCCCCATGGGGGCAGAAGTTTTTCTGCTCGGTTTGGTTGGTGAAAGGGCTTCTAAGCCCGCCTGGCTAGCTACCACCGTCTTACCTAAATTTGTCGCATTGTTCTGGCAATTAGAGGTAAGATAGCCAGTTCCTCAGTTGTTGAGGAATACAGGTGAAGCTCGCTTCCACCTTCGGTCTTCTCGTTATTTACCATCAGCTGAGATGAAGGCCAAGAGCTTGCCTATCAAATTGGAAAGCACCGCAAAAATACTGATACAGTCGAGTACAAAAATATGTATAAACATTTTAGAGGTGACAATCATTATTTCCTTCTAATAAGAGTATATAGGCTAGTTGATCCTTTTTTTATTGTGCCCCAAATGATTAATTACTGATAGGCATCACTATAAAAAATTATATTTTTTTTTCTGAAGCCTTAAACGCAATAAATTTTAAATCATAAATTACGTTTTTGCTTATATGCCAAAAACGCCTTTCGTCCTGATTGTGTATGAATTATATGTGCTGTAAAATCACGACTATTGTAAACAATTCAATGCGTAGCAATTGTTTACATGAATCGTTACTCGACTAATTTCATAAACATGGTGGATAGCGTTTTTGGCAGATGAAAAAAAAAAGTAAAAATGAAACATATTTAAATTGAATTTCTACAGCAATCCCTTATTTATATTTATCGAACTTGGTATATTTCGGACCCTTGTACTAAATACTATGTGAATGACACATTATTTTCATTACTTTTGATATGAGTCAACTAGCCTATTTACTGTCAAAAACGGTCACATATTTTTGGATTTGGTTTCTTAACCTGACTTTTCTGTCGTTCATTCGCTTTCTGTTAGAAATCTCGTCAGCACAAATACTCTTTTCTCCTGAAATTATGTATGTGTCAGGTTTATTCGGTGTTTTAAAAATATAGCTGTCTGATTTGACGTGTTCTTAGGAAAATTAATGTTTTGTTCTGTTTTTATAGCTTATTTTAGTAAATACCGTATATCTTCCTCTAATAGTTTTATTGACTAGTGCTTACGCCATTAGCAGGCTCTAGGATTCCCAACACTTTCTCTTTTTCTCTCGGGCGGTTAGAACTTGATTAGGATATTCATTTTTCTCACTCCCACACTTCATGTATATTGCTGGCGTAGCGAAAAAATCCTAAACCTATGGACATCCCCCTGGTAGGGTTTGTATATCGAGGTGCTATAGTGTTTGGCTAAAATAAGGAAGATGCTATCAATTCGACGAAAACTTTTTTTTATGTATGTTTCCTGATCGAAAGCGCTTTGACGATCTGCGCTTGATCGAAAAACCTTTTTATTTTTTCTGAAAGGGTTTATGTTCTAGTTGGTCCCATTATTATCTGTGGTAGTCGGGGCTGTTCCGCATCTATGCGACCTAATAAGATCTGTGACCAGCCTCCTATGTAAGTTATATAGGCCCTACAGTAGCTCCATCAACTGGGCACTGTCTAAGAAAGATAAGATGTTCCCATTTGGATTGTTTTTATTTCATCTGGGTCAAGGGTGTGTTTCCCCAGGTGTCTGCTTCTTTTGTGAATCAGTGGTTCACAGTTGCACAAGAGGTGCATTGGTGTTTCACGCTCTTGTTCGCAGAATCTACAAGTGTCTTTTAGCTTCAAGTTGTAAAGGTGTCTGTTTAACTTGCAGTGACCAGTCAAAGTCGTAATCATCACGCTTAGGTTACTCCTGTTGAGCTTTAATAGCTCGAGCGTTTGCGAGATTATGGTTCGATTGCTGCTTTTGTGTGTGTTATCCCGGACGTTTTATGCCAGTCTTCTTTTGCCTCGTTGGTCCCGTTGTCATGAAGTCAAGGTCTGATGATGGGATCCTGGAGAAATCGACCTGTGTAACCCTACCTGTATAGCCCTGTTCTGCATGCCCCATATGATGGCCTTGGTGCGGTCGCAGAGCAGCGGCTTGGCGGCAGACGGCTGCTGGCCAAGGTCCAGCTTGGTGGGCGCCTGCGAGCACACCAGGTCCAGCAGCCGATGGCTCAGCTCCGGAATATCCAGCTTTGGTTTAGGCTGGAACAGACATACAAATATTTGTATTTGACCCAGTAAGCCCTATAGAAACATTCACACATTGAAATCATACTCAATACACAGGGTGAAATCGAAAATAATTGATGAATTTAACATTATATTTGTGAGGGAGAAAACAAATCTAAGTTGTAATAAAAATTAGTTGCTTCTACTTGAAACTGGTAAATATACATATTAAAAACATTAACCATAAAAAATTACATGTAAAATTTATTTTATATGAAAAATATTACATAAAATTCGAAACACAGTTTTGTTTACAAATACAGCTGCAACTAATAATTGCGCTATTGCTTCTTACATAATGTTTCATTAAGATTTTAATTGTTATAATACCGATTATTAAAACGTTTAAAATGTCCTGTGAAATTTTGTCGAATGATTTCAATTTCACCTAGATCTACAGGGTGAAATACATACATACAATCACGACTATTATCCCCAAAAGGTTAGTCAGAGAGTAGGCAAAAGCACCGCGAAAGCAGTCCACTGCCATAGTCCGCGCTTCACCAGCGGTGACTGCACTCAGCGTGAGCCCGTCGCTTTTATAAGCTATTGGATGTTTTCCAAGTCCATTAGTCGCCTTTACGACACCCAAGGGAAGAGATGGGTTGTTAGTATAATGATAATAATATTCTCAGACATTCACACCTATCAACTAGCCCTATTTTAAGCAACTAATGCTGCTTGTGTTACGAACACTAGATGACGGATAAATATATTTAATAGATAAATACACAAAAATATCCTGAATATATAGAAATTTATATAAACATTCCAGATTGGAGAACAAATGCCTGAAAATTCATCACCCAAACTTTGCCCCGGGGATCGAACCCAGAACCTCTCGAGATGGCGACGCCTTGAGACCGGCGTACAGACCACTCGACCACGGAGGTCGTCAGATATCTATATAATGTATGTCCTCAGCCAGGGACAGGCCTTCCTCATGGAGAAACACATGAGGAGTATGGGCCGTAACACCACCACGCTGGCCCAATGCGGGTTGGTGGGTAGAAACGGTCACAAATGCGGCCGGGATCAACGGCTTAACGTGCCTTCCGAACCCCAAAAAGGTCACCCATCCACGGCCTGACCATGGCGATGGTAGCTTTGTTTTCGATCGAAGCCAAAGCGCACTGACCACTACGCCACCGAGCTCCTCTTAAAATATAATGTATATAGATAGATAAAATGTGTAGGTACCGGAGTGACTGGCTTGGGCAGCTGCTTGGGCGCGTAGTCCAGCTGGTGCTCCTTGGGGATGGGCACGTGGCCCAGCGCCAGACCCACGATGGCCGTCATGTTGGCCTCGGGCCCGAACACATACAGGGGGATGCGCAGCCGGTGACCCACCTCGCGCATTTGCCTGGAAACACACAAATCTATACTTAGAGACAAAACTATATTAGGTCCTTACCTATGAAATTGGTGTGTTGTATGGAGATTTTGGGGATGTCTGCATTTTACATACTAACATTTTATCAGTTTTCTTCACAACAACAAATCCAGAGATAATAATATTTGGCATGTATCATTAGACGAGCTTTAGCAATATGTGTGTGAACACGCTTGATTAAAATTATTCATCGTTTTTATGTTAATGCAAATCAAATGATGAGGCAGATTCGGGAGGCAGTTAAAAATAATTGTCTTTGTGTCTAATTTTAACACAATTAAACTAACAAAAAATTATCAAATTAAATAATACGAGCTCAAATATATGGTCTATTTTTAGAAGAGGCAATTATTTTATAAGAATGTTCTGAAACTTAATAGTTACGGACAAATTGCTAAGACAGAATAAAAACACCAATTTCATAGGTAAGGACCCAATATATACCGGATGTCCCACGGCTATGCTACATAGAGAAAGTATATTAAATATTGAAGGTAGATATTATTAGTAATAAATATGTTACGAGTAATTTAATGTACAATGAATGGTGATTAAATCAACTAATTATACAATTTGACCATAACAAATTTTTAATGACGTTAGTTTCAATATTAATAATAATAATATCCTCAGACATTCACACCTATCAACTAGCCCCATTTTAAGCAACTAATGCTGCTTGTGTTATGGACACGGATAAATATATTTAATAGATAAATACATATAAATAACCTGAATATATAGAAATATATATAAACATCCAAGACTGGAGAACAAATGCCTGAAAATTCATCACCCAAACATTTGCCCCCACTGGGGATCGAACCCAGAACCTCTCGAGATGGCGACGCCTTGAGACCGGCATACAGACCACTCGACCACGAAGGTCGTCGACTATCGTCGTCCAATAACATTGATTATTTATTTGTTTAATTTGTTATTATTGTGTTTTTTTTTTGTGGCTAATATTGACAATTTTAATTTTAATGATTATTTGATGTGTTACTGTAGTAATAATTGATAAAAGTATGTTTGAATGCTATTTAATGGGGAGAACATGTAGGGGACATTTCATTTTGTGTAAGACCTGCTGTACTGGATACTCATGTTTAAGCAAAATAAAGATATTCTAAAAAAAAGATATTCTAGAATGTTTTACTGAAAGAAGACATAATTTTATTTTTTAAAATAAGTGGAACTGCATTCATAGATTCATTAAAAACCGCCTGCCTCTACCGGGAATCGAACTCGCGAAATGTGAAAAATAAAATCACCATGTATTTTATGATAACCGTCGAAAGGGCTAATCATAAAGATTATTTTTTCCTAAGGAACATAGCATCTTCAATGAAAGGAAGATCATGAAATTTAAAATTTTATTCATATTTTCGCCTGGAAAATTTCGTCTGACTGCCGTGTTTCTTATTAGAGATTGTGGGGAACTCCGCATTTTCCATACTAACACTTTTTCCGTTTTCTTCAGAACGACAAATCCAAAGATAATAATATTTGGCATGTATCATTAGACAAGCTTTAGCAATATGTGCGATATCAGACTTCATAAAAACTATTTATTGTTTTTACGTGGATGCAAATCGAATGATGTATTCGGGAGGCACTTAAAAGAGTTGTCTCCGTGTCCAATTTTAACACAATTAAACTTACAACAAATTATCAAAACAAATCAAAAGAACTCAAAAATAATATTTTTAGAAGAGGTAATTATTTTTTAAGAATACTCTGAAACTTAATAGTTACAGACAAAATACTAAGAGAGAATTGTAACGGCAATTTCATAAGTAAACACCTATTATTATGGATAATTACATTAGTCTAAATTATAATTATGCGAAATAAATATTATGCCAAACAAGATTATGCCAAATTCATGTGCCAAAGTATTATGCCAAACATGCCAAAAAAAGATCCCATTTTTATTGTCTGTCTTGATGTTATTAAAAAGAATGTACCAACTGCTTTTCTTGCTAGCATGTCGTAAAGCGACTAAGGGTGTATTGGGTACTGGGTCTGTGATTGTGTAGGCGATGAGCTAGCCACTTGTTACTACTCTTTCACGATTTTTCATCTGACCAAACCCAATTTTTGTATGGCTAAATGTGGTCTGGAACACAATGCTCCTTGGACTCTGCCTACCATATTTTATTCTTATTGTACATTGTATTATAATTTATTTATTTAAAACTTCAGTACATTTGGTGTACATGGCGGACTTAATGCCAAAAGCATTTTCTACCAGTCAACCATTGGGTGGTGCAAAAAACAAATAGAACATACATACATACATTGTACATATTTAATTGCTGTGTCCGCTGAATGCTTGTATATCTCCTAATTAATAGTCAGATTATTTTTTTGTATGTAGCTACCGTGTATTTTATTTTATTATTGTTTGAGTTGAGACTGTTTGTATGGATTTTAAAGTTGTGATGTTTAAGGTCAATGTATGTATTGCTGTGCCATAGCAGTGCCTCTTCACATTTTATCTTGGCTTCTACGGAAGATCAGTGTTGTGAGGACATTACGTTGTCACAACAATTATACTGAGTAGTAGCCATTTCTGTGGCAAATTTTTATTGTACTATAATAAGTTAAGATGTCACAGAATAAATTCTTTTTCTTTCTTTCTTCTTTCTTTCTTTCCCTACGGGGATTACCTCAGTCCCTCCTGGTAGTTGGGCCCTCCCCTCCTCACGAAGATGGTGACGTTGTACTGAATGAGGGCGTCTTTGTACGTCTCTATGGCGGTGATGATGCCGCGGAACGTGTCGGCAACGTTTGTGAAGTTGGCGATGCCGCCGCCGATTATGAGGACCTGGGTAATTATACATAAATACATTATAATCTTGGAAAAATACGGGCTATTGAAAATAACACCATTTTCCCCATCAGGCCTTGGATGGGTGACCAAAATTTTGTGATCTCTATCTCCTCCGTTCTTCGGAAGCCTCGTTAAGCCGTTGGTCCCGGTCGCTATTGCGATTGTATCTACCCACCGACTATAAATATATATAAACATCCAAGACTGGAGAAGAAATTTGAAAATTCATCACCCAAACACTTGCCCCCACCGGGGATCGAACCCAGAACCTCTCGAGATGGCGACGCCTTGAGATCTGCGTACAGACCACTCGACCACGGCGGAGCTGGTCAAACATAAGATTGAAAATAGTTCTCTGTCCGTTCATGGTACCATTGTCCTCAGCCTATATACGTCCCACTGCTGGGCACAGGCCTTCCTCATGGAAACGAACAAATGAGGAGTATGGGCCGTAACACCACCACGCTGTCCCAATGCGGGCTCATGGGTAGAATGGACGCGATAGCGACCAGGATCAAGTTCACAAAATTTTTGGTCACCCATCCACGGCCTGACCATGGGGAAAGTAGCTTTGTTTTCGATCTGTTATATATTGTTACTGTATAAGATATTGCTGTTAGTTCGCCTCATCATCAGTTTTTGATCATTGCTTTCTTATTGTTAATATAATGATACATTCAAGTTAGTTCGATTCCATCCGTTCTCGCGGACACTTGCCCTTTAGCATTTAATTGATAACTTTGTAATTTCTCTTTTTTTTTTTTAATTCTCCTATGCAGGGAAGGCAAAGGGAACGGAGCCCATACAGCCAAGTCTTCAGTATTTAATTTCTTTAGTAGTTTGCATTGAAATGCTAGTGTAATGCATTTCAATGCATCTTGGGAGAGTTTGACGTTAAACGATTGATGGCAGACACTTTGGTGCTACTTGGATAAGGTGGATTACCACGATAAAAAACTCATCACTTTTCACACCACTTGACCCTTATTTCGATAATCCTCCACATCGCACATCATCACAGACACTTATTACACAAAACTACACTGATTTTCCGTAACAATATCCACTCCGAAACAATATTACAATTATCTAAATAAAAATCACGTCCGCCATAAGTGAAATGCCGCCAAACTCTCCGTAATTTCTTTTTTTTAAAGTGGTTTGAAAGAAACCCCATAACTGATCGTAAGCCAAAGCGTAATAACCACTACGTCACCTACCGCCACTGACAGGCGATCTCTCAATCCCAGTACCGTTCTTTCTAGATTCTAATAAGCTCTTTACTCTGCAGAAGAGATGCATTCGTATATTAGTCAACATACCAGACACCGACAGCTGCAGACCTCACTTCATAAAACTTAAGATACTAACCTTAACCTCTATTTACATTTTTGAAATTGGTGCGCAATAATATATTTCCGTACATACAACTTACTCTCTGACATGACGCATTCTTTGCGAAATAGAAATAAATTAGCTTTGCCTTTCACTAAATTGCATATAGTCCGCTCAGGAACCTACCATATGTCTATAAAGATATATAATAAAATACCCGACCATATCCAACAGTTGGAAAATAATAGCATGTTTTTAAAAAAATTAAGAGAATTCTTGAGTGAAAAATACCCTACACCTTGAAGGATTTTTTAAATTAACATTTTACTTTTTATATATATTATAATGTCTGTTGAATATTAAAATATTTTAATTGTTTAGTGTTAAGATTTGCGACACCCTTGCAGGGTTCATATTGTGAACTTTTGTTTAATTTAATATCTTTATATGTACCAATATGAAGCAATAAAGATTATGATTATATGATTATTCTATTGCTGTCACAAGCGCCCTTATCAATGACTCCTCTCACCTTCCCGTTGGGATGCTTCTCCCGGCACATAAGACTAAAGATAGTCTTGGCGTAGTCGGCCGTCTGGCCTTCGGTAGGCGCCCCGGAGTACTCCCCGTAGTTGGCTAGCTCGGCCGCACCGCCCAACTCGCAAATGGTGTCTGAATAAATAAGGGTATGAAACGGTTAGCAATATATTAGGTCCTTACCTATGAAATTGGTGTTTTGTATGGAGATTTTGGGGAATTCAGCATTTTCCATACTAAATTTTTTAGTTTTCTTCACAACGACAAATCCAAAGATAATATTATTTGGCATGTATCATTAGACAAGCTTTAGTAATATGTGTCATATCACATTTCATAAAATTTATTTATCGTTTTTAAGTGAATGCAAATCAAATGATGTATTCGGGAGGCAGTTAAAAATAATTGTCTTTGTGTCTAATTTTAACACAATTAAACTTACAAAAAATTATCAAATTAAATAATACGAGCTCAAATATAAATAGAAGAGGCAATTATTTTATAAGAATGTTCTGAAACTTAATAGTTGCGGACAAATTGCTAAGACAGAATAAAAACACAAATTTCATAGGTAAGGACCCAATATTAGAATTTTGGTAAAAAAATACAACTGGTCTATTAAAATAACTAATTGGTGAACAACTTATAGGCAGCAGATATTTCTTATTTGTCAGCAAAATAACTAATTGGCAAGCAACACCAATTTTTTTTAACCTGCCAAATTGTATAATACACATAATCCGTCTTACTTCTTCTTAGAAAAATTGAACAGTTGTCTATCACTTGTTTAACTAAACACTATAAGTTTAAGTACGCGTTCAACGCCTGTTTAATTTTTGTTTAGACGATGTTTAAGCCGCGTCTAGCTCTAGACAATCGTAAAACACGGTCTTGTGGTAACCGTTTTTTTTAAACACATGTTTAACAGATGTTTAAGTTTTTTGTGCTGAGACAGATAATTTATAATGGTCATAAAAAAATAACCTTAACCTAATATCTATCAGAATACATTTCCTAGGAATTGATCCTCTCCTAGATTTCACACATTTCCGGTAACATATTGCTGCTCAAATAATTATTTTGTTGCACAAAATTATTATGCTGCTGACCAAAGGATTTTTTTGCCGCCCAAATAATGATATTGCTGACAATATATTTGTTTTATTATATGAATATTTTTTTGGCTGACGAAATAATTAAATGGCCGCCCAATTAATTACTTCGTGCGAGCAAGCGTGCGTGCGTGCGTGTGTGTGTGTGCGTCTCTCTCTCTCTCTCTCTCTCTGTGTGTGTATGTGTATGTGCGTGTGTGTGTGTGTTTGTGTGTGAGTGCGTGTGCGTGGGTGTGTGCTTGTGTGAGTGAGTGCGTGCGTGCGTGCGTGCGTGCGCGCGCGCGCGCATCTCGCTCTCTCCCTCTCTCTCTCTGTGTGTGAGTGTATGCCTGCGTGCGTGTGTCTGTGTATCTCTTTGTACGTGTACGTGTACGTGTGCATGCGTGCGTGTGTCACTCTCTGTGTGTGTACCTGTGTACACCACTGACGCTCCGCCGCCGGCGACCATGGTCCAAATTCGGCCGGATTTATTTAGGACGGTTAGCTGGAAACAAAAAATAATAATATTTAGTTTATAGTATATAAGGAGCTAGGTTTTGCAATATTTAAAGGGGACGATAGGACACCCACATTCCACATATTAAAATTACGCTATATTACGTACATTAATTTAAAATTGATAATTTTAAATTGTTTTAACAATAGCTTGTAAACTTGCATTTTTTTTAACTTTTTGAAACTCAAAATGATTACAAAAATAGTCAAAACATTGATATTTAACGCAGCGACATAAAAATATAAAATATTTTTCAACTTTACACTTAAAGCATTAATATTATATCTACTCTCCTTTCTTTAAGCTTCAAAAATCTAAATATCTTTTTTACAGGCTTTTAAAAGGGGGTTATTTTAACGGTTAGTAAAATATTCCAATTTTGGTCAGCAAAAAAATACAATAGGTCAGCTACTTATGGCCAGCAGATATTTCCAATTTGTCGGCGAAATAACTATAAATGGGCAGCAACTCAAATGTTTTCTCTGCTGCCAAATTGTATAATACATGTTTTGACAACATGATACAACTTAACCTTATATCTATCAGAATACATTTCCTAGGAATTGCTCCATGATCTTTCATTGAACCTTTTCCTACATTTTATACATTTCCGGTAACATATATATTGCAGACCAAATAATTAATACGCTGCCCGAATAATTATCATGCTGCTGTAATAAATAGTCTGCTGACTAAATAATTATTTTGCTGCCTAAATAATTATATTGCTGACAAATTATTTGTTTGCTGCTCAAATGATTTTTCGGCTGACCTTTTTGATGCTGACCAAATAATTACCTCCCCTTTCAAAACATTTACAAAGACGAAAATAATGGACTGAGAACAGGCCAAATATTGGGTCCTTACCTATGAAATTGGTGTTTTTTTTCTCTCTTAGTATTTTGTCTGTAACTATTAAGATTCAGAGTATTCCTAAAAGATAATTACCTCGTCTAAAAATAGACTATATTTTTGAGCTCTTTTGATTTGTTTTGATAATTTGTTGTAAGTTTAATTGTGTTAAAATTGGACACGGAGACAACTTTTTTTAAGTGCCTCCCGAATACATCATTTTATTTGCATTCACTTAAAAACGATAAATAATTTTTATGAAGTGTGATATTACACATATTACTAAAGCTTGTCTAATGATAGATGCCAAATATTATTATCTCTGGATTTGTCGTTGTGAAGAAAACTGATAAAATGTTAGTATGTAAAATTCAGACATCCCCAAAATCTCCATATAAAACACCAATTTCATAGGTAAGGACCTAATATTCAGCTGACCAAATAATTATATTGCCACCCAAATAATTATATTGCTGACAAATTATTTGTTTGCTGCCCAAATGATTTTTCGGCTGATCTTTTTGTTGCTGACCAAACCTCCCCTTTCAAAACATTTACAAAGACAAAAATAATGGACTGAGAACGGACAAAAAATTAACCTACCTTCAAGCTAGCCCCGCTCTTAGCATCCAGATCAGCAATGTGCGCCTCTTCAGGGTAGGCGTCCCTCCCAAAGGGGGGAGGGAAGGTGACCTCCCCCCACGCCTTCGCGCAGATGAAGTCCGCGGTCTGGTCGAGCTTCGCCGCCAAGTCCAGCAGGTAGATCCGCTCGTTGGTCACCACTATGGGGTTGATCTCCATGTACGTAAAGTAGAGATCCACGTATACGCGGTATAGCGAGATTATGAAGGTAGTAAGGATTCTGGAAAAAAAAGATATTTTCGTCTATTTAAGAGAATGTATGTACCAACTGCTTTTCTTGCCTAGCATGTCGTAAAGCGACTAAGGGCGTATTGGGTACTGGGTCTGTGATTGTGTAGGCGATGAGCTAGCCACTTGTATTCTTTCACGATGTTTCATCTGACCAAACCCAATTTTTGTATGGCAAATGTGTGTAAGGAATACAGTGCTCCTTGGACTCTGCCTACCCCTTCGGGGATTACATAGATAGATAGATAAAATTCTTTATTGCAACTAATAAAAACACAGAAATAAAGTAAAGAAAAAAATACAATGCAACACAGGCGGCCTTATAGCTAATAGCAATATCTTCCAGGCAACCTTTGGGCAGAGAGAGAATTAAAGAAAAGGTAGGTGTAATATACTTACATATATAAGGTGCATATATATACTACTATATATAAATTACATAATATATTATATACATATACATAAATAAAATTACATACTATATCATAAATGCTATAAACCAATTTAAATATTTTATACATACGTGATTTTATGTATGTATGTATGTAAATAAAAGATCGGTGGCGTAGTGGTTAGTACGCTTTGGCTTTCGATTGAAAACAAAGCTACCTTGGCCATGGTCAGGCCGTGGATGGGTGACCAAAATTTTGTGATCTCGAACTCCTCCGTGCTTCGGAAGGCACGTTAAGCCGTTGGTCCCGGTCGCTATTGCGACTGTTTCTACCCACTAACCCGCATTGGGCCAGTGTGGTGGTGTTACGGCCCATACTCCTCATGTGTTTCTCTACGAGGGAGGCCTGTGCCCAGCAGTGGGACGTATATAGGCCGAGGACTAGGACTTGGACTAAAAAAAGAAGTTTTTAAGAATTTTTGTTTGTTCAAAATATTCAGATTATTTTCAGTTCAGTTTCAGTTTTAAGAGAAGAGTTTCGTCGCGGTAAAACCAAAATATTTTGATCCTATTATATTTAACAAAAGCTAATTTTACTTTTTTTTACATATGAAAGGCAAGCTCTTGGCCTTCATCTCACCTGATGGTAAGTAACGATAAGGCCGAAGGTGGAAGCGAACTTCACCTCTGATTGCCGGAACACAACAATGCTTAAAACATTGTTATTATGGCGACAAATTTAGGTAAGTCGGTGGTAGCTAGCCAGGCGGGCTTAGAAGCCCTACCACCAACCAAACCGAGCAGAAAAACTTCTGCCCCCATGGAGAATCGAACCCAGACCTCCCGATCAACACCCGGTGGTGTGAACCACTAGACCAGAGAGGAGGTTAAAATATAATACTTATTTTCCAATTGTGTAAGGAAGCTAGGATGGAAGTGAGTGTGACTGATAGAACAGAACGGAAGCAGAAGAATCCGTTCCATTCTCTTCTCTAAAAGAAGAGCCGACTCTAAGAAATGTTACTTAACGCGAAATTTAGGCACCTCAGCCCACCCCCTCGGGGATAAAGGCGTGAGCCAGCCTCAGATCAATTGTCATATTGTTGTTACAAGCAGATAGATAGTTCATAGGTCACCACTATTGAGTTGATCTCCATTCGCACTAATATTAGATCTCCGTGGTCGAGTGGTCTGTCCGGTCTCAAGGCGTCGCCATCTCGAGAGGTTCTGGTTCGATCCCCGGTGGGGACAGATGTTTGTGTGATGAATACAGGCACTTGTTCAGTCTTGGATGTTTATATATGTATTGAATATATTCTTAATATTTCTATGTATATCCCCCGAATACAGAAAAGCTACTCAAATTTTGAGCACTGCTTATAAAGTTAAGTGGACAATCACCCAGTTGCAGAAACGAACTTGAAAATTGAATGTCAGCATTATCTCTAATGCTCCATTAAATTTATTTATTGAAGTGTCAAAAGACAACCTTAGCGTAGTTTTACGTTGCACAAAACGACATTAGCACCCTGTCAATGCTGAAGAGACATTAGCTAGAACTATTTTGTGTGACAACCTTAACTTTAATGAACTTTAAAGTTTTAATGTCTCATTAACAAATGTCGTCCTTAAAAATCTTAGTGCAACTGAGTGACAACCTATCAGAATTTGTATGGAAAAAACATCAATTTTGACAATACTTAAATGTTAAGTAGGACTCAAACTTTGAGTAGCGTTTCTGTATTCGGTGGTAAATCTATTAAATATATTTATCCGTCATCTAGTATCCGTAACACAAGCAGCATTAGTTGCTTCAAATGGGGCTAGTTGATAGGTGTGAATATCTAAAGAAATCCATTGGTGGCCATGCACCGGGCAAAGTGCCGGGCCTTAAATATAAGCAGTAAAATACCTTTTAACTGACGCCGATTTCACGTTCTTCAGTAATACCCGTTCAACGTCTTCGCCGCTGGGAAAACTGTCCACGGGCACCTGAAAATAATATTGATTAAATTGTTGAATAAATCAATAAAAAAAATATATATTGGGTCTTTACCTATGAAATTGGTGTTTTTATTCTGTCTTAGCAATTTGTCCGCAACTATTAAGTTTCAGAACATTCTTATAAAATAATTTCCTCTTCTAAAAATAGACCATATATTTGAGCTCGTATTATTTAATTTGATAATTTTTTGTAAGTTTAATTGTGTTAAAATCAGACACAAAGACAATTATTTTTAACTGCCTCCCGAATACATCATTTGATTTGCATTAACATAAAAACGATGAATAATTTTTATCAAGCGTGTTCACACACATATTGCTAAAGCTTGTCTAATGATACATGCCAAATATTATTATCTCTGGATTTGTCGTTGTGAAGAAAACTGATAAAATGTTAGTATGTAAAATGCAGACATCCCCAAAATCTCAATACAAAACACCAATTTCATAGGTAAGGACCTAATATTAGTAGTAGTGGTGGCAACACAACACCGCGGATGTCCGCGGCATGAAGAAAGAGCGCGGGAGGGGGCCACTCGTTTCGACGGGTCCCGGCCGCGCGAAAAGATACTTGCGACCATCACGCAGAACTCATGTTCGTTTGTCGGGCTAACTTTGTATACTTTATTATCAAATCAATACCACCTTATAACTACAGTCCGCTATTTCATTTCGGCCACACATCCAACGCATCTGCTGAGGGTCTGGCCCCACTAGTAGTAATAGTATCACGCGAGTGTTTTAATACCGAGTTATGTGCAGTTACATACACTACTTTATCTACACTCATTGTTCAAAGAAATAAAACAAAAAAAATAATTTGAAATTAAATGATTATTTATTTGTGAATATAGGTAATACATTTAAGTTAGTATAAAAATTTTTGATCGCTATATTCGACCCATTGGGTATACAAATATCTTCAAATTAGGATTATAAAAAGTGAGAAACATTCTTGGAATTACAATTAAAATTGTAAAAATTACACATTCATTTGAAAAATAGGTCAACTTTTTAAATTTTTACAATACCATTTATATGTCAAAGTGTAAAATATTAAATGTCACAATTAAGGAAGCCAAAATATAGGATTGGTACTTATAACGATTCGTCCAAAAGGTATTCGGTTATACTGTAATATGCTTTTTGCAGCAGCAGCTGCGTCAACTTTTTTTTTTAACAAATATGGACGCGCTTTTTTTATTAATTCCCTAGGTAATTTATTATAAATTTATTTTATTTATTGGCTGTCTGGAAAACATTTGCACTGAATGAGTCCAACTTGTCGCATAATGGTCATCATGTTACAGTTTTCATTTTTAAATTTTCGTTTTTATCATCTGTGTTAAAAAGTATGTCATTATGAGTTCGAGTCAGAGTTCATAATTCGAACATTATAACTGATGAATAAAATGCAAAGATAGACTTAC
The DNA here is from genome assembly GCA_910589355.1 of Parapoynx stratiotata. Lineage (NCBI taxonomy): Eukaryota > Metazoa > Arthropoda > Insecta > Lepidoptera > Crambidae > Parapoynx > Parapoynx stratiotata. The sequence continues at coordinate 4,510,313 of OU342485.1, read as the reverse complement.
AAAACTGGTTTATTACAATTATATTAATTAAAACATACAGAGCGTAATGACTCTAGAAACGCGGGCAGTAGGAGAGAGCGAGACGGCGATATACTCGCTAGTGCTGTGACACAGCGATAGTGTTGTGGTTAAGTGTTCTTTACTCAACAATAACACCTGAGTGTAGATAAAATAATTTACCTACAATCATGTTATAATCTTCTAATGGTGATAAGAGTGGTTAGGGGTGAGTTTTGAAACACCATGTATATTTTATTATCCTATGTTACCTCGAGTCTGATGGCGACAGCATCCACATCGCCGACATCGACGCCGCCCTGATGGTGGAATAAAATGGTGTCGGAGCGACGACCGGATTGGATACAGAGGTACATCTCCTCGTTCTGGAATATACACGAATATCATTTAAATTACATGGGACTCTTAAAAATCTGATAGCTGCAGTACCGACCCGTAAGAGTAACATTAATCTTTCGATAAAATCCAACGAAGTCGTTTATAACACTTATACAAGCTATTAGGTCCTTACATATGAAATTGGCGTTTTGTATGGACATTTTGGGGAACTCTGCATTTTCCATACTAACATTTTTTCAGTTTTCTTCACAACGACAAATGCAAAGATAATAATATTTGGCATGCATCATTAGACAAGCTTTAGCTATATGTGTGATATCACACTTCTTAAAAATTATTTATCTTTTTTATGTGAATGCAAATCAAATTATGTATTCGGAAGGCACTGAAAAGGAGTTGTCTCCGTGTCCAATTTTAACACAATAAAACATACGACAAATTATCAAAACAAATCAAAAGAGCTCAAAAATATAGTCGATTTTTAGACGAGGTAATTATTTTTTAGGAATACTCTGAATCTTAATAGTTACAGACAAAATACTAAGAGAGAAAAAAAACACCAATTTCATAGGTAAGGACCCAATATTAGAATCTTACAATTTTAGCAGGATCTGGGACTAATGTACAATTTTAAATGGAGCACATTAGTGTGCTAGACTCTATAAGTAAGCCGGTCTCTAAAGCGCCATTTACATGGAGAGAGTTTATCGCATGTGTTGAGGCGAGAATCGATTGTTATTATCGCAGGCGATAATCGCATTAAAAAAGTTTACAGTCACCCAATAAAACAAAAACTCACATACGAGTATTACATACGATATTCGCCTACGATTTCTCGACTTGTCTAAACACTCAGAGTAAACAGAACTGGAGTAGCCTTTGTCTAACATTCCCCTCTGCCAAATGCACAAGCATCGGATGCTTGCACGTTTAATAAAACTAGTTGAGCCGCCATTTTGACAGCCATAACATTGTAAACGTTGCGGCGAACAGAGCTCCCGCAAAAAAGCCTGCCTGTGCTGTTTTTTGTTGTAAAAATAAATAGAATACATCGAGTATGCTAAAAGATGGTGTCACCTTTTATTTGTAATTATAATTTTTAAGATTTCATGATTATTTACTTCATTATTTCATGTTTTAGAATTCTACGATTTCAGATTTCGAACGCTAGTCTCGTGGGGAGTGCGGCTGTGACGTTGTCAAAACGCACACCCCACGTGACTATTTTAAGCGTGTGTGCGTGAAATTTAAATTTGTGTGTCGAACTTTGCATGTGTGCATTTGTAAAAACGGCTGGCTTTGAGTGTAGTGGTAACCTCACCCCCCGCAAGAAATGGCAGAAAAAAATGTTTGAGAAATTGACTAATGGCTACTCCAGTTCTGTTTACTCTGAGTCTAAACGCGATCTCGTATGACATTTTTTAAGTCCATGGGAGTATCGTACAAATCGGGTAGAACTGATTTGAAGGCGACAATTGCCATTCGAGTTCAGTGGTTAGCGCAATAATTTTATCAAAATGACACAAAAAACATTTTTCTGATCTGCCGACAATATTAAGTTCATTAAACTTGGAATTCTGAGCATACAAATTATATTTTTTTTCCTAACATCTTTTTTCCGCTTTCTTTAACTCTTTCTTTATTTAACTCTTGTCCTAGAAGAACAGAGATAATTAAAACAGCCTCACGCACTGTACTCATGATAGCGACTGACTGAACTCGAAATACGATTCTTGCTTTCAAATTTTGTTTACACGGAGACATTTCACATTCAAAGACGATGCAATTATCGCCCTTCGACGTTCGATATCGTACATATAGTTTATATGATATTTTTTTTCTTTCTTTCGATAATCGTATCTTCGAGGCGAGAAACTCTCTCCATGTAAACGAGGCTTAAGTGTGTGCTGGTCTGTAAGTATGCTCACCGCGTCATGCTTGGCGAAGAGCCCCATGAAGTGCCGCAGCTTGCGCCCACTTGCTGCTCCTATGCGTGCTGGTCTCTGCATGTGTGCTAGTCTCTATAAGTATGCTCACCGCGACATGCTTGACGAAGGGCTCGATGATAGTGCCGTGGTTTGCCTACCGCCGCTCCTACTTGCTTCTTACCCATGTATTGGTCTCTATGCGTGTGCTCGTCTCTATAAGTATGCTCACCGCGTCATGCTAGATGATGAAGTGCCGTATCTTGCTTGCCTTCTGTGGCGCTCACTTGCTGGTCTTTATGCGTGTGCTGGTCTGTATGTGTGTGCCTTGCTCGTGTGTGTGACAGTGTGCTGGTCCCTTGGTGTGTGTGCTCGTCTCTACGCGTGCTAATCGCTGTGTGTGCTCACCGCGTCATGCTTGACGAAGGGCTCAATGATGAAGTGTCGCAGCTTGCCCACCGCGGCCCCCACTTGCTGCTCCTTGCCCATGTGCTCGCCGAGCCAGCGACGCACTTCGACTGCTGTCTTGTTAACTCCGACCAGGCCGAGCTTGCCTCGCCGCTTGATCAGCTGGTCTGGCTTAACTACCAGTTGCTGAAAAAATACACCGTCAATTTAATTTATCTTTATGGGTTTTATAATTCTGTCTGTCAGCTATCACGTCAAAACTACTGAACGGATTTAATAGAAATTTGGTACAGAGACAGTCTAGAGCCTGAGAAAGGACATTGGAATTTGTACCACGCGGGTGAAACCGCTGAAAGCCACTAGTAATTAATAATACTATAAGTATAACTTAAAAAGCACTCACCTCTTTGGAGAGCCACGGATTCTTCCCGAGTTCGTCCTCCCATACCGTGCCTTGCTCGAAGGTAGCGAACCTGCATGGCGCGAGGGCCGTTCCCGACGCTATGTGCCTGGAAATAGAGTGCAAAATACATTGATAAAGTGAACAGTGGGTCTCGTCTCTAAAGTGCACATTCAGGGCCACGGATATCTTAGGTTAAATACATAACTCCGAGTTTGCGAACTTAAGCTTAATCAAATCAGGCACGCGGTGGACGATAGCGCCGGCTGCGTTCGCGCTATACGTCAAAATGTATGGAAATCTCGCCAGCGCCAGCTTGTGACGAGGAGTATGCCGGAGATTAATAAAAGAGTTGTGATGTCACTTATTTTTGTTAAAATTGGACAAAAACTATGGCACACTGAAACAATTTATATAAAGGTAAATTTCACAAAGTACTATATATAAAATTTAAAGATATTATCAAAGGTAGAGCTACTTACAAGTTAAAGTTTTAATAAGTTGCCTTTGGTAAACTTATTAAAACTAACAATAACGTTACAGATTATTACTCGTATTAAAATTTCATTCTTAACACTTATTTTTGTTATTAATACTATTTATATAAAAGAGGCAGACCTAGGCAAACCTTTCTCGACCAAATCAAAGACGTTCTAGAGAAGGGCCAGGTCAAAAGTACCCGAAACCGCCGAGCATGTATGAGGACTGTAATGAGAGTTGATGATGCGAAAGAAATATGCAGGGATCGTAGCAAGTGGAAGGATGTAATCTCGGCTTACCCCTGTGGGAAAAAAGCGTGACTTATGTATGTATGTATGTAATAATTTTCATCGAGCCAACCGCTCCAGACGCTGACTCTGATAGGAATAAAAATTGGAGTCCGAAAACAAGGTTACTTTAAAAACAGAAACAAAGAGAAAATGGCCAGAGAAGAGCGCAATAACAGCAAAGAGTCGCTAATACTGATATAGCGCCTCGTTACAAGCTTACCGATAAAACGTCCCTTACGGGGTTGAGCAACTACACCAACGAATCCTATAGTACTTAAATCATAGTAGCAATAACATCTTTTGGCTAAACATCTAGTCTTTCGGCAGTTTTTATCACAACCTTTTATTATACACCGCACTCGTAGAACGAGGGTGCGAAGACCCGGGTCACAGTTGCGGCGCTCCATGAGCTCCGTCGCAACTCCTCCACGACACGTCACGCCTGAGCCAAACGTAAAACTCACCTCTTTAACGAGGCAAAAGCAGACTGGCATAAAACATCCGGGATAACACACTCAAAAGCACTAATCTAACCATACTCTCGCAAACGCTCGCTATTAAAGCTCTACAGGAGTAACCTGGGCGTGATGATTACGACTTTGACTGGTTACTGCAAGTTAAACAGACACCTTTACAACATGAAGCTAAAGGACACTGACACTTGCAGATTCTGCGAACAAGAGCGTGAAACCCCAAGCAGCTCTTGTGCTACTGTGAACTATTGATTCACAAAAGAAGCATTCACCTGGGGAAACCCTTGACCCAGATGAAATAAAAACAATCCAAATGGGAACATCTTATCTTTCTTAGACAGTGCCCAGTTGATGGAGCTACTGTAGGGCCTGAATAAAACTTACATAGGAGGCTGACCACAATAGATCTTATTAGGTCGCAGTGTCGTGAAGCAGCCCTACTCACACAAATAATAACGTAGACCTCGGTTCGAGAGCTGGAAAGGGATGGCGTCATGTGGAGACGAATACTGCCATTTCTTTCTAACGGTACTCAAGAGACCTTCGCTTGAGTTGACACTTTCTTAAATCAGTTTTTCTTGCACGAACGAAAACCCCAGGGTCTACTAAACAGGGTTTACTTTCTTCAATGTTGGCAAATCTTCATCTAGGGAGAGCCTTCCTTCCTGCTTGGAGAAACTCGTGAGGAGTATGAGCCTTAACCACCGAGTGAGGGTTGGTAGTTTTGCAATACTAATCACATTAGTAACCAATTCGTATTTAAAGTAGGTATTATCAGAAATACATTGTTATTTTTTTCGATTCTTCTTGTGCATTGTTTGTAAGTTAATTGTTACGATATTTTTTCCCATCTAGCTGTATACTTGAACGGTTAGGTAATCTTCAGAATTACGAGCAAAACATAGTGTACGCCACAATAATCTCTATATTTTAATAATTATAATCAATAAACATAATTATTTTGGGGAATGACTTAAGGCGTTAAAAATAATCAAATATTCTTATCTATATATATATATATATATTAGTGATGATAAAGCAATAAACTATAGAAATACGCCATTATAATGTGTATTTAATATGTATTTGATTGGATTTGATTTAATGATATTTTGTATGATAGTGCTGCACAGTAAAATAAGTAAGTATACCGAGCCGGGAACCAGTTTCCAATGTGTATTGACCTACCGAACAATTTTGTACTTACCCACAATTTTCTCATGTAAGTGACTGTATGGTTTTTATGAGAAATAAATATTCTTTAAACACAATAATAGTTTTATTTCATTAGGGTGTTGACAGACCAATCGGTCGATTGATGGTAGAATCGATTAATCATATGGTAGAATCTATCGACAAATCCTTTTATGTTACCGATCGACGAACGATCGATTGGTTTGGTAAGACCCTTAGAAATGATTTTCAATATATTATATCTAATTGAATAATAAATAGTCTTGATGAGTACATAATTATAATGTTGTGGTATGGAGGTAGCGTCAGTTTTAGAGAGAACATAGAAGGGGTTTGCTTTGTAACGAGACGCTATATCAGTATTAGCGACTCTTTGCTGTTATTGCGCTCTATGGCCATTTTCTCTTTGTTTCTGTTTTTAAACTTACCGTCTGTCTCTTTTTCTTCATTGTTTTGCTCTCGAATTTTATTCGTATCAGAGTCAGCGTCTGGAGCGGTTGGCTCGACACAAATTATTATATTATTATAAATAACAGTATAATGAAATTTTAATACGAGTAATAATCTGTAACGTTGTTCAAGTTTTAATAAGTTTACCAAAGGCGCTACTGTAGGTACCTGTGATAATATTTTTAAGTTTTATATTCAGTGATTTGTGAAATTCACCTTTTTAATATTTTTTTTCAGTGTGCCTTAGTTTATAATGCAATAAATATCAAAAATAAGCAACGTCAGGAGGTCGTTTCATTTACCTCCGGCATCCACCACATCACAGCTTTATTGGTTTGGTAATGTGAAAAAGACGAGTGCAAGAAGAAAATAAATAGTTAATATTATCTATGGCTTAGAGCACACAATATGTTCTAATTACAAAAAGTAGAATTTTGGGGAGAGCATTTTCAAGTTGAAGCATTATTTATACAAAAACTATCTATGATATGGAATTCATATTATGTTTATTCATAAGATTCATTCTTTGGTTCTACTTACAGATAAATTTTATAAAGAAATACTACAACTTCATAACAAAATCAGCTGAATTCCTAGCTAACTAACACTTAGGCCCGTATTACAGAACCACACTCAAGCGTAGATCTCTGCTTGAGCGCAGTTAAAAAGGGATGGCGCTGTGGGATCAATAGCGCCATCCCTCTCTAACAGTGCTCATGCTGATCTACGCTTGAGTTTGGTTCTGTAATACGGGCCTTAGTATATTTGCACCTTAAAATTTGGAAATTTGAATGCACGAATGTACTGAGTGGGCGGGTAACATTACCGAAGCTTACTTACTTACTTACAACCGTGACATTTTTGATAGAAAGAGATTGGATGTCGACAGTAAGTGGAAAAATTATATTAGGTTACATATGAAATTGGCGTTTTGTATGGAGATTTCGGGGAACTCTGTATTTTCAATACTAAATTTTTTTCAGTTTTCTTCACAACGACAAATCCAAAGATAATAATATTTGGCATGTATCATTAGACAAGCTTTAGCTATATGTGTGATATCACACATCTTAAAAATTATTTATCTTTTTTATGTGAATGCAAATCTAATTATGTATTCGGAAGGCACTGAAAAGGAGTTGTCTCCGTGTCCAATTTTAACACAATAAAACTTACAACGAATTATCAAAACAAATCAAAAGAGTTCGAAAATATGGTCTATTTTTAGAGGAGGTAATTATTTTTTAAGAATACTCTGAAACTTAATAGTTACGAACAAAATACTAAGAGAGAAGAAAAACACCAATTTCATAGGTAAGGACCCAATATTCTATATCTATAAACGGAAGATACAGCTGTCCATCAAAAAGTCAAAATCGCAAGTTCTGTAATTACAACACGAGTACGGGTGCTCTAAGCCATCGATATTTTCATTAGTTTTTCAAAGTCATTGTGGTTCGATAACATGCAACCTTGCTGTCTTAAAATTCAAGTTTTGCTTACACTGTCAGTTTTTGTTTCCTTTAATATTGATATAGACTTTGGCTCGGGCTAATATTTGTAATTTACCTAGTTATTTCATTATAGTTTTTCTTTAATGAATGTAGTTCATAATTTCATCTTGCCGGTTCGACCTCAGCCTATATACGCCCCACTGCTGGGCAGGCCTTTCTGGAGAGTATGGCCAAAACACCACCACGCTGGTCCGGATTGGTGGATAGAAACGTTTGCAGCAACCGGGACATGGCATAACGTGCCTTCTGAAGCACGGCGGAGTTCGAGATCACAATGTTTTGGTCACCCATTCAAAGCATGACCATGGCGAAGGTACCTTTATTTTCGATATCGAAAGTCAAAGCGTACTAACCCCTTCGCCATCGAGCTCCTCATGTCGTTTAAGAGGCACAAATGAAAAATATTATAAATCCGTTTTGGCTAGTTTTTAAGACCATTTACAACGTATAAGGAGTTGATTCAGATAGTCATGTAGCGACGCTGTGTGATTCTTCGCAAATATCCGCAATAATAATAGGTCTTCACCTATGGAATTGTCGTTTTTCTTCTTTCTTAGTATTTTGTCTGTAACTATTGAGACTATTCTTAAAAAATAATTGCCTCCTCTAAAATAGACCATATTTTTGAGCTCTTCTGATTTGTTTTGAAAATTTGTTGTATGTTTGTGTTAAATTTGGACACGGAGACACCTCCTTTTTAAGTGCCTCCCGAATACATAATTTTATTTGCATTCACTTAAAAAAGATTAATATTTTTTATGAAGTGCGATATTACACATATTACTAAAGCTTGTCTTATGATACATGCCAAATATAATATCTTTGGATTTGACGTTGTGAAGAAAGCTGAAAAAATGTTAGTATGGAAAATGCAGAGTTCCCCAAAATCTCCATACAAAACGGCAATTTCATAGGTAAAGACCTATTATGTTTGGATAGACATATTTTATACCACTAAGGTGTCAATCAAGCATACGGCCTACTTGATGGGAAGCGGTCACCGTAGCCTATGGACGCTTGCAACACAAGGAGTATCACTCACTGCCGACTCTTCAAACACTTTTTTTACACCCTTCTTGAGAAACCCCATGCAGCAGTCCTTAGGAAAAACCCTGGCAGGGAGCTCATTCCACAGTCCAAGCGTACGTGGAAGGAAATTCCTTTTAAAGCGCGCAGTATGCGACCATTTTAGATCCAAGGTCTGAATGTAGATGGCGAGCGGTGCGATGATAGAAGCTGGCCGTGGGCATCATGTTGAAAAGTTTCTGTGAACATGCTCCATTGTACAAGCGACAGAACACGCACAAAGAGTTGAATCACTGCTGCGATACGGTTTAATCATATGGGGCAACAGTACCGATAAAAATAGGGCATTTATTGCGCAAAAGAAATGCATAAGAGCCATTTGTAACATACCTCCTGACGTTTCTTGCAAACCTATATTTAAGGACTTTGGCCTACTGCCGTTACCCTGCCTTTATTTATATGAAATAAGTGTGTTTGTGCACAAGAACTGTAACTTATTTAGAAAGGCCTACGAGAACAATTCAAGGATCAAACGCAATCCAAATAGACTTATATTACGGGATACTCCCAAATCAGATAAATACAGCAAAAATTGCCTGGCTATGTGTGTAGACATATATAACAGAATCCCAAATAATATTAAAATGTTAAATCTTAATCAATTCAAGGAAAAATTGTTAATCTGGCTTCAGGAAAAAAAAATCTATGATGTTAAGGAGTTTAGGAAATTTATTTAATGTAGTAATAGCATTCGCATGCAATTGAATTTTGCAAAACATGTGATCCTCAGAATTAAAATGTAACATCTTTTATACTGTGTTTTGTGTGAATTAATAAATTATTATTATTAAAGAGGCGAAATCTCTTCTAAGGTTGAGAGGTGCGTCAGGTCCAAGCTGATAAGCAAATGCACCCGCCCAAAGATGACAACAGTACTCCATGTGGGGCCTTGCGACTTGTAGAGTAACAGTTGTTGCCCCGAGAAGTACCGTTAGACATTCCGTGATTTTTTTCCGAAAACTTCAAACACAAAATGCTGCGAGCAATTTCCCTCCTAAATAATAAACAAAATACAATACCTGTTGATGAGGTCCTTGCCGGTCGCCTCGTATATCGCCTTGGAGGACATGTTGAGTAAGTATGTGTGGGTTACTTTGTGTGACACTCCGTCATAGGGACGATGGTTGTGTCTGAAACAAGAGAAGGAACATTAGATACACAGCTCTTATTTATATTAGCACAAGGTTTAGAATTTAAGAAACTGTATAGAATTTTTTTGGTCCTTTCGAGCGGATATGAAGAAAACGCGGAATGCGGATATTAAGAAATATAGCTGTTATGGCACAAGGTTTAGAATTAGAGGAACTGTTGAAATTATTGGTCCCTCGAACCAGATATGAACCGATGCAATGGCCAATGGCCTGCTAGTAAGAAAAATATCTATATTATATATATATATATATATATATATATATAACTCAAAGGACATAGTGATCTATCAACGCACAGCCCAAACCACCGGACGATTGGGCTGAAATTTGGCATGCAGGTAGATGTTATGACTACTTATGACGTAGGCATCCGCTAAGAAAGGTTTTTGATTAATTCTTCCCCCAAGGGGATAAAATAGTGGACGAAAGTTTGTATGAAACTTTGTCAATTTTAAACCGATCGGGCTGAGACTTTGAGAGAAAATTAAACGGTTCCCGTGGGATAGTTAAAAACCATATTAACCGCGGACGAAGTCGTGGGCAACAGCTAGTTTATTTATAAAACAATACGGACTTATACAAACTTTGTCGCGCCGAGTCGTGTCGAGTTAGCGCCTAACCCAGGGTTTGCCCATATATTGCTTCAGGGTTAGTTGCTAACTCTCGACCGCGCAATTGGGCCTTAGTATGATTAAAGGGGTCTAATCACGTCCACAAATAGAGGCAACATAGGTCCAACAGCGGGGCAGTGGAGGGGTGGAGGGGAGCGCCCTAAATTGCCTCCTAGATCGCCTCGTGTGTAGGCAAATCGTTACGATTTTTAGAGGAATTAAGGGAGGTGTGTAGACCACTTAACGGAAATGTATATGTCATATCGATATTTTTTATATATTGTGTGTCAGTAGTAGAACTGGTAAGCCTTCGTCCTCAGCCTATATACGTCCCACTGCTGGGCACAGGCCTTCCTTATGGAAACAAAAACATGAGGAGTATGGGCCGTAACACCACGCTGGCCCAATCCGGGTTGGTGGGGAGAAACGGTTATAATAACAAGCACCAACGGGTCAACGTGTCTTCCAGAACCCCATCCAAGGCATGACTTTGTTTTCAATATCGAAAGGCAGTGATATGACTAATAAGTTTGATAAAGGATCATACAGGTTTTTCTTTGGTTTCTTCGCGGACGTGGCTGGTGCGGGAGTTTCTGAAGCGACTGCTGTATCAGCCATAGTTCTTGTAGATGGATAATTAGTTAACTCATGTTCTCTCTATAGTATAGGTAATTTTTACAAAGCAGACTTGCAACTCGAAGGGGATGTCTGAAAGTTGCACCACTGAGAGAAGTTGAGAGAAAAGCGGCTGTCGTGGTATGGAGATATTTTGAGAAGAGAGAAATATGAGCATGTAACAACGAGAATAGTTATGAATATGAGAGTGGATGGTAATGCAGGGAGAGGAAGACCGAAGAAGAGATGGATAGATTGTGTAAGGACATGGCTAGAATGTGTGAGTGTTGATATGGCGTGTGATAGGGGAGAGTGGAGGAGAATGACTTGCGCCGACCCCAAATTAATTGGGGAAAAGGGCAGGCGAATGATGATGATAGGGTTGCAACTCTCTATACACATTCCTTCGTCAGAAGAGAGAACAGGCCAAACAAACTTGGCACTAAATAAAAGTGAAACCTAACGATATAATGCGTTGTCAACAGAACAGTAAGTTAAGCCTTTAAACTAATTTTATCCATAATGTATTAAGGGATTAGAGTTCAAAATTGCAAGGTTGACTGTAGAGTTAAAAGAGCGCTGTGCATTGCATAATATTGGTTGTTTGCTGTGCATACAAATGTCCAATCGGTAGATTATATGAATGTTTAATTGATGGCATGTAGACTGAGGCTCGCTACAAAAACATTCATTCATAAATCTCATCACGTTTCTAACCTTGCTAGTAGGAAAAAAAAATATTGACGTGCAAAAGTATTTCATGTAAATCTAATTGCAGAGTAAATGATTTCATTTCATTTCATTTCTTGAAGGGGTAGGCATAAGTGTTAAACACTAACGTTTCGCCTGATATACCCTAGAATATTATTATAATATAACTCTGCTCTGCACCAATAAAAACAAATAGAGATCATAATAATTATTGTTTGGGCAAAATTAACTGCTGTATTCAAATAAATAACGCACTAGGTCGCTTTTGCGAACTTTAAACGTGATTTGCCAATAATCGTGTATTTATAATTGTTTCGGTTTATTGTTAAATGCGCGATATAACAATAGTATGCAAAAGTATTATCTCTAATAGAGATCTCTGTCAGCTAACCCATCACAGGTGTGTTAGATTAAGTAGTAGTAGCAGTATTAACGTTAAAGATAGAAAGAATATTGACTATTATTGACATTAAAGTTATTTGCCCTTAGATTAACAGAAACAACAAGTAATCGGCGCCTGCGCGAGCATAGAACTTTCGATAAGCCAAATTAGACGTCTAAGATCGACAATTGTCGAAAAATTTGACAGAAAACTCTAAAGAGTGAAAAGGAAAGATGCTTTTGTAGGTCAAATATGGCGACTGACGAAGTTCTATGCACGACGTCGGTAAGCATTTCAGAATAAAATTATCAGTGCATGTTTTATCAGAGGTTGTGTAATGTGAGCTCATCTGATGTTACATAATATAATATTAATTTTGTTATTTATTGTTATAATTATATGTATAGTATTAAATTTTTTATTGTAATATTTAAGTATGTGTGTATAATTATTTAAGTATTGTCTTTGTATAGACTATTTATAGGTATAATAATATATATATATATATATATGTATGTATGTGTGTGTGTATATATATATATTTAAGGTTTTTACTTTAATGGTACCGCCACCAAATCTCTGCTTAACCTATGGTTGACTGGTAGAGAACGATATTTGTCGTTAAGTCCGCCATATGTACCTAGTTTAGGACATTAAAGTTTAAATAAATAAATAAATAAATAAATTATCACTATCAGTTTGACCAGAAATTGCTGTTTGCAGTTGTATCAGACATCGATGTCTCCTGTCCTTTTCACACTCTAGGTGGGGTCGTGTCTTCCTTTCTGTTCTCTGTCACTCGTCACTTAGCATCCAAATTTTTATTTTAATATCATTCTTCACAAATTTAATCTCCTAGTCTTCTGTCACTCATCCGCTCAGCATCCGCTTTATTTATTCTATCACTAGCTTTTGCCCGCAGCTTCGGCCGCGTAGAATAGTTACTTTGAGATAGTGTTATGGGTTTTTAACCTATAACCTTTTACAATAAATATCGGGATAAAAGGTGGGTTATGTCCTTTCTCAGGCTCTAGTCTAGCCCAGAGGTTCCCATACTTATTTTTCTCATAGACCACTTTCAAAATTTATCTGGTTCCGGTGGACCCCTGCAGCTACATTTCTACCATATTCCGAAAACTCGAAGATGTGAAGACAACAAGACCCCCGTCGAGTCTCCCTTGGACCCCTGGACCACTTTGGGAACTAATGGTCTAGACTATCTGTGTACCAAATTTCGGTTAAATTGGAAAAGTGGTTTTGACGTGAAAATGAGACAGACAGACAGAGTTACTTTCGCATTTATAATATTAGTATTGATTCTTCACACATTCACTCTGGTCTTACACTTATTCTCCAGGTCCATTTACATGCCGATTTCTTTGGGGAGACGCGAGGCTTGGCGTGGTCAAGGGAAAAGTACAAATATATTTCTACTTATAAAGTAGCGCCAGTGACAGAAAAGATTAGGAGCAATAGGTTAGCGTGGGGTGGACATGTGATGAGGAGGGATGAATGTCATATTACAAGAAGGATGCTGAGCATGGATGTGGACGGACCTAGAGTGAGAGGAAGACCAAAGAAGCGATGGATTGAATGCGTGAAGAATGATATGAGAATAAAAGAAGTGGATGCTGAGCTGACGAGTGACAGAGGAGAATAGAAAGAAAGAAAGAAAGAAAGAAAGAAAGAATCGTTTATTCAGCAATACACGTTAAAATTAAGATACAGAGTAGGTAACAATAAAATGAAACAACATTAGAACTTAAACATGTATCACTAAAATGGAGCCCACTCAGACAGAAGACATGAAGAAGAAGACATGTTGTTGTTGAAGAAGACATGTTGTGCCGACCCCACCCAGAGTGGGAGGAGAGGGCTAGAAGAAGAAGATATTTCTACTTGGCAGCCCTACTTTTTTGCGATCACAAGTTGGTGTCGCGTGCGCAGTGTATTAAGATGAATAAAAAGGATGCTCATTAAACACGTGCCAGAGTAATTATAAAATTACTAGTAATTACGGTTGTCGTGACAACCAGATCCCATTTACACGAACTTGTAACAATTGATCACGTTAGCCCCTTTTTCGAACCTAAAAACTTTTATAGATACCCTGGGCACTTAAAGGCGACCCTGATGGTTTGGTAAGATTCACCCAGCAGAATTCGCATAATATTGGGTCCTTACCTATGAAATTGGTGTTTTTTTCTCTCTTAGTATTTTGTCTGTAACTATTAAGATTCAGAGTATTCCTAAAAAATAATTACCTCGTCTAAAAATAGAATATTTTTGAGCTCTTTTGATTTGTTTTGATAATTTGTTGTAAGTTTAATTGTGTTAAAATTGGACACGGAGACAACTCTTTTTAAGTGCCTCCCGAATACATCATTTTATTTGCATTCACTTAAAAACGATAAATAATTTTTATGAAGTGTGATATTACACAACACATATTACTAAAGCTTGTCTAATGATAGATGCCAAATATTATTATCTTTGGATTTGTCGTTGTGAAGAAAACTGAAAAAAATTTAGTATGGAAAATACAGAATTCCCCAAAATCTCCATACAAAACACCAATTTCATAGGTAAGGACCCAATATTATGCGCATTTTTGCCCACTAAAAACTGACGGTAACAAAGTAAATAAATCAAGTTGATTATCACTGCAAATCTCCAAAAATTTGTAGATTCATCTGTCTATACATAATAATAAAAATTTAGAGGTCGAATGTCTGTACTAGGGATGTTACGGAATTGAGTTTATCCAACTCTGGAACCGTAGTTTTTAAATTTGTTTTATTGGATTCGGAATCGGAACCGGAGTCTGAGCTAGAGCCAAAATCTGGGTAGAAGAGACGTTGTGTTGTTAACCAATAATAACTAATTCGTCGCGGTCGCAGGTAAAAGCTAGTTTCATGTGAAAGGAGGAAGGAAACGCTGAATTTCTTATTCTGTTTTCAGATAAAGGCCACCTGGTAGCTAGCGAGGTTGGCGCAGCTTGAAGTTCAAAGTAAATTGTTGTGCCTAACTTAAATTTTGACAAAAAAGTTATTTGTATAGATAGGTACGTCGCGTCGAAGGATTCTGAACTTTTTTCATAGATGTCAGAAGGGATTTGTTTGAAAAAGAGCGGTTTGGCCATACTTCGATGTGTATTTTGTTTGTGTGTGTAAAAAAATAAACCTAGAATAGAAATTAATGAGAACACCCCCAAGAAAACATTCTGACATCGCCCGTCACATTCTCATACAATTTTTATATATGGAATCGGTTTTAGTCTTCAAGTTATACGTCCCACTGCTGCGCATACGCCTACCCTCATGAAACACATGAGTATGGGCCGTAACACCACCATGCTGGCCCAATGCGGGTTGATGGATAGAAAAGTTGAAGTTGGAATCGGGACCAACGGCTTAACGTGCCTTCCGAAGCACGAAGTTCGAGATCACAAAGTTTTGGTCACCCATCCAATGCCAAAACGTGCTAACCACTACGCCACCGAGCTGAAATCGGTTTCATCGCGGTCAAGTCAAAAGGTTGTGAACTCCGTAACACCATCTCTTAAAAGCATCTAAAGCGGAACACCCAGCACTCAATGAACGAGACAACATGAAATATTAAGTCCTTACCTATGAAATTGGTGTTTTGTATGGAGATTTTGGGGAATTCTGCATTTTCCATACTAAAATTTTTTCAGTTTTCTACACAACGACAAATCCAAAGATATTTGGCATCTATCATTAGACAAGCTTTAGTAATATGTGTAATATCACACTTCATAAAAATTATTTATCGTTTTTAAGTGAATGCAAATAAAATGATGTATTCGGGAGGCACTTAAAAAGAGTTGTGTCCGTGTCCAATTTTAACACAATTAAACTTACAACAAATTATCAAAACAAATCAAAAGAGCTCAAAAATATAGTCTATTTTTAGACGAGGTAATTATTTTTAGGAATACTCTGAATCTTAATAGTTACAGACAAAATACTAAGAGAGAAAAAAAACACCAATTTTTTAGGTAAGGACCCAATATAATTACAATTTCATGTCACGGTCATCTGCTCGATTACCGTGACGGTTACGTTTTGATTCACTTAGCTTACGTTTAGCACGTGAGGTAGATAACTGACAATATTCCTTACTATGGTACGTCTTAATCCAAGTCGCCAAAAAGGTAAACAAAACAAAGGTAATGTTTCATCTCTAAAAATTTTCCATAGCAAATTACCTTACCATAAAATTTTTTTTAAATATATTTATTTACCCTGAAATCTAGAAGGATGCAACTGAGTATGATGTTATTATATGATATTTGCCATGACAGGTACAATTGTTCTGATATTGTTAATAGAATCCGTGATCAGGTGCCGGCGAGGCCACGCATACGAGCTTGCCGTAACACTGACACCCAGTTGCAGCAACGAACTTTAAATTTTAATGTCAGCATTATCTCTAATGCTCCATTAAATTGATTTATTGAAGTGTCAAGAGAACACCTTAGCTTAGTTTTACGTTGCACAAAACGACATTAGCACCCTGTCAATGCTAAAGAGACATTAGCCAGGACTGTTTTGTGTGACAACCTTAACTTTAATGAACTTTAAAGTTTTAATGTCTCATTAACAAATGCCGTCCTTAAAAAATCTTTATGCAACTGAGTGTCAGACATTTGCAACAACAAAAGAATTAGACGTACTAATTCTGGTAAAAACTCACCTATGCAACGCCTTGCTGACACTTGTAATGAAGTATTCTCGAATGTAGATATTTTTAGATATAACCATAATTCATTTCGAAAACAAATTGTAAACCAATTACAAATACAAGAGATCAACACTTTTGATGATACATGATTGATCACTACTGTTACTCTCAATTATGTGCTAACTAAAGTAAAATATTAAATCTGTGGTCAACGCTGCTGATTTCACAAATACCTACTCATTGTGTCAAATTCATTGTTTATATTGCTTTGTGAACTTATTTGTTGATCCAAATAAATAGAAAAAAAAATGTTTTGTGATGACTGTAGGTAATTGAAATCAATTGAAACGGACAACAATTGTTACCGTTAATTATATTTACGTGCCAATCAATATCCATGTAAAAAGTGTGATTATTGAATAACAAATTCGGTAAGTCGGCTTTTTTGTTTACCTTTTTGGGCAACTTGGACTGAGACGTACTATAGCTGTTGCCCGGGACTTCGATTACTATGGTTTTTAACTATGCCACGGTAACCCTTTAATTTTCCGGAATAAAAAGTATCTAAGATGTTGAGCAGGGATGTTCATAATTCATCACTAGAGATCGGATATTCGGATGCATATTAACCTAAAGTTTAGATGTTAGCTAATGTGGAAAGTACTTTTTTATCGAAAATTAATGAATATTTTGTAATGGTTAAATGGAGAACCAGGTTTAATGAAAAAAAATATTATAATATTATATTTTAAATTATTAATATTTAAATAAAAAAGAATTTATAACACCTTCTTTTCTCTTACACCTTTCATCAAATTGTAACTTACCAAGATGTATATTTTACGCACTTGAATGGTATTTTAAAATTTAACGGTAAATTTGAACCTAATTAGTTATCCAATCCTGGAAACCCGGGATTTTGTTTGGATGGCGTAGTTTATCTTTATCACGAAATATTTTAAAATGTTTATGACATTCATGAGCACGCGCAAAGACGCATCTAAACTGAATAAATGCTTTTGATTTTTTTTTCATAATCGTCAGCCAAAAATGTACTTTAGGTAAAATGCATCCGAATATCCGATCTCTATTCATCACACGAACACCTGACTTCACTGGAACAGTTGAAACCGGCTCACCACTGATAAGGAGATCACAACGTCACAGCCGCACTCCCCACGAGACTAGCGTTCGAAATTTGAAATCGTAGAATTCTAAAACATGAAATAATGAAGTAAATAATCATAAAATCTTAAAAATTATAATTACAAATAAAAGGTGACATCATCTTTTAGCATACTCGATGTTTTCTATTTATTTTTACAACAAAAAACAGCACAGGCAGGCATTTTTGCGGGAGCTCTGTTCGCCGCAACGTTTACAATGTTATGGCTGTCAAAATGGCGGCTCAACTAGTTTTATTAAACGTGCAAGCATCCGATGCTTGTGCATTTGGCAGAGGGGAATGTTAGACAAAGGCTACTCCAGTTCTGTTTACTCTGAGTGTCTACGTCATTATACTAAACATGGGCGTGTCAACGGTATTATAATTGCGGTCAAAGACTCATAGATAGGTATAACAAATATTACCAAGTTATACATACATACATACATACATAAAATCACGTCTGTAATCCCCGTAGGAGAAGGCTGAGTCCAAGGAGCACTGTGTTCCTTAAGACCACATTTAGCCATACGAAAATTGGGTTTGGTCAGATGAAAAATCGTGAAAGAGTAGTAACAAGTGGCTAGCTCATCGCCTACACACTCACAGACCCAGTACCCAATACGCCGCAGCAGTTATATCTAGATAAAATGATTTAGTTCGGTAAAACATCAGTTTGTGGATAAATATAGATTTGTGATCGTCGAATGGCAGCCTAATGGTGTTACCAGACCAATCGATCGATCGTCCATCGAGAGCATCGATCGATGATAGAATCGATTAATCGACGTCGATCGATAATTTCTACCAGACCTATGAATCGACCATCAATCGATGACATGGATCGATGATAAAATGGATTAATCGACGTCGATCGATAGCTATAGATATATATTTAAAGCAACCAGACCTATCGATCAACGTCGACGGATGGAATCGATGGATTTGTTAGTCGAACGGTATCCGTCGATCAATTAAAGCTACCAGACTAGTCGATCAACATCGATGCCTTTGATTGACGATCGATCGATTGGTCTAGTAACATCCTAAAAGCTTCGTGTGCAATAACCGGAACTAGAAACAAAAAACTTCGGTCACCCATCCAAAAGCAAATCATGACAAAAGTTGCTTGACTTTTTAATATCGAAACCAAAGTTAGGTGGAAATCGTGTGGTGAAAGTTGTAAGTTACAAAATACGTGTGTGTGCGCGTGGGCGGAGGCGCTGTCAAGAGCAAGGACGAACGGTGGGAGAGTTCGTTAACCTCAACGGCGTCGTATGAGATAAGAAAGTACTGCATGATTTTCATACGACATTGGAGAAGAACAAAGGTCATCGGTATAGGTCAAAGGATTGCGAGCCTAGGTGAACGTAACGTAATAGCTTCGTCCACGGTTACTATGGTTTTTATCTATCACACGGGAACCCTTTAATTTTCCGGAATAAAAAGTATCTAAGATGTTGACCAGGGATATAAGGTATCACCATACAAAATTCCATTGAAATCGGTCCAGCAATTTCAGAAATGAAATATAAACTTTTTGTGGTATTTTCCCGGATCATACATCCCCAGACTTGGTATTAAGCATTTTATTTCTGTGTCCAGTCACGAGTTTTAATTTGGGACCCAAAGGACCCAAAATATCGTATACCAAACTGACACTACTTATACTCTATCCATTTTGATCTGAGACAAAAGGTAAACAATGAATTTGTGGTTCTCAAACTTTTTATCCAATTCTGTGACAAAATAATATGGGCTCTAATTTTTTTTTTTATAAAATGGAAAAGGAGTAGCCGTACTTAATATACCAATATCGTCATTGAATATAAACATTATTTATTTGTGTAATGTAGTAATGTTTTCTGAGTATTAGGTATGTTAAGTGTATTTAAAAAACAAGCTATCATTGCTATCATCCAAATGATACTAAATATTAAATATATCAATTAAATTCAAAGTAGATTCAAGGTGTCATGAACATGTTATGATTGTTCATCTTCTTTTGGAAGTATTCTATACTCATAATAAAAGTTTGAGAATACTATTAGTTTTAGGTCTTTTTTAGTAGCAACGATTAATTTGGTAATCTAAAATTACGTTAAAAATATAACATTGAAGTAAAAATACCAAACATTATTAGAGGTGACAAGTTATTACTTAATTTACATCATTTAAAAAGTTTGTAATAATAAAATATTAAATAATCGTATGTTTTTGATAAAACTTTTCGACAATGAGTAACGACATCTTAAAGAACCCTTTTTATGGTTTGTTTACATTTTGTCTCAGATCAAAATGGATAGACTATAGAACTGTTAATGAATTTCACGTTATGTCATACATATGTCATGTATTTACCATCGACAATTACCTTTATTTATGTTTGTAGTGGCAACCGCGATAGCAAACGATAATTTTAGAATTTTTATCGACTAACTGTCACTCGTCATCAGCCAATATACGTCCCACTGCTGGGACAGGCCTTCTTCATGGAGAAACACCTGAGGAGTATGGGCCTAAATCTGGCCCAATGCGGGTTGGTGTGTAGGAACGGTCACAAATGCGACCGGGACCAACGGAGGAGCTCGAGATCACAGTCTTGAGACACTGTCACTAAGACAATATATTATTATACCATAACTTGACATTTCTACCATAATATCGAATTGATGTTTTATATCATGATGCCTTCTGAATGTACAAACAACATTACATGGAAATAGGTCCCGAATTAAAGCTCGTGACTGTACAGACATTCGACGTCTACAGTTTTATTATATGTATAGATGTAACACCTGAGTTGGTATTGTGGTTCGAATTAAAGAGTGGTTATACTGGTTATGGATTTCTTATCGTGCTCGCTAACGGTGGTAGGCTAGCCTATTATACGGGACTAGCAAAGTTACGAATCACCAAGAACCAACAACAGGCTGGTTGGTGGGTAGAAATGGATGGAATAGCTACCGGGACAAACGGTTTAACGTGCCTTCCAAAGCACGCGGTAGTTCAAGATCACAAAGTTTTGGTCACCCATCCAAGGCCAGACCATGGCGAAGGTTGCTTTGTTTTCGATATCGAAAGCCAATGTGTACTAACCACTACGCCACCGAGCTCCTTATGATTTCCATATTTCCATATGTAATGAAACAAAATACATAACAACAATCATAACCTTATAATAAATCTTGTTACAGGTGTGTAACATTTTCAAAAAACACTCTATACACAGCCCGAAAAACTAAAAAGCTTTCTGTGTCACTGCCTGCGCACACGCTATTTGTCGGCGGCATCCGAGCGGCTTCCCGATTGGTTACGGCCAGTGGCAAGGCATCGCGCGATCGCGTCATCAGCTGTTTGGTACTGTGGACGACATGTCATATAGGGCACCGTGTCGAACCGAAAACCGAAGTACACGAATATTCGTTTCGTGATGTTAGGTATAAATAATAGAGACGTATGTAGTATGTGGTATTAAAATGAAATTAAATGATATTTTAATTAAAATAATAAAACAAATTGTTAAGCCTATAATGCCTATAATTGGTTTTTACACTCTGCTTATAATATATTTATCATGTAGGTAATTTATTTTTACTATTGTTGGTGTGAAAATTTTGGCAAACCAAACAAATAATTGAATAAGTAAATAAATAAATTAGATTTTTTTTAGATTTTTTTGAATTACAGCATAGTTACGGTTTTTCTATAATTTTCTAAAATGATGATTTATGTATGTATGAACTAGCTGTGCCCGCGACGTCGTTCGCGTGGCTATTGTTTTAACGCCGATAAAAGTTTAGAAAAAGTTTTGTGTGTTTATTATTATTAACACTGCATTGTTTTTAGAATGTGCTCAACATTACATTCCTACCTCTTATTAGCAAAATGTTGATTGTTGATAGTTGAACTAAAACCTCTAATTTATAAAATAATTAAAATAACATTATTAATTAGAGTCATCTGTTTAATTGTTGTCATGGTGATAAATCTTTGTTGTCGTGTCATTATTTTACAATGCCGATAAATTTTACATTTTGACAAAATAGGTCACAAATACTCGGTCGAGCAGATATTGATAACCACGGTTACACCCGCGCGGTACCCGTTCCCATGGGCATATCGAGATAAAAAGTAGCCTATGCCTTTTCTCAGGCTCTAGACTATTTGTGTACCAAATTTCAATTGAATCGGTTCAGTAGTTTTGACGTGAAAGCAAGAAAGATAGACAGACAGACAGGGTTACTTTGGCATTTATAATATTAATATGGAGTATAGATATCTTCATAATAATAATAATAATAATTTGAACTAAAATTTTCGTTTTGACCACATTTGAACTAAAATTTTCGTTTTGACCACAAGTCTGCGAAATGAAAAACACCCCAGAAATGGGAGAAAACATAATTTCTCATAATAATAATAATAAAAAAATGAAAAACATTAGAAATGCCCCCTTACATTCTTAACCTCATGCAGAAAGCCGTCATCCTCAACACTTGCCGCATCACACGTAAATTTCTGACTTCCTCGACATTTTCGTCTACAGTCACATTTCAATAACCCCTCTTACGCTTGGCCTCGGCCCGCGTACTAGGTGTATACCTTCGTCAAGAGGAGGAAAAAATAAAAATAAAGATTAATAATAATAATTTATTTATTTGTAAGACAATAACAGACATGTAAATGTCTGTTAGGTGAATACTATTGCAGGTCAAGATAATAAGTAAAAAAGATGACCCCTAAGAATACCACTTTTATTACTTATTTGAGGGGATAAAGGTATTATTTATCATATTATTTATGCGGTCTCAATGTCAAGGTAACTTGAAGTTGTGTACTTGTCTCAAATGGAATTTGTTTATCGCGTGTAAATCGTAGATATGCAAAAAATATTACATGATGTATATAATGCGGTAAATATTGGTATTGGATATCGTCAGATTTTTTTTATTGTTTTTTTTTTTGTTATTAATTATCGTGACGACTGTAGCGATGTAGCGGGAATCCCCCATCGGGGCATCTGCAGACCAATTCCTCCTCAAAAAAAGTTGGAACTCAATGAACTTTTTTCAGAACCGAAGTCACTCCAACGGAAAGGAAGGAAGTATTTTTATTAGATAATTAACCGACTTCAAAGGAGGTTTTCAATTCGACGAAAACTTTTTTTTTATATATGTTCCCCGATTACTCGAAGACGCCTTGACCGATTTATAATTATTTTTCTTTGTCTGAAAGGGTTTATGTTCTAGTTGGTTTATTGTCATGAGGTCAGAATCTCATGATGGGATCCTGGAGAAATCGAGGGCATCCTCCAAACTTTATAGGAACGTATGGAAGATTTCATATATTTTCTAATGTTATTCAAGCATTTGCGTCTGATAGTCATCAAACTGTGGTGCTGTGCTGCTGATGGAAGGTTTAACTCCTCAACCATTAGGAGTACAGCGAGAATTCTTTAAATATCATTGATATTTATGGGTTAGTACAGTCAGCGACAAATAGTGACACTCAGGGTGTTCAATTATATAGACACTACCAAAAGGTCAATAACATCGGTACAAATAAAGTTGCCATATTCTTAAACACTTAACAGAGCTTCCATATAATATATAAGGAAACTCTTTTGTGTTATGAGCAATATGGAAACTTTATTTGTACCGATATTATTGACTTTTTAGTAGTGTCTTTTTTATTGAATACCTTGAATGTCACTAACTATTTGACGCTGCCTGTACTTTGGATTTCCATTGTCATGATGTCAGGATGCTAAATTCGCACGAACATGCGCGTAAATTGCGGATAATATCTTAGTTGTGAGACATACGTAAGAGAGTTGTTTAAATTTTTTCTAAAGCGTCTTCAAAACTGACGTCAGAAGACAAAAAAGGTATTGGCATAACAACACCCTTGAACGTAGCCGGATACCTTCTCAACCACACTTAGACATTAACATAGATGACGCAAGTGCATGTACTGTGCGTGTGAACCCCGACCAAACGTCGGGGTTGGCCGCTGCCAACTAGTCCAACTGCTAAAACTAAAAAAAATGCCTCCTTGTGTGATAGTGGGCTGAGGGGCATTCGCGGTATCTTTCAACCAGTGGATCACCTGTCTCAAAATTACGGCAGATAGATGACGCAAGTCTATGTACTACGATTATCGTTTAAGATTAATGGCGGAAGTGCATCGGCGGCATCGGTACCTTTCAATCAGTTTGGATCTTTCGTCTCAAAATTGCGGCTGTGACGTCACAGTAGACGTTCAAAAGTTGACACGCTCGGATTCTTTACAAATCGTTGTACTTGCGTTATGTATGTTAATATATATCTGATAGTGACGTAGAGGTGATGCTTTTTCCAGTAGGGACAGGGTTTGCTTCTTTCCACCTGTACGATCTTTATGCTGCGTCCTCATTTGCCACTTGCCGCAAACTCCAACGCGCAAACGTGTGGACGCGTCGCAAGCGCAAATCTCTTTGATTTGTGACAAAAACTGGCAGACGCCTACATCTATAAGTCGCAAGCGCTGGCAACAAATCACAAGCCCCGGCAAACTAGCAACTCAAGCAAACGTTTGAATTTGCTATGGCTTGTTGAGGTTTAGCAAGCGTATGGACGCGGCATTACATTATATTTCTCTTGCTTCAGCCAATCCCATCACAGTCCTCAGAGATTCTCGGCGAATAAGGGTCGGCGCACATATCGTGAAGCGGAACGCAGAGAATTTTCACTGTCAAAGCATTATGGACATACGTCCTCAGCCTATATACGTCCCACTGCTGGGACAGGCCTTCCTCATGGAGGAACACATGAGGAGTATTATGGACATTATTTGCGTTGAATAATAATAAAAATCAGCCAACACAAAGCGCCTACTCGCGCACTCCAGGGTAGCAATTCGCCTATGTAACGCGTTTAGAGAAAACATACCGCGGGTATGCTCTGCGCTGTCGTAATGTATGGATCTGAATGTTGGGCAACGAAAGCGATGGATGAAAGAAAACTGCACTCAACAGAGATGCGAATGTTGCGATGGATGTGTGGAGTCACAAGAATGGACAAGACAGTGCCAGTGACAGAAAAGATTAGGAGCAATTAACGTGGTGAGGACATGTGATGAGGAGGGATGAATGTCACATTACAAGAAGGATGCTGAGCATGGATGTGAACGGACCTAGAGTGAGAGGAAGACCAAAGATGCGATGGATTGAATGTGTGAAGAATGATATGAGAATAAAAGAAAAGGATGCTGAGCTGACGAGTGACAGAGGAGAATGGAAGAAGAAGACATGTGCCGACCCCACCTAGAGTGGGAAAAGGGCAAGAAGAGAAGTGCGCATGTGTGCTTTGCCATAATATGTGCACAGGTACTTTTGATCTGTCGATTTCAAAGTCCTTAAAATACAAATTAATTCGTCACCAGCCTAGCCTATATACTTCCCACAGCGGAACACAGACCATCCTACACAGGACACATGAGGAGTATAAGCCATAACACCACCACGCTGGCCCAATGCTGATTGGTGGGTAGAAACGGTTGCAGCGCCAGGAGTGACGTCTTACCGTGCCTTCCGAAGCACAGAGGAATTCGAGATGACAAAGTTTTGGTCACCCATCGAGGAACTGACCATGGCGAAAGTAACTTTGTTTGTGTAGGACTACGCCAATGAGCTCTTTACAGGCACAAAATAATTAAATCGTTGTAATTCACTTGTGCGAACATGTTCAGTGGTATTATTGCTATCATATCGAATCATGACCAAGCAATGATAAAATAGATAAAGTACTAAATTCAATCAAAACATGAATTATTGTTTATGTAATTTGGTCAAGAACTATATGTATAGCAGACTTCCATGGCCGAGTGGCGTTTGTGTGAAAACAAGCTACAAAATATACATACATACATATAATCACGACTATTATCCCAGGGTTAGTCAGAGACTAGGCAAGAGCACCGCAAAAGCAGTCCATTGCCATAGTCCGCGCTTCACCAAGCAGTGACTGCACAGCGTGACAGGTGGTGAGCCCGTCGCCGCTATAAGCTATTAGATGTTTGTGCAGTTCTAAGTCCATTAGTCGCCTTTACGACACCCAAGGGAAGAGATGGATTGGTAGTATTATTTTAATCAAAAATATAAAGTATAAAATAATAGTCGGGGACTCTCATTATTTTTTTTGAATTTTCGAATTTTGATGAAAACGGCAATGTAAACAGAGATTTATCACCATGACAACAATTAATCAGATGACACTGACAAAAAATGTTACTTTCATTATATTGGGTCCTTACCTATGAAATTGGTGTTTTTTCTCTCTCTTAGTATTTTGTATGTAACTATTAAGTTTCAGAGTATTCCTAAAAAATGATTACCTCGTCTAAAAATAGACTATATTTTTGAGCTCTTTTGATATGTTTTGATAATTTGTTGTAAGTTTAATTGTGTTAAAATTGGACACGGAGACAACTCTTTTTAAGTGCCTCCCGAATACATCATTTTATTTGCATTCACTTAAAAACATATTATTAATATATACATACATATTACACATATTACTAAAGCTTGTCTAATGATAGATGCCAAATATTATTATCTTTGGATTTGTCGTTGTGAAGAAAACTGAAAAAACATTTAGTATGGAAAATGCAGAATTCCCCAAAAGTCTCCATACAAAACACCAATTTCATAGGTAAGGACCTAATATTAATAAATAGAGGTTTCAGTTCAACTAATAACAATCAACATTTTGATAATAAGAGGTAGGAATGTAATGTTTAGCACTTTGAAAAAGAACACAGAAAAACCACAAAGTCAGGGTGGTAAAATCGACGACAAATAAAACTAGCTTTAGTGATAGCTCTGACCACAGCGCATTATTAAATACCGTAACATAGCAAATGGCTGCGTAAACGTAAACCTGTTTGCATTATGTCACAAGACGAAGGAATTCTGTGCCTCAGGTGTGTTCTGTAAAGTCTTATTGTAAAAAACCTAACTTTTTTCGTTGCAGTTGCAGAAACGAGCTTTAAATTTTAATGTCAGCATTATCTCTAATGTTCCATTAAATTTATTTATTGAAGTGTCAAAAAAACACCTTAGCGTAGTTTTACGTTGCAGAAAGCGACATTAGCACCCTGTCAATGCTAAAGAGACATAAGCTAGAACTGTTTTGTGTGACAACCTTAACTTTAATGTACTTTTAAGTTTTAATGTCTCATTAACAAATGTCGTCCTTAAAAATTCTTTGTGCAACTGAGCGTAAGAATCCCAATAAGCTATATGACTCTTTTTTTTATTGGGCCCCAAATGATTCATTATTGTTAGCCATCACCATAAAAAATAATGACAGTAAATTTTAAAGTCCGATTTTGCTCAACTGTCAAATACGCCTTCGCCCATGATGGTGTATTATCTGTGCCGTAACGTCACGATTTTGGTAAACAGTTCAATACGCATGCGTGTCACAGCCGACAGACATGCTTAATGGTCGCGACTGGCTTTTGGTGGATTTAAATATTTGTTTACATGACGCGTTACTTCACAAATTTCACGAACATGGTGGATAGCGTTTTTGGCTGATGTGAAAAAACAGGAAAAACAAATCATGTTTAAATTGAATTTCTACAGCAATCCCATAATTATATTTATTAAACTTAATATATGTCGAACCCTTGTACTAAATACTATATGTATTATTATTTTCATTGCTTTTTAATATGAGTCAACTAGCCTATTCTGTGCCTCAGGTGCGTTAAGAAGCCCAATAAGCTAGATGAGTTTTTTAATTGGGCCCCAAATGATTCATTACTGTTAGCCATCACCGTAAAACAATATGACAGAAAATTTTAAATTCCGATTTTGTTTCACTGTCAAAAACGCCTTCTCCCACGATTCTGATCACGATTTTGGTAAACAATTCAATACGCATGCGTGACACAGGTTGACACAGCCGACAGACATGCTTGATTGGTCGCGACTGGCGTTTGGTGGATTTTGACCATGCGTAATAATTGTTTATATGACGCGTTACTTCAGAATTTTCACGAACATGGCGGATAGCGTTTTTGGTAGGTGAAAAAAACAGTAAAGTAGTAAGTAGTAATTATATTTATTAAACTTGGTATATTTCGGACCTTTGTACTAAATACTATATGAATAAAATATTATTACAACTATTCTGACATAATTATTAATAAAAAACGTTTTTACAACAAATACAAGAAATATACAATGAAAAAATGAATGAATGAGGTTCGAGAACCTCATTCATTCATTTTTTCATTGTATATTTCTTTCTTTATTGTGTACAATAAATTATTAAATAAATAAATAATAAATAAACCTCGGCTCGTGATAAAAACAACTCAAATCTGGTTCTATTCTTCCCACATAACGTCATCTCTTTCTAACTGAGTATCCATTGAGTATTTGACAAGCGGAGATTGAACTAGTGACCTTGTACTTGAAGTTCTACTTTTTACATACATACATAAAGTCACGCCTTTATCCCACAGGGGTAGGCAGACATTACATCCTTCCACTTGCTACGATCCCTGCATATTTCTTTCGCTTCATCAACTCTCATTACAGTCCTCATACATGCTCGGCGATTTCGGGTACCTTTGACCTGGCCCTTCTCTAGAACGTCTTTAATTTGGTCGAGAAACGTTCGCCTAGGTCTGCCTCGTCCCGTATCTCCACTCACACCCGATTCATATATCCTTTAGTCAATCTTCATCCATCCTTTCCACATGTCCAAACCATCTTAGCATACCTTTCTCTATTCTTGTCACTACATCCTCTCTCAAACCAAACTTCCTTCTTATCACATCATTATATATTGTAACACTCTTTTTTCTTATTATCACTTATTACCGTCTTAATTACACATAAAGGCATCAGAGTTAAGTAAAATCACTAATGTTTGTTTGTTTCATGTTGTTTACATCGTCATAATGACATATGTCAATTCCTTATGTCATTTTAACTTTTAATTTGTTTTTAAAATGCTAGTTTGACTCACTTTGATCGTGGTTCATAGACAAAACCATAGAGTTTAGCGTATCAAAACAGGCTAGTCAGTATATACAAAGATGTCTCTTTATCAAACGACCGGCGTCCTTCTCGAATAAGTTTTTTTGGGCAATTTTAATGTTTCCGATGTCGGTTTCTTGTAAAATCCTCTTTAAAAAATGTAATAATAATAATGTTGACAAATTCCTAGTAAATTAATAAATTCCTCGTTGAGTATAAATGCACTTGCATGTTTATATTCAAATACAAGTTATTTTGCAATGAATCAACGTAATTTCAAATGAAAAGGGGCCCTTTAAGTATTTTTAGTAAATAATATAAACAAACAAACATTACTCATATTCTTGGATGTATGGACGTGTGTGTCTTTGCCTCGTCTATGGGAGCTACGGTCGAGAAAAAATCGCTCTCGAGTCTGTGGATCGATATCTGAAAAAAGTCTCACGCGCTGGTTCTGATTTTGCTAATTTACTGAGATCTCGAAAAAAGAGAAGTCCTCGAATTTATTTCAGGAATATTATAATCAAGGGATTATTAAATAAAATAGCTCGAAGTTCGAGTATATTGGCTGAAGAGCGCATAAAATTGTACATGCCGGCTGGTTTATAGGTTACCGGCAGCACTTATATAAAAACCTATGAAATATTAATAAAAGCCCGAGAAAAAGGTCAGTTAAAGATAAATTTCTTATTAATTCAACCGATTGTAAAGCTTGTAAACTTGTGTTTCTATAAATAATAGTCTTTCAGTAAGAATTGTCGAGATTTGTCATTGGTGGGTGGATACAAAGCTTATCCTCTCCATAACTTCAATAAACTCATACTAAAAATCCTTTATCCCTGTTAATTACATATATTTCAAGGTAATTGGTATTTGTGTAAAACAATAAATGTAGAATCATCATGTTTATGATCTAAATTAATAGTACTTGATGAAAGTTTGTCATAAGTTAGTAATTAAATTGTGTATATCTGCCACTCTCCTGAAATCATATGTTTTTATAATCTTTCTTTATTGCTTAGTTGTCAAAAGTGAATAGTATGAAGGAGAGTAATTTTAGTTAATCAAATCTTTTGTTAGCATGGGTTATACCCTTATTTAGTCCATAACAATGATAATATAGCGTTTCTTTTGACATGTAACAGGGCAAAAACTACCTGGTGGTAGTGTATGGTATAACCATACTATATACAGTACCTAAGAAGCACAAATAACAAAGTATACCAAGATATTTGAATATTTGAGAAAAGATCAACGGGACAAATTTAAAATACAGTATCCGGACCTGCAAGGTATGCAGTACTAACCAAGGGGAAAGGGAGATAATATTAATAATAATTATACATAATTATAAGAATTATGAGTTACCTATTTATTTTTGTTATACCTGTTTAGTACCTTTACATACCGAGATTGATCAAACAGGACCAGAACCAACCTGCCCTTGTATTTATTGTTGCTTTATTTTATTTTTAATGTGTATTTTGTTGTAACTTACATTGGTAATCCTTAAAATAAATAAATATATTGTTTAGCTTAAATATTTAGCAAAATTTGTAATGGAATAAATCATAAGTATTTTTGGTAATTTGTTGTATTATTTGTTGTTCATGAATCTTTAGTTGATGGGTTAAGGAGAAAAGAAATTTTAACATTACAATATCCTGTCACTCAATTTTACTCCAGCAATTTGAGAAGCATTTCTCAAAGCTCTCATTTCTACCGCATTTATTCTACTTTCGTGTCTCTTCTCCATGCCCAACATTCACTTCCGTTCTTTTTACTGGCTATATACTTGCCTGTCAATAATGACAAGGCAAAAATCGCGTTCACCACCCGCAGAATCGAACCTGGGACCTTGGTTCAACTGTCAGTGTCATTGACCAAGCGGTCAAATTACATTTTTAATTAAGCTGAATTACATTTTACGAGCACACGGTTGCGTCAATTGTTTTCCGTTGAATTAAGTGAATATGCAAATAACTGGTAAGTGTCATTAGAAGTATGTATTAACAATTCGGACTCGTCCTCGGCCTATATACGCCCCACTGCTGGGCAAAGACCTCGTAGAGAAACGCATGAGGAGTATGGTCCAGCGCTGGCCCAATGCGGGTTGGTAGGTAGAATCGGTTGCAATAGCGAGCGGGACCAACGGCTTAACGTGCATTCCGAAGCACGGAGGAGCTCGAGATCACAAAGTTTTGGTCACCCATCCACGGCCTGACCATGGCGTCAGGTCAGGTCTGTACGCCGGTCTCAAGGCGTCGCCATCTCGAGAGGGTTTGGGAGATGTTTGTGTGATGAATACAGGCATTTGTTCTCCAGTCTTGGATGTTTGTGTGTGTGATGTGAATATTCTAATAAATATATTTATCCGTCAACTAGTATCCGTAACACAAGTAGCATTAATTGATTAAAATGGGGCTAGTTGATAGGTGAATGTCTGAAAATATTTAAAAAAATATAGATGACCCTACTGGGTAGCGTCCGGGTGCCAACCACCGGGTAATAAAAGAGCGACAATTTACCAGATTTGCAACAAGATATCGTAAATATTTCTAGTGGCGTTTAAAACCTCATTAGATGTTCCAATCTGACCTGAGTGACATTACTGACGCTATTAGCCTAAAGAAGCCATTATCTGGAGATTCATCTCGAGATGCATTTGAAGGTTGCTAACAAGGTTGTATTTATGAATACGACAAAATGGTTACAAAATTAGAACCTTGTTTTGTAGGGGTAATACAAACTTGTTAATATTGAGGAGCTCGGCAGCGTAGTGGTTTCGATCGAAAACTAAGCTACCTTCGCCATGGTCAAGTCTTGGATGGGTGACCAAAACCTTTGCGATCTCGAACTCCGTGCATCGGATGGAACGTTAAGCCGTTGGTCACGGTCGCTATCATCAACCCACATTGGGCCAGCGTGGTGGTGTTGGATACGGCCCATACTCCACTTGTTTCTCCATGAGGAAGGCCTGTACCCAGCGGCATATACGTCTATATAGATAACGGGGAATTACATAAGGTCACGGCCTCTTTCAGTAAGGTAAGCAGAGATTACATCTTTCTTTATTTATCTTTTTTTATCTTTTTTATGTGAATGCAAATCAAATTATGTATTCGGAAGGCACTGAAAAGGAGTTGTCTCCGTGTCCAATTTTAACACAATAAAACTTACAAAGAATTATCAAAACAAATCAAAAGAGTTCGAAAATATGGTCTATTTTTAGAGGAGGTAATTATTTTTTAAGAATACTCTGAAACTTAATATTTACGAACAAAATACTAAGAGAGAAGAAAAACACCAATTTCATAGGTAAGGACCCAATATAAAACTTAAATCATTAGAATCGCTAAAAAATAAGCTATCTTGACATGTATAAAGTATAGTTTTATACCGATTTCCCCGTTTTCTGCATTAAAAGTGTTATAATTATATATTAGGTTGGGGAAAAAGTCTTTTCGCATTATAGTATGTATAAACTTGTAATAAAATCTCTTTGGCTATACTATATGTATCTGGCTGGTTTTGGTATCATTGAAAGTTTAAATTTTAAAGAACATAATTCCAAATTCAAATTAGGAAAATGTGTGATTTTCATTTGTTTTTCGTACCGCCAAGATGAGTGAATATAATGAAGAAATTCGATACATTTTAAAATTTTACTACAAAAAAGGTAAAAATGCAACGCAAGCCGCGAAAAAAATTTGCGATGTTTATGGACCTAGTGCAGTGTCTGTGAGAGTAGCACAAATTTGGTTTAAGCGTTTTCCATCCGGAAATTTTGATGTCAAAGATGCACGTCGCTCTGGTCGCCCTATTACAGATAAAATGGATGCCATTTTTGAAAAAGTGGAGCAAGATCGGCATGTCAGTAGTTACGACGTAGCTGAAGAACTGGGAATTGACCACAAAACACTTTTGGCGCATTTGAAAAAAACTGGGTACACAAAAAAGCTCGACATTTGGGTACCTCACGAGCTCACTGAAAGAAACCTAATGAACCGTGTACTCATTTGTGATTCTTTATTACGACGTAATGAAACCGAACCATTTTTGAAGAAGCTGATAACTGGTGATGAAAAGTGGATCACGTACGACAAGAACGTGCGAAAAAGGTCGTGGTCAAAGGCCGGTCAGGCTTCACAGACTGTGGCGAAACCCGGGTTAACTCGCAACAAGGTGATGCTGTGTGTGTGGTGGGATTGGAAGGGCATTATTCATTATGAGCTGTTACCACCAGGCAGGACCATCGATTCTGAACTCTACTGCGAACAACTGATGAGATTAAAGCAAGAAGTTGAGAGAAAGCGGCCGGAATTAATCAACAGAAGGGGTGTGGTTTTTCATCATGATAACGCTAGACCTCACACATCTTTAGCCACTCAGCAAAAATTAAGAGAGTTTGGCTGGGAGGTGTTAATGCATCCGCCGTATAGTCCTGACCTTGCACCTTCAGATTTCCACCTGTTTCGGTCTCTTCAGAATTCTTTAGGCAGTGTCAGGTTAACATCACGAGAGGACTGCCAAAACCTCTTGTCGCGGTATTTTGACCAGAAGTCCCAAAATTTCTATAGCAATGGGATCATGTCCCTACCTACAAGATGGCAAAAAGATATCGAACAAAATGGTACCTACATACTTTAGTTAAATGTAAATAAACTATATTAAAAAATGTTTTGAATTTTCTTAAAAAATGCGAAGAAACTTTTTCCCCAACCTATTATAAAAGCGTCCAGCACAAGATTTTTTTATTAATTTACATACATAAATACATCCTTGACAATATTAAACACGCAGAATAAACCTCGCCATACCTAACCATACATAACTTTCCACTGTGAAATTTGCGCCCGAAATGATCCTTATTAGTGGTTGTAACAGTCTGTACGATTTTAAAACAAAAGGCTCCGTTGACTGTTTGTAAAACAGGTTTTAGATCTATGAGAAACCCTAACCAATCATATCATATTGTTCCCAATGCAAATTAGTCAAGGGTGTCCACTTAGAACAACTTAGAACGGCGCAGCGTTAGAAAGGTGACATTGACTGAGGTCGTAACCACTCAACTTATTTATAGATTAAAGAGAATGTTCACTTTGTTAAAAAATTTCAAACCTGGATTTTGGACCTTAAAAACATTTGGTTTTAGAGTGAGATCTATACATATAATAAAACAGAAAAAAATGCTTAAAAACAAGACATGGAATATAAAACTACAAAGGCGTCTTCTAGACAAAATAATATATTAAATATTATAATTACCTCGTCTAAAAATAGACTATATTTTTGAGCTGTTTTGATTTGTTTTGATAATTTGTTGTATGTTTAATTGTGTTAAAATTGGACACGGAGACAACTCTTTTTAAGTGCCTCCCGAATACATCATTTTATTTGCATTCACGATTAATAATTTTTATGAAGTGTGATATTACACATATTACTAAAGCTTGTCTAATGATAGATGCCAAATATTATTATCTTTGGATTTGTCGTTGTGAAGAAAACTGAAAAAAATTTAGTATGGAAAATGCAGACATCCCCAAAATCTCCATACAAAACACCAATTTCATAGGTAAGGACCTAATATGTATAGATGACTGAAACATTTTGCAATTTGAAAACTGACGAACCTTTTCCTAGCCCGATTGTACAATGGTTTTCTAAAACTATTGAAAACTAAAGTCAATAAATTCAGTAGTTTTGATGTGAAATTTATATATTAAAATGTAACCTTTTTAACATATGGTAAGCTTTTAGCCTCTGTAACTCTCCATCTATGTATCTGTAAAGAAAACTACATCAGTTTTCTTTACCTTCCTATTATTGGAAAACTGAATTAAAAATTATCACCTGAAACCTAACACAAATGAAAGCCAACCAACAATTTTATTCAACTGACATTTTTACGTGCAACCAACCATAGACGAATCTAATGTTATTTTACTTCAATTTGCAATCCAATAATAAATATTTTTTTTATATCGCCACAAAACAATAGTAGGTATAGTACGTCTCAATCAAAGTTGCCAAAAAGGTAAACAAAACAAAGGTAATGTGTCATCTCTAAAATGTTTTGTGATGACTGTAGGTAATTGAAATCAATTGCAACGGACAACAATTGTTACCGTTAATTATATTTACGTGCCAATGTCCATGTAAAAAGTGTGATTATTGAATAACAAATTCGGTAAGTCGGCTTTTTTGTTTACCTTTTTGGCAACTTGGATTGAGACGTACTATAGTACAAAAACGGCTCGTTTTGCGTCCTTTAAATTATAGGCCCAGGTGAAGACCCTACTACATGAAAACCACAAATAATTTATCGTTCAATTGACCAAAGCAGGATGTGTTATCGGCAGATGGGTTGCGGCGACAGCTCCATTGTGGTTTAAACAGGGCCACACTGATTTAAGCACCACTCCTTGGTATCTCTTGAGAATTTTTGGGAAACCACAACATTATTATTTATTTAATCTTTATGTACGACGTAGAAAGGCGGACTTAATGCCTTGAGGCATCCTCTACCAGCCAACCGGAAAGCGGAGTGAGGAGAGCTAAAACGACGGTACAATAAAAGTTGAAAAACCAACAAAAATAGAATACTTAGAAATATACACTAATAATTACACTAAAAGATATAAATAACCATAATATTTATGGAAATAGAATAAAATATACCTACACACGATGTATGTTATATGCAACATTAATATTCATATACTACGGAGATAAAAAATACATAACAATAAAAAATAATTATTCTTAAATAAATGACTAAGACTTACACACAATAAATAATTCAATAAAAATAATTATGATACAATATGTGCTTTTGATTATCTCTGAGCTCGGTGAACTAGTTAGTACGGGCTTCCGATATCGAAAACTAAGCTACCTTCGCCGTGGTCAGGCCTTGGATGGGTGACCAAAACTTTGTGATCTCGAACTCCTCCGTGGCACGTTAAGCTGTTGATCCCGGTCTCTATTGCAATCGTTTCTACCCACCAACCGGCGTTGGGCCAACGTGGTGGTGTTACGGCCCATAGGGCCTGTTGTTAATTGTAATCTTGTGATGTATCGCGTATTATTTCAATGAAGTAAAATTCTTGCTCACGATATCAAAGCCTTATTTATTGTAACAATTTGAAGAAGAAAAATACAGATTAGAAATCCGCGCGCAAAAGTTGTGTGCAAAGAGGTTGCAGTTCGGTGCGTGCGGAGTGCCGCGCTGGCCAGTGTGTTTTCTTAACAAGGCCTGTGTCCAGCAGTGGAACGTATATATTTATTTATTTCAAAAGGCTTACCAACTAGCTACATACTAGATCAATTTACTAATAATGATGTCGCCCGCGGTATTTCCGGACCAGTATGACAAGAAAACCTAGAAAAGAGCGTATTCCCACTTAAAACAAAAGAATTATAAAAAAATTGAAAAAAAGAGCAACCCTCGAGTTTCTGGCTCGCTCTTCTCGGGGATGTCTGCGTTCCGAGCGAGTTTTACGACATGCTAGGCAAGAAAAGAAGTTGGTACATTCTTTTTTTTTGTTCGCTCCTCCAGGCTATTGAATATATGCATTCAAATATTATTAGAAGGTCGGGAATGAATCAGACAGTATCACCATTGCCACTAATGCGAATTGCATTACCCGACAAAATTAGAAAGATTGGCAAACGCGTTAGAAATAGTTCACGCGACTGAGAATGGTTTCATAGGTACGCGCTTACAGTAACACGGAGCTACTAACATTGATTCACAGCCACTTGCTGGCCACCAGCGCCGGCCACGCTTGCGCTATATGTCAAAATGTATCAAATCAAATCAATAACCCTTCCTTGGCAGTCGGGTAAAAATAACTTTATTTCATAGGCCAAACTTGGCACTTAAATCGTCAACATTTTACATTAGTTATTTTGTAATCCCCAAAGGAGTAGCAGAGTCCAAAGAGCACTGTGTTCCTTAAGACCACATTTAGCCATACAAAAATTGGATATGGTCAGATGAAAAATCGTGAAAGAGTAGTAACAATTGGCTAGCTCATCGCCTACACAATCACAGACCCAACCCAATACGCCAATTACAACATAAATAATAATGATTAATCATAATATTTATGTTCATTACCGCGAGCGCTTGTATCAAGTACACCCACAGCGCTTTGACTGTGGTTGTAATGGACTCAAGCGGCCGGATTCTGAGAGTAAAGCTTTTCATGAGAAGAACCCGGCAAGAAACTATTAGGTCCTTACATATGAAATTGGCGTTTTGTATGGAGATTTTGGGAAACTTTGCATTTTTCATACTAACATTTTTTCAGTTTTCTTCACAACGACAAATCCAAAGATAATAATATTTGGCATGTATCATTAGACAAGCTTTAGCTATATGTGTGATATCACACTTCTTAAACATTATTTATCTTTTATATGTGAATGCAAATCAAATTATATATTCGGAAAGCACTGAAAAGGAGTTGTCTACTAACACTTACAACGTATTATCAAAACAAATCAAAAGACTTCGAAAATATAGTCTATTTTTAGAGGAGGTAATTATTTTTTAAGAATACTCTGAAACTTAATAGTTACGAACATAATACTAAGAGAGAAGAAAAACACCAATTTCATAGGTAAGGACCCAATATAACCCGGCAAGTATGGAAATCTCGCCGGCGCTGTTCGCCAGCGTACCAATGAAACGTCCCTGAACATCATAATTCATAAGTTTCATAACTCACTTCATGCTATATTCAGCTGGTTCATTGAATCCGGTGTTTCTTCATATAAAACATTGCTACACGTCGCTGGTACACGTTCATCGTCACGTTTACACATGGACTAATTAGGGCAGATACATACATACATATAATCACGACTATTATTACCCCTAAGGGTAAGTCAGAGACTAGGCAAACGCACCGCAAAAGCAGTCCATTGCCATAGTCCGCCCTTCACTAATCAGTGACTGCACTCAGCGTGACAGGTGGTGAGCCCGTCGCCGCTATAAGCTATTGGATAATTGTGCAGTTCTAAGTCGCCTTTTACGACACCCAAGAGAAGAGATGGGTAAGACATATATTAGAAAGTTTTATTCAAATACAAATATGCATTGCATTTATAAGTTAAATTGGTTTAAGATAAGAAAGTAAATATACTCTTTCGGCCCCACATGTGCACTTAAAAATTATTTTGATCTTTTTAAAAACGTGGGGTTTTAAGATTTTTAATCTCATATTATTATTTTATTCTTTTGAACTACCTTTTCCTTTTTAACTGTAGTCTCTCCGCACTAAACCTGAGTTGTTGAAATTTCGACCAGAAAGTGCTCGTGAAAGTTGAAAGTAGTTGCAAGTTGCATTGTCGCCGGGTTCTGAACTATTCCCAAAGTTTCAGGCCAATAGCTATTCCGGAAGTGCCTCAAAATTGGGTTATAAAAATCCAACCGGGCAAAAGGACAAACAAGTGAGTTGATAAGAACGTGGTAATAAAAGAAGTCTTCTTCTTCTTTTTGTGTCGATGGAACCTAAGCGGTGTCTGCCCTATACTCTGCCACAGAAATGGCACTGTCAGTGGCAATCATGAGATCCTCCCGCGTGATGTTGGTGGGGCAGGATATTTGGTTACATTGGGTCCTTACCTATGAAATTGGTTTTTTTATTCTGTCTTAGCAATTTGTCCGTAACTATTAAGTTTCAGAATATTCTTATAAAATAATTGCCTCTTCTAAAAATAGACCATATATTTGAGCTCGTATTATTTAATTTGATTATTTTTTGTATGTTTAATTGTGTTAAAATTAGACACAAAGACAATTATTTT
Organism: Parapoynx stratiotata; assembly: GCA_910589355.1. Lineage (NCBI taxonomy): Eukaryota > Metazoa > Arthropoda > Insecta > Lepidoptera > Crambidae > Parapoynx > Parapoynx stratiotata. Next base: position 4,471,534 of record OU342485.1, on the reverse strand, counting down.
TAACTGCCTCCCGAATACATCATTTGATTTGCATTAACATAAAAACGATGAATAATTTTTATCAAGCGTGTTCACACACATATTGCTAAAGCTTGTCTAATAATACATGCCAAATATTATTATCTCTGGATTTGTCGTTGTGAAGAAAACTGATAAAATGTTAGTATGTAAAATGCAGACATCCCCAAAATCTCCATACAAAACACCAATTTCATAGGTAAGGACCTAATATTAGTATATTAGGTTATAAAAGAAGTGGATGCTGAGCTGACGAGTGACAGAGGAGAATTAAAGAAGAAGACATGTGCTGACCCCACCTAGAGTGGAAGGACAGGAAGAACGCTACCAACATTGTATACCTACATAAAAAAACACAATGAACTGTATGCAATTAATGAAGTAGATTCTTGTAGACGCTTCATTAATTACACTGATTGACCTTGACCATCCATAGGAATAATAATGTTTGATTGATGACTATTATGATTTTTAAATACTGTCATAAAATTAATTTATATATTTTTATAATTGACAATCATTTTTAACAACTCCATTTAGATAACGTAAATAATTACTAAAATAAATAAAAAATTTCACTCACTTTAAAACAACGAATCGGATGTCGATGCGGTTTTTTCGATGAATACAATTAGATTTTTAATTACAAGAGGAAGATTTATAATTTATAAAATAACTAGCTGTGCCCGCGACGTCGTTCGCGTGGCCATTGATTTAACGCCGATAAAAGTTTACAAAATGTTTTTGTGCCTTTGTTAACTCTGCATTGTATTTTACAAAGTCCTCAACATTACATTCCTACCTCGTATTAGCAAAATGTTGATTATTAATAGTTGAACTAAAACCTCTAATTATTAAAATAATGTAAATAACATAACTTGTCAGTGTCATCTGTCTGATTAATGTTCATCACGGTTACACCCGCACGGTACCCGTTCCCATGGGAATATCGGGACAAAAAGTAACCTATGTCCTTTCTCAGGCTCTAGACTATCTGTGTACCAAATTTCAATTGAATCGGTTAAGTAGTTTTGACGTGAAAGCATTACAGGCAGACAGTTACTTTCGCATTATATTAGTATGGATAGTATGGATATCCCACTGCCAACTCAATCAATCGAAGCCTAATCAGCAAAGTAATTTAAAAAATACTTTCCCAATTCTAACTTCAGTTACAATGACCTTTAGGTAATAAAATTAAACCGTTGTTACGTCGTCAGGTCACTTAACTACAGTATCATGAGTGTACGAGTGTGTGTGAACGTTATCAATTCATTTATTCACAAGTCTAAGGCGAACTCGATTTGTAAAACTAATTATTTTTACGGAAACCGCTTCATAATAGAAGTAGTCTCTATAAAGGGCTCGTAGTAGTATCATAAGAATTGAATGTTCTGAATCGTAGTGTGCGGCCTCAAGTGATTCTCCATATGGACGCCCTCCATGGTCGAGTGGTCCGTATGCCGGTCTCAAGGCGTCGCCATCTCGAGAGGTTCTGGGTTCGATCCCCAGTGGGGGCAAATGTTTGGGTGATGAATTTTCAGGCATTTGTTCTCCAGTCTTGGATGTTTGTATATATTTCTATATATTCAGGTTATTTATATGTGTTTAACTATTAAATATATTTATCCGTCATCTTGTGTCCGTAACACAAGCAGCATTAGTTGCTAAAATTGGGACTAGTTGATAGGTGTGAATGTCTGAGGATATTATTATTATTATATGGGAACGCCGGTGCTCGGCACAGGGATGTATACAGACGAGCGACTAGAGAGAAAAAAAAAAGGGATCCCGAGGGCGAAGAGAAGCCCACCGCTGCCGTGTGGCGGCGTGCTCCCGATGACCGGGGGTCCAGGTGGCCCCCGAGAAGCTGCTCGGGCAATGAGAATATTCTCGCAGGCCCGTACCTCAGCCCTGCTGAGAAGGCCGCGCTAGCTAGAGCGACTAGTTATAATTTTTAAGCGGATGACGTCAAACATCAGTTTAGTCCTGAGAGCTAGACTAGAACTATTCTTATGCCTACCACATACTCTACAATATCTTCTTCTTGCCCTTTTGCCACTCTAGGTGGAGTCGGCACAACATGTCTTCTTCTTCCATTCTCCTCTTTCACTCGTCAGCTCAGCATCCACTTCTCTTATTCGCATATCATTCTTCACGCATTCAACTCGATCATTCATTCAACGCATTCAACTCTACAATACTAGCTTTTGCCTTCGTCCGCGTAGAATAGTTACTTTTAGATAGTGTGATAGTATATAGCCTTCCTCAATAAATAGGCTATTCAACACTGAAAGATTTTTTCGAATTGGAACAGTAGCCTTGATTGGTGGAATTGAAAATTTACTCCTACTCTATTATTAGAAGCAAAGTTCATAGTGGCGTAGTCGTTCATTTTTCTAGGCGTTATTTTATTTTTTTTACATTCACCCGCATGGCACCCGTTCCCATGGGAATATCGGGATAAAAGGTAGTCTATGTCCTTTCTCACGTTTTAGACTATATGTGTACCAAATTTCAGTTAAATTGGTTCAGTAGTTTTGACGTCAAAGTGAGACGGACAGAGAGTTACTCCGCATTTATAATATAAGTATGGATGTACAATATTTTTGTAGTATGTGCATTTTGAGAATAATGTGTCCATTCCTATAATTAGTGAAAATGTTAGGCGAGATATTCCAAGTAATTGAAGAGTGCATACTGTCAAAACTTTGGAAAACCTTCTGATGTTTGCCGTCAAACGTGAGGGACCCTTTACTACAAGCCATCTAGCCTACTCTTTGCACTTAATCTATACATGTAACTAAAAAGAGGTCGAATGTCTGTACATTGAAAAAAATGCTTAAAGCCAATACCAAAAAATGTTTTTTTTTTAAATTTCTTGTTTCTCTGTCTATTTGAACGGGCTAATCTCCGAAATAGCTGGACCGATTTCAATGAAATTTTGCATGGTGATACCTTATATCCCTGGTCAACGTCTTGGATACTTTTTATTACGGAAAATAAAGGGTTCCCGTGGCAATGTAAAAAGTCAAATAAAACTCAATAATAACACATTACGACATAAGAGAGTACCGATTCCTGTATAACTTAATGTCATATAAGTCACATAATATCCTTACAATTTGAATATATTGGGTCCTTACCTATGAAATTGGTGTTTTTTTTCTCTCTTAGTATTTTGTCTGTGACAATTAAGATTCAGAGTATTCCTAAAAAAGAATTACCTCGTCTAAAAATAGACTATATTTTTGAGCTCTATTGATTTGTTTTGATAATTTGTTGTAAGTTTAATTGTGTTAAAATTGGACACGGAGACAACTCTTTTTAAGTGCCTCCCGAATACATCATTTGATTTGCATTCACTTAAAAACGATAAATATTTTTTATGAAGTGTGATATTACACATATTACTAAAGCTTGTCTAATGATAGATGCCAAATATCTTTGGATTTGTCGTTGTGAAGAAAACTGAAAATTTTTAGTATGGAAAATGCAGAATTCCCCAAAATCTCCATACAAATCACCAATTTCATAGGTAAGGACCTAATATAATGTCGCAGCTGAAGAGCAAGAACATCACAATCTCAATGTCGATCGATCGGAATTGCGTTCAAGAACTTCAACGATTTTTATGTTGACAAGAACGAGAAAATAAAAATTTGTCGACCAACTAGTTACTTAACTAGATAGACCCAAATTCCTCTCTAACGCGGTTCACCGAATATTATCTAGAATAGCGGTACTCAAAGCAATTAACTGTACCTGGATTTTAGATTTTAGTATCAACTAGCTGTTGCCCGCGACTTCGTCCGCGGTTACTATGGTTTTTTACTATCCCACGGGAACCCATTGATTTTCCGGAATAAAAAGTATGTAAGATGTTGACCAGGGATATAAGGTATCACCATGCAAAATTTCATTGAATACGGTGCTGCCATTTCGGTGATTAGTCCGTACAAACAGACCGAGAATAAAAATTAAAAATAAAAACCATTTTTTGGTATTTTCCCTCCATGTTTACATCCCTGACTTGGTTTAAAGCAATCAACCTCCACAGTCTTATTATATTATTATGTATAGATAATACCTCTAGTTACAAACAAATCCATACTCATATTGGGTCCTTAGCTATGAAATTGGTGTTTTTATTCTGTCTTAGCAATTTGTCCGTAACTTTTAAGTTTCAAAACATTCTTATAAAATAATTGCCTCTTCTAAAAATAGACCATATATTTGAGCTCGTATTATTTAATTTCATAATTCTTTGTAAGTTTAATTGTGTAAAAAAAAGGACACAAAGACAATTATCTTTAACTGCCTCCCGAATACATCATTTGATTTGCATTAACATAAAAACGATAAATAATTTTTATCAAGCGTCACACACATATTGCTAAAGCTTGTCTAATGATACATGCCAAATATTATTATCTCTGGATTTGTCGTTGTGAAGAAAACTGATTAAATGTTAGTATGTAAAATGCAGACATCCCCAAAATCTCCATACAAAACACCAATTTCATAGGTAAGGACCTAATATTATAAATGCGAAAGTAACTCTGTCGGTCTCGCTTTCACGTCAAGTCTAGTGAACCGATTTAATTGAAATTTGGTACACAGATAGACTAGAGCTTGAGAAGGAACATAGGCTTCATTTTATCCCAATATTCCCGTGGATATGGGTACCACGCTGGTGAAGCCGCGGGAAGCCACTAGTCATTTAAAATTTTAATATTTTATTTATTATATTTTATATTTTGTTGATTTTATGAGAAACTTTATGAAACAACATATCATGGAAATGTTATTGTTTTAACTACATACATATAATCACGACTATTCACCCCTTGGGGTTAAATAAATAATAATAAATATCTTTAGACATTCACACCTATCAACTAGCCCCATTTTAAGCAACTAATGCTGCTTGTGTTACGGACACTAGATGACGGATAAATATATTTAATAGATAAATACATATATACATCCTGAATATATATAAATATATATAAACATCCAAGACTGGACAACAAATGCCTGAAAATTCATCACCCAAACATTTGCCCCCACCGGGGATCGAACCCAGAACCTCTCGAGATGGCGACGCCTTGAGACTAGCGCACAGACCACTCGACCACGGAGGTCGTCAAGGTTAGTCAGAGACTAGGCAAAAGCACTGTAAAAGCAGTCCACTGCCATAGTCCGCCCTTCACCAAGCAGTGACTGCACATGTGGTCAGCGTGACAGGTGGTGAGCCTCACAGCTATACGTTATTCATGCTGTTTCATTCATGTGTTTAAAAAATAAAGTCTAAATAAAACCTAACTCAGTGTACAGATATGTTTACTTTTCGAAGCTAGGTATAAATAGGTGTTCTAAATTATGTTTTTTTTCGTAAATATAAATTTTTTGATGTGTGTTCATATTTTTGGTTTAAATAGCCAATGGAATATGGTTTCACAAAAAAGTTATTCAAGGTAATTTTTTTTCTTAGGTATAATAATTGGTTCCATAGTGATGGATGTATTAAACATGATAAAAAATTTCATATTCGGTTTTTGTTTAAATATGCTTCTAAATTCAGAATTTATTTTATGTATGACATAAATTTTCGTACATTTCATACATTATTTACTATTTTCTATTTTATTTTAAAAAATCTTTAAGCGTCTGTCTGGTAATGGTCTAAAAGTAATTTTAATAGTTTTGAAAATTTTATCGCACTCAACGATTACCTCTTGTCCAGTGTGATCCGAATCTACCCAGTTAGCAATATAATTTCTAGTATAATGCAATTTTAAAATATGTTATCCAAAGGAGATGCTCAATATCATAGTAGTCATATTATCAAGTAGCTAAATGTCGTACAAAGAATGCGTTAAAACTACAGAACTGAGCGTAGAAAAAATATGTTACCAAGTAGGTAGTAAGTACATAACAGTCACTAAGTATTTGAATAATCATATTTAAAACACATACAGTAGGAACGTTCCTTCATTGTAAAAACTCGACTGAACTTTGTATAATGTATTACCATACACCTAACTACGTCAAAAACATGTTTGTTCAAACAGTTATAGTTAAACGGTGGTAAAAGTAGAAAAATCACATTTAAATACCAACATCAATTCACAGATACGCTATCTTATTTTGCACAATTTATGTGAAATGGAGCAGCTATATCTACTCACTTCTAAGCAGCGCCCGATGGTCTGCTAGTCCAGTTGTGATCTTATCACGCACGTATATCACCCACTTCCGCTCGAGCGACACGAACGCCCCACACGAATGCCGGCGGGCAACTGACTGAATGACACCGCGCCGCGGACCCCTCGCGTGCGCTTGCGCTGATTCGATAGGGTTGACAATTGACAAGTTATCGTGTCTGTAATTGCATTATGTCATATTTTCGTCATTTTATTATTGCTGCAGAGACAAAGTAGGTCGACCTTTGATATCATAAAGCGATGTCTATATTCTACAAATTACATAGGTTTTATTTTTATGTAACTTACTTTACAAATTTTGTGTGGCGTCTTGATTTAGTTTGCAATAAATCTATAGTATAAAAGAAAATACTAAAACGATAATATTGTACGATTGTTTTGTTATTGTATGATGAAATTGATGATTTATAAAATAAAGCTCAATATTATTAGCTGCTCTTCGACCTTATTATTTATGTTGAAATAACAAAACCAATAACAACAAATAGAACCATTTGTACAAATATTTCATATCAATGAGTTAGATTAAATCTTATGATAGTTTGTTACCTGCTTTCTGTTACAGTGATTTAAACATATCAGATACAATGTAAGTGCCAACCGCCTTAGATGTACATGTTATTTAAAAATACTCAACATATTAATTCAACAAGGCAGTTTCACACATAAGTGATACATAAGTTTCATGTTTTATCATGGATATATTTAGAACATGATTATTGCTTTTAGTTCTTACTGAAGACTAGCTGTTGCCCGCGAGTTCGTCCGCGGTTACTACGGTTTTTTAACAATCCCACGGAACCCTTTAATTTTCCGGAATAAAAAGTATGTAGGATGTTGACCAGGGATATAAGGTATAACCATGGAAAATTTCATTAAAATCGGTCCAGCAATTTCGGAGATTAGCCCGTACAAACAGACAAACAGAGAAAAAAAAATGTAATTTTTTTTTTGGTATTTTCCCTCTTTTACACCCCCTGGACTTGCATACAGACATTCGACCTCTACAGTTTTATTATATGTATACATTATATGAGATTATTGAAGTATGTTATACAACTGTTTACCTACACGTAATTCGACACTTAGAAAATGGCAAAAAACTGCATATCTTCGTCACGGCTAATACACAGATATGATCAAAGACTGATAATGACTATGTTGGTACTGGACAGAGTAGATGAAATGAACCAACAGAAGGCCTAGCACGGGCCGGAGAGAAAAAGTCCCCAGAGACAAAAATCGTCATTTCCTCTTACTTCTTCGTTCGCGCGGAAGCGATAGGCAACGAGTAATTTTGTCTCCGGGGACGTTTTCTCTCCGGCCCGTGCTAGGCCTACAGAAATGTGCAAGGATCAAACAAATGTAAAGAAGTAATCTCCGCCTATGTCTGGAGTGTGTATGTGACCACTCAAACACACACACAATGCATACAATAAATCGCGCACATTACCTCAATTGGAACACTTTATCCGGGAAAAAGTACAGTCTCCGACTGACATATAAAGAACTGAAAAGAAATAGGAATACTTCTAAAAGCTGGCTTGCAATAACATTTCGTGTCACCAACATTCACAAACTCCCAACAAGTGCAATTTAGATTCAAGAATTTGGAGTCTACATTTTAAACCCATTTTGTAATATTCTAGAGCTCCAAATGAGTGAATTTTTGAAATATTTGAAAGTAGCTAGTGACAGAAAAGATCAGATAGGAACCAGTGCACTTTAGGCCCAATTACTGTTACATTAGGACATTACACATAGGATGTTATTTAATGGGTCAGCAACATATTAGAATTTTTTTGGTCAGCTAAAATAACAACTTATGTGCAGCACATATTTCTAATTGTCAAAAGCACGTTAAGCCGTTGGTCCTGGTCGCAACTGCGACTGTTTCTACCCACCAACCCGCATTGGGCCTGAGCGTGGTGGTGTTACGGCTCATAATTCTCATGTGTTTATCCATGAGGAAGGCCCGGCCTAGCAGTGGGACGTATATAGGAATATAAATGATGCGTGGAAAGAGATAAATATGCCTTGCAACACGCTATAGGTGGGATAAAATCCAATAATTTACATGTAAATATAAAAAAAAGTTATGAAATTTCTCTCCTATTCTGCTATGCTTCCTTAAGAGTTCACCATGGCGGCGACCTTTTGGAAACTATTAAATAATGTGAAATTTTTGGGTATAAATTTGGACAAAAATTTTAACTGGAAAAGTTTGTTTTTGCCTTGAAACGTTTGAGACAAACTGTTTCTACCGAGGCCGCATTGGTTTGTTACTCTGGGGCGGTTAAGTGGACATCGAAAAAGCATTCAGAATGCAAAAAAAATGTGTGCGTATGATTGACAATGCGTTGTTTCTCGAAAATTGTAAACCCTTTTTTTTAATATACAAAATACTTCCATTGCCCTGCATCAACATTAGAAAAGTCTGTGTTTTTGTCAAAAATCATAAACATTACATTCAAAAACTGGTAGAAGTTAACTCAAGGCATACAAGAACCCAATACAAGAATCTGCTCTGTCAACCTCCTTGTCGTAAATATATTTATAAGAAAAATGTGTATAATTTGTGTGTGTGCATCTATAACAACCTACCAGATGTTATGAAACTGGAAAAGATACTCTGTTTAAAGGTAAACTGACTAAATGGTTACAGTCAAGGTGCTATTATAGTGTAAAGATCGAAATAAAGCATTAGATGACTATAATATTTCCACATCTGCATGCAGGTTGAATACATATTTTACTGATAATTTTATAAGATCTTGTAAACTGTGTTCTTTACAAATAAATTTTATTATTTATGATTATTCTGTTTTTTCTTTTGTTTCCGCACTTGCCGGTTTACTAATGTTCACGGGCCATTATTATTATTATAGGCTGAGGACGAGGACAGTGAATAAATGTTTTCCCTTTTTTCATCCTTTCTATTTTTTTACCTTTCTCATCTTTACTATATTGTAACGCATTTTATAAATAAAAAATCAAACTAATATAGAGAGAAAAAATAAATCTATATAAATCTTTTTATTTATTCTTGCGTGTGACAACCCTACTCTTTGCACGTAGCGTTCCGTCCCGCTTGGTATGATAGGTGCATGAACCGTTATCACTAATACGAGTTTCGGCGGTGACCGTGATTGCTTCAGATTGGCGCGTCTGCGCAGGTCGCTGTGAACCACAGTTATTTGTGGATTTAATTACACCAACAACAACGTACCACCGATGGCAGGGTCCGGAAGGACGGCGGACGATACTGCCTGTACCACTGAGTTTGAATGAAACTAATACATATCGTTTTTTGTGAATCTCGCTCGCCTCACACTGTGCCCGCTGCATAGCAACAGGCTCACCCCCCCTTTTTTGGGAAGTAATTAATTGGGCAGCCATTTAATTATTTGGTCAGCAAGAAAAAGGTCAGCCGAAAAATTATTTGGGCAGCATACAAATATTTTGTCAGGCGAATTATTATTTCAGCGGAATAATTTATTGGGCAGCAAGATGATTATTTGGGCTGCAAAATAATTATTTGATCAGCAATATAATATTTTACCGGAAATGTATAAAATCTAGGAAAAGATCAATGAAGTATAAAGGATCAATTCTTAGCAAATGTTTTCTGGGTTAAGGTTATTTTTAAGACCCATGAAAAAAATATTAGTGTCCGAAACATATATCAAACAATTTGGCTGCCGTGAAAACAATTAATTTGCTGCCCAATTAGTTATTTTGCTGACAATTTAGAAATATCGGCTGCCCATTAGTTGCTGACCAATTACTTAGTTTACTGACCAATTTAGAAATATTTTCTGCCCATAAGTTAATAATAATAATCGTTATTTCTCATCACAAACATAGGAACAATAATAAAGAACAATAAATATTTGGCAAAAGACAAGAGTTTGTGTGAGACTGATGCCTATGCTAGGTAAAATACCTGTATTACAGGACACCAGCCTCTCACCACTTCGAACCGCCTTAAGATGAATCACACAGTTGCTGACCAATTACTTAGTTTACTGACAAATTTAGAAAGAAAAGAAAGAAAGAAAAACATTGATTGACCACAGGCACAAGCAAGACGCAAAATACACAAACAATCACATATAAGGTCAACTAGGACCCGGCCTCAGCATATGCTGCATCAGGCGAAGCTGATACGGCGCTGGTATTCTGGCCGGGCCTACATACATGCATATTATAAAGAAATAAGAAAGATAGAAATAGAAATATAGAAAAAAGAAATAGATAGATAGAAACAGATAGATAGATAGATTAGAAATATTTGCTGCCCATAAGTTGCTGACCAATTAGTTATTATATGATCAACTGTATTTTTCTGCTGACCAAAATTCGAATATTTTGCTAACCGTTTAAATAACACCCTTTCTTTGACCCGGGGCAATGGCCGACCCATACCCGCCTTCGGGGGAGGACGGTTTATGTAGGGCTCGAACCCTCTAAACCCCCGGGGGCATTCGGCTCTAGGGGGCTCGCCCCTATTACATGGGAACTTATCATACGGGTCAAATGTAGGTGATAGCACCTCTGCCTATCTCTTCGTGGTGATGAAACCCAAATTGATTAGCTTAACGTGCGTTCAACAAGGAGGAACTCGAGGTCAAAGTTTTGATCACCCATCCAAGGCTCAACCATAGCGGACTTGCTTTGCTTTCAATCAAATCACACTACTAAACTCTAAAAGGTTTATGCTCATTTAGATCTTTATTGACTTAACATTTGAACAGTTTCTGGTGATATTCATAGAAATATTTGAATAAATAAATATTTAACATATGGCTGGTCATTAACCCCGATTGTTTAGGTCTGATTAGTATAGGCAGATGTGTGTTATGAACGTCAATATAAATTTGTTTAATCATCGTGTCGAAAGCAAGCCATTTGCCGATCTGATGGTAAATGGTCAAGATGCTTATAATTTAAGTGATGTTAATTTTATTCGGCATGCCCCCTTTTTATGGAGGAAAATGCATTTACGCATCCCTTGCAGTAGTGGGAAAAGGAGTGCAGGGGAATGTGTGACTCCACGGTGTAGTACCGCGACTACCCACTAAACCCCAAGTGTTCCAATCTCGACATCTCGCCGGGAGTCCAAACCATACCATAGGTATTGACATGACCCCGATCAGACCAGCCTGTTGAGGCCTCTACCGTAGTATGTTTAGATTGTAAACGATACTAAAATCACAGGCGTTTTTCTCCATACATCAACATCTTTAAAAGTCGAATCATCTGCGCAGAAACCGCGGCGCAGTGAGTTGAAACTAGGATTGGAGTGACATTATTTTACATTTAATTAATCATTGTTTGTATGGGGCAAATTGTATAATCCTGAGATACAATTTTCCCCATACAAAAAATGATTATAATAATAATAATTATAATAATAATTTATTGTTTCAAATTGTGCAATACAACATACAATTAATACTTATTTTTAACTAGAACAAAAAGTAAATGTATACCTAAACTAGGTTTACTAAACAACCTGTATCTTAGGTGAAGAAAAAGTGCTGACTTAACTAGTTACAATACAAAAACATTACATAGCAAATAACCGACAATAGCATTATTACAATATCTATGTTTTATATCTTTATGATAGCTTTTCAAGAATTTCCAGATAAGCAGTTCATAATTAATTTATTTCTACCTAAACTGTCCAGTTTATGAAAAAATTCATGATGAAACTATTGTTAGGATTCATTAGCTCTATCCATTCACGTAAACAAAAATGTGAAAAAAGAGAGTCCGTCCTTATGTCAGTCAAATCCTAGTTTCGACCCACTGTGCGGCAGTTTCGAATAAATCGTTGCAGAAGGTGCTTAGTAATTTCGCAGTGCAGCGACCCGGCGAAATTACGAGAAAATGTATGCGGCTTTTCATAAATTTTCTTGTAATTTCGCTGCCCAGCCGCTCTGGGCCGCTCAGTCGCGCAGACGCATATAATTCGACCCTAAGCATCAATGCTTATCTATATATTTAGTTCATCTTTGGTAGTTATTACGTATTTTCCGTAAACATCCTGGATCTCTGATAGGTAATCTGTGCCCAAACACGTCTTAGAATAATGATAAGACAATAACATAGAATGCGTAAGATTACCCATTTCAGAGGATAATTAATGTCTACAAATCTTATGTAAGACAAAATATTTTTCTAGATGGACAGACAATCTCGAGAAGATCACGGAGAGCCGCCGAGTGCGGACAGGCCAGCACCGATTGGGAGGCCTAAGTACACCAGTGAGTGTATGGCTGATTGTGATCCAAAGTCATAAGCTAATGCCATATCTGCAAAGAAGCCTTGACATCGGTGGCAAATATTAATTATATTCTAACGCTTGCATCAACGGAGATATAAATCTTTCAGTGAAGTCACTTATTACACAGGGCTTGTTTTGACGTATCAGAATAGTAGGTTCTATCTATGAGAGCGTTGGTACAGTGGTTATTTAATTTTGTTTCGATTTTTAAGTAAAGTAAAAGAACTGCACAACGTCCAATAGCTTATAGCGGCGACGGGCTCACCACCTGTGCTTGACTGGTTATTGAATCAACGTTTTCCAAGTGGCAATTTTCCATCGTCAATGCGTAGCGGTTCTGGCGACAGATTGGTGCAATTGGGTCATGGAGCACTTGGTTTTGTACCCTTGTGTACCCTTCAACGGCCAAGCTACACAACATTTACTATAATAATAAAGAAATCGCAGTAAGGAACCTTAGACTTGGCACGACTTTGTCTAGATTTCATTACTTTTTAGAGATAAACAAGCAGCTCCATCGAGACATGACTAGTTTTTTACAGATAACATTTGACAACATTCTATTATGCGAAAACTTATGCAAAATCACATAGATTTGCCGCACGATGTCGATAACGATTACCTTAATGCCACTGTTCCACGAACCTTGTTTATATATAAAGCATTCACCACAAATATACATTTATATACATGACGCAAATGCATGTACTGCGCGTGTTCAAAAACCGCGACCAAACGTCGGGGTTGGCAGCTGCTAACTAGTCTGCGCGCGTTCGAATGGCTGCCAAAATATTAGGTCCTTACCTATGAAATTGGTGTTTTGTATGGAGATTTTGGGGAATTCTGCATTTTCCATACTAAAATTTTTTCAGTTTTCTTCACAACGACAAATCCAAAGATAATATTTGGCGTGTATCATAAGACAACCTTAAGCGATATGTGTGATATCAAACTTCATAAAAATTATTTATCGTTTTTAAGTGAATGCAAATCAAATGAAGTATTCGGGAGGCACAAAGAGTTGTCTCCGTGTCCAATTTTAACACAATTAAACTTACAACAAATTATCAAAACAAATCAAAAGAGCTCAAAAATATAGTCTATTTTTAGACGAGGTAATTCTTTTTTAGGAATACTCTGAATCTTAATAGTTACAGACAAAATACTAAGAGAGAAAAAAAACACCAATTTCATAGGTAAAAACCTAATATAAACAGGCAGAGGCGGCAAAGGTGCATCACACACCCACAACTGTAATTTCAAAGGTCCCACGTAAATGGGGCAAGCCTATTACCAAATCCACAACTACCAACATCTACTACGTGCTATATCACGCTAGCATGATATTCACAGACATTTGTCCTGTACCACCTCAACCTTTTGATCCTTGACCTTAAACAGCACAGCACAGAGGTGAACGTCGACTGATAAACGTATCTTATTATTACATATATTACTTGCGATGTGACAAAAACGCTAGGGGTCGAAGCAAGTTGCCAATTCTTGGCATTTCTTGCCGTTCTTGGTGATATTCAATTTACAGACATCGGCGTATGGAGCTAGGCTTACCCTTAACTGTCCCGACCCTGAGCAGCTGTGTTTGCATTTCTATGTTCAGCTTTATATTACAGACACTCGCTTTGAAGGGCACTGAAATTACCGAGTACTGCTCATGTGTTTCTCCATGAGGAAGGCCTGTGCCCAGTAGTGGGACGTATGACGTAGTAGGCTGAGGACGAGACATTACTAGTGTCGTATTAAGTGTATTGAAGGAGTATGGGAGTGGGCTGGATGAAAACGGTCGAAAATCTACGGTGGCGTACATTAGGGGAGGCCTATGTCCAGCAGCGGACTAGCATTAGGTTAGGCGACTTTATATATGTCACTTAAGTCGAATAAAAACATACAATGGAGGAATTTCTTTAAACTATTAGAGAAATATCTTGTCGCAATAATGCGTTGTTTATTAGCGGAAGTCGATTGAAGGTGACATTATACTACTTAGAAGTGACGACCTTGAGAAGGATATAAAATACGAGCGGCAACTTAAAGCTAAACGCTCAATAGCTATAGGCTATAGGTACAGACAGTCCGCAGCACGTCAACGAGTAAAGAAATGCTATATTTCTATTAAAGACGCCATATTTCTTTAAGTTCACCTCACTGGCGCCCAACGTGGGGCGGAAACGGATACTTCTTGGATAGTTTAGGATAGTCTTACTATATGTGCTGGCAACGAACACCATTAATGGCTGGTGCGTCAAAGATATTCCGATCTTCTCCTTTCTTTTCTCTTTCTCTTTTAGAGCAATTTTTGCTTCGGAGACTATCTCTTCGATGCTTGCTAGCTAGACCGGTCAATGCGTTCTAGGCTAACAGCAGACGTTAGTTCAAGTTAAATTGTTCTTTATATTCTCACTTCGAGAGTTGTTATTCAAGTAACAATATGCTTATATCTGATTCTGTATTATCTGTTCAACTAAGGCCATTGACCGGGAGCAGAATATAGGTTTCCAACTAAAAACACGAGAAATAGAACTTTACCTACTAAATAATCGCATTAGGTGAATGCCCGTGACATTCAAACAAACAAGACTAAAAAACCTATAGCCGCTTGTTGATGTTCTACAATTTACAACTTATAGACGAATGGCGTAAAATTTAAAATCGTTTGGCAGGTTAGAAGAACGAAGAGTTCAATGTTTGCGCATGAAATATAATAGGCAAAGTACGATACTACCAATTTAAGATGAACATATTAAAATTTAAAATTTTATGAGCGTGTGGGGAGAGGAAGACCAAAGAGAAGATGGATGGATTGTGTGAATGATGATGTGACGAGGATGGGAGTGAGTGTTGACTTGACGAGTAATAGAAGAGAACGGAAGAAGACATGTTGCATGACCCAAATAGAATTGGGAACAGGTCAGGACAAAGAAGAGATTAAAATTTAGCTCCGTTATCTATACAAATAATAAAACTGAAGAGGTCGAATGTCTGTACATATAAAAAAAAATTTTTTTTGGTTCTGTCTGTTCGTCTGTTTGTATGGGCTAATCTCAGAAATGGCTGGACCGATTTCAACGAAATTTTGCATGGTGATACCTTACATCCCAGGTTACCATCTTAGATACCTCTTGTTCCGGCAAATAGAAGGGTTCCCGTGGGATATTTAAAAAACCAGTAACCGCGGCAACAGCTAGTAGTGAATAATAGAATTATTCACTACTCACACACTTCACAACTCAGGAAGCTAGGGTAACCAACAGATTAAAACCGGCCAAGTGCGAGTCGGACTCATGCACGAAGGGTTCCGTACATTGACTAGGTACACAACAACCAAGTGCTAGGGACCCGCTTTTACCCTTTGGGTACGGAACCCTAAAGAACAGGCCCTAAAGAACCCAAAAGAGGCTTGAGGCTACTTTAAAGAACAAACCCTAAAGAACCCAAAAGAGGCTTGAGGCTACTTTTAATATTGTACGACAGAAGAAAATCGTCTGCCTGTAGGGTATTCCATGGCCTTGATGTCCGCGCAAAAAAATCTATACATTTTTTATACATTTGTAGAAATCAATTATACATGTTGCATGCATATTGTGTGATTGCATATGAATTTGTTATTGCATTTACTTTTTATCAGATTAGATATCACAATATCGTATGCAGTTAAAAAGAGGGCGTTTATAAAAAGTTATATAACTGATTACATATTTAATAACCTATAGATAACTTATTACAAATTTTATATCCTTGTTCCTATACATCTTTGTGTATCTTCAGAAAATACCACAGATATAGATGACGCAAGTCGATGTACTGCGCGTGTTCGAAAACCCCGAACAAACGTCGGGGTTGGCCACTGCTAATTATTCGCTGCGTGTCTGAATGGCTGCAAAGACCAATAAAATACATTATCGTTTAAGATTAATGGCGGAAGTGCATCGGCGGCATCGGTACCTTTCAATCAGTTTGGATCTTTCGTCTCAAAATTGCGGCAGTGACGTCACAGTTGACGATAAAAAGTTGACACGCTTGGTTTCAATACAAATCGAAATCCATACCAATATTATAAATGCGAAAGTAACTCTGTTTGTCACGCTTTCACGTCAAAACTACTGAACCAATTTAACCGAAATTCGGTACACAGATAGTCTAGAGCCTGAGAAAGGACATAGGCTACCTTTTATCCCGATATTTCCATGGGAACGGGTGCCATGCGGGTAAATGTAAAAAAAATTAAATAATACCTCGCAGATAAACAAACAAATTTACGCAACTATCAACTTTGCTTCCAATAATAGAGTGGGAGTAAATTTTCAACTCCACCAATTGAGGCTACTGTTGCAATTTGAAAAAATCTTTCAGTGTTGAATAGCCTGTTTATGGCCACGTACCATCACATCACACACACACATCTCATTGTAACTATTCTACGCGGACGAAGACACAGGCCAAAGCTAGTAGTTAATATTGGGTCCTTACCTATGAAATTAGTGTTTTTTTCTCTCTTAATATTTTGTCTGTAACTATTAAGATTCAGAGTATTCCTAAAAAATAATAACCTCGTCTAAAAATAGACTATATTTTTGAGCTCTTTTGATTTGTTTTGATAATTTGTTGTAATTGTGTTAAAATTGTACACGGAGACAAATCTTTTTAAGTGCCTCCCGAATACATCATTTTATTTGCATTCACTTAAAAACGATAAATAATTTTTATGAAGTGTGATATCATACATATTACTAAAGCTTGTCTAATGATAGATGCCAAATATTATTATCTTTGGATTTGTCGTTGTGAAGAAAACTGAAAAAATTTTAGTATGGAAAATGCAGAATTCCCCAAAATCTCCATACACAACACCAATTTTATAGGTAAGGACCTAATATAACCGATATAGTATAAATGGTTTTAAGATGTCACAGATAAGGTGAGTTTAATCTGATTTTCACCCTTACACTTCCACTTCCACTTGATTGTACTAGCCTAACATTTATAAAAAACAAGAATTGTAAAAATGTGAAAAAAAGAGCAACCCTCGAGTTTCTGGCTCGCTCTTCTCGGGGATGTCTGCGTTCAGAGCGAGTGGTAGATTCACTTATTCATAAATTGACGTTTTTAAGTGTTTGTATATCAAGCCTATAAAATAAAGATATTTTTGATTTTGATTACAAAATTCATTGCATTGACCTACATCTTCATTACATGGACTTACATTTCTCGGTTGCTTATTAAATATAAAATTACTCATTCATCTTGCAGTCGTTAGATTCTGTAACCTAATTGTATAGAGATAAAATCCTTTTCTTCATTAATTGTGTTCCGGCAATCAGAGGTAAGATAGCCAGTACCTCAGTTGTTGAGGATTACAGGTGAAGCTCGCTTCCACCTTCGGCCTTATCGCCACTTACCATCAGGTGAGATAAAGGCCAAGAGCTTACCCTGTCATATGTTAAAAAAAACATTGTTAGTCCAAGACCTAATAATATTTAAAAAAATCACTATCACCAGTTGCTAGGGTTCACTAAGATTTGCGACAAATATCGGCATCGTGTAAACTTCCTGACGGGGCGCTGGGGGCACGTGAGCGATAGCCCGGCCAATGTCGGCTGAATGTCGGCCTGTCCTCTGCCATGACCTAAGATTACATGACGACTGGAGATTCTGAGGTACAAGTAGCGGCATAAATGGTGCTGACCGTTAGCCAAGCGGCGCTCAGCTTCTCACATCATCCGTAAACTCTCTCCAGTCGCATTCGGTCTTCCTCATTGGTGACACGGCAGTACCCCATGAGAGGAGCTCGGTGGCGAAGTGTTTTGTACGCTTTGGCTTTCAGATTCATTTATTCACAAGAAACACGGTTTTACATACATGTTATTACAGTACATATTGTTCTATCATGTTTCGCTTACAAATCATGCAAATATAACATAATTGTATTGTGTCACAATACTTAACTAATTAATGAAAGTCTGGCTTACAGTTTTATACATTGAAAACACAAAATAATAAACGTGTTACGATTTATAGTTTAGATAGCTCAGAGTAAATAGAACTGGAGTAGGCATTAGTCAATTTCTCAAACATTTTTTTCTGCCATTTTTTGCGGGGGGTGAGGTTACCACTACACTCAAAGCCATCACACATAAACAATAACTTATACCGTTTTTACAAATGCACACATGCATAATTCGACACACAAATTTAAATTTCACGCACACACACGCTTAAAATAGTCACGTGGGGTGTGCGTTTTGACAACGTCACAGCCGCACTCCCCACGAGACTAGCGCTCGAAATTTGAAATCGTAGAATTCTAAAACATGAAATAATGAAGTAAATAATCATGAAATCTTAAAAATTATAATTACAAATAAAAGGTGACACCATCTTTTAGCATACTCGATGTTTTCTATTTATTTTTACAACAAAAAACAGCACAGGCAGGCATTTTTGCGTGAGCTCTGTTCGCCGCAACGTTATCAATGTTATGGCTGTCAAAATGGCGGCTCAACTAGTTTTATTAAACGTGCAAGCATCCGATGCTTGTGCATTTGGCAGAGGGGAATGTTAGACAAAGGCTACTCCAGTTCTGTTTACTCTGAGTTAGATAGTCATTAATTGTGTAGAAGGACTTATCGATTAACCAAGCCGAAGCCATTTCGATTGAAAACAAAGCTACCTTCGTGGATGGATGACCAAAACTTTGTGATCTCGAGTGATCTCCTTCGTGCTTCGGAAGGTACGTTAATCCGTTGGTCCCGGTCGCTGTTGCGACTGTTTCTACCCACCAACCCGCATTGGGCCATGGTGTTACGGCCCATACTCCTCATGTGTTTCTCCAAGGCCTGTGCCCAGCAGTGGGACGTATATAGGCTGAGGACAGGACAGTACCCCATGCGCAGCTATCGGCCGCTACTTATTGGCAGAGGAGCATTAGGGTGCCTGGGTCATGCTGTGTGCGAAGATAAATAGACCAATAGGATGGCACCATTTTGAGAGTCACTTGAAGGGAAGTTTTTTTTTATTTTTACATATGACAGTTAAGCTCTTGGCCTTCATCTCACCTCATGGTAAGTGACGATAAGGCCGAAGGAGGAAGCGAGCTCCACCTGTAAACCTTAACAACCGAGGAACTAGCTATCTTACCTCCGATTGCCGGAACACAATGCTTATAGCATTGTTATTAAGGCGACTAATTTAGGTAAGACGGTGGTAACTAACCAGGCGGGCTACTACCCTACCACCAACCAAACTGAGCAGAAAATCTTAAAATCACGTTAAGTATGTTAAAAAAAAGAAGCAGCGGACACTAATTATTAACCCCTTGGCGGGCACAGCGAACGCCAGTATTCGCAAATAATAGATGTTTCTATAATGTCTCGTATTGTGCCCATTGACTAGTTTAACCAATCTTAATTGGATTAAATTTATATGCATATATGAAAAACACTCACAATTGCATGTATATATTACTATTTTTTTTTAGCCTCTGATGGAGGATTCCTTACCTTGCGGGAGAAGGAGTTGGAGAATCCTACCGACTAAACACCACCTTGCTTTAAGCCTTAACAGGCCCTGGTAAAGCATAACCTGAGTGCGCCCTCCCTCAGGAAAGGGAGAGGTGCATTATTACCAATTACTATTAATACTCGTAGTTGGCCATTTGATACCATTTAATGTATATAGTGGTTACATAATGGAAAACAAAATTTTATTGTGATATCAACTGATAATTTTATCAATTCTGGCAATATAACCTGTTTATACACATTAATTTTATCATTTGGTGGTCAAAATTAACTAGAAACGCTTTGTGGGCTGTCAATGGTCAAAAAACCAAACACAATAGACATACATTTATGTACACAGATAACGCAATCTTAACGATTCGCATAGAAACCAAGCGTGTCAACTTTTGAACGCCTTCTGTGACGTCACAGCCGTTATTTTGAGACGGGAGATACAAACTGATTGAAAGATACCGATGCCGCCGATTATCACACTGCGATCCTCAGAGTAAACAGAACTGGAGTAGCCTTTGTCTAACATTCCCCTCTGCCAAATGCACAAGCATCGGATGCTTGCACGTTTAATAAAACTAGTTGAGCCGCCATTTTGACAGCCATAACATTGTAAACGTTGCGGCGAACAGAGCTCCCGCAGAAATGCCTGCCTGTGCTGTTTTTTGTTGTAAAAATAAATAGAAAACATCGAGTATGCTAAAAGATGGTGTCACCTTTTATTTGTAATTATAATTTTTAAGATTTCATGATTATTTACTTCATTATTTCATGTTTTAGAATTTTACGATTTCAAATTTCGAGCGCTAGTCTCGTGGGGAGTGCGGCTGTGACGTTGTCAAAACGCACACCTCACATGACTATTTTAAGCGTGTGTGTGCGTGAAATTTAAATTTGTGTGTCGAATTATGCATGTGTGCATTTGTAAAAATGGCTGGCTTTGAGTGTAGTGGTAACCTCACCCCCCGCAAGAAATGGCAGAAAAAAATGTTGGAGAAATTGACTAATAGCTACTCCAGTTTTGTTTACTCTGAGCTGCGATCCCATTTTTAAGTTTTTGCTGCCAATCGGATGCGCGGAGAATAGTTAGCAGCGGCCAACCCCGTTTGGTCGGGGTTTTCGAACACGCACAGTACATGCGTTTCAACTCATTCTTTCTTTCTTTCAATAGACACATCTATTATTTGCGAACGATGTTTGCGCTGATCCTAAAGGGTTTAATATGTAACTGTACTAATAAAGAGGAGAAGAGACATTTTTCCTGGACATACAAATGATGTCAAGTAAGATTGGTTCAAGCTTCTTAAACAGCAAGTTTTTAAAGTTCAAGTTCAAGTTTTTTAAACAGCAAGGATATGTACACTAGCTGTGTAGCTGGGAGGCCTTTTTAAAGATATTTTGAACTGTATTTACAGATTTTGGGAAAAATTACAGTTAGTAGATAAATATCAACTTATCAAACTCTTTATTGCACCAATAAACAAAATTACAGACAATAAAAAAGTGTGCAAAGGAGGACTTATCTCTAATAGAGATCTCTGCCAGCCAACCTATCACAGGGGTGTGAGATTTAGTTACTTATAAAGCCGAGAAAGACCCATGTACTATCAACCTGATTATTATGTCCATGTAATGTAATTAAACACGTAAAATGTACCACAAGTATTTATTCAGCTCTGTGGCTAGTTAACAAGTGACTCTTATAGTATGTCTCAATCCAAGTTGCCAATAAGGTAAACAAAAAATCCGACTTACCAAATTTGTTATTCAATAGTCACACTTTTTACATGGACATTGGCACGTAAATGTAATTAACGGTAATAATTGTTGTCCGTTTCAATTGATTTCAATACCTTTGTTTTGTTTACCTTTATGGCAACTTGGATTGAGACGTACTACACATTTTATTTCTAATTACTCCTGTATCAACATTATTATTAACAAATAAGGTGACCCTCCAGTTTGTCTATTTACTTAAAACATGACACTGATAAAACCATAAATTATTGTAAGCATTCAAAATGATATTAGTCTCTGTTAAAAGATTTCCCTTTATAACTTCAATTCCATGTGAAATATTATCCAGTTTAAAAAAAAATATATATCCAGATTTAAACAGTGGGTATTAACGCCTTGAGAGCCAAGCTAACTCCTGTGTTCATTAGCAATAAACGATTCTACTGTCTTCTTTTGAGTTAATAAAAAAGAGGTTCTTATCTCAAAACCTGCTTATAAAAGATGCATCATTGACAAAATTAAAACTGTTTTTATTAACTAGCTGGTAGTTCTTTCTAGATCTATGTCAGCACTAGCCATTACAAACTTTTATAAATAATTTCTACTATATACGGATCATTGGAATACATTAGAATGTATTGATATTTAAGTAAACTATTTTTAACCTCTACTTATCTGCTGTATTTTTGTCAACCGTCTAATTGTTATGTGTTCGTATTATAATCAAAATGTATTGTGATGAACAAGAAACCTGTTATTGGCTTTATAATTTTGTTTGTCCAATGTAAGCAGTTGATTTTTTTAGTACATAATAAATTTCGATTTTAAACTTTCAAAAGACATCCCGAGTAACCTAAATAATAATATAAAAGTTATATTACCTTTCAATACATAAAGCAACTGATAAAATGTAATTAAATCAATATAATAGCTTTTGTTTAGCAAATAATCCACAAATGTATGATCCTATCGCAGACTAATGAAAAATATCGTGATTCTTATAGGAATTGTAGAATGATTAGGTTTTATGAATCACAATCTTTATCTCAATCACTGGTAAATAATATTAATTCGAAGAGCCGGTTAGATGGATTACATTCCGTATTAATATTCAATTTAGATAAGATTTGGAATTACATTACAATCATAGCGGTAAATAAATAGAGATAGCTATTTTAAGACTTACTGATTACTGCAATGAGCTGCGTGGAGGATATCTGAAGACACTTATCGATAAAGCTTTTAGGCTTGTCGTTATCAACTGATATTAATCACTTAATATTAAATCACTAATAAAAATGCGGCTAATCACCAAAGATGCACCGAAGCAAGCAATTTTGTCAGCAATCAATTTTGACGTTTGTGGCAGGGTAAGGGCAGCCATTTGCAATTACGTTCAGAAATCAATGATCTGTATCATGAATATCTTTATACGTTGGACGAAGTGCGTACAAAAATAAAAAAGGTACTGCGGAAAAATTTTTGCATAGAGTACAGTCAACAAAAAAATTGCTTTACAGCTTTTAAAGTTCATAATCAAACATTTCAAACGCATTTATTCGATATTTTGGTGAAGGGTTTATCAGTATCCTTGTATTTTTTATGCCTTAAGTCTTGAGTTTCGCGCTACAAAAAAGAACTTAAGAAGGAAATATTAACAATAGCCCAAAAACAAACAAAAATTTTTCTCTGAGCTACAAACTAGAAAAGGCAATAGTTAGAAAGTTGGTGTCAAAGAGTATACAATAACTTCGTGTTGGTGTCATTCACTGTCAAAGAAAAATAATAGTCTCAACATGCATATTATTCTATTTATCCTCGTAATTTCTGATCTACAGTGTACCAGGGCTGCTAAAGAGATAACTCCCGTCTTTCTGATGGACTACAACAGAGTCATGGATCATTTGAGCATCGAACCGAACCCGTTTTTCAAAATGAGCACTGCGCACTTTGCTGATATTGTTCACGAAGCTAAAAGAAAATGCGAGACTATTATCTTGTTTATCGAAGACGAGTTTTCTGTTGAAGATACGAGTATAAAAGACAAAATTGGGACACCATATCAGCATCTTGAATCCAGTCTACTAGACAACAGAGTGAAGTACTTGCCGAGAGTGGTAGAACCATACAAGTTGTTCATGCAAGTGTTTCAGCCGAATCAGCTGAATACTTATACGTTTGGAAGCTCCTCAAGAATCCCGAAGTTTGATGATCCATTGAAGTTTTTCTATGTGTTCTTCCGTGATGGCAAGAATGAGACTAGGGCAGAGCTCTTACGGAGACACGACTCGGTCATGAGAGAAGTGTATTTCGGGTCGCGCAAGTTGAGGAACGGACCTGTTCTTGCGTTCTACACCGGGAAAATGAACCCTGTGCAGATCGACAAGATTGAACTTATTCCAATGGCACCGCTGACGTCTTCGAGGTACCCAGGAGTTGTTGTGGTGACTGATGGAGCCATATTTCGGTTTGTTGGTAAGTGCGTAGTCCAGTTTTATTTAGCTGAAGAGGTAAAACGCAGTTTTCAATTGCAAAACAAGCATTTTATTTCGTTATGTTTACTCACGTGTGTACTGTATGATAAGGAGCTCAGCGGCGTCGAGGCGTGTTCCCTTGCTTTAAATATTGAAGCTACTTCCGCCATGGTCAGTCCGTGGATGGGTGACCAAAATTTTGTGATGTCGAGTTCCTCCGTGCTTAGGAAGGCACGTGAAGCCGTTGGTTCCGGTTACTTGCAAGCGTTTCTACCCACCAATCCACACTGGGCCAGCGTGGTGTTATGGCCCATTCTCCGTATATGTGTCAATGTAGAAAGGCCGGTGCCCAGCTGTGGGACGTGCCAACTACAGGACTAAGCTACATGTGTTCCATTTTACTTTCTCTGGGTTGTCTGGTGCTTTTGGAGTCTTCTGTCATTTCGCCGAGCTGCGTCCAGCGTCCTGCCGTCTTCAGGCACCAATTGAACGGAGGCCACGCTGCAAGCGTATGCGCAAGCTGGCAGGCGAATCAAAGATATTGGAAGCTTCGCTTAAGGCTCTAGTTATATGCGTCCACGCGACTGAGCGGCTGTACCGCGAAATTACAAGCAACTGTATATGTTCCGGCTGTGCTTTTCCCATTACAGTGTTACAGTACCAAAAAAGTTTAACTGAACGCAGCGCTATTTTTCGTCTCCCATGTAGAGAAGGACAGATCCACTCCGAAACAATATTACAATCACTAAAATAGCGTGCACTCTCTCAGTTCAAATAAAACCATGGACAAGACAAACTGCCATCCGTATGGAGCTGAACAGAATTATTCTTTTGGTGGGGTTGCAATGCATCCAAAAACTTCTCTCAGCTAAAAACTTCCATAAACATTCATAATTGCGATATAGCATCACAAATTTTAAAGTTTTTTCGTCGCCCCAGCGAGAAATTTTTGGCGCGAAATTGTGCACGCGCACCTACTGCGAAAGACTGATCGATACTAGCATAGATAGCATGCTCAATAAGCAAACCTGTTCACACGCGCTCAAAGCACGCCCCCTTCCACCCGCGCTGCAGGTAGCATGCTCAAAAATCGCACGACCGTCGATTTTTGAGCAAACTCGAAATGAGCATGCTTATTTTTAGCAATGGTTCGACACACGTGCTAGTAAGAAGCAATTGCTCAATAGTAGCATGCTTTCGTGCTAGTAATGAGCATGTGTAACAGTACCTTTAGGGATGACGAAGCTTAAGCATGCCGCACCGTCCAAACTACCCCCGAGTGTTGTCTTGGCGCGGCGGCGGCGTACTGAAGGATGCCGAAGTACCCCGAAGCAACTTCAAAGCCGCCAATGCAGCAACCTCAAGCATACCGAAGCGGTATTTTTGTTACTACGGCCATATATCATGGAAATTTCTGCTTTGTTGCCATGAACTTAATATATAATGCTATTTATCACCTAAAATCCTGAGCCGTGCCGATGCCGATAATGTGCGCCGGGCTTTAACGTGACTAAAAATATCTCGGCCCACAGGTGTATTCTCAACGACCCACTCCCGGCGAGCCCACTTCAACCAGATACCCATGGTGGCGGAGGAAACCTGGACATCGGACACGCTGTCCACCAAGATGGCGTACACCGATTTCGAGCTAGAGTTCAACTTCAGCTTCAAGGATAAGGAATGGATTCTCCGTAAGATATGAAAATAGATCCATACTAATATTATTCTTTTTGTGTCCCGTGTTGGTCCGGGACACAAAAAGAATGTACCAACTGCCTTTCTTGCCTAGCATGTCGTAAAAGGCGACTAAGGGCGCATTGGGTACTGGGTCTGTGATTGTGTAGGCGATGAGCTAGCCACTTTTTACTACTCTTTCACGAATTTTCATCTGACCAAACCCAATTTTTGTATGTCTAATTGTGGTCTTAAGGAACACAGTGTTCCTTAGACTCTGCCTACCCCTACGGGGATTGCAGGCGTGATTGTATGTATGTATATATGTAATATTATAAATGCGAATGTAACTCTGTTTATCTCGCTTTTACGTCAAAACTACTTAAACTTTTTAACCGGAAGGTACACAAATAGTCTAGAGCCTGAGAAAGGACAAAGGCTACCTTTTATCTCGATATGCCCATAGGAACAGGTGCCATGCTTTAAAAAAATGCTTAAAATCAAGCCAGGGGGATGCAGAAAGCGGGAAGATAGCAAGAAAAATGTTTTGTTTTGTTTTTCTGTTCGTTTGTCTACAACGGGCTAATCTCCGAGATGGCTGGACCGATTTCAATGAATTTTGGCATGATACCTTATATCCCTTGTCAACATATTAGATAATTTTTATTCCGGATAATTAAAGGGTTCCGCGGGATAGTTAAAAAACCTGGGCTGTTTCGCGTCATTCAGATCTATTCTGACCAGCAACAAAGGTAGGCCTTTTTTTGTGGGAAACCACCTATGTTAGTTCTATTAAGGCCCTACACTATCGCCATCAACAAAAGATTAAATGATCATAATCATCGTCTCTCCCCGAAGGGGTTGGTTATAATACCCACATGTCTCCAGATATGTTTTAATCCCCATGTAGGTGTGTACCTTTGCCACTACTATCCATTCGAGGAATTAGACGTGATAGCGTCACCCGTCAGTTGACGTCCGAAGAAAAATTTGGATTCCTTGTGCTAAGGGACACCTGAATCACCCCCATGTATGTTCAGCGATTCTTTATAGTTTAGGAGCTAGAAGCATTTAAAGTATTCTCTCGAAATTTTCACCTTGCAATTCTAGAAGCAGGTCGTGAAAACAACCGTGAAGCCTTTGGAAAATTAAAGGACAATTTCCTTCGTAGATGCAGATTATGCATTTCTGCGGGGCGCGGCAATTTGAAAATCTTTTGTAGAGTGTTTTATTGTGTAACAAACTTTATAATAATAAGTAAATGTGTTGATTGCTTTGTTAAATGTTGAGTTGTTCTTTTATTGTGATGTAGTTACTCGAAATATTTAATTAATACCATATTAAAATAAAATTATCAATTTGAATTTACAAATAATTGTGGGCGAACAATATTGTTAATTAATAAATAAACCATATTTAATAATATAAGTGGTCGTGCTTCCGGTTATAAATGGCGGGGCTAACTCCTTTATAACCGATGGCGCGACCACTCGGGGGATCTTTTTTAGTCAGTGATTGTTAAGTTACAGGAGAGTGAACAAATGGAAACTGTTTGTGAAAATAAAATAAAGACTCTTAAACATAATTGTGTGCTCATTTCTGGTCGTTATTAATTGAATTTATTACTTTACAAAATTACAGGTTAAAACTTACAGGTAAAAAATTCGAAAAAATACTTAAAATGCTTCTAGCTCCTAAACTATAAAGAATCGCTGAACATACATAGGGGTGATTCAGGTGTCCCTTAGCACAAGGAATCCAAATTTTTTCTTTGGACGTCAACTGACGGGCCACGCTGTAGGTATATGATATAATATGTATGTGTGTCGAGTTTAAATAATTTTTATTTATTTAGTTAAGCCTATTTTTAATACATTAAAAACTCGCAAGACTAGGTAAGATAGCGAACATCATAGATAACAATATTTGTTCTACGAGTATTATAATAACTCAACCGTTTTCCAAGATTTTATTGTTCTTTCGTGACATTTGTGAGTCTATGTTTCAATCTTACGAAAAGGAGACAAGCGGCGCTCGCGCGCGGAGCACACATATTCATAAGGAAAATGTAACAAATTGTCAATAGTCGTAGAACAAAATTATGCTGTCTAAGATGTAAGCTGCCCTTAGATGTCACTTAACATTCCCTGCAGGGTCGGTAAGTCTCCTCGAGGGCGGCGAGGAGGTCGGCAAGAAGGAGATGGGCGCAGGAGCCAAGTGGAACTACGCGTATTACTGCTCGGACCCACTGAAGGTTGTGAACACCAGGGACGGGAGCTCAGTCACCATCTCCGAGTATAAGGTGAGGACGTCACTCCCTAGTAAGAAATCAAGATAAGTAAAGCAAGTAGGAAAAATCAGAATAAATAGAAAATCTTCTCAGCACCTAAAATCGCGCATCTATATTATACACTGACGGACACATAAACTGCATCAAAGTAAAAGACGACTTTGAAATAAATATTTTAACCAAGTATGCAAACTTTCTATACAGATTTAAATTGAAACCTCTAGATTGGTACGTGAACTTTAAAACAGCGTAGGGTCATATCCTTAAGTTTAAGTTTTTTGAAGAAAAAACAGAAATTTAAGGATTTTTTAATGGAAATTGGTTTTAACAATAAACACAAACTTTATGCAAGGGTTTATTTGTGTTTTAATAAGGTGTATTACCGCCACGTGCCCTTATTACGGATTCTAATCGGTTCCGTATAGATTTTATAAGGGTCATTAAAAGATCTTGCGGAATATTGTCCCATTCTTCTGAAAGTGCTGATCATTGTACTGCCACTGTCGTGGGCAAAGGGTTTCTCGCATATACAGCTCTTTTTAATAATCCCAAACATGCTCAATGGGATTAAGATCCGGGCTGCGTGCTGGCCAATTCATTGTACGTATCCCAACCTCTTCGCAATATTGTCGAACTTGTGGAGCAGCGTGCGGCCGGGCATTATCCTGCATTAAAGCAACATTTTCGCCTATGAATCCCATGTAAGGCACCACGTGATCTTCTAAGATCTCTGTTATGTAGCGGTGTACAGTCAAACCCCCTCTATTACCGTTTTGACGGACCATGTCTATGAACACAAGTTCTGTTCGCCCGTTCTACGATATTCCACCCCAGACCATACAGGAACCGCCTTCAAAAGGAACACGCTCCTCAATGCAACTTTGAGCATATCGCTCTCCACGTCGACGATAGACTCTTCTGCGACCATCTGCACCATATAAACGGAGGTCCATTATGCTCTTCTGTCCAATTCAGGTGATCACGCGCAAATCTTAAGCGAGCTTGTCTGTGAACTACAAACAACTTTGAACCATTTGCTGGTCTAAAAGGGGTGATATCCGCTTCCTTTAACCTTCTTCTTATTGTTCGTGCACTCACGTTTACTCCACGCACTTCATTAAGCTCTGTTCTGATGTTAACTGACGTGAGGAAACGATTTCGCAGGGAAGTTATAACAATAAAGTAGTTGCTTGAGTCCTGCCTGTACCACGTCTCCTTCTGTAAGAACCTGTCTCCACAAACCTTCTGTATATTCTAGAAACCGTAGACTGGTTTAAATTGACAGTGGCAGCACTAAGAACAGCACTTTCAGAAGAATGGGACAATATTCCGCAAGATCTCTTAATAACCCTTATAAAATCTATGTGGAACCGATTAGTGAAACACAAATAAACCCTTGCATAAAGTTTGTGTTTATTGTTAAAACCAATTTCCTGAAACAAAAAAATTTTTCCTTAAATTTCTGTTTTTTCTTCAAAAAGTCTTAAGGTCCATTCCAGTACACAAACTTAAACGTAAGGATTTAACCCTACGCTGTTTTAAAGTTCACGAACCAATCTAGAGGTTTCAATTTAAATCTGTATAGAAAGTTTGCATACACAACCATCCAATAGCTTATAGCGGCGACGGGCTCACCAGCAGTCACGCTTAACACGTGCAGCCACTGCTTGGTGATGCGCGGACTATGGCAGTGGACTGCTTTTGCGGTGCTTTTGCCTAGTCTCCGACTAACCCTTAGGGGATAATATTCGTGATATGAATGTGGTAACACAGGGCTTACTTGTTGTAGATACAACCATTGCGTGCACGTCGGAATTACAATGGAATACAAAGAAGTGGACAGAAAACGGTGGAAGCAGGCGACGGGAACGAGGGGGGAGAGGGGGGTGGAGGGGGAGAAGGGGGAGAAGGGGGAGAAGAAGGCGGTGCCGACAAACAGAAGCAATTCGGAGAAACAGTAATAGTTTTAACTGAGTCGTAGCTAACGTACCTACACCATCCCACGCCCACACAGATACATACGAGTATATAACATATTGGGTCCTTACCTATGAAATTGGTGTTTTTATTCTGTCTTAGTATTTTGTCTGTAACTATTCTTCACAACGACAAATCCAGAGATAATAATATTTGGCATGTATCATTAGACAAGCTTTAGCAATATGTGTAATATCACGCTTCATAAAAATTATTTATCCTTTTTAAGTGAATGCAAATAAAATGATGTATTCGGGAGGCACTTAAAAAGAGTTGTCTCCGTGTCCAATTTTAACACAATTAAACTTACAACAAATTATCAAAACAAATCAAAAGAGCTCAAAAATATAGTCTATTTTTAGACGAGGTAATTATTTTTTAGGAATACTCTGAATCTTAATAGTTACAGACAAAATACTAAGAGAGAAGAAAAAACACCAATTTCATAGGTAAGGACCCAATATATATAATCACGACCATTATCCCGGGTTATTAAGGGTTAGTCAGAGACTAGGCCAAAGCACTGCAGAAGCAGTCCACCGCCATAGTCCGCGCTTCACCAGCAGTGACTGCACTCAGCGCGACAGGTGGTGAGCCCGTCGCCGCTATAAGCTATTGGATGTTGTGCAGTTCTAAGTCCATTTGTCGCCCACACCCAAGGAATGAGATGGGTTGTTAGTATTCCTTTTAATGAGCCGCTACCACACGGTTCAATAGACAACAGACAATATTATGAAAATAATATCAATCGATAGATACATTAATTAGAGGGTTCTCGCGATTACCCTGACAATAGGCTAGATGACCCTTTTTTTATTGGGCCCCAAATGATTAATTATTGATAGCCATCACTATAAAAAATAATTCAATTTTTTTCTGAAGCCTATAACAATACATTTTAAATTATAAATAAAGTTTTTGCTTATATGCCTTTTACGTCACGCTGTACGTTAAATTTTCAGGTACATTGCGGCCCGTTCTTCACCCCGGGGATCTTGATGGCTCTGATGGTGACCAGTGTACTTCTGTTTATTCTAAGCTTCGGATTGTCAGTGCTATTTAACTGCAAGGCTAATGACAGGTTCGATGACCCGCACGGGAAGCCTTTGGTTTTAGGAGCAGTTCGCTAAAGTTCTATTTACATCATCACTGTTAAGAACAAGATGTTTTAAGTGTAATAATTTGTTTCATTGCTT
Source organism: Parapoynx stratiotata (assembly GCA_910589355.1). Taxonomy (NCBI): domain Eukaryota; kingdom Metazoa; phylum Arthropoda; class Insecta; order Lepidoptera; family Crambidae; genus Parapoynx; species Parapoynx stratiotata. The sequence continues at coordinate 4,440,117 of OU342485.1, read as the reverse complement.
CTATAAGATAAGAGCAATTACTATATCTCTTGTGGTTTTATTTCACACACACATACACGCACACACAAACACACGCGCGCACGCACACGCGCACACGCCCACGCACACACGCCCACGCACACACACGCACGCACACACGCACACACGCACGCACACACGCACACACGCACGCACACACACACACACACACACACACACACACACACACACACACACACACACACACACACACGCCTAATCCCGCCCGTTCTTGCTCGTTTTTCTGAGAACAAGGCCTCCTGGTAGTTTTTGTGGACGGATGGCGTAGTTTTTCTCTTTCACGAAATATTGTAAAATGTTTGACATCCATAAGCATGCGCTAAGACGCGTCTAAACTGTATAAACGCTTTTGAATTTGAATTTGAAAATTTTGGCTTTGCATATTGAAAACAAAGCTACTTTCGCCATGGTCAGTCCTGGGATGGGTGACCAAAACTTTGTGGTCTCGAGTTACTAATAAAAACGACTAAAAGCCAATTAATATACACACCCCTGTCACACACCTCACATATCTCACACACCTGTGACGGGTTGGCTGGAAGATATCCCTAATAGAGATAAGTCCTCCCTTGTATAATTCTGTTTTTTTTTTGGTTTATGTGCAATAAAGAGTTAAAATATCGGATTTAAAAAAAAAAATTGAAATTCATTATTTCCCTAACGGTTAGGATCAGGACCCCATATGATACATGCAAATCTATCAGAAATGACCATAATAACTTCTTTTGGCTTTCCCAGTAACGTTACATTTTAAATGTTATGGATAATTTTGAAAGGATTATATAAAAAGTAGATACCTAGTTTCGACCATTATGTATATCTATGGTCTAGACCATCCCATATTTTTTATTGTTTTTTTTTCTTAAATTCTCCTATGTAGGGAAGGCAAAGGGAACAAAGCCCATACAGCCAAGTCTTCGGTATTTTAATGTCTTCAGCATTTGCATTGAAATGCTAGTGTAATGGATTCCAATGAATCTTGGGAGAGTTTGGCGTCAAACGATCGATGGTAGACACTGTGGTGTAACTTCGATGAGGTGGATTACCACAATAAAAATCCCATCGTTTTTCACACCACTCGACGATTATTTCAATGATTCTCTATATTGCTCATCATTATTGACACTTACTACACAAAACTACACCGATTTTACGCAACAAGATCAACTCCGAAACAATATTACAATCACTGAAATAAAAATCACGTCCGCCATAGTTGAATGCCGCCAAAAACTCTCCCATTATTTTTTATCTATTGCAGATTGCCAAATACAAGCAAAATACAAAAAGAAATGTCAGTGGATATCCAATGGCAGAACCCTGAGGCAGAACCTCAAAAATATTATACTTCTGTCATTAAATACTCTTCTTTGGTTCTGTCGTTGAAGTCTTATCGCTGCAACATGAATATCATTCTCATAATCATCGCATTTACTCAATATTTACAATGTATCAAATCTAGTGATGTTAGGAGGACTACCCCTGTGTTCATAATTGATCATGACAAGGTTATGAGCCACTTGACAGTCAAGCCAGACCCTTTTTACAAAGTGAGTACTGCGTACTTTGCAGACATAGTCCACGATGCAATACGAAAAAGTGGTGTTGTCATATTATTTATCGAAAATCAATTTTCCGTTGAGGATACCAGCTTGAAGGACAGATTAGGAACCCCATACCGACAGTTGCATGCTAATATCCTCGATGAGAAGGTGAAATATTTACCTAAAGTGATTGAACCGTTCAAACTTGTCAGTCAAATGCTACAGCCGAATAAACACAATGTATTCATTTTGGACAAACCGGAGAAGCTCTCGAGTCTAGAATGGAGGCAAAAGGTCTTTTACGTGTTATTTGAAGATGGGAAGAATGAGACCCGAGCTGAGGTCTTACGGAGACACGATAGGATTATCAATGAGGTGTATTTTATGGCGAAAAAGTTGAGGAGTGGGCCTGTGGTGGCGTTTTACACCGGCAAGGTGAACCCTGTGCCGAGTGATTTGGTTCAGCTCATCTCGATGACACCAAAACCGAATTCAGCTAAGAGTCCGAGTGTCAAAATCGTCACGAACGGAGCTATTTTTCGATTCGTAGGTGAGTTTTCACGTAGATCTATTAGGTGATTAGTTAAGAGAGATATAGTTGCAACTACAGCTTAGGAGGCTGGAGGAGCTCTGTGGCGTAGTGGTTAGCATGCTTTGGCTTTCGATTGAAAACAAAGCTACCTTCGCCATGGTCGGGCCGTGGGTGGGTGACCAAAACATTGTGATCTCGAGCTCCTCCGTGCTTCGGAAGGCACGTTATGCCGTTGGTCCCGGTCACTATTGCTACTGTTTCTATCCACCAACCTGCATTGGGCCAGCGTGGTGGTGTTACGGCCCATACTCCACATGTATTTCACCATAAAGAAGGCTTGTGCCCAGCAGTGGGACGTATATAAGCTGCGGACAGCTTGGGAAGTAGCTATTACCTTTTTTTTTGGAGAGGGTTAAAATACTTATTACGCACTGACCTTTCCGCGTCAGGGAGCGTCAGGGAACGCGGAAAGAGTGTGGGACTCCACGCCCTAAGGTAAGAACGCGCCTACCTACTAAAAGTCCTCCACCTTCTCCTTACCGGGCCGGGTCTTGCAGCGAGGCCTTACTCCTCGAGTTCTCGGATTGAGATGTGTCCGCTCTCGGAGCTATTACCTAAAGCAACTGTTCAGGAAACAACCTTGCTGTTGTTCTTGTAGATAAAATTCTTTCTGCTCCCTTAGGGTTCGTTTAAGGAGACGCGGGACATTGAGCGTTTTTAACGTAGTGAGGCGGCGCGTGATGCGACCTGCGCCGTCCCATGTGCAAACTCAAACATATAGAAATGTAAGGGTTTAAGGAAACGCGGCCTCGAGTGTCTCGTGCTCCGGGTTGCAGCACGCTTCCACCGCTTCACCTGCCGCGTTCCCCCGCTGCGAAACTTGCTGGTAGTTCATCCGCCGCGTCTTTCGCGGCGTCGTATGTCGCTTCAGTTGTCCACCGTCCGTTACAACTCAAACAACCGCTTGCAAAATGTTATGTATCGGAGGTGTACGGAGACAAGTGAAACTCGCTGTGGTTTAACACGTACTGTTTATTGAAGTCAGTTACAAAAGATACATCCAAATACCTACATGCATACATATACAACACAAAACATCGTGGTACGTTTGTGTTTCTGGCGCTTACTTCCGCACCGCGCGCAGCCCCGCGTGTCCATAAACGAGCCCATACGTAACAGATAAAGAGATTTGTTTGTGTATTGACCCCCTATCGACGAAATTTTTCGTCTCCTACTTATATATGATGCTTTTTTTCTAGTTTCAACAGGTAAAATATCACACGCCTCTTCCCATAGGTGTTTCCAAGAATTTTGTACTCTATATGGATGCCAAACTTCCATACAATAGCATGAGGCAATTTTCTGTCTCGATCAGTAGGTGTTTCCTTTCATTCTATCAATATTTATGAATGAAGGTAAGATATCCTCTACCTCTCTTTCTATCCATAGTTTCTGTCTCACCTGTCATATTACCGCCATTTTGACACCTAGACTGAAAATTGTTGCAAATTTTGTAATTCAGTATTTTAAATAAAAAATCATAAAACTGTAGATGACGTGCGTTGTTTTATCTTGTGTAAGTGAGTGATATCCTGGATGTACCTTATCATTTCACAGGTGAGTCGAAAATCACATATTAAATGAGAGTATTTGTTTGAGAAATTTGTGTGTATTTTTGAGTAACGTCATTAGTAGTAAAAGAAAGCTTTACTAGGAAATGACAAACTCATTCATTAAAGTGATAGAATGAGAGGGAACACCTACTGATCGAGACAGAACATTGCCTCATGCTATTGTATGGGAGTTTGGCATCCATCATATAGTACAAAATTCTTGGGTGTTTCCCATCCCATACGATCCTTGAACATTTCATTCTTTGCTTTCGCTGTAGGCGTATATTCTGTGACGCCCGCTCGGCGCCACCTGTACAACGAGATACCCATAGTGGCGGAGGAGACCTGGACTTCAGACACCCTGATGACCAAGATGGCGTACACCGACTTTGAGCTGGAGTTCAACTTCGGGTTTAAGGACCACGACTGGACACTGAGTAAGTCGAGAGAATACCATTTGAGACATGAGGGCACATGAGCGCCGCTTTATTTTTATATGAATTATTGCTGGTAATTATACTATTATTGCTAACTGCGTTCGTCGCATTTACCCTTCATCGCCTTGTGTTGGCCGTTGGAAGTTCATTGAGTCGACACTATGACATAACATAACATAGAATATCATCACGCCTTTTCCGCGAAGGGGTAGGCAGACGTGTTAAACACCCACATTTCGCCAGATATGTTAGGTCTCATGTAACAGGTGGCGAGTCTGTTGCCATGCACCGGGCACAATGTGAGGCAAGCGATATTCACAATGAACTGTACATAAGTTTTAATTGAAAAATCAACTCGACGCAAAAAATTGACTCCGTTTAGCCCTATCCTCTCTTTCTTCCTAGGTAGCACGGTGGTACCGATTTGCCTACAGACGAGGCGATCTAGGCAATTTATGGCGCACCTCTCCACTGCCCCGATGTTGGCTCTGATAAGGGACGTGAACCCTTTACCGTCCAACACAGAGAAACACATGAGAGGGGTAAAGGCCATTAGCTCACCATTTAGCACAATGCGGATTGATAGGTAGAATCGGTAGCAATAGCGACTGGGATTAATGGGCTTCTGAAGCACGGAGGAGCTTTGGATCAAAGAGTTTAGGCACCTATCCCAAGATCCCAAGGCGGAGTTCTACTACACCACCGAGCTGCTCAACATGGGATATATCTATATTTTAATATCGTTCCATATCCAGAGTCCGTGGCGCTACTGGAAGGTGGGGAGGAAGTCGGTAGGACTGTGATGTCTGTGGGCGCTCGCTGGAACTGGGCTTTCTACTGCCCTGAGCCTCTGGTGGTCTTCAACCTGAGGGACGGAACCTCTGTCGGCATCTCCGAGTACAAGGTAGGAGAGGAGATCATTAGGGCGATGCGAGGTCGGGAGGACCGTGATGTCTGGTGGCGCTCATTGGAACCGAGCCTACTACTGCCCCGAGCCGCTGGTGGTCTCCAACTTGAGGGATGAAACCTCTGTCAGCATCTCCGAATACAAGGTAGGACGGTAGGTTCACTGGACTGGTCTTTATTGTTGGAACCGAGCCTACTACTGCTCTGAGCATCTGGAGGGACGAAACGTCTTTTAGATTAATTACATGGTAGGACGGATACTTTAAGTTTTGAATAAATAACTTCTTAAGCGTAAACCATCGGTGGTATTCTATGGTACACGGAGTTGTGCGTGACTTTCGAACAGCTTGTATGAAATGAGTCAGAGCCGTCGAGATGCATCTGCTTGCGTGCGTAGGTGCGTCAGACCACGCGTCACCAGTGTGAAAAAAAAAGTGTGAGAATCGCCTACGTTTTGACAGTGATGTGACGAATAATATTCAACCGTGTTCTATTTAGATCCAACCAATACGCGAGCACAGATTTCGCGCCGAAAAAGCCGAAAAGGCAAGGAGTAAAAGAATGCCTCAGAAGAAAGAGAAGACAACTACGTCGGGTACCACGACGGAGTCCACGACGGTCACTGGTCCTCATTACATCTCTTTTGACAGTAAGTTTCAGTGGGCTGACGTTCACACAGATTCACTAACCCAAATTAAGCACTCTTAGGATGCCTTCCTATTGGTTTATTTTTCTTCGCACACAGCATAGCTCTGGTGGAGAGGCACCCTAAGGCCCGGCGCACATTATCGGCATCGGCACGGCTCAGGATTTTAGGTCTTCCTCTCGTTCTAGGCCCATATATATCTATATTTAACATTCTTTTTGGTATGTGGTATTCACCACTCCTCATCACATGTCCACACCACGCTGACCTATTGCTCCTAATCTTTTCTGTCACTGGCGCTACTTTTAAACTTCCTCTAATATATTCATTCCTGATCTTCTTGTGATATTTGCATTTCTCTAGAGTGCAGTTTTCCTTCGTTGACCAACATTCAAATCCATAGATTAGGGCAGGTCCAACGACAGCTTTATAGTTTTGCACTGCTCCAGCAATCTGTCTCCATTTCATCCATCCCTATCTACTATCTGACGACCTCCATGGCCGAGTGGTCTGTACGCCGGTATCAAGGCGTCGCCATCTCGAGAGGTTCTGGGTTCGATCCCCGGTGGGGGCAAATGTTTGAGTGATGAATTTTCAGGCATTTGTTCTCCAGTCTTGGATGTTTATATATATTCAGAATATTTATATGTATTTATCTATTAAATATATTTATCCGTCATCTAGTGTCCGTAACACAAGCAGCATTAGTTGCTTAAAATGGGGCTAGTTGATAGGTGTGAATGTCTGAAGATATTTATTATTATTATTATCTTTTGCCCGCGACATCGTCCGCGTAGAATAGTTACTTTGAGATAGTGTGATTGTATGTAGCCTATAGTCTTCCTCAATAATTATGTTATTCAACACTAAAAGATTTTTTCGAATTGGAAAAGCCTAAATCGGTGGAGTTGAAAATTTACTTCTACTCTATTATTAGAAGCGAAGTTCATAGTGGCGTAAATTTGTCCTTCATTTTTCTGGGAGAATTTTTTCACATTCACCCACATGGCACCCGTTCCCATGGGAATATCGGGATAAAAGGTAGCCTATGTCCATTTACAGGCTCTAGACTATCTGTGTACCGGTTAAATTGGTTCAGTAGTTTTGATGTAAATGCGAGACAGACAGACAGTTTCTTTCGCATTTATAATAGGTATTAAGTATAGATAATATATTAAATATTAAATGTTTCAAATATATTAAATACAATATGAACATTCAACATTGTTGAACTATTGCCTGTATTGACCTGAGAAGTATTTGCCGCCACTGAGATTAGAACCCTAAACCTTATAGGTGTGATTTTTTCAAGTCAGGGCCAAATCCTAAACTTTGAGGAATATCGAAAAATGCTGAAAGGAGTCGCGAGTTCCATTTTCATGAAAACAAAAACTGCATCACTGGATTTTTATAAAAACCAATATTCCTAACCAGGAATCAGACCCAATGATTTTGAAAAAATAAACACCTCGTGTATTATTTGTGTTCGTGTTGTTAATAAGGTTCGACTTCTTGAAAGTAATGATATACGGGAAACTTAAGGAAAGAGTGATTTTTTACAAAATGATTTTTTTAAAATGATGTGACTAATTTCGTTTTCTTCCTTGACAGGTATGAATTTTGACATTGAAATAGGTGAAGAGATAGTCACGGAACCTTATGAGACACTCGGATTGTTCAGGGATACAGTGAGTACCTACCTTTTTTCTTTTCAATTTTTAATAAAGGTACCAACTAACAGTTAAATATACTAGGTCGCAACTAAATGGGTACTAGGTAGTTTGTAGTGGGTTCCTTTTTTTGGCATAATGTTTTTACTCATGGCATAGTATAAATAACTAAAGCATAATTTTCTTTTGGCACAATATTTATTTCGTATAATTATATTAGGTCCTTACCTATGAAATTGGTGTTTTGTATGGAGATTTTGGGGATGTCTGCATTTTACATACTAACATTTTATCAGTTTTCTTCACAACGACAAATCCAGAGATAATAATATTTGGCATGTATGATTGGACAAGCTTTAGCAATATGTGTGTGAACACGCTTGATAAAAATTATTCATTGTTTTTATGTTAATGCAAATCAAATGATGTATTCGAGAGGCAGTTAAAAATAATTGTCTTTGTGTCTAATTTTAACACAATTAAACTTACAAAAAAATATCAAATTAAATAATACGAGCTATAATATATGGTCTATTTTTAGAAGAGGCAATTATTTTATAAGAATGTTCTGAAACTTAATAGTTACGGACAAATTGCTAAGACAGAATAAAAACACCAATTTCATAAGTAAGGACCCTATAATTTAGACTAATGTAATTGTCCATAATATTATTTCGCATAATGGTGTACGGCATAATGTTAAGTCGATTAGGTACGACGACGAGCGAAGCGAGGACGAGTGTTAGGTAGAACTGTGCCGTCAACGCGGTAGCGGCCGGCGAAGCGGCAGAATCGATATTTTTTATTGATAATTATTTCTAAAATTTCATACACACAGTGAATTATGCCTTACGATAAACTTGACTGCATTTTGTAAGTTAATTACTTAAAAAAAATTGGTATTTCATACAGGTATAAATATTATTTTGTTTTAAATCTGTGGATAACGGTGTTGGTTGTACAATTAAATACTTCAGAATTGTTTAAATGTTGTGTATAGAATCATATTGTACAATTGTTTGTTCTCTCAATAAATAAATAAATAAAAAAAAGATGGTTATTAAATGTCGTTTGTAGTTATGCGTAAATAATATTGCATAAAATTGTATGCCAAAATCTATTATGCGTAAGTAGGTATACTTAGTTTAGATTTCAATATGCCAATGCATTACTGCAGTGAGTACCAGAAGCCGTTGGCACCGTCAGCAGCCTGTAAACGTCCCACAGCTGGGTTCAGTTCATGGAGAAACACATGAGGAGTATGAATGGTAACACCACAGCTGGCACAATGCGGGTTGATGGGTAGAAACGGTTGCAGCGACCGGGACCAACGGATGGGGGCGTAATAATATGTTGTATGTTTATGAGGCTCGGACTGTACAGATTCTATTTAGTGGTATGTCACATCAGCTTTTTTGACATACGACAAGTGAGCTATTGACCTTCATCTCACCTGATGGTAAGTGACGATAACCGACGACGGTTCCTTTAAAACCTATGACTTATGGCTGTGTGAAATTGATTTATTTAATTTAAATATAAAAACGTTAAAAAAAGAATCACTTAAAGTTATATCTGCTGCAACATAGAATGTACTGATTTGTCATCTCTGACTATTTATTCAAAGATGTGCTTGTACTATTGTATGTGTATAACTATATTTGTATAACTATAGAATATCTCAAACATGAAATAATCATAAGGAACTATAGGTTTAAAGGTAATAATGTTTTGTAAAAATTTTATTTTGTAAAAAACTGTTTGTTTCCTAAATAAATAAAAAAAGACCAACGAAGCGAGCTTCACCTGTTATCCTTAACAACTGAGGAACTGGCTATCTTACCTCTGATTGCCGGAACACAACAATGCTTTATAACATTGTTATTATGGCGACAGATTTACGTAAGACGGTGGCAGCTAGCCAAGAGGGCTTAGAAGCCCTGCCACCAACAAAATCGAACAGAAAAACCCCTGCTTTCGTGGGGAATCAAACCCCGGACCTTTCCGGTTGGCCGGTGGTGTCAACCACTAGACGCCAATAGGTCTGCCCCCAACGTGACCCAACTAAATAACTGGCAAAACGTAGGTGTGTAATGCTCCTCTGCACTCCTCTGAGAGTTTTTGGCGGCATTAGACTATGGCTGACGTGATTTTTTTCAATGATTGTGTTATTATTTCGGAGCGGGTATTGATAAATAAAATCAATGTAGTTTTTGACTTTTTTTTCAATGATCATTGAAAAAAGCGTCAAATGGTGTGAAGTTTTTTTATTAATGGCAATCCACCTCATAATTTGGCGCCAAACTCGTCCAAGATGCATTGAAATGTATTACACTTGCATTTCAATGCAAACACTGAAGACAAAATACCGAACACGTGGCTTGCATGGCATGTGCTTAGTTTTCGTTGCCTTCCCTATGTGGGAAAATTCTCCAAAAAAACGTTTGACTATTAATGCAATTGCTAATTTTATTTAATTTCATTAGCATGTTAATTCTTCGCATTTAGCATGCCACGTGCTGTTGCTACTTATGCTAATTGCTAATAATATCAGATTATTATTTTAAAATGTTTAACCATCGAGAACTCGGAACCCCGGCCGACGGCGGTCGGGTCCAGTCGCATTCACGACATTTGCATTAGCTCTTAGCTCGTCCGGCGTGATACAGCGTAGTCGCTTTCCTCTTCTTAGTCTGTGGTCGCTTTATTTGTTATAAGCTAGCAGTAGAACGCAACTAGGTATACGAACTCGCGCCATAAATAAAATTTAGCAATAATTATTTTTAGCAATTATTTATAATTGCGAATGCTAATTAATCCAACACTACTCCACTGTTTACCTTATCGGGGTATAGAGGCGGAATATCTATATAGCTACATATGCTTATAATTTTTTCAGATTCATTGCGGACCGTTCTTCACAGTCGGCATATTGGCAGCGCTGTTCGTCGTGGCGCTACTAATAACAATATTAAGCTGTGGCGTGGTCGCCCTTCTCAGCTGCCAAGCCAACGACCGATACGAAGACCCCCACGGGAAGCTGCTAGTCTTAGGCTATATTGAGCGCTAAGATATGGGAATAAGGCATAATCTTGGGCACTTCTGGAACTTACCAAGGGACACAAAATGAAACATCTATTGTAAGCGAACGCCAGTGTTCGCGGTGCCCTCCAAGGGGTTAAATTAAGTTTAAATGCAGGAATATGCGCCGATATTAATGGATTCTTAACATAGTGGTTACATTTTCAAGTTTTTTTTCTTAAATTCTCTTTTTTTTTCTTAAATTCTCCCATGTAGGGAGTATCTCATCGTTTTTCACACCATTTGACGATTATTTCAATGATTCTCCATATTGCTCATCATTATTGCACTTACTACACAAAACTACACTGATTTTACGCAACAAGATCAACTCTGAAACAATATTACAATCACTGAAATAAAAATCACGTCCGCCATAGTTGGATGCCGCCAAAAACTCCTGTAAAATACTCCCATGTAGGGAAGACAAAGGGAACAAAGCCCATACAGCCATGTCTTCGGTATTTTTGTCTTTTCCATAGATGCGTTTATAAGCTTTAAAAATAAATTGTCTATGTAAAAAAAATGCCGCCTCAGATTTAAGTTGGCGAGAGAAGAACTGGTTTTTTAATCGAGTCTAAAAATTAATTGTAGTTTTAGTATTCTGTCTCTGTAGTCGGTCTCTGAGGAGCGTGGTCAGCAAAGATACATCTAGAGCGGTGACTCTCCTCCACCGATCTCCATAAAAAAATAACCTAAAACTAATATCTATCAGAATACATTTCCTGAGAATTGATCCTTGATCCTGCATTGAACCTTTTCCTAATCTTTTCCTAGATTTTATACATTTCCGGTAACATATAATATTGCTGTCAAAATAATTATTTTACAGCTCTACTTACTACATAATTATTTTGCTGCCCAGTTAATTATTCTGCTGACCATATAATAATTTTGCCCTCTAAATAATTATATTGCTTTTTGTTGCTGACCAAATAATTAAATGGCAGCCCAATTAATTACTTCCCAAATTATAATAATATTAGGTATTTACCTATGAAATTGCCGTTTTGTTCTCTCTTAGTATTTGGTCTGTAACTATTAAGTTTCAGAATATTCTTATAAAATAATGACCTCCTCTACAAAAAGAGCATATTTTTTAGCTCTTTTGATTTGTTTTGATAATTTGTAAGTTTAATTGTGTTAAAATTGAAACGAAGACAACTCTTTTTAAGTGCCTCTCGAATACATCATTATTTTGATTTGCATTCACTTAAAAACGATAATTTTTATGAAAAGTGATATCACACATATTGCTTAAGCTTGTCTAATGATACATGCCAACAATTATTATCTCTGGATTTGTCGTTGTGGAGATATCTGAAAAAATTTTAGTATGGAAAATGCAGACTTCCCCAAAATCTCCTTACAAAACGGCAATTTCATAGGTAAAGACCTATTATAAAACAAGCATTGTGTTGTTACTTATTGAACCCGTGCGAAGCCGGGTGGGTCGTTAGTTTTTATTTAAAACTAACGACCCACCCGGCTTCGCACCGGCTTCGACCTATTTTAGTCGGCACATTAATGAACAAGTTTTTGGTAAATAATAATTGTCAGAGATTTTTTGCGGTAGAACACTTGTTTTAAATAACGTAAATGTAAATAAATTTGTTTAATATAATGTAAATAAGTTTAATAAAAAAAAAAAAGAATTATTTACAGTTTATGAGGTATGAGGGTCTTTGGATAAATTATAAATAACATTTTAAGCAACTAATGCTGCTTGAGTTACGGATACTAGATGATGTATAAATATATTTAAAAGATAAATATTCAGAAAATATACAATACATATGATGACCTCCGTGTTCGAGTGGTCTGTATGCCGGTCTCAAGGCGTCGCCATCTCGAGAGGTTCTGGGTTCGATCCCCAGTGGGGGCAAATGTTTGGATGATGAATTTTAAGGCATTTTTTCTCCAGTCTTGGATGTTTATATACATTTCTATATATATGTATTTATCTATTAAATATATTTATCCGTCATCTAGTGTCCGTAACACAAGCAGCATTAGTTGCTTAAAATGGGGCTAGTTGATAGGTGTGAATGTCTGAGGATATTATATTATTATTATTACATATGTCTGTCGAAACCCAGAATGGGTGGACCCCCCCTTTCCTCCTACACCGTGGTGTAAGACAAGGGGATGTCGTATTCACAATAATGCTGAACCATGGACGTGGATGCTATTAAATTGAGAGGAAGACGAAAGAGGTTATGGATTGAATGCGACTGTGAATAGAATGATATTAAAAATAAACCTACTTACAAAGCAAGTTAAAAAAAGCTTGTAAAAAGATATGGACCGCGTGGGTGCGTTCGAAAACGCATCAACGCCATCGCTACTGTGGTATCTATAGTACGTCTCAATCCAAGTTGCCAAAAAGGTAAACAAAACAAAGGTAATGTGTCATCTCTAAAATGTTTTGTGATGACTGTAGGTAATTGAAATCAATTGAAACGGACGACAATTGTTACCGTTAATTATATTTACGTACCAAAGTCCATGTAATAAGTGATTATTGAATAACAAATTCGGTAAGTCGGCTATTTTGCTTACCTTTTTGGCAACTTGGATTGAGACGTGCTATTCTATAGTGTGGGAATCGCCTTAGCTCTGAAGTTGTCGCCTCAGCTCTGAAGTCTGAAGAATACAGTCCATAGCAGGACTGTCATTCAACTGTCATGTAAACTGTTAATTAAGTGTAATATGTTATTAATTCGCACATTTTCTTTGACAATTAGATTTTACAGTCAAGGATCTTTACGGTCGACCAGTGGATATTTTTTAGGAAGCGTTATTTAAATAAATAATAAACCTTAAGCAGTCATTTATAATTTTATTAAAATATCTTTGATTGATCCATGTTTTATGATATAAACTTTGACACTACTTTCTTACTTTTTTAAATAACGCTTCCTCAAAAAACTCACTGGTCATCCGCCAACTTCCTTTAGTCATGAGACATAACTACATAAGTCAAACATGTTTGACGCCTCACGACTGACGCAGACTTTTAGTCCTCAACTTTTAGCCATAAGACTAGCCTTCTTATATTATTATAATAAATGGTAACTTTATTAATAATATTGAAACATAACTAGCTGCTCCGATACTGTGGAAATGCGACAATTAATTAAATAAGCGTAACAACGAAACACAAGACACTGACGCGCTGACCAGAATGTACGAAATCGCACACCCAGATCAACACTGCACAATTTCAAAATAGCTCATTTTTCACAATTGACGAAAAACCGTTATCTCAAGCTACGTCACAGTTATCACAAATGTCTTAAACATTGCTTATGCAAAATACCATCCGCAACTGCATTTTATACTTCAGTCGATTCTAAACCCCATAGTTAAGCATAATTATGCATTTTTTGACTTAATCCACTGTTGAGCCAAAAATGATACAAAAAAGAAAATATTATTTCGAGTTACGCGCTTTTTATTGATAAATTCTGAAATAATCCACTCTTATTCTACTGTTTTTTTACTAAGATGCGACGGACAATAACGATTTATTTATATTGTGGTTAAAATGGAACTATTAATAATGAAATACAACACACTGTGTAACTGAAATCAGTAATTTGTTAATATTTTAAATACAAGCTTTGGACCTAGTACTCAAAATCACATAAAATTAATAAATACAACTTTAACAAATGGCTTCTTTACGACTCGTAACATAAAAACAAAATAAATATATTATTAAAATTCTTATTTAGAACATAATTAAACAGAACAGTAATAAAAAATTAATAACTTAGGTAGTACCATTAAATAATAATAATAAATATCCTCGGACATTCACACCTATCAAGTAGTCCCATTTTAAGCAACTAAATGCTGCTTGTGTTACGAATACTAGATAACGGACAAATATATTTAATAGATAAATACATAAAATTATTGAGAATATACATAATATAATAAATATATAATCAACATCCAAGACTGGAGAACAAATGTCTGAAAATTCTTTACCCAAACACTTGCCTCCTGTGGCGGAGTTTTCTATGCCTGGGTTCTATTTATACTAGAGGGTATAGTTATTTTGTTCTGTAGAGTATCTGCTATATGTGTGTTTTAACTTTAAAGGTATATAGGAGATTATCAATAGCGACATAGTAACACGTAATTCTCATCTGACAATATGTAGGTAGGTAAGTTCAATCGGGTATGAAGTTCTACTGTGTGAGTCGATACAAACGTGACCGGAGCCCAAAGGACCCCGGGAGGATGCGCCTCCATCCCCACCATCCTCATCCTTACGCCACCTTTTAATTCTACTGTTCAACTACGGAATTATCGTCTCACATAATAGGTTATAATATGGAACAAACTCACCGGGATTCTGTTAACAGCCAGATCAGACTACTCGCCTGATCTGTCTCGTTTTATGGTTCTCGCTCCACCGGTCTTTTCTTCTCCTTACCGATTATCTTGCTCCCTAGCTAAGTATTATAAAACTTTTCGTTTTCCCCCCCAAACTTTTATCAGACCCCGTTCTCTTGTTCTCTATTCCATCTAACTTTTTTCTTAGTGTTGCCATTTACATAATTCAAATATTTCTACCAAGGTTGCTATTGCATAATCACGCTCGCTACTATTAATTTATTCTTACCAGAGTTATTAAATGAAATGGAAATTAACGAAATTAAACATACCTATTTATTTTGGAATATAATTAATATCAAGTTAAATCGCGGAATTCCGCGACACTCCCGCCGGGCAACAAAGTCACAGAAGAGCGACCAAGTTACGTGTCCACTCGGCAATTTTCTCTCTCGCCCTAACAGCAGCGATCCTCCTGGTGCGATCTATCTCGGGCTTAACTGCTGTGTCCGGTTGAGGTCTACTATCAAGGACATTTGATTTATCTACGCTTTCCGTTACATTATGTTCCTCCTGTTCATAATTCTGAGCAGGAGCTTCTTCAGTTTCTATTATCTCAACACGAGGGTTGTCTACTCCAATTTCAACCATTTGTAATTCTGGTCTATGCTCGTCTATCAAATCATCTGTAGATTCATTTCCAACTTCTGCTTCTTCCTCTATAAGATTTCTAACAGGAATATACACATTAAATGAATCGTTCTCAACCGGCACCGATTTATCATCATCTTCAATTTCTAGTGGATACAAATGTGCAATAGAGCGCACAAAGCTACTTTCACCAATCTTCACCTTTGCTACCCTGCATTGACCATCAGCTCCTGTAATCAATTCTGTAATTTTACCAATTTTCCAGTTACTTCTGTTCTTTGACTCACCCTTAACCTGTACTATATCTCCAATACATGGTGTCTTAAAAGATTTTACTCTAGGTTGTTTGTGAGAATGGTTATATCTTTCTCTTAAACTCAATAGGTATTGGTTCACAAACATGCTTTTAAATTCTTCAAGAATAATTTGTCCTTTTCTCCAACCTTCAACTAAATCTTTTTTTGTTGTAGTCCAATTTTGAGAGAGATCCTTTTCAGACATTTCTGTAACTATACATTTCCCAAGTGTTAAGAAATCGCATGGTCTTAATACGGTTTCAAGCTCTGAACCTATATTTGTCAATGGTCTAGTATTTATAACCGCTTCAATTTCTTTAGCCACAGTAATCAACTGACCGTCCCTGAGCATATGCTTATCTAATGTCCTTTTAAGGCAGTTCTTCACAAGTCCAACCAATCTTTCATAAAAACCACCATGCCATGGTGCTAATTGAGGAATAAACTTCCATTTGATTTGGTTCTGTATGCAGAAAGAATCAGATAATACTTCAGATGTCAATTTAAATTGTGTACCGTTATCTGAAACAATAACCTGTGGTACTCCTCTACAGGATATAAATCTTCTTAGTGCAAGTAAACATTCCTCAGCTGTAAGGTCTTGAACAACTTCTAAATGAACAGCTCTTACTGCTAAACATGTAAATAAGCATATCCAGCGTTTAGCTCTGTCCACTCCTGTGTTTACAAAAATTGGTCCAAGGTAGTCCACTCCTGTAAATGTGAATGCTGCGCTGTAGTTCACTCTTTCTGGTGGCAATGATGGAGGATTAGGTAGTTGGTACGGACCACTAATATGTTTCTGACATTGTATACACTTAGTGATAATTTTCTCAACTTGAGCTCGACCTTGCGGAATCCAATACTTTTGTCTTATTAAACTAAGTGTATGTGCTGTACCCACATGGTAGTTCTTTTCATGAGTTACCATAATCAAATCATTTGTAAATTTGCAGTCTTTTGGGATCAGTATGGGATGCTTCATGTCATATGTCCAACAGGTGTTTGACATTCGTCCTTTGCATCTAAGTATGCCATCAATATCTAAAAATAGTCCTAAGTTCCTATTAAGGTGAGTTTCTTTTCCTTTCACTTCTTCTGGAAAGTGCATTTTCTGTAATATTTTTATCTCGCCTAAGTGTTCTTGTGTCCTGTGACCATCTTTCTCTTCTTGTACAACCACACTGTGTTTCTTATGTTTTTCTTTCTCATGATGATCCATAGCAATCGTTTGATCAGGATGATTATTATCCTGACCCTCCTCTGCAACAAAAAATGATTTGTGGTAGTCCAAAGACCTTGACTTTGGCCATTTCGCTTCATTGCTTAATAAAAATTCTGGTCCATTGTATCACAGCTTTTTCTTTTTAAGCCATAATTCAGGTCTGGTGGCTAAGTCAGCAGGATTTTCATTTGTGTTGATATAATTAGATTGTATCTCTTTGTGCTGTTTAATTTCATCGATTCTTCTTGTTACAAATGGTGGTAACAACTTGTTTGATCTCATCCAGCTTAAAACAATAAGACTGTCTGTCCATAAATATTGATTTTCGATTTCTATTGCCATACTTTTTTTAACATAATTTAATAGTCTACATCCAATAAGACATCCAAGCAGTTCTAGTTTAGGTATCTTTAAAGCATCCTTTTCTTCTAGTGGTGTCACCCTAGACTTTGCCATTACAAATGCTGTTTTTATTTCCTTTACACTACTGACTCTCAGATATACAACGGCAGCATAAGCATTCTTCGAAGCATCTGTGAAACAATGTAATTCCAATTTATTTCCTTCTTCTAAACCAAAATATCGAGGTACTTCTACTGCTTTAATTAATTTCAGGTTTTCTGTTATTTCTTCCCATGTATGGGTTAAATCATCTGGTACGATTTCGTCCCATTTTAATTTTCTCTTACAAAGTTCTTGAAATAAAATTTTGGCTGATAAAATCAGTGGAGCAACAAATCCGCATGGATCATAAATCCGAGCCAGTGTTCTTAAGACTTCTTTTCTTGTCTTTGGATTTTCTTTTAGTGTGTTTTCAACATACTTAAGATGTAGCATATCATTTTTCAGACTCCATAATAAGCCAAGGACTTTTACTTCATTTTTCTCTTTTGATTGTTTATAATTGGGGATAGATTGTAAGAATTCCTTACTATTGGATGTCCATTCTCTAATGTTCATTGACAATTCTTCAAATACATTATTTGTCCGGTTATACAGTTCAATGGCTTTGTCTATTGTGTATGCACCAGTCACCAAATTATCTACATAACATCTATCAGCGATATCTTTTAATAATGAAGTGTCTTTCTGTGACATATGGTGTCTGATAGATGCAGTTAGTAAAAATGGACTTGATATTATACCAAATGGAACTCTGGTGAATCTTAAATGTATAATGTTATCATCTGTTGGTTCTTTTTTAATATCTCTTAGCCACAGAAATCTAGTAACTTCCCTGTCTTCCTTTTGAAGGCCAACTTGAAGAAATGCTTTTTCAACATCTGCAGTTATACCAGTTCTGTGTAGTCTAAATTTGATGAGAAGTGCAGTTAAATCTTCAAGCATTGATGGTCCTTTGTATAGACACTCGTTCAAACTCTTTTCCTCTTTTGTTTTTGAAGATGCATCATATACTAGCCTTCCTCGTTTTCCTTCTTGCTTAACCATATGATGAGGTAAGTAATGTATTGGTGGTGAACTTTGCTGGTAAAGATTTGCAGGTTTATCTACTATTTCAATAATGTTTGCCTTTAATTGTTCTTGCAATATTAAGTCATACTCATAAATCATATTGATGTCAAGTCTTTTCAAGAGTCCTTTAAGTCGACCAAACGCCAGTCCATAATTTGTTGGAAGTTCTGGTGGATACTGTACCCAAGGCCACTTAACTTGGTACCTTCCATCTTCTAACTTTACTGTTTTATTGAAATGTTCAACTGCTTCCTCTTCTCTAGATGCTTTTGGAGAATCTGTAATTCCAATTCCTTCTAATGACCACAGAAACTTTACATCAACACTGCGAAGTGGAAGATCAGGTTCAGTAAAGTATGGACAGGCATGACATTGACAAAAGGTAACAACTGACAATGCATTTTCTTCTTTATTTGTTTCTATAAAACCAGAAGGCATCCATCCAAAATCTGTGTTAATCAAATAAAGATTGTTTTCTAATTGAATTTTTTCCTCTCTTATGAATGAGAAGTAATAATCATTCCCGATCAATAAATCAATATCATTTGTACTACAATCATCAGCTAAAATATCAATATAATCATGTGATATGACATCTGGTGCTGACAGCTCGTTTGTAATAAATGGAACAATATTTACTCTAATTTCTTTCTTTATTCCTCTTTTTGTAAAAATCTTAATTTGTGAAGCTGGGCTTTTAATTTCTTTAGGTATGTCTAAACCAAAAGTATAAATCAATAACAGATCTTCTGTTTCAATTTTCAAATTTAAAATATTAGCTAGTTTGGCAGTGATGTAGCTTCGTTGACTACCACTGTCTAGCAACACCCGGCATTGTTTTGTTTCTCCTCCATTTGCTTGCACCTTTGTTGTTGCTGTCACTCTTCTTCATACATAATGCACTATTATGCATTTCTTTGCAGTGGTAACATCTGATATTCTCTGAGCAGTTGCTTCTCAAATGACCTTCCTTAAAACATAGAAAGCATCTTTTCCCTAATTTCATCCGTCTTTCTTTTACACCTTTAACAACTCTACACTGATCATTGTAATGAGCTCCTTCACAGAAAACGCAACTCTTTCTTCTTCTCTTTTCTTCAGTGTTTATAGTTGGTTCAGACATTTGTTTATGCTTTAGAGAATGAATACCAGTATTTGTCCTATTGTTCTTTGTCTTCTGGTAAGGTTGTTCAAATCTGCCCACCCAGGGTTTCTTGTTACCAATCTGTACATGGAGAGCTTCAGTAGAAGTGCTAGGTTTAGTATCACTTTGTAAGTCCATCGTGTAAGAACACTCCATTGCTTTAATAATTCTTTCTATACCATCCAACATGTCCTTAGGTGTTGAATCCGACCCTTTGAGTACATTCAACTCGTACAATACCTTTTCTGGGAACTTCCCCATCAGGAGGACTCTTATGTGATTTCCTTCAGTGTTTTCACCCAAAGAATTTAGTATCCTTAGGTGACGCTGGATGCAATTTAATGTTGTTCTGCAGTCTGCTGCTGTATTGGTAGCTCTATATATTTTATTTAGTGCTTCATAATGGGCATCTATTACCTTGTTTTTACTACCAAAGTTATGATGAAGCATTTGTAAAGCAATTTGGTAATTTTCATTTGTGGTAGATAACCCTTTGATTATACCCAACGCTTGTCCTTCTAGGCAATTGTACAAATAAGCCAGCTTTTCTACATCCTTAAGTTCCCTTGAATTTATAGCAGAATCAAAACGATCCCAAAATTCCGAAAATTCAGTTATTTGACCATTAAATTTTGGCAAATCTAGTAAAGGTAATTTTAATGAAGTTGGTTGGCCCTCGTGGTTCTTGTTTTTATGTATTGTCATTTCTGTGTTAACATTAATGAGAACTTCTTCAGCCCTGCTCTGCATGTCTATGCATGCAGTAATTAAATCACTGTTTAAATTTTTTACTTTTATGTAATTACTAAAATCTGTTTTTAAATTTTCTAGATTTAAATTCAATGCAATCTGTAATCTCACTATATCATTCAAGATGATTTCTTGATCAGCAAATAAAGTTTTACTCTTATCTTCTAGAGTAGATAACTTTTTCAAATGCATTTGCAACCGCGATTCAAGTATATGCTCCATTTTTGTATCAACTGAAAAGAACAATCATCGTTTTAATATTAAATAGTCAGTCATCACCAACTTGAAGAAGTTTTATGTGCAACCAAGTATTGCCTAGAGCTCTGCTCAACTCAACCCCTTGCGGGATAGCGAGCGTGACTATACGTATGCATATAAGTATCATAAACTTTTCTCTTAAATTGCATTGTTAGTTTACTCAAAGTAAATAGAATAAATTTATTCACCTTCAATAATGATGGTTACAACTGATTTCTTGTTATAACTTTATACAACAAAGTAACATACCAAAGTATATACCACGTCGACCACTTGTGGTATTGATGGATAAATCCAAGATCTTCTCTTCTTTCTCACTTTATTTACTAGAAAACTTTAATTTTCACACGAACAAACTCAACTTAAGTATGTGCAAGAAAATAAACGTTTCTGTGAAAATTTACTTTCATTATGTTGGCACTTTGTAGCGAAGAAGCGCCAATCGGAATACGAAGCGAGCGTAATTAGCAAACCCTTGGAAAATAAACCGTAACGCTATTAAAATAAGGATGTTACTCCTTACCGGAATAGAAATGAACGTTATTTTTACTTTCCTGCGACGGTAAAGCAAAGGACAAAGCCCATACAGCCAATTCTTGAGTTATTTTCAAAAATATACTTTTTCTAACTTTATGTATTATACTTTACACTATTTCTTTACAACATATAAAAGTGGAAAATGCGAACGACAACGAACGAAAATACAAAAATACTCGTTTGGATACATGGGAAAAAAATATGAATTAAAATTACTATGTTTACGCCATTAAGTTTCTCCATATACCTTATTCTTTTTGTGGAATGATCATATTGTAATGCTTTTCTTTAAAAAATTTCGCAATTGAGCTTTACACACGCAAACGCTTGCCCATGCATTTTTTCTATTTCAAAACTCAACGCAAAGGTACGCATATATTCTGCACTACGCAACGAGCAACCGCTTCTCCTTCTTGCGAGCAGCCAGAATAGGTAGCTTCTTTCTACAACAGTTTTCTATTACGTTCTTTCTTGTTTCCCAAACATTCAACGAACGTCAAACAATTCTTTCTAGAACGAAGTCAAACAATCCTTTCTAGTGGGAGTTCTTTCTTTGTAATCAATGATGTTCATTCTTCTTAAACACCATTCTTTCATTACACAATTCTTGCCCTACAGACACAGATGGGTCTACACTGAATAACCCCATGCAAGCAACAACCGGTTTCTCGGTGCAACAGGGTGTGCAACAAATAAGTGCATGCCCTCTTTTGATCCACCCGTCCTCCTCAACAAGAAGGCACGGGCGTCCGTATCGTGGACCCACTGCCCCAGCGCACATGGGTGTTCCGCGCAACAAGTAGGTCTAGAACTGCAGTGATACGTGGTCCACAACACGAGTTCCAGTGTACCAATTGCCTGAGAGTTACACAACAAACTCTCCGACGAGTTCGTTATGGCCAACTGGTGTGGTGGTACGGTTCCACTGTTCTACTCTCAGTGTCGCCGCGGGGAATAAATCCAGTGCCCCAGCCCACGGGGTGCGCCCAACCACGTGAACCTTTACTGTGCCTCTTTCTATATTCTAGTTGTAGAAAAAATCTAACTTGTCGTTGTTTGGCAACAAAATAATTTGATACGCAAATTCTACGCACGCACGTTATTTTTTATCCTATTAAAACAATCGGTATCATTTCTGGCAGAATAACGCGTACTCTCTTTGCCTTTTCTTTTCTTTGACGCAAGTGCACAGATTAGTGAATCAAATTTCACCATATGAAATTCTATGTTATCTATGTACGCAATTTGTAAATCCAACTTATTTTACGTTACGCTATGCGTGATTTTATTTCTAGTTACGCAAACAAATACGCTAATTATACAAACAAATGAATGTTCTGATATACGCATTACGCAATCTACGCATTGCTCACAACACACAGAATTCACCTCATAATAGATGTTTATACGAGAGATTCGAGAGACCTCCCGACAAAAAAGCAAAGTGCGTTCTTGTACACATATTAAAATATATATGGCAACCGTTAAACATACAACAATTCCTATTATTCAATTATCATGAAGACCAGTTTTCTTTTCCAACAGCACCTCCACCAAATTTTGTGGCGGAGTTTTCTATGCCTGGGTTCTATTTATACTAGAGGGTATAGTTATTTTGTTCTGTAGAGTATCTGCTATATGTGTGTTTTAACTTTAAAGGTATATAGGAGATTATCAATAGCGACATAGTAACACGTAATTCTCATCTGACAATATGTAGGTAGGTAAGTTCAATCGGGTATGAAGTTCTACTGTGTGAGTCGATACAAACGTGACCGGAGCCCAAAGGACCCCGGGAGGATGCGCCTCCATCCCCACCATCCTCATCCTTACGCCACCTTTTAATTCTACTGTTCAACTACGGAATTATCGTCTCACATAATAGGTTATAATATGGAACAAACTCACCGGGATTCTGTTAACAGCCAGATCAGACTACTCGCCTGATCTGTCTCGTTTTATGGTTCTCGCTCCACCGGTCTTTTCTTCTCCTTACCGATTATCTTGCTCCCTAGCTAAGTATTATAAAACTTTTCGTTTTCCCCCCCAAACTTTTATCAGACCCCGTTCTCTTGTTCTCTATTCTATCTAACTTTTTTCTTAGTGTTGCCATTTACATAATTCAAATATTTCTACCAAGGTTGCTATTGCATAATCACGCTCGCTACTATTAATTTATTCTTACCAGAGTTATTAAATGAAATGGAAATTAACGAAATTAAACATACCTATATATTTTGGAATATAATTAATATCAAGTTAAATCGCGGAATTCCGCGACACCTCCACTGGGGATCGAAACCAGGACCTCTCGAGATGGCGACGCCTTGAGACCGGCGTACAGACCACTCGGCCACGGAGGTCGTCTTAAATAATTAAATAGGTATACTGTGTAGTATTACAATAATTTATGGCACATCACATCACATAAACATAAAAACTAAGTAAGGTACTTTAGTTATTTTCAAGCGCCAGATAACTTATTAATTCTCTATAAACAAAACAAAATCTTCATAAAAGTTGGTAACAAACAATGTTCAACCCTATTTTTATCAGTGTGGTGAGGTAAACTACATATTCTCTTTCCTTCTCCAAATCACCCGATTGCCAAAACTGTTTTTAAACACTCTTGTCTAACCGTTTCGTCCATTTTAGTTTTACAGTTCAACCTCCATTTGTCAAAGAAACATACGCTTTTCCTATATTCCGTAATGCCTTAGCAATCTGAGACTGCCAGTTAGCAGGGTTCCGTTTTCTCTTTCTACTTAACTTAGATTCTCTTGTTGATGGAGCAGTGTCGATGGTAGAAGAAGTTGAGGGTGTGTTTGTTGGAGTACTAGTTGCTTGAGAAGAAGGACCCGGTCTATTAGATTCATCGTCAGACGAACTAGCTGAGCTGCTGAAGCTTGATAATAAAAGTGGAGCTTGACGAGAAGCTTGAGGAAGAATTAGAAGATGATCTTCTAGGGTATATTAGAGGCCGAGATCTTTGCTTAACAGGCACAGAAAAAGTAGGATCCGCATCCGAGTCATCTACACAATCCTCTTCAGCACTATTTTTAGATGAAATAGGACCTGTGTGTCTGATACTTGGTCGGATGTTGTTACTATTGCTAACCCCTCATCAGTTGATGCTGCCATGTACGTATTTTTTTCCTGCCTATCTGATGTTATAACCGCCGGCGCCTCCTCTGTTGATGGTGCCATTGATATATTTTCTTCATGCATATCTGATGCCTGATCAGCTGATCCTATGAATGATGACGTCTCATCGGTTGATGCTATTCTCAATGCCTTTTGGAGCAACTGGAGACCACGACCTTTCATCTTCTGCCAAAAATTATAACAAATAAAATAAATTCAACAATACTGAATTATTAAAAAAAATATATAAATCTGCTTGTATATAAAGAACTGTTTATATTGTAAATATTTTTCTTTTAATTTAACATGTAAGTAACAATTCTGAGTATAAACAAATGTTTTTTATGATTATTTAACAAAATAATTTATTTTATTTATAGTATTTATAAAGGACATAATTTATATCTACCATTAATAGTGCATCATTTCAAAGATTTTCAACTTTTCGGAATAACACAGAATCATTTTGGAATAATACAAAAATTATACATACCTTCACCAAGAACAGGGTACTATTTCGAAAAAGTGTCAAATAAGTCGTATAATCACAGTCAGTAATACCACCAACACTGTATTAAAACTAAATGATACACTGTAATTTTATTGCTAGATTTAACAACGCCGCATTATTATGAATTAATACACTGTTGCGTAAAGGATATGCGGGTAGTTCAACTGGACGACAAGTTGCAACTGGAAATAGATTCGTGTTCGCGGTGTGACTCAGACAGCGCGGTACCACCAATAGAGAGTTAGCGCGCCATCTATTGGTCATTTTTGTACTTATAAATATGCTTGTATTATTGGCATGTGCGGGAAATTTTGGGCTATTAAAATTTATAAAAATGTCGATTTTGTGGTTTTTTGACATAATACAGTATTGTTCTGGGTGTGCGAAATGTACTCGACAAGTCACAACCTGCATAAGTACCTACCCTCTCATGCCCTGAATTTTAGTGGCGCCTCCGTTTCATTGCCGGTATTTCGGTACCGAAATAACCTTTCGGTGAAATAACGGTATCGATAGTAAAGGTTAAGATAATGGTACCGTTATATTATGCTGGTTAAATACCGAAATTTCATAACCAAAATCAGTCCCTGCCCTAGGCACAGCTCGTTTTGGGCCCCCCGTTTTTCATACCACAATAACGCAATTTGGAAATTTTTACTGTCTTTATCACGAAATAGAATGAAGGTACCATGATCATCAACAACAGACTTCAGTCATCACATTGCAAAGGTCTTCCTTCGCCTTCCATACGCCTTCCTTCAAGTGAAAAGACTTTTGCCACAATAGTATCGAAGACATTTAAAAATTTAACAAAGAATAGGAAAATCTTGCATATTTTTATAAAACTAACATTAACTTAAAAAAATAAAAATGTACATATAGTACTGATTAAGAAACATGTTTTTTTTACATTTTTTAATCGAAGTGCTGGGCCCCTGGTCAAAGTGGGCCCCTAGCACTGGCCTAAAGTGCCTTATGGATAATAGGCACTGGTCCATAGTTCCTGTCAGGTCACCAAACGATAACCAATATTTATTACCAAAACTTATATAATTCGAAGAAATGCTAAAAGAGTTACTTTTGTGGACTATATTACATTTATCTATTCGTTTCATGTGATTGATAATAAAAATAAATATTTAACCTTGTTTATCTACTTTCATTGTCTATTCTATCAAAATAGTGTTAGCACTCTTAGCATGAACACCGCGTTTTGATATCTATAGCGTTTTTATCACGTTCAACTGCCAAATTCCCATGAAATTTGACAACTGGGCGTGATAAAAACATGATAAATATCGTTTCGCGTTGTTCATGCTACTTAGGCTCCAATATGTTAAAGACAGCCCTGCCAAGGCGAACAGATGAAACGATGCTTACAATTATTAATAGAAGAAATAAAACAGTGAACTGTGAACATTAAGATTTAATATAACATTAATAAAATAAATATACTATAAATATTTATTAAGATACAGTATAACATAAATTCTTTGTTTACCTCAGATTTTTTTTACAAAAGTTATTGCAGTTTTACATAGGTCCAATGTGACAGATTAATATACCCCGTAATATTGTAAAATACCGTAATATTTTAGTTCCTGGGCGTGTATAACATCCTATGACCTTTATTATACCATAGAGTAGAGAGAAGCAAACCCCTATATCACTGCGTCGCCTATGGTACTGTGTCGCCTATACAACAGACGCCACAAATTAACTGCCTAACTAATGAGTTAACCGTCTGCTTGCCTGCTGGCCTTATATTTTTGCTCAACACTCTATGGTACAGTCAGCGTCAAATACTGAGTGACACTCAGGGTGTTCAAATAAATAGACGCTACCAGAAAGTCAATAATATCGGCACAAATATAGTTTCCATTTTGTTGTCAACAATATGGAAGTCTTGCGTTGTCAACATTATGGAACTTTATTTGTACCGATATTATTGACGTCTTGGTAGTGTCTATTTATTTGAGCACCCTGAGTGTCACTAACTATTTGACGCTGACTGTACTATGACGCCTATGGTACTGTGTAGCCTATGGTACTGTGACGCCTCAATCTGTAGTTGCCCAACTAAAACGTTTAATTTCTGCTTGTCTGCCCACTTGCTCAAATACACTCTATGGTGCTGTGTAGCCTATGTTACTGTACAGTACTATGTCGCCTATACAACAGACGCCTCACCCTCAGCCTGTAGCTGCCAACTTAAAGTTAACTTACTGCTTGCCTGCCCATATATACTCAAATACACTATGGTACTGTGTAGCCTATGTTACTGTATGGTATTCTGTCGCCTATACAACAGACGCCTCAGTCTCTAGCTGCCCAACTAAAAAGTTAACCTTCTGCTTGCCTGGCCTCTGTGCTGGCACAACGATGTTGTGTTGTCTGTGGAGGTGCTTCTTCCAGTAGCATCGACGGGTGAAGCAGGAGTGGCAGACTTCGCATTCGAACCTGGGGAAACGTGAGACATTGTCACCAAGCCAATCTATTCCAGTAGACGTCCCACGGTTCTATTGACAGCTCGTCACTTTACGTAATAAGAGACGTCATATTAAATGCGACGTCTCTTGGCTTAACTAGGTCCATACTCCTCATTTGTTTCTCCATCTAGTAAGGCCTGTGTCCAGCTGTGGGACGAGATCTGTTGACAGATCGTCACTTTTCGTATTTAGTCACTATATTTAATACGTCGCATTTAATATGACGTCTCTTGGCTTAACTAGACAAATCCCTTACATGTCTCATGCTGTATTTCGTCACTTTCCCAATTCGACATTGTACAAGCAAGCATAAAAGAAACAATCTAGATTATTATAATATTTAACTAAAATAGTAATAAACTAAATCTTAAATAACGTTTTAAGAGTCATAATACGATTACAGAAATAAAACTGGTTAACAATTATATACTTAATTATACATGCTCGTCGGACGAATTGGGAAAGTGACGAAATACAGCATGAGACATGTTAGTGATGTTGTCTAGTTAAACCAAGAGACGTCATATTAAATGCGACGTATTAAATATAGTGGCTAAATACGAAAAGTAACGATCTGTCAACAGATCTCGTCCCACAGCTGGACACAGGCCTTACTAGATGGAGAAACAAATGAGTATGGACCGTAATCCTGGGGCGAAATAGGATAAAATACGTCAAAATAAAAAAGAGTAGGCATTACGTCCTCTCGACAGGTAACGAGTTCGAGTTCCAGTTTGTGTGAATACACACATTCGTGACACCTCTATCCCGAAGGGGTAGCAGAGGTGTTAATGGCCACACTTCGCCTCATAAGTTAAGTCTCCGACTAGACTTTACAAGCAGTCATAATATTAGGTCCTTACCTATTAAATTGGTGTGGTTGGACCCAATATGTATGAGTTAATAGGAGCTCGCTTTAGTTTCGATATCCAACAAGGCTACCTTTGCCATGGTCAGACATTAATGGGTGACCAAAACTTTGTGATCTCGAACTCCTCCGTGCTTCGGAAGACACTTTAAGCCTGGTCCTGATCGTTATCGCAACCGTTTGAAATGTAAATTTTCCATTTTGTAATGGAAGATGTTACAGTCTGTTAAAGTCTATGTTTATTATTGGGACTTGCAATTTCTTTGCTTTCTTGGCAAAATATATATTATATTGTAAAGGGAGGAAACAACTTGCTGAGTTTCTTGCCCGTTCTTACCTTTTAACATTATTATGCGAGTCAATATGCCTATTATACTTGGTGCGGTCAAAGAACTGCCTGTCGCACATCTCGCAGGAGAAGTTCTTCTCCCGCTCGTGGAACCTCCGGATGTGGCTCGCCAGGTTGGACGACGTGTAGTATGCTGATGTACAATACTGGCATTGGTAGATCTTTTCGCCTGGAAAGGAAAAGCTTTAAGTTATTTCTAACCGCCTCTCTGGTCTAGTGGTTGACACCACCGGGTATAGATCGGAAGGTCCGGGGTTCGATTCCCCACGGGGGCAGGGGTGTTTCTGCTCGGTTTGGTTAGTGGGAGGGCTTCTAAGTCCGCCTGGCTAGCCACCACAGTCTTACCTAAATTTGTCGCCATAATAACAATGTTATAATCATTGTTGTGTTCCGGCAATCAGAGGTTAGATAGCCAGTTCCTCAGTTGGTGAGGATTACAGGTGAAGCTCGCTTCCATGTTATCGTCACTGACCTTCAGGAGAAGGCCAAGAGCTTGCCTGTCATATTAAAAATAAACCTTCGGCCTTAGGTCCGGCGCACATTCGGTATCG
The DNA here is from genome assembly GCA_910589355.1 of Parapoynx stratiotata. Lineage (NCBI taxonomy): Eukaryota > Metazoa > Arthropoda > Insecta > Lepidoptera > Crambidae > Parapoynx > Parapoynx stratiotata. The sequence continues at coordinate 4,411,053 of OU342485.1, read as the reverse complement.
GCAAGGCTCAGGATTTTAGATAGAAGAAGAAAGTAGAAATTTCCATGATTGTAACAGAAATACCGCTTCGGTATGCTCGACGTTCCTTCAGTACGCCGCCGCCGCGCCAAGACAACACTCGGGGGTAGTTTGGACGGTACGGCATGCTTAAGGACGCTTCGGCATCCCTAAGGACGTTGCATGCCAAGGCATAGTTGCCGACAGTGTGCGCTTGCATGTAGGGATGCTGAAGGATTCCTTACTTTGCCGATGCCGATAATGAGCGTGAGACCATCAGGTGAGATGAAGGCCAAGAATTTACTGGTCATATGTAAAGGAAAAGTTCTTATAGGGTTATTTTTAATGAGTCAACAATTTCTCAAAGGCGAAGGGATAGGCAAATATTCATAAATGAGGTGTTTTTGGTACAGTAGCCTGGCAAAAATACAGCACAAGGGATGATCAGATTAATGTATGTTATGACATATATCATAAACTTGTTTGTGACGGTCCAAAATACTAGTAATTATTAATAGCAAAATATGGAGAGCACTCAAAACTCTGCAAGGGGTCCATCCTCCCTTTACACAAAATTGTCTTACGTTATACATTATACAAATTAGAGGCAAGTCAAAGTGAAATGAATAAGATGTCACAAGGTATCATGACAATATTACTCATGAAAAAGAACGAGTTCCAGAAAATTTCAACACTTTGGATGGGTGACCAAGACTTTGTGATCTGAAGTCCTCCGTGCTTCTGCAACGCACCAACCCGCATTGGGCCAGCGTGGTGGTGTGTTACTCGTCGTGTGTTTGAATGAAGGACATGAAGCTGTTACCAATAAACATTTTTAAAACGAAACTAAAAAAATGGTTGATTGAGAAATGTATCTATTCCCTAAAAGAGTACTTTAATCCCAATTTGTTATAATGTTAGATTTTTTTAAAAGTTCTTAGTGAGTACCTATTAATGTTAATTTTGCATACCAGTTTCTGGTGAAATATTACGGAAATTAATATATATTGTAAACACCTTATCAATTAAATTAAAATTTGGCAGCAAATTGGGCAGCCCCAATTAATTACTTCCCATAATAAGGGGGGTGAACCAGGGCAAATGCAACTACAACATTTTTAACAACCCTATTTATATTGCTCATATGAATTGCATGTGCCGGAAATGAGCATGTAAGTAAGATGGATGTGTGGGGTGACGAGGGTTGATAGAGTGAGGAATGAGTACATCAGGGTGTAACGAGGCGCTATACCACTGTTAGCGACTCTTTGCTGTTACTGCGCATCTCTGGCCGTTTTCTCTTTGGTTCTGCCTTTTTTTCCACTGTCTGTCTCCAAATTGTCTTAGTCTCCAACAGAATAATTATTATATTAAGTATATTTAAAAATTTAAATTGATTTATTACATTCAAAGTTTGGCTGTGTATTCGAACTCATCATTTTTATTTTATTTGAATAGAATTGTTTTTATAAGCACTAGGTATTGTCAGTAGCCCTATTTTCATACTTATCTGTTTATTATTTGTGTTCCGTGTTTTTGTATTTACCTTGTAAAATTACCTTGTTCCAGAGTGCCTTATTTTGCTATAAAATATACCCCAATAAGTGGCGACCCAACTGTATTTTTATTTATTCCCGGCTTCACCCCGTCACAAGGGGATGCCTGAAAGTTGCTCCAGCGATAGAGAAGCGGCTGTCGTGGTACGGACATATTTTGAGAAGAGAGAATGAGCATGTAACGAGAAAAGTTATGAATATGAGAGTGGATTGTAATGCAGAGAGAGGAAGACCGAAGAAGAGATGGATAGATTGTGTGAATGAGGACATGGCTAGAATGGGAGTGAATGTTGATATGGCTTGTGATAGGGGAGAGTGGAGGAGAAAGACTAGTTGCGCCGACCCCAAATGAAATTGGGAAAAGGACAGGATAATGAATGATAAGAATAAGGTGAACCAGGGCAAAAGGGAACTCCTTTATTTCAGACGATACCTCTTTAATTTTAGGTCTTTACCTATGAAATTGGTGTTTTGTATGGAGATTTGGGGAATTCTGCATTTTCCATACAATTTTTTTTTCAGTTTTCTTCACAACGACGACTGGCATCTATCATTAGACAAGCTTTAGTAATATGTGTAATATCACACTTCATAAAAATTATTTATCGTTTTTAAGTGAATGCAAATAAAATTATGTATTCGGGAGGCACTTAAAAAGAGTTGTCTCCGTGTCCAATTTTAACACAATTAAACTTACAACAAATTATCAAAACAAATCAAAAGAGCTCAAAAATATAGTCTATTTTTAGACGAGGTAATTATTTTTTAGGAATACTCTGAATCTTAATAGTTACAGACAAAATACTAAGAGAGAAAAAAAACACCAATTTCATAGGTAAGGACCCATTATTCAATGTTTTTAATAAAATTTTACAGCCGTTTGTAAACTACCCACTGTTATTGTTCGTCCTTATATTCAAGTTCACTCTTTAATGAAGTCATTGGCTAAAACCAAAACATAAATTTAAAATGTTTACTTGATAGAAAAAAATTCTAAAAATGAATACGCGTAATAATCTGTAACGTTATTGTTAAAGTTTTAATAAGTTTACCGAAGGCACTATTGTAAGTAGCCCTACCTGTGATAATATCTTTAACTTTTATTTGCAGTGATTTGTGAAATTTACCTTTTTTATAAATTGTTTCAGTATGCCTTAGTTTTTACTTTTAAATTAGTTAAGTTTTAATAAATTTCCAAATATAAGTGACGCCGAGAAGTTCTTTTATTTTTTCTGCGGCATTCACACGTCACAAAGTTATATCTTTTGTCTTTGTCAGCACGCGTCTTTAGCCAATGAGAAAAGGCGTAGCCCTTTTGAATAAATTCACGAGATATCGCCTTAAACGATTTATGATAAATTGCTATCAGTTGATGTATTTGCCTAGCACTACAATTCTGAAATAAATTTAACCTGACGTTCCCAAATCTTTACCATTGCCTTTGAAGAAAGAATGCTTAGCAGAATACACATTGATGATTGCAATGTAAGCTTTTGCTTTACGTTTTTGATTTATGTAAAATAGCAAACCTTTTATGTAAAGGAGCTCGGTGGCGTAGTGGTTAGTACGCTTTGGCTTTCGATCGAAAACAAAGCTTCCTTCGCCATGGTCAGGCCGTGGATGGGTGACCAAAACTTTGTGATCTCGAGCTCCTCCGTGCTTCGGAAGGCTGGTCCAGTTGGTCCCGGTAGCTATTGCGACCGTTTCTACCCACCAACCCGCATTGGGCCAGCGTGGTGTTACGGCCCATACTCCTCAGGTGTTTCTCCATGAGGAAGGCCGGTGCCCAGCAGTGGGACGTATATAGGCTGAGGACAGCAAGCCGAATGAAACCGAAACGTACGGTTGCGTTTCGCTAGCAGAATACCAATAAGCGTTTCAGATAAAAAAAAAATAGAATTGGCCTGCTAGTTCACCTTACTCATTGTTGATCGTTCATTGTTACTATTTTGTTATTATGTGTATTTCTTCTTTTTTTCTTTTTATTTTGTTCAATTTGTAATTTTGTGCGCCTGTGTTATTTTTTTTAGTTATCTTTCCATCGACAGGTCTGGAAGAGATCGTTGCCTAGCGATAAGACCGCCAATTGTGGCATCTGGTTTAAGTAATTACTGTATAAATTTTATTTCCAGTGTACACAATAAAGAGTTATCTGTCTATCTATCTTTAAAATAATAAAAATAATAAATATCCTCAGACATTCACACCTATCAACTAGTCCCATTTTAAGCAACTAAATGCTGCTTGTGTTACGGATACTAGATGACGGACAAATATATTTAATAGATATATAATTATTGAGAATATACATAATATAATACATATATAATAAACATCCAAGACTGGAGAACAAATGTCTGAAAATTCATCACCTAAACACTTGCCTCCACTGGGGGTCGAACCCAGGACCTCTCGAGATGGCGACGCCTTGAGACCGGCGTACAGACCACTCGGCCACGGAGGTCGTAGAATCTTACAGTATAGTGAACCGCCATCACCTTTGTGTATACGCAGGTGTTTGGTCAGGTCGTATTTGTTCCACGTTTTGTAGTCGCATTCGTCGCAGCCGAACTCGGGCGGGAGATGCGACCGAATGTGCGAGGACAGAGAGCCGCGGTGGATGAACACTTTACCGCATATCTGTACAGAAACGTTCGGTTCAGTGCACAGATATATAATAGGTCTTTACCTATGAAATTGCCGTTTTGTATGGACATTTTGGGGAACTGTATTTTCCATACTAGCATTTTTTCAGTTTTCTCCACAACGACAAAACCAAAGATAATAATATTTGGCATCTATCATCAGACAAGCTTTAGCAATGTGTGTGATATCACACTTCATAAAAATTATTTATCGTTTTTAAGTGAATGCAAATCAAGTGATGTATTTGGGAGGCACATAAAAAGAGTTGTCTCCGTGTCCAATTTTAACACAATTAAACTTACAACAAATTATCAAAACAAATCAATAGAGCTCAAAAATATAGTCTATTTTTAGACGAGGTAATTATTTTTTAGGAATACTCTGAATCTTAATAGTTACAGACAAAATACTAAGAGAGAAAAAAAACACCAATTTCATAGGTAAGGACCCATTATTCAATGTTTTTAATAAAATTTTACAGCCGTTTGTAAACTACCCACTGTTATTGTTCGTCCTTATATTCAAGTTCACTCTTTAATGAAGTCATTGGCTAAAACCAAAACATAAATTTAAAATGTTTACTTGATAGAAAAAAATTCTAAAAATGAATACGCGTAATAATCTGTAACGTTATTGTTAAAGTTTTAATAAGTTTACCGAAGGCACTATTGTAAGTAGCCCTACCTGTGATAATATCTTTAACTTTTATTTGCAGTGATTTGTGAAATTTACCTTTTTTATAAATTGTTTCAGTATGCCTTAGTTTTTACTTTTAAATTAGTTAAGTTTTAATAAATTTCCAAATATAAGTGACGCCGAGAAGTTCTTTTATTTTTTCTGCGGCATTCACACGTCACAAAGTTATATCTTTTGTCTTTGTCAGCACGCGTCTTTAGCCAATGAGAAAAGGCGTAGCCCTTTTGAATAAATTCACGAGATATCGCCTTAAACGATTTATGATAAATTGCTATCAGTTGATGTATTTGCCTAGCACTACAATTCTGAAATAAATTTAACCTGACGTTCCCAAATCTTTACCATTGCCTTTGAAGAAAGAATGCTTAGCAGAATACACATTGATGATTGCAATGTAAGCTTTTGCTTTACGTTTTTGATTTATGTAAAATAGCAAACCTTTTATGTAAAGGAGCTCGGTGGCGTAGTGGTTAGTACGCTTTGGCTTTCGATCGAAAACAAAGCTTCCTTCGCCATGGTCAGGCCGTGGATGGGTGACCAAAACTTTGTGATCTCGAGCTCCTCCGTGCTTCGGAAGGCTGGTCCAGTTGGTCCCGGTAGCTATTGCGACCGTTTCTACCCACCAACCCGCATTGGGCCAGCGTGGTGTTACGGCCCATACTCCTCAGGTGTTTCTCCATGAGGAAGGCCGGTGCCCAGCAGTGGGACGTATATAGGCTGAGGACAGCAAGCCGAATGAAACCGAAACGTACGGTTGCGTTTCGCTAGCAGAATACCAATAAGCGTTTCAGATAAAAAAAAAATAGAATTGGCCTGCTAGTTCACCTTACTCATTGTTGATCGTTCATTGTTACTATTTTGTTATTATGTGTATTTCTTCTTTTTTTCTTTTTATTTTGTTCAATTTGTAATTTTGTGCGCCTGTGTTATTTTTTTTAGTTATCTTTCCATCGACAGGTCTGGAAGAGATCGTTGCCTAGCGATAAGACCGCCAATTGTGGCATCTGGTTTAAGTAATTACTGTATAAATTTTATTTCCAGTGTACACAATAAAGAGTTATCTGTCTATCTATCTTTAAAATAATAAAAATAATAAATATCCTCAGACATTCACACCTATCAACTAGTCCCATTTTAAGCAACTAAATGCTGCTTGTGTTACGGATACTAGATGACGGACAAATATATTTAATAGATATATAATTATTGAGAATATACATAATATAATACATATATAATAAACATCCAAGACTGGAGAACAAATGTCTGAAAATTCATCACCTAAACACTTGCCTCCACTGGGGGTCGAACCCAGGACCTCTCGAGATGGCGACGCCTTGAGACCGGCGTACAGACCACTCGGCCACGGAGGTCGTAGAATCTTACAGTATAGTGAACCGCCATCACCTTTGTGTATACGCAGGTGTTTGGTCAGGTCGTATTTGTTCCACGTTTTGTAGTCGCATTCGTCGCAGCCGAACTCGGGCGGGAGATGCGACCGAATGTGCGAGGACAGAGAGCCGCGGTGGATGAACACTTTACCGCATATCTGTACAGAAACGTTCGGTTCAGTGCACAGATATATAATAGGTCTTTACCTATGAAATTGCCGTTTTGTATGGACATTTTGGGGAACTGTATTTTCCATACTAGCATTTTTTCAGTTTTCTCCACAACGACAAAACCAAAGATAATAATATTTGGCATCTATCATCAGACAAGCTTTAGCAATGTGTGTGATATCACACTTCATAAAAATTATTTATCGTTTTTAAGTGAATGCAAATCAAGTGATGTATTTGGGAGGCACATAAAAAGAGTTGTCTCCGTGTCCAATTTTAACACAATTAAACTTACAACAAATTATCAAAACAAATCAATAGAGCTCAAAAATATAGTCTATTTTTAGACGAGGTAATTATTTTTTAGGAATACTCTGAATCTTAATAGTTACAGACAAAATACTAAGAGAGAAAAAAAACACCAATTTCATAGGTAAGGACCCATTATTCAATGTTTTTAATAAAATTTTACAGCCGTTTGTAAACTACCCACTGTTATTGTTCGTCCTTATATTCAAGTTCACTCTTTAATGAAGTCATTGGCTAAAACCAAAACATAAATTTAAAATGTTTACTTGATAGAAAAAAATTCTAAAAATGAATACGCGTAATAATCTGTAACGTTATTGTTAAAGTTTTAATAAGTTTACCGAAGGCACTATTGTAAGTAGCCCAACCTTTGATAATATATTTAACTTTTATATGCAGTGATTTGTGAAATTTACCTTTTTTATAAATTGTTTCAGTATGCCTTAGTTTTTACTTTTAAATTAGTTAAGTTTTAATAAATTTCCAAATATAAGTGACGCCGAGAAGTTCTTTTATTTTTTCTGCGGCATTCACACGTCACAAGGTTATATCTTTTGTCTTTGTCAGCACGCGTCTTTAGCCAATGAAAAAAGGCGTAGCCCTTTTGAAAAGATTCACGAGGTATCGCCTTAAACGATTTATGATAAATTGCTATCAGTTGATGTATTTGCCTTGCACTACAATTCTGAAATAAATTTAACCTGACGTTTCCAAATCGTTACCATTGCGTTTGAAGAAAGAATGCTTAGCAGAATACACATTGATGATTGCAATGTAAGCTTTTGCTTTACGTTTTTGATTTATGTAAAATAGCAAACCTTTTATGTAAAGGAGCTCGGTGGCGTAGTGGTTAGTACGCTTTGGCTTTCGATCGAAAACAAAGCTTCCTTCGCCATGGTCAGGCCGTGGATGGGTGACCAAAACTTTGTGATCTCGAGCTCCTCCGTGCTTCGGAAGGCTGGTCCAGTTGGTCCCGGTAGCTATTGCGACCGTTTCTACCCACCAACCCGCATTGGGCCAGCGTGGTGTTACGGCCCATACTCCTCAGGTGTTTCTCCATGAGGAAGGCCGGTGCCCAGCGGTGGGACGTATATAGGCTGAGGACAGCAAGCCGAATGAAACCGAAACGTACGGTTGCGTTTCGCTAGCAGAATACCAATAAGCGTTTCAGATCAAAATAAAATAGCAAAATTGGCCTGCTAGTTCACCTTACTCATTGTTCATCGTTCATTGTTACTATTAGGTCCTTACCTATGAAATTGGTGTTTTGTATGGAGATTTTGGGGATGTCTGCATTTTACATACTAACATTTTTTTAGTTTTCTTCACAACGACAATTCCAAAGATAATAATATTTGGCATGTATCATTAGACAAGCATTAGCAATGTGTGTGTGAACACGCTTGATAAAAATTATTCATCGTTTTTATGTTAATGCAAATAAAATGATGTATTCGGGAGGCAGTTAAAAATAATTGTCTTTGTGTCTAATTTAAACACAATTAAACTTACAAAACAAAATTTTAAATTAAATAATACGAGCTCAAATATATGGTCTATTTTTATTTTATAAGAATTTTCTGAAACTTAATTGTTACGGACAAATTGCTAAGACAGAATAAAAACACCAATTTCATAGGTAAGGACCCAATATTTTGTTATTATGTGTATTTCTTCTTTTTTCTTTTTATTTTGTTCAATTTGTAATTTTGTGCACCTGTGTTATTTTTTTAGTTATCTCTCCATCGACAGGTCTGGAAGAGATCGCTGCCTAGCGATAAGACCGCCAATTGTGGCATTTGGTTTAAGTAATTACTGTATAAATTTTATTTCCTGTGTACACAATAAAGAGTTATCTATCTATCTATCTTTAAAATAATTAAAATAATAAATATCCTCAGACATTCACACCTATCAACTAGTCCCATTTTAAGCAACTAAATGCTGCTTGTGTTACGGATACTAGATGACGGACAAATATATTTAATAGATATATAATTATTGAGAATATACATAATATAATACATATATAATAAACATCCAAGACTGGAGAACAAATGTCTGAAAATTCATCACCCAAACACTTGCCTCCACTGGGGATCGAACCCAGGACCTCTCGAGGTGGCGACGCCTTGAGACCGGCGTACAGACCACTCGGCCACGGAGGTCGTAGAATCTTACAGTATAGTGAACCGCCATCACCTTTGTGTATACGCAGGTGTTTGGTCAGGTCGTATTTGTTCCACGTTTTGTAGTCGCATTCGTCGCAGCCGAACTCGGGCGGGAGATGCGACCGAATGTGCGAGGACAGAGAGCCGCGGTGGATGAACACTTTACCGCATATCTGTACAGAAACGTTTGGTTCAGTGCACAGATATATAATAGGTCTTTACCTATGAAATTGCCGTTTTGTATGGACATTTTGGGGAACTCTGCATTCTCCATACTAGCGTTTTTCCAGTTTTCTCCACAACGACAAATCCAAAGATAATAATATTTGGCATGTATCATCAGACAAGCATTAGCAATGTGTGTGATATCACACTTCATACAAATTATTTATCGTTTTTAAGTGAATGCAAATAAAATGATGTATTTGGGAGGCACATAAAAACTTGTCTCCGTGTCCAATTTTAACACAATTAAACATACAACAAATTATCAAAACAAATCAACAGAGCTCAAAACTATGGTCAATTTTTAGAGGAGGTCATTATATTTTAAGAATACTCTGAAACTTAATAGTTACAGACAAAATACTAAGAGAAAAAAAAACGGCAATTTCATAGGTAAAGACCTATTATTTACATCAATAAATAAATATCTTCAGACTTTCACACCTATCAACTAGCCCCATTATAAGCAACTGTTGCTGCTTGTGTTACGGATACTAGATGGCGGATAAATATATTCAATAGATAAATACATAACAATATTCAGATTTTAAATAATACATATATAAACATCCAAGATTGGAGAACAAATACCTGTATTCATCATACAAACACCTGCCCCCACCGGGGATCGAACCCAGAACCTCTCGAGAAGGCGACGCCTTGAGACCGGCATACAGACTACTCGACCACGGAGGTCGTCAAAAGAATAGGTCGAGAAATAGAAAATATATAATATAGTGGAGAAGACTGTGTTGTGTTCCATTATACATAGGTATATTATAACTGTGTATGTGAGTGTGTGTGTGATAAGCAGACCAAACGAAGCGATGGAAATTACACACTAAACGAAACTGGCAAACAACGCGGACAAATATTATATAAGGAGACTAGCTTTTGCCCGCGAGTTCGTCCGCGTAGAATAGTTTCTTTGCGATAGTGTGATGGTATGTAGCCTATAGCCTTTCTCAACAAATAGGCTATTCAACACTGAAACATTTTATTTTTTAACTGTATAAAATTTTTCAAATTGGAACAGTAGCCTCAATTATTAGAATTGAAAATTTACTCCTACTCTATTTTTAGAAGCAAAGTTTATACTGAAGTAAATTTGTCCTTGGTCGTTTGTTGCGGTCGAGTGGTCTGCACGCTAGTCCCAAGGCGTCACCATCTCGAGTGGTTCTGGGTTCGATCCCCGGTGGGGGCAAATGTTTGGCTGATGAATTCAGGCATTTGTTCTCCAGTCTTGGATGTTTATATATATTTATATACATTCAGGATATTTATATGTATTTATCTTTTAAATATATTAGGCCCTTACCTATGAAATTGGTGTTTTGTATGGAGATTTTGGGGAATTCTGCATTTTCCATACTAACATTTTTTCAGTTTTCTTCACAACGACAAATCCAAAGATATTTGGCATCTATCATAAGACAAGCTTTAGTAATATGTGTAATATCACACTTCATAAAAATTATTTATCGTTTTTAAGTGAATGCAAATAAAATGATGTATTCGGGAGGCACTTAAAAAGAGTTGTCTCCGTGTCCAATTTTAACACAATTAAACTTACAACAAATTATCAAAACAAATCAAAAGAGCTCAAAAATATAGTCTATTTTTAGACGAGGTAATTATTTTTTAGGAATACTCTGAATCTTAATAGTTACAGACAAAATACTAAGAGAGAAAAAAATCACCAATTTCATAGGTAACAATATTTATCTGTCATCTAATGTCCGTAACTCAAGCAGCATTAGTTGCTTAAAATGGGGCTAGTTGATAGGTGCGAATGTCTGAAGATATTTATATCTATTTTTAAAGGTATACCAAACCTACCTCGCACACCCAGCTCTCCTCGTCGTTGGCGTGTCTCTCCTTCCTATGCAGCTCCAGCTCGGCCTTGGTCCGGAACCGAAGCGCGCAGGGCTCGCACCACAACCGCCTAAATTTGAGCTTTTTGAGACGCGGCTTCCCAGACTTCTTGTAGGGCCCGCGGATCTTCCTTACTTTCGGTACTGGCTTACTACGAACATATACAGGTTGTGACGTGGTAGACCGATGGTTAAAAGAAACTCCAACCCTGACGTCACTTATATTTATTATATTAGGTCCTTACCTATGAAATTGGTGTTTTGTATGGAGATTTTAGGGATGTCTGCATTTTCCATACTAACATTTTTTCAGATTTCTCCACAACGACAAATCCAGAGATAATAATATTTGGCATGTATCATAAGACAAGCTTTAGCAATATGTGTGTGAACACGCTTGATAAAAATTATTCATCGTTTTTATGTTAATGCAAATCAAATGATGTATTCGGGAGGCAGTTAAAAATAATTGTCTTTGTGTCTAATTTTAACACAATTAAAGTAACAAAAAATTATCAAATTAAATAATACGAGCTAATACGAGCGATATATGGTCTATTTTTAGAAGAGGCAATTATTTTATAAGAATGTTCTGAAACTTAATAGTTACGGACAAATTGCTAAAACAGAATAAAAACACCAATTTCATAGGTACCAATATATATATTAAGGCACAAAATAGTGCATTAAATTAACTTATAGACTTTATAAAACTGGTAAATTCTGAATCTTGTGATGTTTGACTGTTTAACGATAAGCTTGTGACGGGGTGAAACCGGAGATAATGAAACAGTTGGGTCGTCACTTAGGTATTGTATATTGTATATTAAGGAAATAAGGCACAACTGAAATAATTATATAAAAAAGGTAAATTACACTGAACACAAAACAATTTCACATTTAACACTAAATATATTATAAAAAGGGTAGGGCTACTTACAATAGTGCCTTAAAGAGACTTATAGACTTTGTTATTTATCAGGAACTGATCTTATGAGTTGTTGTAACTTTTAGTTTAAGCTTATTAAAATCATCACTTTATAAATATATTACAATTATTGTTAGCAGTGAGTCAACCGCTCTACGCGCTGACTCTGGTAAGGATGAACTTCGAGAACAAAACAAATAAAAAGAGACAGACAGTAAATTTAAAAACGGAAACCAAGAGAAAATTGGCCAGAGAAGAGCGCAATGACAGCAACGAGTCGCTAATATAGCTATGGCGCCTCGTTACAAGCTTTTAACTTATTTAGAACAATAGTAATACATTATAATTATATTAAACATTGACAGTGAATCAACCGCTCTAGACGCTGACTCTTGCATAAATGAATTTCGAGCACAAAAAAAATAAAAAGAGACAGACAGTAAATTTAAAAACAGAAACCAAGAGAAAAATGAGTAGAAAGAGCAAAGAGCTGTTACAAGGGTAGCCGTAGCGGCTCATTAAAATAATACTACCAACCCATCTTCTTTTGGGTGTCGTAAAGCGACTAATGGAATTAGAACTGGGCAAACATCCAATAACTTTTAGCGTCGACGGGCTCACCACCTGTCACGCTGAGTGCAGTCACTGCTGGTGAAGCGCGGACTATGGCAATGGACTGCTTTTGCGGTGCTCTTGCTTAGTCTCTAACTAACCATTAGGAGATAATAGTGGGGATTATATGTTTATATGTATGTATATACAGGGTTATTTTGATTCAATCAACAACCTCGCAAAACCAGATAGCCAACATCATTTGTTATAGAAGTTTAACCATAATTCAATATATTGGGTCCTTACCTATGAAATTGGTGTTTTTTTTCTCTCTTAGTATTTTGTCTGTATCTATTAAGATTCAGAGTATTCCTAAAAAATAATTACCTCGTCTAAAAATAGACTATATTTTTGAGCTTTTTTGATTTGTTTTGATAATTTGTTGTAAGTTTAATTGTGTTAAAATTGGACACGGAGACAACTCTTTTTAAGTGCCTCCCGAATACATCATTTTATTTGCATTCACTTAAAAACGATAAATAATTTTTATGAATTGTGATATTACACATATTACTAAAGCTTGTCTAATGATAGATGCCAAATATTATTTTCTTTGGATTTGTCGTTGTGAAGAAAACTGAAAAAACTTTAGTATGGATAATGCAGAATTCCCCAAAATGTCCATACAAAACACCAATTTCATAGGTAAGGGCCTAATATTATGAAAAAATGATTTAACAAAATGATAATGAGGGGTTTCTCTACATTTTCTGCCAACAGACGGCGTAAAAGTTGGGTCCAACAACTGTCAGTATACACAGAATCGTACATTTAGGCCCGGCGCACATTATCGGCATCGGCAAGGAAAGGAATCCTTCGGCATCCCTACATGCAAGCGCACACTGTCGGCAACTATGCCTTGGCATGCTGCAATGTCCTTAGGGATGACGAAGCGTCCTTAAGAGCCCGTTCACCGATCGTAAGCTCTCGACTTTAGGTTTTACCGCGCTATAAGTTTGTGTGCGTATTAGACAGCGTAAGTGAGATATAGTCTGCGATATCATCTTGATCCTTTAAATAGGTTTTTTTTTTATAATTTGGTTAGTACATATTTAATGTTTTGCCTATCTACTGCCCGTGTTTCATGATGCGGCGCGTGGACGGGTGACACAGGTCTTACCTTGATGAGCGCTCGCGCAATACTGAAGAGCGCATAGCTTCGATGCGGAATATATAGTATTTTTAATATTTCATTATAATTACGATTTACAAATTAAAAATAAATTTTAATATACCAAAATATTTCCTGTAAATTAAAGTTTCATAATATATAAATTTATTTGGTTTAATTGTAGTTATTTGGCTGTTAATGGACGCTGATTCAAGATGTTTTTGTCTGAAATAGGCTTTCCTCGCGATTTTTTTTACGTAGAATGAACGAATTTAAATAAATTCTGTTACCAGATATAACTAGTAAAGTATGCATTATATCTTGAGTATTTTTTTTAAATTACTAGAATTGGTTGTATGTTGTGAATTACGGAGTCAAACTTCCATCGACACCGAATTTGCTTGCGATGTAAGTTTGTAAAATATTTATTATGAATTATTTAAATATAAAAATAATAAAATATGACCAGACATAACAAGAACAAGAAAGGGACTTTCGTTTTTTATATCTTGAAAAATCCAATATTGCACAGTTTCTTTGAAAATGAGCATGAAAAAATTGAAATTTGCGCCATTCTGAGCAAATTATGTCAATAAGCTCTTAAGCATGCCGCACCGTCCAAACTACCCCCGAGTGTTGTCTTGGCGCGGCGGCGGCGTACTGAAGGATGCCGAAGTATCCCGAAGCAACTTCAAGGCCGCCGATGCAGCAACCTCAAGCATACCGAAGCGGTATTTTTGTTACTACGGCCATATATCATGGAAATTTCTACTTTGTTGCCATGAAGTTAATATATGATGCTATTTATCACCTAAAATCTTGAGCCGTGCCGATGCCGATCATGTGCGCCGGGCCTAATGGTCGTAGGAAATTTAACGAAAATGACAATCCGTTAGATCCATGTGTGTTTTGACAGCTTATGGACTCGAAATTACAGTGCGGCCATTAGTTGTAGATCGTTTTTATAAAACCCTCATTGATTTATTACCTGTTGCATATTTCTTCAGTCACTTCTGCATCTTCCTCTTTAACACTTCTACCGTCATTGTCATCCCAATCATCATTGTGGTCATCATCATTCAGCTCCACTTTGATACCAGCTTCTATCAGCCTCTGAAATGTGTTGTTGGCCAGAATGCACAACATCTTGAATTTGTGTGCTACAGCCAGATCTTCTAAGCAGCCGTTGCATATTTGTGATGGTAACCCATCGTCTTTCGAGAACTGGAATATTAATTTTATACTTAATTCCAAATGACATCGTCCAAAATGGGCCTTGTAGGCACTACAAATGTTTCGTGATTATAAAAAAAAATTACAAGTTATTAGTTTAACTGTTCCGCTGTTTATTAATTAACGATTTACAAAATTTAATCGACATCAAAGTAAAAATTTTATAAGATTGCACGTAAAAATGTCATTTTATTAACCGCTTGGCAGGCACGGCCAACTCCCGTGCTTTTATACAGATGCTTTTTAATACAATTCCCATATTAGGGAGATAAAGGATATAGTTTTCTTTTCAGCTACATTGATGACATAGCATTTTATACTAATATAAGTGTCACATCAAAACTACTGAAGTTCATTGAGTTCTTTATTTTTGAATGAGGATCAGTAATGTTTTAACAGATCAAAAAAACTAGTACCCACTTACTTATTGTGGCTAAACTACAATAGTTAGACATATGCTGTCGTGAAATTTGTTGTAATAATGTGTTCTACAAAGTAGTACATAATTTTATTCTATCATCAATAATTTTTGCAGCACACTCAATGGAGAGAACATTTTTGCAATTATTTTACACCCTGGGTTACATTATTGGAGTTTCAGTAATGATCCCTAATTGTTTCGAAAATATAATGTAGCTTTATATCATTCAGGGATAGTGTAGTTTCCAAACAGTGACAGTTTTTCTAATCAGTTCAGTAGATCCAGAGATGATGACCCCTACATCGTCACATACTCACAAACTTTCTTTCTTTATAAAATAATGTATAGAGGTAGATTATTTTTTGCTTATTTACTGGTGATATTTTTAAGAGATTGGAGGAGCTTGGTACTGAACTGAACAAAGCTCTGATCTTTTAATGTGAATATAATTTATTACACTATTTAGTCAGCATACTTGGTACATTGAAAAAACACAAATCATAATATGATTTTTAAAACTTATAAACTATGAGAGATATCATAAATGAACACAGGGCAAATTCTCAATGGTGTAATTTACTGACACAAATATTTTATGGCTTAGATTTTATTATAAATTATTAATATTATTTTATTGTTTCTTTTTTATTTTATTATTATTATGATTTTATTTTATTATTTTATTTTATTTTAAATAAATACAACTGAATATACTATCCCTAATAGTTTTATGGCCAAAACAAAAAATAGCAATTTGGACAATAACTTTTGAAGTTGAACAGCCTTATAATGTACACCACTACTTTTTATCTAAAAATATAGAAAATAGGACACTGTTTCCAATAAATATTTAGAAATTTAAAGTTGTTTTCAAAGTACTCATTGTTGAGTTATGAAATGTATTTCTCACCTTTATTCCTGTACAATAAAAGATTTTCTCTGTAATAGAGCAGTCCTTTTCAAAAATATGGTTCATTGATAACCCTTGGCTCATACAAACTCTACAGGAATTCATAGTTTTGGTCGCTGTATTTGCAACAACAACATTCATATTTGCACTTTCGTTAGCCATTTGTAACAGTAATATTGATAGGTGTAATAATTAAAAGAAATATTTTTATTGTGTAGTATTTATATAACTTTCTATACATTTATAATTTCTTTATCTAAAAACTTTTAATTAATATTTTCCCCAAGACTACAATTATTTTATTCCATTTTGTTGTAGTGACATCTGTCTGTCATATCACACTGACAACTGAAATTTCGTTTTGTTTCATCAAATGCACAATTATGTAGAATTTTTGACGTGAAAATGTTTCGGTTAGCACCGGTTTTTATTTGATTGATTTATTTTTCCACCTTGCAACTTTACGCATCATAGACAAGCGTCAAACTGAGAATCATATGATCATTTTTCACATGACCGATGGTCATTCGCCATTGCCTATTTTTCGTCTTTTTATAACAATTTTGGACTGAAATCATATATTTTAGTTCGTAAGCGTCGCCTAGTGTAGTTTATTTAAAATGGCGTTCAGCCGTATAGTGTTCCTTACATTAGCTTTAAGTGCAATTAGCTGTTTTGCAGTGCAAGTGCCAGTTTTCTCATGGGGCGATTTGAACAAAGTTTCCGTCAAATCCAACCCGTTGTCGAAGGTGTCCTCTGAGGAATTCAATGATATTTTGAAGGATGAGCTGAAAAACAACCCGTTCACAGTGATATTTATCGAAGAAACTCTGTCAGTCGAGGATTTGTCACGTAAGAATGCTGATGGGGAAACATCCTTCCCCTATCTCGAAGCTAACATTGAAGACTCGCTTTACCTGCCTTCCGTGGATAATGCTTTGCCCGTTTTGAACAGGCTAGCTAACGCGGAGAAGGTAGATCATGTGAAACTCACAGAAAATGGACTTTCTGCTGATATTGAACCTGAGAGTGGCAATTACTTGTTCATCAACTTGAAAGACGCCAAAGAAGGCGAGACCCGATGGGACCTGCTGCGCCGTCACAATGACTTCATGGAGGATATGTTTGCTAAGCTTCAAGAACGTTACAACACTGTTGTAGCTATTTATACCGCTCAATTCCCATCTTGGACCATTTCTGCTGCTCATTCTCGTAAGCGTCGTCAAGCTGCTACTGAAAAGCATGATCACATCTTAGACGGTCTGCGTATTTATGCACAGAAAATTATGTACGGTGATGGTGTAGGCGTCACTGAAGTTGGAGACATTGTGACCAGCAGCACCGATTTCAATGTAACGATTATGAACACAACAATTTCATTCAAGAATGCCCCAACGACTAATTTCACTTTCAACTTCAAACATGAGCGTGGTTACTGGTTCTTCGGTGAGTAATTATTTTCAGTGACTCGCATCAGAATAATAATGAATTTTTGATTCTGAAAAACATGAGTATGCATATATATACTTTCAAGGGTTTGTTTTAGTTACAATTCATCTGCTTATTAGCAGCACACTATTCAGTGTGATGAAGCACTATAGACAGAAATGCTCAATGTAGCAGATATATCTGGTATTTTATAACTATTGGATATACGCAATCAAAATTCAAAAATGTATATTTTTTTCTGAAATATTTAATTTTGTGTTTTTACTGGCCTGGATATAAGCTAACATAGATTTTTTATCTCAAAAACTGTTTGTCACATCAATGCCGGAGTTTAACTTGTGAGCCTATATTGACAAAAAATTATGTTTTCTGCAAAAAAAAATGTACATTAAAAATAGGACTAATCAAAAATAATACACTGTGTAGCTCAGTCTATTGGCAGGCAGGCAGCTGGTGAACTGTTAAAACTGCCTGTATGTACCATAGTGGATATTGTCTTATTTTTCTCTAAGATGTCTGTCTTAATTATTTATAAAATTTTCTTATTTGTATGCAACACAAAAGGAAATTTACTTTAAATTGAATTTTTTATTTACAACCTGCCAAATAAGTGCCTTAAAGTTACTTAATTTGCCGAAATGTGGAATAATTATTATTTATGTCCTCTTAATGTTCTGTCCTATTACATAAGTGCCTAAACACTTTTTCATCGAAACCTTCAAGATCATAGTGGCCATGCAATATCTTAAATGTTTCAATTATCTCTATCTCCTTTTTTCTTTAATGTGTTAAGTTTTGAGAAAGATAGTCTATCCTCATAAGATTGATTTTTCAATGTCATAGGTACTTTAGAAAATAAAC
This sequence comes from Parapoynx stratiotata, assembly GCA_910589355.1. Lineage (NCBI taxonomy): Eukaryota > Metazoa > Arthropoda > Insecta > Lepidoptera > Crambidae > Parapoynx > Parapoynx stratiotata. The sequence continues at coordinate 4,392,492 of OU342485.1, read as the reverse complement.
ACTGCACTTTATTTCACATTTTAATTTATTTAGAACACTTGCTGATATGAATATACTTGTAATAATTGGTTATGTAAATCACCAGGGTTTTCAGACATATTCATGCAAATTTTCAATTCAGAACTATCTAAAGTTATTTTCTTTGCTTTCACAGACAGTGTATCCGTCAAGAAAGACTCCTATGAAGAAATCCTTCCAACGTTCAGCGAAGTATATGCTATAGACGGTTTCTCATACCGTTGTGGGGAGAATATCACATTCAGCAGTGTAAATGATACCACTACTCCATTCAATGTGACGTTTGTTGATCTTAAGGTATGCTCAATTATTTAATAAGGTTGTTTTGAAATCTATTTCAGAAGACTCATTAGGACCAAAACATGATTAAACTATAAATGAATTGTCAAAATACTTTAAAAAATTAACTAGTGAAATATAATAATCTTTATCATATTGCGTTTTGCTCATAGGGGTACTGATTTAAATTGAACCTCAATATTGGGGCAAAGATTTGTTTGTTGATAATAACTATTTTTCTCTACTCATGGATGTTTATTTTTAAGTATTTTTATGGGTCTACCCCATTCCCTAGTCCTTAATCTTGTGTTAGCCTTATAGCAAATAAGAGATATCTTTACAACAAAATTTATAGAATTTTCCATTTAAATTTCTAATTGTGTTATTCATAAAAAATATTAAAGGCTTAATAAAACTATTTTTAGTTAGAAAGTGATTTGTTACTTTCATTCTAATTTAGATTTGCGTTTGAAAGAAGAAAACAAAACATTCTGTAACTAAAATAGGGACATTAAGACTTTATTATTTTTTATGAATAACACGGTAAGTGTATAAGTAATAAAAACATTTGGTTGTCGTTCAAATTGTCCTCTGCCTATATTCGTCCCGCTGCTGGGCACAGGCCTTCCTCATGGAGAAACACAGGAGGAATATGGGCCGTAACACCACCACGCTGGCAAAATAGTGGGTAGAAACAGTCGCAATAGTGACCGGGACCAACGGCTTAACATTGTGATCTCGAGCTCCTCCGTGCTTCGGAGGAGCTCGTGATCACAATGTTTTGGTCACCCATCCATGGCCTTACCATGGCGAAAGTAGCTTTGTTTTCAATTGTATGCCAAAGCATACTAACCACTACGTCACCGAGCTCCTCACGCCACCGAGCTATTCAAAAATTAAATAACAAGAATAATTTTTTTTATTTAATTATGTTTATATTAAAACCATCTGCAACAAGAGCTAGAGTAGGCTGTATGAGAGCAGTCTGTGACTAAGATGGATGATAGTATAGTATAGTATATCAACCTATAGTTAATGTTGATATTGTTTCAGTTTAGATGAAAATAATAGTATAAATTATATCATAGGTAATTTACGAATAATAAACATCATTTTATTTATTTATATTTCCAGATTCAACCGTTCTTCAAAACTCTCAACCAATCAGAGCTAGTCTTTGGTGACTCGTTCAACTGCGTTGGATTCTTCACCGTGCCCATCTGGTCTGGTTTGTTTGTAGTCTTCATTCTCTTAGCCATCACATTCTATGGCATCACGATGATGATGGACATAAGAACCATGGATCGCTTTGATGATCCTAAAGGTAAGACAATCACAATCAATGCATCCGATTAAAATGTTATTTCTTCTTGTTTTAAATTTGGGGACGTTACACTCAGTATTATATTACAGATTATGGTTGTTGAAGTCATGTTACAGTTATTTTGGTGCTTTATTTTTGAAATTTTATATTTAGACCGATATTTCTTTTTGATAGTGAAATGATGTCTTACATATTATTAACATTTTGTATTGTTTTGTGAGTTTTATTTCGTAATGGTCCCCAAATTTGAAACCAATACTTTATGTAAAATAATTTATTATACAATCACAAACTAATGAAAATAGTCAAAATAAAATTGAAATTATGATTGGGTATTTGAATAGTATTGACTACACAGTGTTACAATCAGTATTGTTACAAAACGTAACAAGCATTTACATAGAATATTCAGAAGTTAAAAAAGTCAAGAAGTCGTATCTGAATATTCTACAGTTGAAATCTATTCGTCTATGGTAGCAGTACAGATTATAATCTCGACTGGGAATATAAAAAAAATTACAGAATCATATTCCTGCAATATTATGTACAGAATTTAAAAATATAGTTGTTATTTTAAAAAAAATGGTGCAAGAGTGTTCATCGGTCATATAATTAGATTATAGAATAAAAGTATATAAAAAAGTCTCACTTCATATAGTTTGTTTAAAGCTCAATGATGTTCTAAAAGATAAATCTTAATATATTTATTTGTCTATGATTGTTAAGGTGCCTGTTCAGTATAATAGACAATATTTAACTTAAGAGGTTAGGCACAGGCTTATATTATGGACTAAGGGTTCTCTATACCAATCGATCTATCGATAGAAACTATTGACAGAATGGATTAGTTAATCTGTTATTAATCGAAAAATTAAAATGGATTGGCAATAAAAGCAGACACAATATTTAATGTTTTTGTTGTGCAGTTCTAAGTCCATTAGTCGTGGGAAATAATTATTGTTCAAAATCCATTTCGTATTGATGCACGATCGATCGATTAGTGTGGTGGCACCACAGTAGTTATAGGTCGTTTACTTCTGTAATTGGAAACCTTAAACAGACTTAAGCCCTGTCTCAAAGAATGAATGGCCCGCCATTTTGTTAAGATATTTTACAAAATGGCGCCATGATCCAGTCAAATGTGTACAATAAAGTGTTACTATTTGTATGTTAAGTCTGTTTATTGGTAAACTTTGCGACATGCTAAATTATTGTTACCTATTGTAGTCCTTCATAATAATATATTTAAACTATTATGTCATTTATATAAATTTTATATTAACCATTAATAAATGTTGAATGGAAGTTCATCAGGAATTATGTCTTAGACAGGTGGAATTATTTAAAAAAAGTGTTAGTAAAAAAGCATTGGGCCAGCGTGGTTGTGTTACGGCCCATATTCCGTATTTCTCCTTGAGGAAGGTCTGTGGGACGTATATAGGCTGAGGACGGACGAAAAAAGAAAAAAAATTACATGCCCTGTGCGCCTTGAAGACTCCCTAGTAGTGGAAACCCCTAGGGGGGAATCTCCCCAGTGGGTCGCCACTAAAGGCTTGAGGACCCAAAGTCCTCGCCTTCCCCAAAATAATCAGTAAAATAATTTATAATTTGATGTCAAAAAAACTTAATGTTTTTGCAAGTAAAAAAAATCCATTCAACATTATAAGAGAAAAATGTAGACGCTTTCTAATATTTATTTTAGTATTGTAATAGTTTATTAAAACCAATAATGTGCCTGGTAATCTATGAGGATATATATACCCGTATAGTAGGATGCTTTGTTACAACGCTTTTAAATAGCATATATTTCATATATGTAGATGCTTTTTATATTAATGATATAATAATAACTATCACACACTGAACAAGCGTTGATAGCAGTGTTAAAACTTTTTATTAGTAACCATAGACAATAAATTTATACTCTGTGATTCTTCATTCTATCGTTGACGCACCAGAGAAGGCAAAGGGACAGTTCTTCACAGCCAGAATTTTTGTAATGAAGACACCAAAAATGTGAGTGTGTTCTGCTATCCACGCTTGTGTTAAAACTAATATTGTATATACAACGGCCTTAACAAAACACAAGTCTGACATACAATTCATTCCTAAAATAAAGGTACAACGATCTGCCATGCGGAGCTTTCGAACAGTCCAGGTTTTTGCGAAAATATAATTTGTTCTCAACTTTACCATAGACAACTTTATAAACATTATATTGAAAATGCTGTATTACCAGTAATATTCTCTAATGGCCACATTTGGATATGTGATTTTAACTTCGTTCAGTTTTTGGCCATAGTACTTGTATCCATAATGCATAATGTAAAAAAATAAAGTTGTCTATGGTACCAAGGTTTTCGCAGATCTGGCAAGTAGTATTTTAAAGTTATAAAGAATTTATATAATAATATGTAATGACAATGAAATCCCTCCATTCTAGTGCCAATTTCATGTGTAGTCATTCCAATATGTCGAATAATAAGCGGAGGCCATATTGCCAGCGAGCGAAGTGAAGCGAGGCGACGAGAGCATTTCGAGCATATTGTCAAAGAAGTTCACACACGAAGCCAGTAATGGCAATTATTGCTAATTTTCATTTATTTGTAGCATGTCGTCTTAGCATTTACATGCCACGTGCTATTGCTAATAATATCAGATTATTATTTTAAAGTTTTTAGCTGTCGAGATCGTCGAGGGGCGGTCGGGTAAAAACTAGCTGTTGCCCTCGACTTCGTCCGCGGTTACTGTTTATTTAACTAACCCACGAAAACCCTTTCCCGGAATAAAAAGTATCTATGATTTTGACCAGGGACAATCGTTCCCGGTCGTTGGGTGACAATCGCGATAATTCGTTTCCCCATTCACGACATTAGCATTAGTACGCGCGGCGTGATACAGCGTAGTCCCTAACGCTAATATACTAATTCGCGCAATAAATAAAATTTAGCAATAATTATTTTTAGCAGCCATTATTAGTTTCAATATTACTAATTCACTATTAGCATTTATTTATGATTGAGAATGTTAATAATCCAACACGACAAGATTGTCGCGAATAAAAAAAAAGACGTGTGGCACTCGGGGACTGCCGCGGTAAAGCTATTGCATAGCATTTTGTATCAACTTATGCAATTATAATTTTATTTATTTATTTTATTCATGCAGTATTTCTTTTTCTTTGATATTAATTCAAGTTACACTTTTTGAGCGTGGTGACCGATAAGAAAACAAATTTTTCTATTATTAAATAAATAAAAAAAGTTAATATTGTTTATAATATTTTTTTTTTCTCATAAACAGCTGCTTATGTATTCGTCCGATTTCGGAGCAGCTCGTCTCGATTCGTGCGAGTTTCGTAGAGTCGTACAATACGTCTAATCGCACGCACACAACGCCGTGTCGAAGACTGCCGAACTGAAACGACGTTAGACGATGCACGGCCTTCAAGCCACACCTCCTTGCGCATCGGAGTGGGGAGCGTGAGGTTTTTTCGTTACGGAATTTCTGGATTCGGTCCCCGCGCTCAAGGCCCGCGATAGAAGCTATGCAATAGCTTAAAATCAAAGGCATTTTCCAGTTTAGCTGCGTCTTAGCGCATGCTTAAGAATGTCATCAACATTTTACAATATTTCGTGAGAAAGAAAAACTACGCCATCCAAAAGAAACACTACGAATCGTTTATGATGCATAATGTCTACGATAGGCGTTGCGTACTGGCGTAAAAAAGTAGTCTTACCAGCCTGTAACCGCGGAGGTTGCATATCTGTGAAAAAAGGCGCGCGCGCAAGGAAAAACGTTCGATCCGTTTGTAGAACACTGTTTGTCTCGTAACCAAAGTGCGAAACGGTGGAACAATACTCGCTTGCTCGCTGGCAACGTCGCGCACGCTTGGTGGAATTATAATTAGCGTTCTAAGAGTAATACAATGTAAGTGACCTTTGATGTGTAGATGTTAGCGAAATAAAATATTGCCCTGAACTGTGTCCTTTTCATAGCCTTTTTTGTTCAACTGTCAATCGCCAAAGATAAATTTTTAGCGCCAATCTAAACATTTTAAAATCTTTGTTTTATTTATTTATTTTTCTTGTAAATATCACGTTTTCTGCATTTCTGTATTGTTTGAAGAAGTATTAAATCGCGAGACATTATTTTTTGTTTTATTTTAATTTTTATTTTATTTATCTTTGTCAATTTATAATAATAATTCGGGCTAGTCTTAGCACACGCTAGTTCACTTCTAGTTTCACTGTATTCGGCCTTTATCGTTTTGGAGACCGTCTCGCCCATGGGCATTTTACTTACCTACTACTCGACAATACATAACATAATAAGAAAAAAATGCTCAATTTTTTTTAGACATACCTATCAACTAGCCCCATATGAAGCAACTAATGCCGCTTGTGTTACGGTTCTAGAAGACGGATAAATATATTTTATAGAAATACATATAAATATAGTTTTATAAACATCCAAGACTGGAGAACAAATGCCTTTATTCATCACGAAAACATTTGCCCCCACTAAGGATCGAACCCAGGACCTCTCGAGATGGTGACGCCTTGAGACAGGCGAGACCACTCGACCACGGAGGTCGTTTAGATAATTTTTAGGAGTCACATTGTCGACAGCAGAAGGCAGAACAGAATGGTGTTGAATAAAACGAGTAGGAACAGTCAAACAGACAGTTCTATTAATTACTAAAAGAATATTAATCATAGGTACATTCTTCTTTTTACACAGCTTATTATTGTACACTTTTCAGCGATGTCTCTTAGACCTGTAAAAAAAATAGATAGTTTAAAAGTTGTTAAGACAATTTATTGGTTTAAAACAAGTGTAACGTCCTCCACAGAAAGGTCCTATACGGTGTACAGCTGGGTACGGGCTTTCCTTCTAGAAACATATTCCGCTTTATTAAGTGGGGGTTTAAAGCAAAATTACCAATCTTAGATTTGATTTTTCCACTTAAACATAGGCCGCAAACTACCAATTTTTTTTAGAACAAAATTCATCATATTAGGTCCTTACCTATGAAATTGGTGTTTTGTATGGAGATTTTGGGGAATTCTGCATTTTCCATACTAAATTTTTTTCAGTTTTCATCACAACGACAAATCCAATCCATCCATATTTGGCTTATATCATAAGACAAGCTTTAGTAATATGTGTAATATCACACTTCATAAAAATTATTTATCGTTTTTAAGTGAATGCAAATAAAATGATGTATTCGGGAGGCACCTAAAAAGAGTTGTCTCCGTGTCCAATTTTAACACAATTAAACTTACAACAAATTATCAAAACAAATCAAAAGAGCTCAAAAATATAGTCTATTTTTAGACGAGGTAATTATTTTTTAGGAACACTGAATCTTAATAGTTACAGACAAAATACTAAGAGAGAAAAAAACACCAATTTCATAGGTAAGGACCCAATATTTGCAAGGGATAAGTCTGAGTGAAAACATAGAATAAAAAAAATTTAAGCATGGAATAATTCCGTGAATTTACGTCTAATTTCCGGCTAAAATGTAATATTGCTAAGCAGTATTTTAGTTAAACGAGGTGTACGAGCACGCTCGATATCAATTACATTCTTACGCAAAGACTCCACAATATTATATATTGTGATTACTTTGTAAATTATATTTCAGAAAGAAAAAGAATGTACCAACTGCTTTTTTTGCCTAGCATGTCGTAAAAGGCGACTAAGGGCGTATTGGGTACTTGGTCTGTGATTGTGTAGTCGATGAGTTAGCTCAGAGTAAACAGAACTGGAGTAGCCTTTGTCTAACATTCCCCTCTGCCAAATGCACAAGCATCGGATGCTTGCACGTTTAATAAAACTAGTTGAGCCGCCATTTTGACAGCCATAACATTGTAAACGTTGCGGCGAACAGAGCTCCCGCAAAAATGCCTGCCTGTGCTGTTTTTTGTTGTAAAAATAAATAGAAAACATCGAGTATGCTAAAAGATGGTGTCAACTTTTATTTGTAATTATAATTTTTAAGATTTTATGATTATTTACTTCATTATTTCATGTTTTAGAATTCTACGATTTCAAATTTCGAACGCTAGTCTCGTGGGGAGTGCGGCTGTGACGTTGTCAAAACGCACACCCCACGAGACTATTTTAAGCGTGTGTGTGCGTGAAATTTAAATTTGTGTGTCGAACTATGCATGTGTGCATTTGTAAAAACGGTAAAAGTTATTGCTTATGTGTACTGGCTTTGAGTGTAGTGGTAACCTCACCCCCCGCAAGAAATGGCAGAAAAAAATGTTTGAGAAATTGACTAATGGCTACTCGAGTTCTGTTTACTCTGAGTGAGCTAGCCACTTGTTACTACTCTTTCACGATTTTTCATCTGACCAAACCCAATTTTTGTATGGCTAAATGTGGTCTTAAGGAACACAGTGCTCCTTGGACTCTGCCTACCTCTTCGGAGATTGCAGGCGTGATTGTATGTATGTGTATTATGTTTCAGTGCAATAAACACTCGTAGCGGTGACGGATGCGTCTTTCAATTAACATTCCGATCCCGTAACATATAACTTACTTATCTTCAACTTAGCATTCACAACCAACTTATCAACTCAACTTACTTGTAAAGGCTATTGCTTTTATATTAATTCTTTGAGCCGGATTAATATTGGGTCCTTACCTATGAAATTGGTGTTTTTATTCTGTCTTAGTATTTTCTCTGTAACTATTAAGATTAAGACTATTCCTAAAAAAATAATTACCTCGTCTAAAAATAGACTATATTTTTGAGCTCTTTTGATAATTTGTTGTAAGTTTAATTGTGTTAAAATTGGACACGGAGACAACTCTTTTTAAGTGCCTCCCGAATACATTATTTTATTTGCATTCACTTAAAAACGATAAATAATTTTTATGAAGTGTGATATTACACATATTACTAAAGCTTGTCTAATGATACATGCCAAATATTATTATCTCTGGATTTGTCGTTGTTAAGAAAACTGATAAAATGTTAGTCTGTAAAATGCAGACATCCCCAAAATCTCCATACAAAACACCAATTTCATAGGTAAGGACCTAATAATAATGTCTGGACTCCCACCAGCGGGTCTCATCGGCCAAATTGAGAAGGCGCATAATATCGTAAAGGACTTCTGCCACGTGAATTGCACAACCGGAAGCTGATAAACAACCATCAACATGGAAAAATTACTCCTACGCCAGCAACTTATCGTCGAAGGCATCGAGAAGATAATAATCAACTTCAAGGACTTTACTTTACACTAGGCATAAAGTTATTCTTAGTTTATTAATAAACCGGAACGAGTATAGGCCGCAACACCGCGCAGGCGCGCAACCTACTTCGGAGTAGTGGGTAGATATCAACGGCTTGAGGTACGTATAGATCACAAATTTTTGGTCACCCATCTAAGGACTGACTGTAGCGAAAGTAGCTTTGTTTTTAACAGCTAAAGCGTACGAAATACGTCGCCGAGCTTTCTCCATTTAAATGCGGATTTGAACTTTATATGTAAAAGGTGTAAGAGTGAATTTTGTACCTCGATTGGACCGTCTTCTAGCAAGAGCATGTGGCCCGGGCAGCAGACCTCATCTTGAAGACATTTGCTGTTTTCTGACCTGAAATAATGAAAGGTGTTACTAGAAATTTACATCTATACATTACATAAAACTATGGACGCATTTTACGACACCCAAGGGAAGAGATGGGTTGGTAGTACTCTTTTAATGAGCCGCTACCACACGGCTTTACTTACAATGTATGTATAGAATTCAATCCGGTACTGTACTTGCATAGTGCGACAGGAACACATGTACACTTCTCATCGTGGTCACTGCTAACTGAAAAAGCAAGGAAATATAAATCTTTAGAGTGCCGTGGTATCTATTTACTTCAACGTATTTTGAACACCTTCACCAGGATATTGATATTTATTTATCTATTAGGTCCTTACCTATGAAATTGGTGTTTTGTATGGAGATTTTGGGGAATTCTGCACATTTATTCTAAAATTTTTTCAGTTTTCTTCACAACGTAAATCCAAAGATAATAATATTTGGCATCTATCATTAGTTAAGATGTCTCCGTGTCCAATTTTAACACAATTAAACGTACAACAAATTATCAAAACAAATCAAAAGAGCTCAAAAATATAGTCTATTTTTAGACGAGGTAATTATTTTTTAGGAATACTCTGAATCTTAATAGTTACAGACAAAATACTAAGAGAGAAAAAAAACACCAATTTCATAGGTAAGGACCCAATATTAAATATATTTATCCGTCATCTAGTGTCCGTAACACAAGCAGCATTAGTTGATTAAAATGGGGCTAGTTGATAGGTTGATGTCTGAAGATATTCATTTATTTGCATGATAGGTACCTAGCTAATATATTTATTTAGCTTTCAATTAAGTAGATTAAAAAAAACGAATTATAATGATTGATTTTGGTGTTGTGTCCAGGATATAAAAAAAAATTAAAGAACCCAACTCTCATGGTCTCTTATAAAGAGTTCCATAATTTTTAATTTGAGCTGTGATATGTGAGTTAGTACGCTTTGGCTTTCGATCGAAAACAAAGCTACCTTCGCCACGGTTAGGCTGTGGATGGGTGACCAATACGTGTGATCTCGAACTCCTCCGTGCTTCGGAAGGCACGTTAAGCCGTTGGTCCCGGTCGCTATGCAACCGTTTTTACCCACCAACCCGCATTGGGCCAGGTGTTACGGCCCATACTCATGTGTTTCTCTATGAAGGCCTGTGCCCAGCAGTGGGACTTATATAGTCTGAGGACGACGATGTTAAATTAAGTTGTTTATATAAATAATAATTACCTTTATCAGTCCTGATGCTCCTCTCGGGGCGAGCCACCTCCTCTGGGGCGGTCTCGTTGCCGTACCAGTTGAGAAGCAGGGAGTCCAGGTCTCCCCCGTGCTCCTCAGCCTCTTCTGTAGGCAGGCAGGACGCTGTCACCACCAGGAGGAGCGTTGCGAGGAGCTCGAGCTGGTGGAAGAATACTGTTAGCTGAAGGGCTCTGACCCTTTACCTCCCTAGGTCACACCAACCATAACAATTTCTGCGCCTGCACAGGCCTATCACGGACCGAAAATAACCTCTCGTTTCTACGTTCGCGTCGAAGCGAGAGAAAGGTGTTATTTAAACGGTTAGCAAAATATTCGAAATTTGGTCAGCAAAAAATATATACAATTGATTAGCTTAAATATGTAATTCGTCAGTAACTTATGGGCAGTAGATATTTCAAATTTATCAGCAAAATAACTAATTGGGCAGCAACTCAAATGGTTTTTTCTGCCTAATATCTATCAGAACAGAATACATTTCCTAGAAATTGATCCTTGATCCTTCATTGATCGTTTTCCTAGATTTTATAAATTTTCGGTGACATTTAAATTGCTGCTCAAATAATTATTTTGCAGCTAAACCTATTATTTTGCTGCCAAAATAATTATCTTGTTGTCTGTTTGATTATTTCTTTAAGTAATTTCTTACTAACGTGTGTACTGCATAAAATTTTATTATTTTCTATTCTATTGACTTGCAAAGGAGAGTATTGACAACAGGTATTGCCCTCTGTAACACTGACTGACTGACTGACATACTGACTGAGTGACACCCAGTTGCAGAAACGAACTTTAAAATTTAATGTCGGCATTATCCCTAATGCTCCATTAAATTTATTTATTGAAGTGTCAAAAGAACCCCTTAGCGTAGTTTTTACGTTGCACAAAACGACATTAGCACCCTGTCAATGCTAAAGAGACATTAGCTAGAACTATTTTGTGTTCCAATTTTAAATTTAATGAACTTTAAAGTTTTAATGTCTCATTAACAAATGTCGTCTTTAAAAAATCTTTGTGCAACTGAGTGTGAGACACTCAAAAGATTCTAAGGGTACTAATAAAGCTTGAGGATTCAACTGATTTCATTTGAATCATAACTTTTTTAGCAAAAAATCACTTGCCACAAAAGTCGTCTTACCCTTAATTGTATGAGCAGGAAAATGGAATAAAAATTATCATATACCTATTGCAATTTTCATTTTCCAATGTATTACAGTATGTTATTTTTTATATAAACACAAGCTTTTTCCCGCGACCTCGTCCGCGTTACATTGAGATAGTATGATGATATGTAGCCTATAGCCTTCCTCAATAAATAGGCTATTCAACACTGAAAGATTTTTTCAAATTGGAACAGTAGCCTCAATTGGTAGAATTGAGAATTTACTCCTGTCCTATTATTAGAAGCAAAGTTCATAGTAGCCTATGTCTTTTCTCAGGCTCTAGACTATCTGTGTACCAAATTTCGGTTACATTGGTTCAGTAGTTTTGACGTGAAAGCGAGACAAACAGACAGAGTTACATTCGCATTTATAATAATTATTATGGCTAATGGATAAGCACGAGTAACTCAATACAAGCCTATTCAAATACTGATATTTGTTTTTCCTTGTAGATGCTAATGTTCTGGTCTTATTATTTCACTTACTGGTTTTTTAATACTTGCATATTATTATTTTATCACTAACGAATTAAAGTAGGAAACCTATTAAGAACTTTTTTTTTATATTAGGTATACTCGTACATTCTGACGTAAAAATTCTTATTTGAATCTTGCACTTAGTTTCGGTTTAAGCGGTTTAAGCTGTTTAATAATTGAAAAACATCTGAAATTGACAGTTTAAATTATGGTCTTTATGATATACCATACTTTGCCTTGCACTGTGCCTGGCACATGGCAACAGGCCCGGCCACTCCTATTTAGATATTAACACCTTCGAGAATGTTGTTTACTCTTTGCTTAGAGAAAGACGTTTCTCAGACCAAATATCATTTTTATCACCTACCTACTAGCTGTTGCCCGCGACTTTGTCTGCGGTTACTATGGCGTTTTACCTATCCCACGGGAACCCTTTAAAATATCTAAGATGATGTTTAGGGATATAAGGTATCACCATGCAAAATTTTATTGAAATCGGTCCAGCCATTTCGGAGATTAACCCGTACAAATAGACAAACAGACAGAGTAACGAAAAATAATAAAATAAAATATTTTTGGTATTTTCCCTCTTTTTAATTACGTTCCCTTGACTAGATTTGACGTATTTATTTCTATGTACAGACATTCAACCTCTACAGTTTTATGTATACATATTCATAAATAAACTATCAATCATCCGCAATTTGAGACGTCCTCCGTGGTCGAATGTCTCCGTGGTCTCAAGGCGTCGCCATCTCGAGAGGTTCTGGTTTCGATCCCGGTGAGGCAAATGTTTGGGTGATGCATTTTCAGGCATATTTTGTTCTCTAGTCTTGGATGTTTATATATATTTAGGGTATTTATATAAATTGATCTATAAATGTAACGCGGACGAGGTCTCGGCAAAAAGCTTGTGTTTATATAAAAAATAACATACTGTAATACATTGGAAAATGAAAATTACAATAGGTATATGATAATTTTTATTTCATTTTCCTGCTCATAAAAATAAGGGTAAGATGACTTTTGTGGCAAGTGAATTTATGCTAATAAAGTTATGATTCAACTGAAATCAGTTGAATCCTCAAGCTTTATAAGTACCCTTAGAATTTTTTGAGTGTCTCACACCCAGTTGCAGAAACGAACTTTAAAATTTAATGTCAGCATTATCTCTAATGCTCCATTAAATTTATTTATTGAAGTGTCAAAAGAACACCTTAGCGTAGTTTTACGTTGCACAAAACGACATTAGCACCCTGTCAATGCTAAAGAGACATTAGCTAGAACTGTTTTGTGTAACAACCTTAACTTTAATGAACTTTAAAGTTTTAATGTCTCATTAACAAATGTCGTCCTTAAAAAATCATTGTGCAACTGAGCGTTAGTCACTCAGTCAGTGTGTCAGTCAGTCAGTGTTACAGAGGGCAATACCTGTCAATACTCTTATTTGCAAGTAATAGAATAGAAAATAATAAAATTTTATGCAGTACACACATTAGCAAGAAATTACTTAAAGAAATAATCAAACAGACAATAAAATTTAATATAATAATTTTTTCGTATCCCATTCAGCAAACCCTTTCATTTAATACTCATATCATGGGGGTGCACTTCAAATAGCTAATCCGCAATATTGGTTGTCGGCCATGTTGGATTTAAGTCATGTGACAATTTTTTTCGTATTCCTGACAGCAAACCCTTTCATTTGATATCCATATCATGGGGGTGGATTTCAAACAGCCAGTCCGCTATCTTGGGGAGGCCGCCATATTGGATTTGTAATGACGTTTCTAAGCTAAAGCTAGTCATGTATTGTCATCAGAACTCGTGTGTAAAATTTCATCCTAATCGAAGACCGGCAAGTGGGTCAAATTAAGATTCCAAATTTTGACGCAGACATACAAACAGTGTGAGTTAAATAAAAGCGTGTAAAAAGGGCCATGGTAGTATTTGGAAAAAGAAAGGAAAAATTCCTCGTCAGAGTGACCTTCAACAGGACACTTGACGCGGAATATTAAAAGTCCAGAAAACAAAAAAGAATGAACGTAAGTTGCAGAAAAACAATGTTAATTATTCAGCTAGGATACTCGTTGTGTACAGATTTTACTATACAAGGACAAAAATAATTAGCCTTCTGATTCGTAAGCCAAAAATAAGCCGAGTTGTTTATTATCCATACAAGTATTATAAATGCGAATCTTGCGAAAGTAACTTTGTCTGTCTTGCTATCACGTCAAAACCACTTAATCGATTCAATTCAAATTTGGTACACAGATAGTCTAGAGTCTGAGAAAGGACATGGGCTACTGTTTATCCCGATATTCCCTTGGGAACGGGTACCGCGCGAGTGTAACCGTGGTTATTAATTACTGCTCAACCGATATTATTATTAAGCGACATATTCCGTCATGTAATTGTAAAAAATGTAATTTCATTTCGAATTTTAAAATTTCTCGGCATTGTATAAAAATGATACGACAACAAAGATTTATCACCATAACAACAATTAATCAGATGACACTGATAAGAAATTTTATTTTCTCTTGTTTAATAACAAGAGATTTTAGTTCAACTATTAACAATCAACATTTTGCTAATAAGAATAAATAATAATAAGAGGTAGGAATGTAATGTTGAGCACTTTGTAAAAAACAATGCAGTGTTAAACACACAAAAACTTCCTGTAAACTTTTATCGATGTTATATCATTAGCCACAGCTTATTATAAAAACCATTTAAAAGTATTTTGAATCGCTCTATCTATTAAAACAATCGCGTCAAAAACCGTACAGTACTTTTATTATTCATAATATCTTAATAAATTGCTTTAGACATACATCTATCAACTAGCCCATTATAAGCAACTAATGCTGCTTGTGTTACGGATACTAGATGACAGATAAATATATTTAATAGATATATACATACTTAAAAATATTCTGAATTATATCCAATACACATTATAAACATCCAAGACTGGATAAAAAATACCAGTATTCATCACACAAACATGTGCCCCTACCGGGGATCGAATCCAGAACCTCTCGAGATGGCGACGACGCCTTGAGACCGCAGAGACTACGCAGCCAAAGAACGCTTTTTTTAAATTTCTAAGCAGACATAGATACTGACAGCGGGAAGTTAGTTTGTTTTAAATAATATTTTTATTGTTTAAAAACATACCTTATACATCGTGGCGTAATGTTTCCTGCGCAGGCGCCGCCGGTCGAATGTCGACAGACAAGGTCTGGGTTGTTCAAAACTTGTATTATGACATAATTTGAACAAACATCTTCAAGAGTTTTCGACTTATTTACCTGCATATATATGAGTGATTAGTGCATAATTTAAATCATGCCTAATAATGTTAACATAAAATATCATCACGCTTCTTTCCCCGAAGGGGTAGGCAAGGTGTTAAACACCCACTTGCCATGCACCGGGTATAATGTAAGCAATATTCACAATGTGTACATAAGTTTTATTCAAACTCAGTGGTACAGGCGATGGGATCGAATCCGCGTTTCCCGCGGCCTCTCGAACGAGTAGTGCCGCGTCCGTCCCAACTCGGCTACCGCTGCCTACCAATAATGTTATAATGATATAAATACACTCTGGATCCTCTGGGGGCTTCTATAGTTAACTAATAGCAAAAGATCTTCTCTTTAAACCATTTTAACTCACTATATTTGGTATAATAAAGTTTGTTTCCTAAGCGCTTTCTATTTAATTGGTATTTAAATTTAGAATTATTTTCTTTTTTTAAACGCAAAGTCTACGCGCGTTTAGCAAAGAGTTTTGGTTATGACTGTACAATAGGCTAGTTGACTCATATCAAAAGTAATGAAAATAATGTGTCATTCACATAGTATTTAGTACAAGGGTCCGAAATATACCAAATTCGATAAATATTAATTCGGGATTGCTGTAGAAATTTAATTTAAATATGTTTTATTTTTCCTTGGTTTTCATCTGCCAAAAACGCTATCTACCATGTTCGTGATAATAGCTGAGTAACGCTTCACGTAAACAATTACTACGCATGATCAAAATCCATCGAAACGCCAGTCGCAACGAATCAAGCATAACTGTCGGCTATGTCACGCATGCGTATTGAATTGTTTACAATAATCGTGACGCTACGGCACAGATAATTCATCAGGACCGAAGGCGTTTTTGACATTTAAGCAAAACATAATTTATAATCAAAAATTTATTGTGTTTTATGCTTCAGAAAAATGTTGTATTATTTTTTATGGTGATGGCTATCAGTAATTAATGATTAGGGGCCCAATAAAAAAAGAGTCAACTAGCTTATGGAGGAAGTTCGTGGTAGGCGCTGTATCAGTATTAGCGACGCTTTGCTGTTATTACGCACTTCTCTGGCCATTTTCTCTTTGTTTCTGTTTTTTAATTTACCGTCTGTCTCTTTTTTGTTATTGTTTTGTTCTCGAATATCATTGCTATCAGAGTCTGCGTCTGCAGCGGTTGGCTCAACGCAAATTATTATAAATATTATAATAAATATAAAAGTGATAATAATGAAGTTATAAAACTAGTATAAACTGTAACGTTACAATTCAAGTATTGATGTTCAAGTATTACATGGCGGACTTAATGCCAAAAGCATTTTCTACCAATCAACCATTGGGTGGTGCAGAAAATAAATAGAAGTAGGTACACAAAGTTTTTAGAAATATAACAAAACACATTTCAATATGAATATAATATAATATAGAATTAATATATAAATATAAAATAAAATAATAATATAATATAATTTCTGAAATAGTGGCTCCGAAAGAAAAAAAATTGTGTGTCCCCCCCTTAACTTTTGAACCATAAGTTCAAAAATATGAAAAAAATCTCAAAAAAGTAGAATTTTATAAGTTCTTTCTAGGAAAATTATTTTGAACTAGATGGGTTGAACAGCTTTTGATAAATTTTTTCAAAATGGAAATACGGTACCCTGAGCGTGGCCGGTAAAAAGTAGCTGTTGGCATCATGTCAAATAGTTCCTCAGAGCAGACCAAATTGTACAAGTTTGTTTGATTATCAATGTATATCTATTTATATAGATATTAGATCCTTACCTATGAAATTGGTGTTTTGTATTCAGATTTTGGGAAATACTGCATTTTCCATACTAAAATTTTTTCAGTTTTCTTCACAACGACAAATCCAAAGATATAGATATTTGGCATGTATCATTAGACAAGCTTTAGTAATATGTGTAATATCACACTTCATTAAAAATTATTTATCGCTTTTAAGTGAATGCAAATAAAATTATGTATTCGGGAGGCACTTAAAAAGAGTTGTCTCCGTGTCCAATTTTAACACAATTAGACTTACAACAAATTATCAAAACAAATCAAAAGAGCTCAAAAATATAGTCTATTTTTAGACGAGGTAATTATTTTTTAGGAATACTCTGAATATTAATAGTTACAGACAAAATACTAAGAGAGAAAAAAAAACACCAATTTCATAGGTAAGGACCCAATAAATAGCCTAAATAAATAACTAAGAGCGATGTCTTCTAGGCAAATATTGGATGCAATATAGAATGTGTCGAAGGTAAAGCGGTATTGTGTGGGGTATGTGTCGAAGGTATATATAGATAAATTAAGTAATTCCACTAGTATAGTACGACGACCTCCGTGGTCGAGTGGTCTGGTCTCAAGGCGTCGCCATCTCAAGATGTCCTGGGTTCGATCCCCAGTGGAGGCAAGTGTTTGGGTGATTTTTTTCAGACATTTGTTCTCCAGTCTTGGATGTTTATTATATATGCATAAAATTATATATATTCTGGATAATTATGTGTATTTATCTATTAAATATATTTGTCCGTCATCTAGTATCCGTAACACAAGCAGCATTTAGTTGCTTAAAATGGGACTAGTTGATAGGTGTGAATGTTAGAGGATATTTATTTATTTATTTTATTTATTTATAATAAATAAATATCCTCAGCCTATATACGTCCCACTGCTGGGCATAGGCCTCCCTCACGGAGAAACACGTGAGGAGTATGGGCCGTAACACCACCACGCTGGCCCAATGCGGGTTGGTGGGTACTTGGGTAAAAACAGTCGCAATAGCGACCGGGACCTACGGCTTAACGTGCCTTCCGAAGCACGGAGGAGCTCGAAGATCACAAAGTTTTGGTCACCCATCCATGGCGATGGTAGCTTTGTTTTTAATCGAAAGCCAATGCATACTAACCACTACACCACCGAGCTATAAGACTACCAACCCTTCTCTTCCCTTAGGTGTCGTAAAGGCGACTAATGGACTTAGAACTGCACAACATCCAAAAGCTTATAGCGGCGCGAGCTCACTACCTGTCACGCTGAGTGCAGTCACTGCTTCGTGAAGCGCGGACTATGGCAGTGGACTGCTTTTGCGGTGCTTTTGCCTAGTCTCTGACTAACCCTTAGGGATAATAGTCGTGATTATATGCGTGTACGTTAAAAAAGTTGCTTATGAGTTTGGAAGTGGTTCTCCGACCATCGCATGGTCAGATTATGTTCCTACACTTATTAATTTCCAGACAGTTAACCCACATGTAAACATATAATAAAACTGTAGAGGGCGAATGTCTGTCATAGAAAAAAAAGCTTTTAATCAAGTCAGAAGGATGTAAAAAGAGGGAGAATACCAAAAAAAATGTTTTTCTCCGTTCTTCTGTTTGTACGATCTAATGTCTGTCAGCGACTCGTTCTGTACATATATAAACTACATAATCAATAACTTAAAGAAATTCAACGGCACCTAATTTAATATACACTTTCACTTACACACTACATTCTTTACTTCACACTTCTCACACATACACACACACTTTTCACATTTGCACTTACACTTCTTACACTACTATATTTATATATCTTAAATCTTTTCACAATAAAATCAAAATTTTACACTGAAAACGCTAAAATGTAATGAATAAATAAATATTACAACGGATTTTCAACAAAGTGCAGTAAATAGCACCGCGTTGAAATTAGTAACAATGTTATATCATTCCAGAAAAAAAAAATCCGCAATGGTTGGACCGATTTCAATAAAATTTTGCATGACGATACCTTATATCCCTGGTCAACATCTCGAAATTAAAAGGTTCCCGGGGGATAGTTAAAAAACCATAGTAACCGCTGACGAAGGTGTAGGCAGCAGCTAGTGGTATAAGGTAGATCTGGCAGTTTCCGCAACTCTACGTCTAAGCGCCTTTTTTGCGTGTGTGGGAATGTTGTTCCTATACTCGCCAGCCCAGCTCATCCAGAAACTTCAGTAGGTTCTTCAACTTTCCGAAGGCCTCTGGTAGTGAACTCGGCTGTCCAAGATGTCTTACCCGGTAGTCCGCCACACCTGGATCCTGGTCCGACACTCCATGATCACATGTGCAGCCGTTTCCTCCGCCTGCATGCACGCTCTGCACATGGGGCTGTCGGTTATAACAAGGTTGAAAAGGTGTTTGTTAAATGGTCCGTGGCCTGTTATAGCCGCGGTTACCTGACTGAGCTGATTCCTGTTTAGTTTGAGGACGTTCTTTGAGAGACGGGTGTTGATCTCTGGCAAGGAAGCCTTTGTCTGTTTGCAGTCCTCTGTGTTCCTCCGGCTCTCGCTGTGGAGTTGATAGCATTTTTGCCTGATTTGGTTTTTAGACCATTGTTTGGGGGGAGGTACTATCGGTTCTGGTCCGTATACCTTCATTCCTGAACCTCTTCTAGTTAGCTCGTCCGCTTTGCCATTGCCGCACGAGTTGCTGTGTCCTTTTATCCTTTTATATATATTGTAGGGTAATGCGGCTATCCTCCCCAGCCATCATCAAAACATGGTGGCATTCGTGGATTAGAGTTGAATAACGTTGTTAGAATTCTTGTAATTCTTTGGCGGCGGTAATGATTCCCAAGCATTCCACCTTAAATACAGTGTTGTGCTTTCCCATTGGTACGGAAATGTTCATGTTTAGGTCATATTAGAACTCTGTTTTGGAGCCATCTGTGAAGATTCTCAGATCTCTCAAATTTAGACCTTCTTTTTCATCGTCTTCGAGCTGGATTTTGTACTTTTTGTCGAAACAGTATCGGGCGTACATTCCATCGTTGGGGGCTTCCATCAGTGGGAGTTCTGTCATGACTTCCATTAAGGAGGACGTGTGTGGGGTGGGGGTCTTGCTGAGGAGACCTAGTTCTTTTAGCCTAATCATTGTTAGAGTGGCTTCTTGTTGTATGAAAAGATGAAGTGGCGTTAGGTTGAGTATTGCTTCTAGTGCTGTGGAGGGGGTTGTTCTCATGCACCCCGTAATTGCGCCACCAAACCAGTGCTCCGTAGCTTATCATTGGTCTGATTACAGCAGTATACAGCCATAGTGTAAGTTTTGGGTTTAGACCCCATCTTTTACCAAGCATCCTCCTGCATTGCCAAAAGGTGTTGCTGGCTTTTTCTAATTTGGAGTCTATGTGTTTATCCCATGACAATTTATTGTCAAAATAATGTTATACAAAGATATTTGACTTCCGTTTTGAGCTGAAGCTCGGTATTGAAGAGTTTCGGTAATCTGTAGTGACCGAGTGTACGTTTGTTTGAGAACAGGACGAGCTCTGTTTTTTTTGGATTAAAAAACCACTTAAACAAACATGTACCTATAATATTTTTTTATTTAATAAGTCGTTTTGGCAATAAAAAACAATGAAAAACATGACAATTTTACAGTTCTGTCAAAGAAATTATTATCGTAGTAGATAAAATATAAGTGACATAGTTACAATCAGAAATGTACTTTAATTAGTTAATTAAAGGTTGAGTTTCGATGGAGCCGTGTTCATTGTTATAAATATACTCTGGTAAGCAGCAGACTTCAATAAACGATGGACAGAGGTTGGGTTCCGACCTGTAAAAAAAAAAATTGAGTAATGGGTTATACTTACATAGGTTTTTAATAATCTTAATATACATTTAATAAAACTGTAGAGGTCGAATGTCTGTACATAGAAAAAAAAATGCTTTAATTCAAGTCAGGGAGTTGTAAAAAGAGGGTAAATTCAGATAACATAGATTTTATTTTAAATAAACTACTCATATTAAAAAATGATTTAATGTCATACATAAAACTAATGACATTAATGTTTACAAAAGAGGGATGATACCAAAAAAATTTTTTTCACATTTTTTCTTTCTCAGTTTGTTTGTACGGGCTAATCTCCGAAATGGCTGGACCGATTTCAATGAAATTTTGCATGGTGATACCTTATACCCCTGGTCTATCTTAACCTACCTAACATAATTGGCGAAACATCGGTGCTAGTTCACCTCTGCCTACCCCTTCGGGGATATAGGCGTGATTTATGTATAGTACGTCTCAATCAAAGTTGCCAAAAAGGTAAACAAAACAAAGGTAATGTTACATCTCTAAAATATTTTGTGATGACTGTAGGTAATTGAAATCAATTGAAACGGACAACAATTGTTACCGTTAATTATATTTACGTGCCAATGTCCGTGTAAAAAGTGTAATTATTGAATAACAAATTCGGTAAGTCGGCTTTTTTGTTTACCTTTTTGGCAACTTGGATTGAGACGTACTATATATGTATGTATCTCAGAAACTGTAACACCTACAAACTTGAAATTTGGCAGGCAGGTTCATTATTGAGTGTAGACCTCCGCTAGGAACGTATTTTATTAAACTCCATCCCTAACGGGGTAAAACGGGGGTAGTCCGTGCAAGCCGGGGCTGGTCGCAAGTTTTTAAACTTACTCTTTATTTGTGTCAATTTGGTCGTTATTGTCCATGCGGGTGTAATCACATAGGTAGAATGGCACACATGTCCCCGCAAGTCCACTTCTGTCACAGGAAGCTGAAATGTTTAATAAAATAGTTATTGTTAAACAAGAGTGCAAAGCTGCTTAACCGCGTGCTCAATTTTGATGACCGAGAAAGTGAATGATTCAAAAGCACGAGATGAACTTCTTTTGATTTTGAGCGAGTATGCTCTATGGGCTCAGAGTAAACAGAACTCGAGTAGCCATTAGTCAATTTCTCAAACATTTTTTTCTGCCATTTCTTGCGGGGGGTGAGGTTACCACTACACTCAAAGCCAGCCGTTTTTACAAATGCACACATGCATAATTCGACACACAAATTTAAATTTCATGCACACACACGCTTAAAATAGTCACGTGGGGTGTGCGTTTTGACAACGTCACAGCCGCACTCGCCACGAGACTAGCGTTCGAAATTTGAAATCGTAGAATTCTAAAACATTAAATAATGATGTAAATAATGATAAAATCTTAAAAATTATAATTACAAATAAAAGGTGACACCATCTTTTAGCATACTCGATGTTTTCTTTTTATTTTTACAACAAAAAACAGCACAGGCAGGCATTTTTGCGGGAACTCTGTTCGCCGCAACGTTTACAATGTTATGGCTGTCAAAATGGCGGCTCAACTAGTTTTATTAAACGTGCAAGCATCCGATGCTTGTGCATTTGGCAGAGGGGAATGTTAGACAAAGGTTACTCCAGTTCTGTTTACTCTGAGTCTATGGGCCAGGCACAGATAATTATTAATTATACATTTACTTAGATGACGCAAATGTTTAATAAGACTGAAATAAGGTTTCGCTTAACAATCCTCAGGCGCGCTTTTGCAGGCAATATAATTTGTTGTGTAAAGAACTAGATATATTCTTTGAGTCCCAATGCATCTATAAAAGCGATAAAAAATCCAGATAATTTAAGTGTCCGAGCTAACAATATACACTTGTAATTCTTTATTATTTCTCTACGCTTTTTTTGATATTTAGTCAACAATAAGGTGCTTTTTTTTAATTAATTTAACAATGTGTCTTGCTTTCAATAGGCCACACATATTTTCAAAAATTTCATGTACATGTTGTGCATAGTTGGTATAGGGATATAATTTTTTGTAAGTATTCACACATATAAAGTATTTTGTAACAAATGTCATGATTTGTATCCTTGTAACTGTGTCAAATAAATAAATAAATTATTTGATTAATAAATAATATCCTTGCAAATATAAGCGTCCACCGGTAGCTGCTAAGCAAACCGTACTTTACACAGTATAAAATCCTGACTTTGACTTTGCTGTACATTTTAAACCTTATAAAATTTGTTAAAAAACACTCAAGCTATTTTGCCAAAAAATGCGAGATACCACGACGATATCCCTCCCGAGATCTAAATAAATTATTGTTGCCACAATCAATTTTAAAAATACACGCAACCAGTGCGTACGCAATGGCTACTGGCAACATAAGAAATTAAACTAATGACAGAGTATTTATTAAGCGTCTAAGGCCCGAGTTCACCAATAATTGTTTAACCAACGTTTTAGTGATTGGCCGTTCAATTCCGAAACATCGTTTAAATGACCATTCAAATTTTCACTGTTCATCGCAAACATTTTTACCATGTTACAAAATCGGACGTTTAACGATGCTTCAGAATGAATGAACGAATATTATAAAGTTACTTATTTACGGTGCAGCACTGCACTTGCATATTAAACGGATGCAATATACGCTGACATCTGAATTTAGTAGCATAACGTAAAATGCTTCCAATTTGTAATGTGCGATGATGTGGTAAGAACGTTTTACTAGGACGTTGTTCTAATTTTGGTCGGAAAGCACATTTCGTAACAGTAACTGTCAATGTCAAAAACAAATTCCTGTTGATTTGTTTACATTTGGTTGACATAAATTTCTTAACCGATGAGAAGCGAATTCTTTCGAAATTTGTGCTAAAATACCGTGATGTTATTGAAATTAAACGCACTGACTACACCACAACTCCATAAAGCTAAATTTTGGTAACACTTTTAATTTCAATATGTAGTAAATGTAAGTAAAACGGAGGTTAAACGTTGCTGTCAGGCTCGGTTAAGTTGATCGGTTGTTTAAGAGCTGTAATTGATGGTTAACGTGTGGTGAACACAAAAATTGATTTAAAAGCTGTTTATCTTATAATCAGTTGTTTTAAATGTTGGTGAACTCGGGCCTAAGAGATTTGTTGATCGGAAAAGCATACTACAATTTAAACGACTATTTTAATGACACATTAAAATAATAATAATAACTTTTAATCGTGACATAATAATTTGAATTAATAATACATTTTAAATGGTAATAATACCGGAAATGAATAATCAACTTTATTGACCAACTAATCATAATTATTAGATTTATTTAAAAAATATTGACATCTACCTATAATTTTGATTTCCACCTATAAATATTGACATTGAGCATAATTAAATTAACTTTGCTTTGTATTTTAATTTACATTCGAAAAAATAATAATACCTACGTGACAAAACACAAAAGTAATACAAAATTAATTTCATTTTAATAAACCTTCATAAATTTAAAACAATATTATTCTACTTAGAGATAGTAAGTTTAAATAATCAAATAATTTGAATGTACAAATAATAAATACCTACCAATTATAAATGTTAAAATAGTACTTTATCAATTGAAAGTATCCTCCCCTCATTTCATTTGTCAATTTTGCAGTGCCGGTTCATAATGTTGTCCAAATTTACCTGTTAAGACCTACTGTATGTTCATTATGATGCAATAAATAAATAAATGTTGAATAAAATAGTTATTGATAAACAAGAGTGCAAAGTTCATTTTTAACCACGTGCTCAATTTTGATGACTGAGAAAGTGAAGGATTCAAAAGCATCAGGTGAACTACTTTTCATTTTGAGCGAGTATGACGGTTGCGTTTTGCTAGCAGAATACCAAAAACGTTCGAACGAAAGCGTTCCTCATGCGTTTAAGATAAAAAAAAAGACGTGTGGCACTCGGGGACTCTCTCTCTCTCTCTCTTTCTCTCTCTATGGAAAAAAGTAAAAAGCGCCCCAAGCGGAAAACAGTTGTAATCCACAAAGCCACACCTTGCGCATCGGAGTGGGGAGCGTGAGGTTTTTTCGTTACGGAGCGTGAGGTATTTTCGTTACGGAATTTCTGGATTCGGTCCCCGCGCTCAAGGCTCGCGATAGAAGCTATGCAATGGCTTAATAAAATAGCAGAAAAGGCCTACTGGTATCTTTAATCTGAGGTTATTGGAAACTCTGTGAACGACTTATACAGGCAATGCAGTATTTATCAAACACTTACCTAATGCCTCAGTCTTCGCAACAGCACCCTCGATTGGCTCAGAAGCGACAGAGGCAGGGCTTACTGTGGAGCTCCCAAATATCTCCTCTAGCACTGATGAATCCACCTCCGTATCATTTTGGGCAGAAATCACAGCGAAGGTGACCGCCAGAATTATTGCTGTCTTCATCATCTGTAATAGAAATCCATACTAATATTATAAATTCGAAAGTTATTTCACGTCAAAACTACTGAACCAATTTAACCGAAATTTGGTACACAGATAGTCTAGAGCCTGAGAAAGGATAGAGGCTACCTTTTATCCCGGTATGCATGGGAACGGGTGCCATGCGGGTGAATGTTAAAAATTTTTAATAACGCCACCCAGAAAAATGAAGGACAAAACGCCACTATGAACTTTGCCTTTAATAATAGAGTGGGAGTAAATTTCAATTCCACCAATTGAAGCTACTATTCCAATTTGAAAAAATCTTTCAGTGTTGCATAGCCTATGTATTGAGGAAGGCTAAATACTGGCTACATACCATCACACTATCTCAAAGTAACTATTCTACGCGGACGAAGTCGCGGGCAAAGCTAGTATGTGATAAGTGTTACAATAAAGAGTTTTCGTACCACTTGCTCAAAAAAGTGACATTCTATGCCACAAAAAGCGAACATAACAATAATCATTTTTAATCTGTTAAAAACAGGGAAAGAAAATTGTACTGAATTTTTTAAATTTGGAATACTTACCGAAATTTATATTGAACTAAATCTGTGTTACGTAGTTTACACCATTGAGTTTGTATATAAAGTATTATAAATCTTTTTGAAAAAGGAATACGCATTTATTGTGCAGTTATGATTATTTTGGACCAATGTTTCGAATTTTAACTTTTAATTTTAATTGTCATAATTTTTAATAAATGCTAAGGCCCGAGTTCACCAACATTTTAAACAACTGATTATAAGATAAACAGCTGTTTAAATTAGTTTTTGTGTTCACCACACGTTAACTATCGATTACAGCTTTTAACCAACCGATCAATTTAACCGAGCCTGACAGCAACGTTTAACCTCCGTTTTACTTACATTTACTACATATTGACATCAAAAGTGTTACGAAAATTTATGGTTATTTACGATTAATATGTTGTTTTAGTAATAAATGATAAATGGTAGATAATTATCACGACCACTACCTGGGACTTCTTGAAAATCTTGAATATTTGGAAAGAAATACAGGATGGACCAGAAAGATTTGCGAATTTGAAAAAATAATAAAATAAAAACTAAATACAATTCAAATACAACTTTTTATTTCAATTAAAATTGACATCTGGGAAATTAATTTCTTAAAAATAACATCATCCAAATATGCACCATCGCGCTGCAAACATTCCTCGAATCTAAACCTCAAATTAGTAAGAACTAGCTGGCACATTGCGCGGGGATTAGCTGCCATTTCTTCTCGGATATTAGAATTCAACTGGTTAATCGTGACTGGGTTATTGGAGTAGACCCTACTTTTCAGGTATCCCCACATAAAAAAGTTGATTAAACGATGTTTAGGAATTGAACGGCCGATCACTGAAACGTTGGTTAAACAATTATTGGTGAACTCGGGCCTAAGTATCTTATATTATTAGTGTTAATTTTTTCGCAAATGGTACGAAAAGTAGAGTATTTTCCTCGGTGATAAAGCTGTCTTAGTCTTGGGTGAACTTAAATCCTCGCTACACTCAGGACTCGTCTTAGTCCTGAGTGTTTTTAACACCCTCGCTACGCTCGGGAGTAAACATCGAGTCCTTTGTTTACGCTCGCGATTTAAATCGACACCCGCGATAGAAGACACTGCTTTATCCCCTTAGTTAATAATCTACTATTTAACACAAACGAGTTCGTTTTCCGTTCGTTTTTCTAGTAATTTTCTTCCTCACAACCAAACAGGAATCAATTGTCGAAAAGAATTGTCAAGAAATGAGCGTATTCCCTCTTAAAAGGTCGGTATTGGAGTGGCCTCATTATACGTCTTGAGGGCAATTTTTCTTCCAGCGGGTTGTGACTGGTTAAGTAAGCCTTCACTAATTTTGGGAGCCAGTTGAGTAGTTCAATAAATTTTGGATACTCTACCGCGTGGAGTATGGTTGTCTTAAATCAACCATGACCGAGTTTCAATGAAGTATGTTCTGTAAGTATGGAAGTGATGTATGTAAGGAACCTGGTCTCCTTATTTCTTTTCATTTCACGATTCTCATCCATTTTTTTACTAAAGATATTTGCTTTTGTATAAAAATTGTCACTTATTTTACAAGTTTTATGGAAAAATCCCTTTTATAACCAGGATTTTTTCTTCCAGGGGAAGCGGGTCTATATACATACATATAATAAAACTGTAGAGCTGGAATGTCTGTACATAAAATAAAATGCTTAAAATCAAGGCAGGTGGATGTAAAAAAAGGGAAAATACAAAAAAAAAAAATTTTGTTTCTCTGGCTGATTGTCTGTTTGTATGGGCTAATTGAGCTCGGTGGCGTAGTGGTCAGTGCGCTTTGGCTTCGATCGAAAACGAAGCTACCTTCGCCATGGTCAGGCCGTGGATAGGTGACCAACACTTTGTGATCTCGAGCTCCTCCATGCTTCGGAAGGCACGTTAAGCCGTTGGCCCCGGTCGCAGTGATAGAATGAGAGGGAACACCTATTGATCGAGACAGAACATTGCCTCATGCTATTGTATGGGAGTTTGCCATCCATATAGAGTACAAAATTCTTGGACTCTTCCCACTTCGCTTTTTAGTTGACTAGGGTCAGTTTTTGATTCGTGATCGTGGTCAGGTTCACTTAGGTTAAAATAAAGACCAATGGAGAAAACGTATGATTTCGTGACATAGACATATTTAAGTAGATGGCCAAAGAAAATAGAGTCAAAATAATCCCATACGGAGATATAATAAGACTCATATCAAAAGTAATGAAAATAAAGTGTCATTCACATAGTATTTAGTACAAGGGTCCGAAATATACCAAGTTTGTTAAATATAATTATGAGACTGCTGTAGAAATTCAATTTAAATACGTTTTGTTTTTTCTTTTTTTTTTCATCTGCCAAAAACGCTATCCACCATGTTCGTGATATTAGTTGAGTAACGCTTCATGTAAACAATTACTACGC
This sequence comes from Parapoynx stratiotata, assembly GCA_910589355.1. Lineage (NCBI taxonomy): Eukaryota > Metazoa > Arthropoda > Insecta > Lepidoptera > Crambidae > Parapoynx > Parapoynx stratiotata. The sequence goes on along the minus strand of OU342485.1, from coordinate 4,364,044 downwards.
ATGGTCAAATTCCATCGAAACGCCAGTCGCAACCAATCAAGCATAACTGTCGGCTATGACACGCATGCGTATTGAATTGTTTACAAAAATCGTGACGCCACGGCACAGATAATTCATAGACAATCAGGACCGAAGGCGTTTTTGACACTTAAGCAAAAACTTAATTTATAATTTAAAATTGTTTGTGATAGGCTTAAAAAAAAATTATTATTTTTTATGGTGATGGCTATCAGTAATTAATCATTTGAGCCCCAATAAAAAAAGGGTCAACAAGCCTATTCTTCAGAGATGTTATTGTTATTGTGTGAGCGTGGAGTTTAATAGTTGAATCGATTGAATCCAAAAAACGTGAAATGTCCTGTAATTTACTGTGGCGTTAATTTTACTGATAAAACTGAACATTGCACTATTGACAAGTAAATACGTGCAAACTTGGTACAGCAATAAAGCGTTTATTTTTTTATTGTAATTGGTCTTTCCTATGTTGTTTCTAAAAAATACTTCAATCCATATATTTAATTAAATTTTTTGTGAAGATTAAAGTCCTTTTATTTCTATTTAACAAGATTTTGCCCCAAATGATTCATTACTGTTAGCTATCACCATAAAAAATAGTATAAATGTTTTGAGGCCTTTATCACAATAAATTTTAGATTACGTTTTTGCTGAACTGATAAAAAAGCCTTCGGCCATGATGGTCTATGAATTATCGGGCTGACATATACATCAATGGCTGACACAGCCAATAGATAATAATATGCTTGGTTGCGACTGGCGTTTGAAAGATTTTGACAATGCGTAGTTCACTATTTTCACGAACATGGTGTTTTTGGCGGGAGCGCATGTTTTCGCATAACGTCGTTTGTCATACATCGAATGGCATAATCATCAAATAGCATAACACTCATTTCACATATTCCTTCTTACTCATAACATTTAAGTGGCATAACTCTCTAAAGGCATATTATTATAAAGCATAACTATAGAAATTCCTAATTTCATTTAGCACAACATTAGGTAGACCTAAAATGAATCGAATAATCACCCAGATTCGAAAGCACCAATCCCAAGGAAATGTGTTCTGATAAATATTAGGTTAAGGTTATTTTTTTATGACCCTTAAAAACTATATTCATGCAATCGAAATTTATTTAGTAAACAATTTGAGGCACAAAAAAATATCATGCGTTGTGATCATTATGCTTTTCATAAGTTGTGCGTTTCAATTTTATGCCTTTTAATACTTATGACAAACAATTTTAGCCTATACAATATTAGGACTCTCAAAATTATGCGTCGCGATTTTATGCGTTTTGATGATTATGCCTTTCAAAATTATGGATTTTCGTATTATGATAATAAACGTTATGCTTAAAATTACGGAGCCGTTTTTGGCAGATGAAAAAAAAACAAGTTTAAATTGAATTTGTACAGCAATCCTTTATATATATATATTGAACTTGTATATTTCGAACCCTTGTACTAAATACTATGTCAAATTTACTAATGAGTCGACTAGCTGGGTATCGCATTTTCGAGCTGTCAATTGATTTATACGGGTAAGTTTAATGTATATCTGTGACAGTTTGTCCAATAGTCGAATTTTCAAATAATACTTAAATAAATCAAATATATATAACTTAAACACAACACGATGCTGCTTTAAGGGACAGATTTTCGAACCGTCGAACTAGGATAAAATATATGGATATATAAAATATATAAATACCTATATAGATATGATCATATGACAGCTTGTCCAATAGTAGAATATTCAAATAATAGGTACTGAAGTTAAATAATCATAGACAATTTAATCACAGCACGAAGCTGCTTCAAAATGGCGGCTGGCTGCACAGCTGATGATTGCTTCGAATTGAAAACTGACGTCACACGTTTTGGCGTTGCCATTAACGCTATTGGTCTAGGTTTTAACTATTGAGCTATCTATTACTTCGGATCTAAAAATCGCCATAAGTAGTTGAGAATACCATATGACATTACGTCTATACATGAATGAAGAATAAATAAATAAAATTGAATAAATTACCTTTAATATTGTTGCTTCCAATTGAAGCGTGCACTACAGAACACAAAATCAACACGAAATCAAATGTATGCTTTTATTTATTTAAATTTTCCTTGAGGACCTTGAGATACTTGTTTTACTGGTCAAACTAGTTATGATGTGATGAGCAGACACTGTCTAGGTAAGAGTATTTTTATTTTCATTGCAATTTTATTCGAAGGTAGTTTGGTAGATTTCATTATGCTATTTCATTTATTCAGAGTGAAGTATTTTTCGGTCTCGCACCCGTTCGCCCCGTATTTTTCGCCCCTTTGCCTAAAATTACCCTTTCGCCCACTATCAAGGTCCCCCCCTCATCGCGGGGCGAAAATATTTTTAAAACACCCGTACTTACGCCCCTAGTAATATTTAGTTCAAAAATTGTATACATAGTTATGATAGCCTGGTACTGTGTTGGAAATATAAATATACACATTATTCGTTTTACACTATCTTAATATTCTTGAAACAGTCAATCACTTTTCTACTGAAAAATATGTACTTGCTTATTTTAAATGCAAAGTATACAAGGTCAAATAGTATTTTGTTGATTCATTTTGATTAACACAAAATATATTTTTATTAATATATTTGTTTAATTGTGCCTGTAAATATTAATGTACGATTACTGTACTTTTCCTTATTAACTAATAAGGGGCGAATAAAACCGTTTAATATTTCAAGGGGCGAAAAGGTGCATTTATGGTAAGAGGGGCGAAACCCTTAGTTTCGCGAATGGCGAAGGCGAACGGGTCCGAGACCTATTTTTGGTCCAATCAAAGTTTTTTTTTTAATTGATTCTTAGGACCACAAACAAGTTTACAATACAATATCTTATAATAGTAAGTTTTTTTATATAGCTTAAAGTTATATAAATAAGTCATTGTAAGCTCAACATCGTTGGTCTCTGATAAAAATAAACCATAAAGTGATATCCCAGATAATTTAACTATGATAGGAACAAAACATGACGTTATTCTACAAAACAAATAAGTACTTTTTTTTTTCATTCTCCCATAGTAGGGAAGGCAAAGGGAACGAAGCCCATACAGCCAAGTCTTCAGTATTTATTTCTTCAGTAGTTTGCATTGAAATGCTAGTGTATTGCATTTCAATGCATCTTGGGAGAGTTTGGCGTCAAACGATCGATGGCAGACACTGGGTGCTACTTGGATGAGGTGGATTACCACGATAAAAAACTCATCACTTTTCACAGCACTTGACGTTTATTTCGATAATCCTCTACATTGCACATCTTCACAGACACTTATTACACAAAACTACACTGATTTTACGTAACAATATCCACTCTGAAACAATATTACAATTATCGAAATAAAAATCACGTCCGCCATTAGCCAAATGCCGCCAAATTCTCTTTATTTTTTTATTTTTAAAACTTTATAATGTATTAAGTGAGACAAAGTGCTATGTTCAAAAACCAAGGAATCGGTAAGCTATACTGTAATATTGTTATATTACTATTTTATACATAATAAGTATGTGTGTGCAGGTGTATAGATGTGTATTTTTATTGCTGTGTCGGCTAACATCGTGTTGTGAATGTGAGTATTTATGGTGCGCGTAAAAACGTATTTATTAACTATGTAATAATTATAATAAATAACATTCTTCTATATTAGTAATTATGACAAAAAAATAAGAAAGAGAACATGGTCAATCATTTATCTGAGACATGGAACTGATTGAGAGGATATTTATAACTTTCCTCCTAAATGATTGTGAACAAAGTTGCCCAAAAGGAAAACAAAATGAAGGTAGAATGTTTTGTGCTGACAGTACTGTGAAATCATTTCAAGCAGACAGCAATTGTTACAAGTAATTATATTTATGCACCAAAGTCTATGTAAAAAGTGTAATTAATAATTTAAAAATTCGGTAAGTCGACTTTTTTGTTTTGACCTCTTGGGCAATTTTGATTGAAAGACTATAATGGCTGTAGTCCGTTCATCCTAATTTGTGATTTGTCGTATTCAGTATATAAAAAATCTTGGTATGTATTAAAGAAATAAATTTATTTAAAAATAATTAAAAAAAACAATATTGTTACCTACAACAGTGAATTATTATTACAGGCTGTCCAAATTCTAAAGATTGTAAGGACGCTCGACTGCCGACAGCAACATAAAAATAAGAAAAAAAGGAGAAAATAAAAAGCCAGGTTAGTTTTGACAGTAAATGACTAGAAATAAAGACCTCTAAAATGTATATGCATTCTATCGACTGTACTACCATTACCTTTCAACACACATACAAATCATCACGCCCCTTCCCCGAAGGGGTAGGCAGATATATATAGAAAATATACAATACTTATATGTATAAACATCTAACACTCAGTTGCACGAAGATTTTTTAAGGACGACATTTGTTAATGAGACATTAAAACTTTAAAGTTCATTAAATTAAAGGTTGTCACACAAAACAGTTCTAGCTAATGTCTCTTTAGCATTGACAGGGTGCTAATGTCATTTTGTGCAACGTAAAAACTACGCTAAGGTGTTCTTTTGTCACTTCAATAAATAAATTTAATGGAGCATTAGAGATAATGCCGACATTAAATTTTAAAGTTCGTTTCTGCAACTGGGTGTAAGACTGGTAAACAAATGCCTGTACTCATCACACAAACATCTGTCCCCACCGGGGATCGAACCCAGAACCTCTCGAGATGGCGACGCCTTTGAGACCGGCGCGGTGCGGCGGGGCGTCCACGGCCACGGACGTCGTCAAAAATAATATTAAACAAATTCTCATGGACATTCGAAACACACTTTAAGATGTTTTTGTGTCTTGCATGCTTATTCGTTTTGGAGAATAATCCTTTTGCTGCGTTACATTTATGTACCTATGCCTAGCCGCATATGCAATAATATTGTCAGTGTTGCACACACACACAACCTCTCAAGCACACACATTGAAAATATTGCAAAATATACCGACCTTGCAAAAGAAATAAAAACACAATGGCAGGTCACAACGGTAAAGACCATACCTTATCATATTATTATATACTACAGGAGTAATTCCCAAAACTCTTCATAAAAGCTTAAAAATATGCAACATGCACCTACTCTCATTCTAATTACTACAAAAAGCAGTTATTCTGAACACCTGTCGTATAGTTCGTAAGTTTTTGTCCCTTGATAATACATAGGAAGTCAAAGGATGGAATAATCACACTCATACATGCACGCACGCGCGCGCCCGCGCCCGCACACACACACACACACACACACACACACACACACACACACACACACAACGCACTCAAATCACATAATACAAATTACCAAAATATGTTAGGCCAAAAGCCCGCATGTTTATGGGAATATAGGTACCAATTATACTTATATCATCATTATCTTGCCCTTTTCCCAATTTCATTTGGGGTCGGCGCAACGAGTCTTTCTCCTCCACTCTCCCCTATCACACGCCATATCAACATTCACTCCCATGCTAGCCATGTCCTCATTAACACAATCTATCCATCTCTTCTTTGGTCTTCCTCTCCCTGCATTACCAATTATATTTATATAATAGAGAAAAAAACAATTTGCGTGCGGCCAGGTGCTGCAATATTGTGTAGTATGCGGTTCCATACAATGACTAACATTATTGTTAATTTTGCATTGACAATATTACATACATAACATACATACAATCAGGCCTGCAATCCCCGCAGGAGTAGGCAGAGTCCAAGGAGCATTGTGTTCCTTAAGACCACATTTAGCCATAAAAAAATAGGGTTTTTGTCAGATGAAAAATCGTGAAAGAGTAGTAAGAAGTGGCTACCTCATCGTCTACACAATCACAGACACAGTACCCAATACGTCCTTAGTCGTCTTTTACGACATGCTAGGCAAGAAAAGCAGTCGGTACATTCTTTTTGTATCCCGGACCATATTATTGTGTAAATAATAATAAAAAATAAATATCTTCAGACATTCACTCCTATCAATTAACTAGCCCCATTTTAAGCAACTAATACTGCTTGTGTTACGAATTATAAGATAAAGGAAATTTATATTTAATAGATAAATAGTAGATATAAACGTTTGCCTGGAATTCAGAATATATACAATACTTTTTTGTCTATAATCTGAATTCCATTTTCATTTTCAGACAATAAATATAAACAACTAAGACTGGAGAACAAATGCCTGTATTTATCACAAAAACATTTGCCCCCACCGGGGATCGAACCCAGAACCTCTCGAGATGGCGACTCTTGAGACCGACGTGCAGACCACTCGACCATAGAGGTTTTCGTGTGTGTGTCGCTAGCCTTGAGTTAAAAGTAATGTTATAAACATCATTAACAATTCTCATTTTTCAAAACTGTATAAATAATGTCGACGACCTCCGTGGTCGAGTGGTCTGTACGCCGGTCTCAAGGCGTCGCCATCTCGAGAGGTCCTGGGTTCGATCCCCAGTGGAGGCAAGTTTGGGTGATAAATTTTCATACATTTGTTCTCCAGTCTTGGATGTTCATTATATATGTATAATATTATATATATTCTGAATAATTAATAAATTTGTCCGTCATCTAGTATCCGTAACACAAGCAGCATTTAGTTGCTCAAAATGGGACTAGTTGATAGGTGTGTATGTCTGAGGATATTAATTTATTTTATTTATAATGTATTTCTTAGAAATCTAATGAGTTATGATAATGAGAGTGGATGCCTGGATGGTAATGCATGGAGAGGAAGATCGAAGAAGAGATGGATAGATTGTGTGAATGAGGACATGGCTAGGATGGGAGTGATATGGCGTGTGATAGGGGGGATACGGGAGGGAAGAGTAAATTGGGAGAAAGGCAGGCGATTGATGATCAACGTTATCAGCCTTCTCCCGTCCTGCTGGATATAGGCGTCCCCTTATGCACGCCACCGCTCTCAATGAATTGATGATAGAAATCTAACGGAATAATAGTTTAAAAAACTAAAATACAACGCTTTTATCACGCACAAAAAAATTACAAAAAGAATGCGTGGGGCGTTTATGTAATCTTTACTCTTTTTGGACAAAACGCTCCACGCTTTCTTTTTGTAATTTTAAGTGCGTGCTAAAAGCGTGTTTTTTATTTTTTTTAACTATTCTTTTTATTATATACTTATTATTCAAATTTAATTTACTACTTGGGACGGCCGCCATGTTGGATTTAGGTCACCTGACTACCTTTTTTTCGTATTCCTGACAGCAAACCCTTTCATTTGATATCCATATCATGGGGGTGGATTTCAAACCGCCAGTCCGCCATCTTGGGGAGACCGCCATATTGGATTTGTAATGACGTTTCTTAGCTAGTCATGTATTGTCATCAGAACTCAGAGCGTGTGCAAAATTTCATCCTAATCGAAGACCGGGTAGTGGATCAAATTAAGATTTCAAGATTTTCTTACATAAATTGTTACAAGTTAAGCCAATACGAGTAGTAATAAAAGAAATCACAAGTGACGTCTTTCACTTAAATATGTGCTTTATTCAGATAACGTACAGTTCAATTTCATTTAGCTTCTTTTAATATTTTTTCCGGCGAACAGCAGACCTGCAGATACGAAGGGCATTGGATTTCGTCCAACCTGAAAAGGCAATGAACCTGATAATATTACGTCATAGTAAATGAAATGCTGTGCGGAATTTTAATTCAAATATCACAATATTTAAAAAAAAAGACGTGTGGCACTCGGGGACTGCCGCGGTAAAGCTATTGCATAGCATTTTGTATCAACTTATGCAATTATAATTTTATTTATTTATTTTATTCATGCAGTATTTCTTTTTCTTTGATATTAATTCAAGTTACACTTTTTGAGCGTGGTGACCGATAAGAAAACAAATTTTTCTATTATTAAATAAATAAAAAAAGTTAATATTGTTTAATTTTTTTTTTTTTATATTTTTTTTCCTCAATAACAGCTGCTTATGTGTTCGTCCGATTTCGGAGCAGCTCGTCTCGATTCGTGCGAGTTTCGTAGAGTCGTACAATACGTCTAATCGCACGCACACAACGCCGTGTCGAAGACCGCCGAACTGAAACGACGTTAGACGATGCACGGCCTTCAAGCCACACCTCCTTGCGCATTGGAGTGGGGAGCGTGAGGTTTTTTCGTTACGGAATTTCTGGATTCGGTCCCCGCGCTCAAGGCCCGCGATAGAAGCTATGCAATAGCTTAACTAGAACTTAATACCGAATATTATTCGGTTTAACCTTTACCGAACCGGATATTCGGCCGAATCATTCGGTTTAAAATTACTTTGCTTAGCCACGGAAACAACTTAGACAACATGTACGTTTCGTCTTACTACAGGCGATGTTAAAATAAAAGTTGACTATACTGAACCACCAACAGCCTGTGAAATCATTATGTTGACATGGGTAACATAAATCTTACAGAAAAAGTAATGTCATCTACATATACATAGTCATCTAACCAAGAAAATACAACCGAATATATTTGGCACAAAAACCGAATAATTCGGCCGAATACAATTAGTGGAAATGATGCCGAATACGCCGAATACCGAATACAAAACGAATATTCGGCGCATCTCTATTTTAAACCGCTTCTCTGGTGTAGCGGTTGACACCACCTAGAGTAGATTGGGAGGTCCGGGGTTCGATTCCTTCCCTATGGTAAATGTTTTTCTGCTTGGTTTGGTTGGTGGTAGGGCTTCTAAGCCCGCCTGGCTAGCTACCACCGTCTTACCAAAATCTGTCGTCATAATCACAATGTTAACTATATTAGCATTGTTGAAATTATATAAAACTAGCTGTGCCCGCGACGTGGTTCGCGTGGCTATTTTTACAAAAAGTTAACACGGCGTTGATTTTTACAAAGTGCTAAACATTACACTCGTACCTCTTATTAGCAAAATGTTGATGTTAATAGTTGAACTAATCTCTAATTATTAAACAAGAGAAAATAAAATTTCTTATCAGTGTCATCTGATTAATTGTTGTCGTGGTGATAAATATCTGCTGTCATGTCATTATTTTACAATGCCGAGAAATTTTTAAATTCGCAATAAAATAACATTATGACGGAATATGTCACATAATACAATCGACCACTTGTTCTAGTTATACTTCAGTCAAATGCGATGACGAATAAACGTAAACAAACCAAGTTTAGTGTCATCACAACTTAGTTTACGAAAAAAAAGCTAAATCGTGTATTTCCGACCCAATTACTGCACATAATTTCACAATTGTTTCTATAATAATTATTTATCTACCTTATATCACTAGAAACACTCACAAAACCTCAATACTTTTGAAATAAAATAAGACATGAAGATAAAATCTAAATTATTTTTACCTCACAGCCCTATAAGATCACAACCTTGACAAAATTCAGATGTCGTAAACATTTTTGCACTTTTAAACAAATCTTCCAATAGTTCCTATACCGTAAGTACTTTTAAAATCAGATGCGTATTCATTATTTATTTTTACCCGACCACGAATGAAAGTACTACGTTCCGTTTTATGCTATAACGCGACACAATTATTATTTTTTTCACTTTTTCTTGTGGTTTTGCTTTGTCAAACTGTATCACGCATGCGTTTTGAATTTTTTTAAAAAATCGTGACTGTTCGACACTACGCACGAGATTATTCATAGACCATCATGACAAAGAATTTTGTACTCTATATGGATGCCAAACTCCCATACAATAGCATGAGGTATGAGGCAACGTTCTGTCTCGATCAGTAGGTGTTCCCTCTCATTCTATCACTATTTATGAATGAAGGCTATCCGTGGGATATCCTCTTCCTCTCTTTCTAACCATAGTTTCTGTTTCACCTGTCATATTTACGCCATTTTGACACCTAGACTGAAAATTGTTACAAATTTTTGTAATTTAATATGTTAAATAAAACATTATAAACGTGCGTTGTTTTATGTTGTGCAAGTGAGTGATATCCTGGATGTACCTTATCATTTCACATGTGAGTCAAAAATCACATATTAAATGAGAGTATTTGTTTGAGAAATATGTGTGTATTTTTGTGTGACGTCATTAGTAGTAATAGAAAGCTTTACTAGGAAATGACAAACTCATTCATTAAAGTGATAGAATGAGAGTAAACACCACAGTAAACACCTACTGATCGAGATAGAACATTGCCTCATGCCATTGTATGGGAGTTTGGCATCCATCATACAGTACAAAATTCTTGATCTTGACCGAAGGCGTTTTTGACAGTTAAGCGAAAACGTATTTTATAATTTAAAATGTATTGTGATATAGGGTAAAAAAAATATATATATGTAACGCACCCGTAAGACCCGAACGCGCCTTACGGTCGACATCGCTACGCGCATGTGCACGCGTAACTAGGCAACGGGAGGCTGTTATGGTAATCGGTTTGACTTTTGGTTTTATCTACGAAGTGAATAATTTTATGTTTTGTTTGTTGTAACGTAGTTCAAATAAATGTGCTTACTACCGTTATAAATGGCGCCCAACTTGCAGATTTTAAACACTATTACGTGATTTAAAAGAAACCACGCCTTGCAAATCTTCGTCCGTGAGTATTTCCTACTGCCTTATCCACTCACATCTCCGCTGTATACCGCTTTATCGAGTGTCTAGACCATGCCTCCTAAGACACGTCGACAGGCTGGACAAGCGAAAGACCAACCTCGCACGCAATCTGGCGACGAGGATGTTGGACCCAGTAGCGCCCCGTACCACGAACCGTACCTCGAGTCTACACAACCATCTCATGAGATGTGCGAAGGTGTCAGCTCGAGCGACGAAGACTTCCAGCACGCAGCAATTGATCCGCCGCCAGCTGATACCCAGCGCGAGGACAAATTTATTTCTCTATCCGAAGAGCAACTATCCCGATTGCTCTCAACTGTATTGAAGAGCATCGCGCCGCCTATTCAAACTGAAAGTTCGAATACTAACTGCTTCACGACAACGCCACCGACATCACGAGGCAACTTTGCTAGTTGCACGGCGCGTTTTGACGGGTCGCGACGCGGAACAGAAACCGTAGAAGCTTTTATCGATGCCATGGTTGTATACAAAGAATGTGCTTTGGTGTCCGACGATCATGCATTGCGAGGCCTGTCAATGCTGCTCACCGGTGACGCCGCCGTGTGGTGGCGCGGCGTCAAAGCGACAGTGTCGACGTGGGATGAAGCGTTGAAGAGGTTACGCTTTATGTACGGTGCTCCTCGACCCGCCCACCGGATTTTCCGTGAGATCTTCGAGAGAGAGCAGTACCCAGAAGAAAGTGTCGATGTGTTTATTTCTAAAGTGCGTGCTAATTTAGCTAGTCTTCCGTATGTACTCCCGCAGAATGTGCAAACAGACATTATTTACGGCCTTTTACATCGTAGGATTCGTATATGCGTACCACGAGAAAACGTAAGCGATGTCGACTGTCTGCTAGAGCGTGCAAGGTATGCAGAGACAACACTAGACGAGGCAGATTCTAATACTTCTATTCCAATACCTCACAGTTCCGCCAATAGACATTTTAAAACATCGACCATCAAATCCCATAATGTAAACATCAACCCGCCATTGCGCGATGTTCGACCAGTTAACCCTCCAGCAGTCACGTCCCAACCTAGTTCGATCTTAGCAAGCCCTAAACCGCTCAGACCGCGATGTAGCTTCTGTAGGCGTCTTGGCCATTCAGTGGACGAATGTAGAACTAAGTCGAGAGCTAGTGCAGACGAAGCAAATAAACCAGTGTCTTGTTATGGCTGCGGACTCGAAGGTGTAGTTCGTACTAAATGTCCTTCTTGTTCAGGTTCCGCTCCCACCGCTGCAGACAAAGCGAGCTTCAGGAGCGCGCTCACCAACGAACACGACCGATCAGACTCACCGGACCTCATGCGACCCACCGTTTTCATTCAAGTCGAATCCGTTACAGGTATAGCTATATTAGATAGTGGTGCTACCGAGTGCCTTGCGAGTCCCGGTTTATACAAAGTACTTGTGGATCGCGGCACCGTCTTCAACAAGACACAGCGCTCGATTACGCTCGCTGATGGCACTCAGCAACTACGCGACATCCTGGTGTGTAACACTATAGTCAAGATACACCATCGCGACGTACCCACTATCTTTTTAGTAATACCAGAGGCCGACAATAGAACCCTTTTGGGGCAAAATTTTCTTAAACGAGCCGGAATCGCACTCGATTTTCAACACGGCTGTTGGTATTTTTCTGACTCGCCTAAACATGTATTCGATTTTGTGAAATCCTATACTCTCTCCAATGGCGACGACGCTGCGCTGACGAATAAAGATTCTACCAGCCTCCTGTTGAGAGAGGATGAGGGGTCCAAGCTATCGGATACTCAAAGGATTCATCTTAACCAACTTATAGTAAGTAAAGCCACTCGTTTTGCCACCGATGGACCACCAACAACCTACGCCACGCATCGCATCAGGGTCGACGAGAGGCAAGAACCTATTGCCTCCCCACCCTATCGTCTGTCGCAAGGTAAAAAAGAGATACTCGATGGTGAAATAGAGAAGCTGCTAAAGGCGGACGTAATTGAAGAGTGCGAGTCACCCTGGGCCGCAAACGTTGTCCTCGTGGGGAAAAAGGACGGAGGAGTTCGGCTTTGTGTTGATTACCGTAAACTTAACGCAGTGACGGAGCCAGACCGTTACCCGCTCCCACGCATCGAAGACGTACTCCACGCCGCCAAGACAACCGGCTACATGACGACTCTAGACCTTCACTCCGGCTATTTCCAGGTTTGCGTCGCCGATGAAGACCGCGACAAGACTGCGTTCATTACGCCCTCAGGCACCTATAGGTTCAAGAGAATGGCCATGGGACTTCGCAATTCTGGCGCTACGTTCCAAAGACTAATGGACCGCTTCAAAGCAAACCTGACCGTACCCACTGGTACAGATGGCAAGAACAGCTCTAGTGCTAAAAAGGGCAGACCTGTCACTATTTTAGGATATCTCGACGATTTGATAATATTGTCGCAGAGTTTCGAGGATCATCTGGAAGATCTGGAAGCCGTTTTAGACAGACTCGAAAAGTTTAACCTGCGCATCAATAGGAAGAAAAGCTTTTTCGCGCGCGACTCTGTCAAATTCTTGGGCCACATCATAGTACCTGGTGGTCTCCAAGTAGATCCCCAGAAAACTTGCGCTGTATCTGAGATGTCCCCCCCAAAGACTGTTAAACAGCTTAAAAGCTTCTTAGCAACATCCAGCTGGTTCCGGCGATTCATACCAAATTATGCTGCTATCGCGAAACCTTTAACTGATCTTTTGAAGAAGAACAGCACCTGGAAGTGGCAAGATGACCAACAAGCTGCTTTTGAACGCATCAAATATCTTCTAACCTCCGCGCCAATTCTTCGACAGGCGGATGAGACCAAACCGTTCTCCCTTAGAACGGACAGCAGTGGCTATTGTCTTGGATCAGTTTTGATGCAGGGGGAGGGTCTTGATGAAAGACCAGTCGAGTACGCCAGCCGCCTCCTGAATTCGGCTGAGCGCAATTATACAACGACAGAGCGTGAAGCTTTAGCTGTTGTTTGGGCTGTCACCAAATTTCGGTGTTACATTGAGGGATCAGAGGTAATCGTAAAATCCGATCACCAGCCCCTACGTTGGCTCATGAGCTTAAAATCTCCCAGTGGTCGTCTCGCACGTTGGGCCTTAACTCTTCAGGCTTATAATTTGCAAATTCAATATACGCCTGGAAGAGTAAACGTGTTAGCAGATGCTCTGAGCCGCCCCGCTTGTTGCGATGAAAACACGAGCGATTGCAAAATTTGTTTAGTGACTGTCGATATACCACACCGAACCCCTGCCGATGTTCGAGAAAATCAACTAAAAGATCCCGAACTCAAAACAATTGTAGAAGATTTAGAAGCGACCGACGACTTGTTTAGGGGGAGGAGCTGGTCCAATAGAGGTTACCTAATATCGGACGGAATTTTATATAGATGCGCACCTGAATCAGAGGATGTCGATTTTGCATGCATCGTTGTGCCAAAGCACGAAAGGGAGAGTGTGCTCAAGGAGTTCCACGACGCTCCAACTGCGGGTCATTTTGGCGTCGTACGGACTTTACAGCGTATTAGAAGTCGCTACTTCTGGCCAGGTATGAAATCCTATGTTGTGGACTACCTGAAACGTTGCACGCTCTGCCAACGCTACAAAGCAGACAATAAGAAGCCCGCCGGCCTGCTGCAAACTCCATCGCCAGCACGAAGATTTGAGGTGCTGTCAGTAGATTTGTTCGGGCCCTTACCAAGAACGCCGAAGGGTAACCGATGGATATTGATAGTTGAGGATGTATGTTCTAATTGGGTGGAGCTGTTCCCGTTAGAAAACGCTACCAGCGTTGAATGCGCCATAACCCTCATCTCGGAAGTTTTCCTGAGATTCGGAGTGCCCCGGAGGATGATAAGCGACAATGGCGTACAATTCGTGGCCGAAGTGATGCAACAGGCTTGTCATGTGATGGGTATCAAACAGTCCTTGACACCGCTGTATCACCCCGAAGCGAACCCCGTTGAGCGCAAGAATCGCGATTTAAAGCCGCAGCTGGCCATTCTTGTCGGCAAAAACCATGCTTCGTGGGATACCCATATCGCAGCCGTTAGGTTTGCAATGAATTCCGCTGTGACAGCGAGCACTGGTTTCACGCCTGCTTTCCTGACATTCGGTAGGGAGCTGCGTGCGCCTGCGGATGTATTGGCTGATATGAAGACCATTGTAGACAACGACAATTTCGTCGCGAATATCACGCCGTACCTTCGCAATCTATCGTATGCGCTTCTCGACGCTAGAGACGTGCATGAGCGCGCCCAGGCTGCTTCTAAGAGATACGCAGACGAAGGCCGGCGACAGCCACCTGAATATAAGGTCGGAGACTTAGTTTTGTTGAAAACTCAAGGCGCAAACGACACCAGTACGGGGCAAGCCGCGAAGTTTATTCCCAGAAGAGACGGGCCATACCGGATCCGCGATATTTTAGGCCCAACCACTTATCTGATAGAGGGTGTTACCCGGGGGGAGCATGTAGGGCGTTATCACGTGTCTGATTTGTCTCCCTTCATTGGTGTTGTCGAGGCTCCTGTTAGGGAAAGGCGTAGACGTGGTAGACCGCGTAATCAGTAGTGCCTAGTCCGAACGCGAGGGCGCTAAGTACTAACGGTAGTAAGCACATTTATTTGAACTACGTTACAACAAACAAAACATAAAATTATTCACTTCGTAGATAAAACCAAAAGTCAAACCGATTACCATAACAGCCTCCCGTTGCCTAGTTACGCGTGCACATGCGCGTAGCGATGTCGACCGTAAGGCGCGTTCGGGTCTTACGGGTGCGTTACATATATTATTTTTTATGGTGATGGCTAACAGTAACGAATCATTTGGGGCCCAATAAAAAAAGGTTCAACTAGACTATTGTGGAAAATTTTACTTCTATTAAAAAAAATGCTTGGGGTTTGCAATAACAAGAAAATTTCTTCCCTCAGAACAGCTAGCCTACTCTTGAACGCAATAACCGATGGATCGACATTGAGATTGTGATGTTTCTTACTCTTCAGACACTAGGGCCATAAACGGATTCTCATTGTGCCGATATTGAGTTACTTATATGACATTGAGCTTAGCTGAAATTGGTACTCTCGTACCGCCTCTCTAGTCTCGGCATTTTGAGATATTGGATTGTGTTTATTATTGAGTTTTAATTGAGATTGCGTTGGAGAGTAGGCTAGCAGGTTTTTTAGTACATTTTTGTTTTGGTATTTTATAGTGTTAACAATAAACAATTAACTATCTTCAAATAAAATATGTTCGCCATTGATGATGACAAGGGTAGATATTTTTAACTTAAGATTACTCACGGTCCATATGAATCTATGTCGCCGTCAGGGATGCTTTCACACAGGTAGTAATTTACACATAATCCCGGTTGTCCTTGTTTTGTACACTTTACTGAAACAGAGTTATCACATATCAAACACATAATTATTTTTACTAAAAATTAATAAAACCCCCGACCAAACAATCCGTTCTAACGTTTATGCGAAAGTAAATTTGTCTGTCTGTCTCGCTTTTACGTCAAAACTACTAAAACAATTTAACTGAGATTTGGTACACAGATAGTCTAGAGCCCGAGAAAGGACATAAGCTACCTTTTATCCCGATATTCCCATGGGAATATACTTTGAGATAGTATGATGGTATAAAGGCTATAGCCTTCCTCAATAAATAGGCTATTCAACACTAAAAGATTTTTTCAAATTGGAACAGTAGCCTCAATTGGTGGAATTGAAAATTTACTCCTACTCTATTATTAGGAGCAAAGAAAAATCCGACAATTTTATTGTAATACTTACTTGGTGAGTCATCTTTAGGCTGAGTAGATGCGGGGTTTTCAGTGAGAAGTTCTGATATCACTTTGTCTAATTTATCAGTTTGACCAGCTACGACCGCGAGGGCAATCGTCAGAATTAGGAGAGTCTTGAACATCTGAAAAAGAAATGTTGGTTAAGTAATCTGACACGTCTGTAATCGCCACTTTTAGTAGCCAGAGGTGTTTAACACTTACATTTCGCCATAAATGTTAGGTCCCCATGTAGTAGGTGGCGAGCCTGTTGGCATACACCGGGAACAATGTGAGGCAAGCGATATTCACAATGTACATAAGTTTTATTCAAACTCAGTAGTACAGGTGGTAGGATCTGTTGCTAGCAACATTAAGATTTACAATTTATGGTAAAATATTTATTGTAATAGTGGCAACATCGCGCTCTCTTCTACCCGATCTTGAGCGTGCAACATCTTTTATTGTGAGTTTATTAAATCCCTTAATATCAGTACTAAGTGACATTTTATTTATCTAACTACTTCGCTCCACTACTTCGAGGATCCCAAGATTGGTCCTTTGGATATGAACCAGCGACCTATGTCTACAGTCCACTACTACGAGGATCCCAACAGGATCGAACCCGCGTTTCCCGCGGCCTCTCAAATGAGTAGTGCCCCGTCCGTCTCAACTGAAGCATAACCGTAATACCTACATTGTAAGAAGTTAGCACGTTCGTGGACACTCGGTTATTAACCACAACCAAAACCTATGGAGAATCTATGGAGTACGAAAAAATTTAAGGCTATAGCCGGTTCGTTACACTTAGTCGTTCGCTGATGACTGCTATTACCGGCGCGCCCGCGAGCGTGTTAATGTAAGATACAAAAATACTGACAGACGTATTCATACTGACATGTTCCTTATTTATTTCACAAACAATAAAACAAATGTCATAAAAATTTATTTGAGAAGTAATTAGTTTGGCAGCCATTTAATTATTTGGTCAGCAAGAAAAAGGTCAGCCAAATAACCATTTCGGCAGCAAACCAATATTTTGCCAGCAATATAATTATTTAGTCTGTTGAATAATTATTTGGTCAGCAGAATAATTAGTTGGACAGCAAGATATTTATTTGAGCAGCGAAATAATTAGTTGAGACGCAGAATAATTATTTGGGCGTATGTATAAAATCTAGGAGAATTTAATGAAGGATCAATTCCTAGGAAATGTATTCTGATAGATATTAGAATAAGGTTATTTTTTATGACCCTTAAAAACAATATTTGTGTCATCAAAACTGAAATTAAAGGATATGGCAGCGAAGAACATATTTGAGTGGCTGCCCAATTAGTTATTTTGCTGACCAATTTAGAAATATTTGCTGCTAATTGGTCAGCAACTTATGGTTGCTGACCAATTAGTTATTTAAGCTATATTAGTCTATTAAAAAAAGGGTCAACGGGCCTATTTATTTGACCCAGACACCATATTGGAAAGAATGACAGAATTACTTATAAAAACTAACGTTGTTTCTCACGGGGACTTTTGACCGGTCTTCTTTGAGAACGCCCTCGATTTCTTCGAAAAATGCCAGAGGGGTAAACAAAATAAAGTTAGTGTTTATTCTCTTAACTAGTCAACGATTCGGCCGAACATTCGGCGCATCTCTAAGGCCCGATTTTTCAATGCTCTGATAAAACTATCGGTCAGTCAAATGTTAGCTCTGTCCCTTTTCTTTTTATGACTTTGGGCCTAAAAGTAATAAATCCTCAACCTATATACGTCCCACTGCTGGGCACAGTCCTTCGTCATGGAGAAACACGGAGTATGGGCCGTAACAACCGGAGTATGGGCCGTAAGGTCACCGGTATAGATCGAAGAATTGCGAGCCTTCAGGTGTAGGGATTTCAAAAATTTTATTTAGTTTGTATTGTAGTCCGAATAACAGAGTGGTTATACTGGTTATGGATGTTCTATAGTGCTCGGTAACGGTAGTAGGCTTGCCTATTATGTGGGACCAGCAAAATTACAAGTCACCAAGAACCAACAACAAAGTATGGGCCGTAACACCACCACGCTGGCCCAAAGCGGGTTGGTGGGTAGAAGGTCGCAATAGCGACCGGGACCAACAGCTTAACGTGCCTTCCGAAGCACAAAGAAGCTCGAGATCACAAAGTTTTGGTCACCCATCACGGCCTGACCAGGCGAACATAGCTTTGTTTCGATCGAAAGCCAAAGCGTATGTACTAACCACAACGCCACCGAGCTCCTCAATCCATACTAATATTATAATACGAAAGTAACTCTGTCTGTCTCGCTTTCACGTCAAAACTACTGAACCAATTTAACTGAAAGCACAAAGTCTAAAGCCTGAGAAAGGACATAGGTTACCTTTTATCCTGGTATTCCCATGGGAACGGGTGCCAAGTGGATGAATGTTTAAAAATTTAACTAACGCCCACCTCCAAGAAGAACAAATTTGACCACTATGGTCACTACGAGTACGAACGCTCCTAATAATAGAGTAGGAGTAAATTTTCAATTCCACCAATTGAGGCTACTGTTCCAAGTTGAAAAACACTTTCAGTGTTGAATAGCTTATTCATAAAAAGGCTATAGGCTATATACCTTCAAACTATCGCAAAGAAATTCTACGAAGTCGCGGACAAAAGCTAGTAATAAATAAAAATAAATATTTTACCTTTAATATTTCCTGATTTTCTTATATCTGCTGCTGATGCGTCATGCACTACAGAACGCTTGATCAGAATCACATGAAAGTCATTAATTTATCTTGTACTCGTATTTATTATGTTAATTAACCGTTTCTTGGTTTTCCTTGAAATACTAGTTTTCGCTGGTAAAACCAGATGTTATTTATATCGGAAACATTACAATGTATGTTGTTTATTTACTATTCGAAAAAGGGTGTTACTCAAACGGTTAGCAGAATATTCGAATTTTGGTCAGCAAAAAATACAATTGATCAGCTAAAATAACTAATCGATCAGCAAATTATGGGCAGCAGATATTTCTAATTAACTCATTCAATGCCGCGGACACGGCTAGCGTGCTCAAGCTAATCTAAGTCTGTATGCCAAGAACACGTCAGGCGTGTTCTGAATGTTTCGGTAATATTTCTTTAACTTGGCCAGATTTTCTGCTCAAATATTTAGTGCATCATTTTTATAGGATATGCTATGGCTTAAAGAAACGGCCACCATAAAAATCAAGTTTGATTTTTTAATGAAAAAAAAGGGATTTTGTAGTGCCGAGAACACGCTAGGTGTGTTCACTTACTGAAACTACCCTCAGGTCCTCAAACTTTTTTATTCGTTTGGATTTAATCCTTCGCTAATGACTGTGACTGTTACTTTGCTTTTATTTGGGTTGAAGCGCAACCAAATAAAAACAAGTAAAATCAGAAAGTGATAGAAAATCAGATCTTATACTCGTATGTCAGTTTCGCGCTCCGTAAGGACATAAGTACGTTGTCACTACAATTTGAGTAAAATTGACTGCCGCTTCTCCGCAAAATTGTATGAGGCCAAGTATTCTACTTTGAAGTTTTTAACAATTTTATAATTTAACTATTTCAAAGTAAGCTTATTCTGCGTGGGGGCTTTAACATCACATATTCCTCCACACAATATGCGCGGCAGAATATGAATTAAGTATATTTTTCATTGTATTATATTTTAATTATTACTAAATTACAACGCGACGATGACGAGACAATCCGGCGTTGGAGTGGGCAGAGATCCAACCTACGAACTTAGAGGGTTCTGGGTTCGAGTCCCGGTAATGACAAATGTTTATTCACGATCTCTCGACTAGCTAGGACAATGGATAAGGAACAAATAATACATATTAATATTTACAAGAAATAATTGTCCTCAGCCTATGTAGGTCCCACTGCTGGGCACATGCCTTCCTCATGTAGCAGAAACACATGAGGAGTTTGGACCGTAACACCACCACGCTGGCCCAATGCGGGTTGGTGGGTAGAAACAGTCGCAATAGCGATCGGGACCAACGGCTCAACGTGCCTTCCGAAGCACGAGGAAGCTCGAGATCACCAAGTTTAGGTCACCCATTCACGGCCTAACCATGGTGAAGGTAGATTTGTTTCCAATCGAAAGCCAAAGCGTACGCAATAAATATTTATTTATAGTTAATTTAAATTATTACAAGCTTTTTATTTAACTTGCAATGTATGTTTGTGTGTTCGGGTGGAATCTTATAACTCCATTTTATGGCACTTGCCCTCAACCGATTGAGCTGAAATTTTGCATGCATATGTAAATCGGATGACAATACAAAATTATTATGACTTGGAGCTGCTCTGATGATGGAGCTGGAAGGTGGCCATAGATACTCAGTAATTAAACAACACAAAGAAGCGAAGCGGCTCTCAGTGATCTGTGACACAACCCCATCGAGTTTGGGCTCGTTTGATTCGTCTTGACAAGGACTTTTGTGTTATATAGTAACCAGGGTCTGATGATGGATATGGAAGGTGGACATAGGAACACAGTAATTAAACAAGAAAACCTCATCGAGTTTGGGCTCGTTTAATTCGTCTTGTCAAGTACTTTTCTGTTAAATGGTAACCATGCATTCGTGGCCTTAAGCAGGGTTAAAACTTTAAAATCATAATAAATAAATAATTTTTTTCTAACATTCACACCTATCAACTAGCCCCATTTTAAGCAACTAATGCTGCTTGTGTTACGGATACTAGATGACGGATAAATATATTTAATAGATAAACACATATAAATATTCTGAATATATATAAACATTCGAGACTGGAGAACAAATGCCTGAAAATTCATCACCCAAACATTTGAACCCAGAACCTCTCGAGATGGCGACGCAGACCACTCGACAACGGAGGTCGTCACTTTAGAAGTCTTCTTATTGAATAGCTTAACTGTTCCAAGTTAACCGGTTACGACCTTGCAACAATGATGCGATAGTCACAACTATAAAGTAAAAAATAAAAATAGATTATTTTAGAGAAGAGATTTTTAACGTAAGTAGGAGTACTAAGGTAGGTAAGATGTATCAATTGAAAAATCATATTGAATTTTAAATCAAAATAAATTGAAAAGTTTAATAGTAAAATTGCAATTCTGTCTTGTTTCATCATAAAATAAGCTTCGTTACCGTTGTTTTTATTTGGAAGAACGGCAACAACTGAAAGCATTTCAAGCCACACACACATACTTAGATATTTTGACATAAAAAAACTTTATTTTTGTTACGAAATTGTTAAGAGACAATTAATATTTACATGATGTTTGGCTTAAAATTCGGAAATATTATATTAATATTATTAGGTACGATATTAATCGCTCATTAAAATAATACTACCAATCCATCTCTTCCCTTGGGTGTCGTAAAAGGCGACTATAGGACTTAGATAGAACTGCACAACCATCTAATAGCTTATAGCGGCGATGGGCTCATATCTTTTCCTTTCCTTTACTTTTTTATAATGGACTTATATCAAAGGTAATGAAGATAATGTATAATTCACATCGTCGTTGCGCCTGACAGATTCCATATGTGATATTCACAAGGTTTTGGGAAACAATAAAAAACATGTTATTAAAATAAGGAACAGATAATATCTGTTATGTTATTTTAATAACATGTTTTTTATAACAATAACAATAACAGATATTATCTGTTCCTTATTTTAATAACATGTTTTTTATAACAATAACAATAACAGATATTATCTGTTCCTTATTTTAATAACATGTTTTTTATTGTTTCCCAAAACCTTGTGAATATCACATATGGAATCTGTCAGGCGCAACGACGACATAGTATTTAGAACAAGGGTCCGAAATAAACCAAGTTTAATAAATATTATACCTATGTATTTTTGATCTTTAACACATTAATGCAATTTTGATAATAATAAAAGCGTCAGTGCTTTAGACATATTCAAATTAATCATTGTCAAAGTGGGTCAAGAATACATTTGTTCGATAATATGTTCCGCGAAATTTTATAGTTTTCGATTAATTGAAATTTTCAAAAAAAAATTATATCTGCCTCACAAATTCTTCTCTTCAAATTTTAAGCTTCACTTTCTGAACTAAGTGGACTTTGCAGTCTTGCCAAATAGAAACTTTATGAGTTAGGAATGAAGCAATCACTTTTAAATGTACAGAATTTACACAGGCTGATCATGTCTTTCATTGATTTTTAGTTTAGTTTATTGACCTGACATTGGCATTGAATAAAACTGTAACATTTAATAAATTTATTTGTCTGACCTTATGATTTGCATTTACTATTTAAATCCATTGATAATTTCACATTTTAACGTTTGCTAATTTAGTTTATTATTATTTCTTTTAAATTAATTTTGTTCTGTTTTTTGTGATTTGATTTTATTTTAACGTATTTGACATTCGAAAAATTGTAAGTTGACATTGTTTATTGATAATATTGTGTGCATTTTTAACTGTATTTTTTATTTGTATTTTTGTTTTCCTTATCCTTGGAGGTGCTTTAAGAAAACCTGTAAGCCCTCAAGTAGTATGTGAATAAATAAATATCAACATTAAAAATACACGCAACCAGTGCCTACACAATGGCTATAAAAACCTTTAATAAACTACCTGGCAACATAAGAAATGAAACTAATGACAGAGTATTTATTAAGCGTCTGAGGGATTTGTTGATCGGAAAAGCATACTACAATTTAAACGACTATTTCAATGACACATTAAAATAATAATAATACCTATTAATCGTGACATAATAATTTGAATGAATAATACATTTTAAATAGTAATAATACCTGACATAAATAATCAACTATATTGACAACTAATCACAATAATTAGATTTATGAAAAAAAAAATTACATCTACTTATAATTTTAATTTTAATAATAACAATCAACTGTATTGAGCAAGTAATCATAATTATTAGATTTATTTTAAAAAAAATATTGACATCTACTTATAATTTTGATTTTAATTATACCCACCTATAAATATTGACATTGAGCATAATTAAATTTTTTTTTTGTATTTTAATTTTAATTCGACTAATAATAATACCTACATCGTGACAAAACACAAAAGTAATACAAAATTAATATTATTATTCTACTTGAAGATAGTAAGTTTAAATAATTAAATAATTTGAATGTACAAATAATAAATATCAATGCAAAGTCTATTTAGTCCTAGCAATTATAAATGTTAAAATAGTATTATTAATGGAAAGTATCCTCCTCTCATTTCATTTGTCAATTTTGCAGTGCCCGACAGGGTTCATAATGTTGTCAAAATTTACCTGATAAGACCTATTGTATGTACATTATGATGCAATAAATAAATAAATAAATAATAAATAAATATGTAAGTTTAAAAGAATATTCACTCAATATAATAATACAATAAAGTGTAACTACTTGCACAATTAACAAGTAGAATAACCGCAATCGTTATTCATTATTTCTGCATGGGGATTGTAGTAAAATAAGTTTGAGAACCTAATATAACACCAAAAAACATTTACTTACAATAAAACCAATTTTTCGCCATAATTCGAAGTACGAAACAAATGACACTATTGCAAATACTTTTATTCTCGCGCAGCACAAGAAATACTAACCAGTAAACGTCAGTAAAAAGAGAAATAGCCGATTAAAGAATTTTTCCTTTAGACAGTGCCATGAACACGCGAGACGTGTTCACTATTTTTCAAAATAGCAGTGCCGCGAACACGGCTAGCGTGTCCGTAGTATTATACGGCGGCATCTCGGTAAACTTTAAGAAAATCGTGTTGGCAGTGAAAGAGTTAAGAAGAATTATTTGGGCAGCCATTTAATTATTTGGTCAGTAACAAAATGGTGAGCCGAAAAATTATTTGGTCAGCAAACAAATATTTTGTCAGCAAAATAATTATTTCGGCAGCAAAATAATTATTTGGCCAGCGAATAACTAATTGAGCAGTTTGGGCAGCAACATATTTAGTAAAGCTGCAAAATAATTATTTTAGCAGCAATTTATATGTTACCGAGAAATGTATAAAATCTAGGAAAAGGATCAATGAAGGATCAAGGATCAATTCAAAGGAAATGTATTCTGATAGATATTAGGATAAGGTTATTTTTTTATGATCCATAAAAACAATATTTGTCTCATGAAAACATACATTAAACAATATGGCAGCACATAAAACATTTGAGTTGTTGCCCAATTAGTTATTTTTAGGACAAATTAGATATATTTGCTGCCCAATTAATTATTTTGCTGATCAATTTAGAAATATTGGCTGCCCATAAGTTGCTGACCAATTAGTTATTTTTGCTGACCAGAATTCGAATATTTAGCTGACCGTTTAAATAACACACATAAAAATTAACCCAAACCTAATAACTATTAGAATACATTTTTAAGGAATTGATCCTTGATAAAATAATTATTTTTGAGGCAAATAATTATCTTGCTGCCCATTAAATTATTCTGCAGATCAAAAAATTATTTTGCCGCCCAAAGTTTAAAAATTATATTGCTGACAAAATATTTGTTTGCTGCCCAATTGATTTTTGAAATGAAAAATGAAATGAAAAACATTTATTTGGATAAAATACCTATATAAGACTAAGTACATTTTCGGCTGACCTTTTTGTGGCTGACCAAATAATTAAATGGCTGCCCAATCAATTACTTCCTTTCCAAAAATGTCTACCAATTTTGATTTCATATTGGTTCTTTAGATTTTTGAGCGCAGAATTTGATGTTGGTCGAACAGCAGAGATTCTATATTAAGTAGCTTGCAACATATGGGGTCTATCCATTTTACCCACTGAAATATCCTAATTTGTTCGTTCTGGGGATGGTAGGCTACAGTGAGCTAAAGGTCAGGAGGGACTTTCAATTAGTATGTTACATACACAAAATATTAGTGGGTAAAATACAAGACGCGGAGTTCCTCAAGCATGTGAGGTTCAGTGTGCCAGATCGGTACGCTGAGCGGCGGCGCGCTCCGCCGCTGCTGGCGCTCCCGCACGCGCGCACCAAGTTGCTGGCGCAGTCGCCGCTGGCGCGCGCCCTTCGCGCCATTAACGCAATAGCTGAACGAGTCGATGTATTTTCATGTTCTCTGAGTGAATTCACTAAGGCGGCTTTAAATATAATCGCATATAAATAGAATGATCATTATTAAAATTAAATTGTAAATTTAAAATAATTGCATGGAATGGAAATTTGGAATGGAAATAGTATTGTTTGCTTATTAATTGTTATTTTAAATATTATTAATTGAATATGAAATGTATTTATCATCTAATTAAATTGTTTAAGATTATGTAATTCAATTGGTAATGTTCAATTTATATAATAGTTTATTAAAATATGTATTTTTATATATGGATACACTATCGTATTAGGCATGCCTGTAATGATAGAAGTATTAAATAAACTAAATAAATAAAAAAATAAATAAAATATATAATATATGTCCTGCCAATTCTGCTAAGCTACAACTAAGTTTTCCATATTTTATTCAGAACGCAAATATTATGCATTTTTTTATTTTCTACTTTTCAGTCATACCATTATAATAAATACCCAGATATTAAAAATGCTTAATCAAAAAACATTTAATCTCACTTGGGTTCGAGCCTAAAATTCGAATCTCTGCGTGCGAGGCAAATCGAGAAATCTTAATACCGCGGTGCAGGATGTTCGATATTTGCGAAAATGTTAACAGCGCCATCTAGTGGCGTATTCATGAAAATATTCTATACCAAAATATTTACCATTAATTATGCTCAAACCTTACCTATAAAAAAGAAATAAAAATAAATTACCAAATTTGGTGACAAAAAAGGATATTAATATTAGGTCCTTACCTATGGAATTGGTGTTTTGTATGGAGATTTTGGGGAATTCTGCATATTCCATACTAACATTTTATCAGTTTTCTTCACAACGACAAATCCAGAGATAATAATATTTGGCATGTATCATTATATTACACATATTACTAAAGCTTGTCTAATGATTCATTAGACAAGCTTTAGTAATATGTGTAATATCACACTTCATAAAAATTATTTATCGTTTAGGTGAATGCAAATAAAATGATGTATTCGGGAGGCACTTAAAAAGAGTTGTCTCCGTGTCCAATTTTAACAAAATTAAACTTACAACAAATTATCAAAACAAATCAAAAGAGCTCAAAAATATAGTCTTTTTTTAGACGAGGTAATTATTTTTTAGGAATAATCTGAATCTTAATAGTTACAGACAAAATATTAAGACAATAAAAACCCAATATATAACAATATATATAGAAAAAATATATTGTTATATTTATTAAATACCATCGAGTATCTAATTTACATACTAAACTAAATACAGGTTTTACTCACAAACCAAAGAACTTCATTGCTGCGATGTAACAGAGCACAGCGCCATCTATTGGCGTCCTAAGAAACTATATGGGCTGAACATAAAGTACTGACGAGCGCTCAATATTTGTTTTTCTTTGAGTCAGTTTTACTAGTAATAATTGGCCTTGACTTTCAATGTCCTTAATTTTGTGAGTTCACTGCTTCTGCAAGCGCCGCTCACACCGAGTATCAATACCACCAGTGAAAATCATGTAATTTTTTAGTATTTGTATAATAAATACGTTCATTTTTAGGGTTCCGTAGTAAACTAGGAACCCTTATAGTTTCGCCATGTCTGTCTGTCTGTCCGTCCGTCCGCGGATAATGTCAGTGACCGTTAGCACTAGAGAGCTGAAATTTTGAATAAATATGTATATTAATAACGCCGACAAAGTGCACAAATCAAAAGTGGAATAATATAATATTAAATGGGGGGGGGGGGGGGGGGGGGTTGCCCATACCAAAAAATATGAAAAAATCTTACAATCTTTATAAGTACTTTCTAGGAAAATTATTTTGTACTTGATGGGATGAACAATTTTTGATAAATTAATTTTTCAAAATTCTTTTAGAACTAAATTTCATATTATGCAAGCATTTTTTTATCTCATTTATATATAATAAACAAATATCTACATGAATAAATAAATATCTTCAAACATTCACACTAACGCTGCTTGTGTTAGGGACACTAGATGACGGATAAATATATTTCATGGATAAATACATATAATATAAATATTCTGAAAATAATAAATATCCTGAATATATATAAAAATCCAAGACTGGAGAACAAATGCTTGAAAATTCATCAATCAAACATTTGCCCCCACCGGGAATCGAACCCAGAACCTCTCGAGATGGCGACGCCTTGAGACCGGCATACAGACCACTCGACCACGGAGGTCGTCATATCATTTTTACATTATTCACAAATTCATATTATATTCACATATTTTATGATATAGAACATATCGTCTTTCAAATAAAAAAAGAATTATTAAAATCGGTTCACGCAATCAAAATTTCTAATGAAAAACCTAACAGTATTTTATGGAAAACTACGGAACCCTATACTGAGGGTGGCCCGACACGCTCTTTGCCGGTTTTTAATATTCAAATCTTAGCATAAAATTATAACCCATTTTATTAAATTCCGTCCGTCACAGATAATTATATAACCGATTAGTATCCCGCCAATTTATGTCGACTTTTTAAATTTTAAATATGGAATTCACCGCGAAATAGTTGCGGCTTATTCCACTCAAAGAAGTTTGCGCTAAGTTCACACTAGCTGTTTAGAAACTGTCATGGCCGCAGATTTTTTTTAAATATTCTTCACACCTGAGAGTAGTTCTATTTTAAAGTTCATTCCGGCCCTTAGGTGCGAAGTAATTTGTATGAGTTTTTCCCTTTCTATGGAGGGAAGCAGCATTTTCCACCCAATAATCAGATCAAAACAACACTACTTTCCGATTATGAGAAATGAAAAATTTATTTCCAGGACACGAACTGTGAAAAATTACACCATTGAGACCAGGTAGATGATCTTAGCATAACAAATAGATTATCTGACTACTAGATGTCAAGATTTTGAGCATTGTGATCCTATTGCCATCCGATTTCTGCCATTTGTAAATGAGACGGACTCAGGGCCCACTGGCTGTTGGAGTTTTAGTAAATTACAGGGGTATAGATGTGTGTCTCGTATCATTGTACTATATAACTCGTACTCGACCTGTTTCGCTGCCCTTGCAATAATGTACTATTGTTATTGGTTTTTAGGCTAATTTATTTTAGGCCAATTTCCCTAATATCATTCCCACAGTATACAAATTTTATTGCGTCCGCGTCTTCACGTAACCGTACTATTTTGATATTAATTCAGTTAAGGATAATTGCTTCAAATATTAGTCAGTGTTTGTGAGTGTTGGCTGTGTTAGAGAAGTCGGACATTAGCATTAATGATCAAGGTAATAATAGCTATATTATTATTATTTATTTAGTTAATTAAAGCAAATGTATGTATTGGGTCCTTACTTATGAAATTGGTGTTTTTATTCTGTCTTAGTATTTTGTCTGTAACTATTAAGATTCAGAGTATTCCTAAAAAATAATTACCTCGTCTAAAAATAGACTATATTTTTGAGCTCTTTTGATTTGTTTTGATAATTTGTTGTAAGCTTAATTGTGTTAAAATTGGACACGGAGACAACTCTTTTTAAGTGCCTCCCGAATAAATCATTTTATTTGCATTCACTTAAAAACGATAAATAATTTTTATGAAGTGTGATATTACACATATTACTAAAGCTTGTCTAATGATACATGCCAAATATTATTATCTTGGGATTTGTCGTTGTGAAGAAAACTGACAAAATTTTAGTATGGAAAATGCAGAATTCCCCAAAATCTCCATACAAAACACCAATTTCATAGGTAAGGCCCCAATATAATCGTCAGTGTAATAAATGATATCTAGGGTACCTATTTATTTAATTGACTATAGTAAGTTTACAAAGGGAAGCAATGTATTGGTCAGCTTTTTAGTTATTTAGTCAGCAATATATTACATGTTATTGGAAATGTATAAAATGTAGGAAAAGGATCAATGATGGATCAAGCATCTATTCCTAGGAAATGTATTGTGATAGATATTAGGTTAAGGTTATTTTTAATGGCCCAAAAAAACAATATTTGTGGCATCAAAACATTATATTAGGTACTTACCTATGAAATTGGTATTTTTTATGGAGATTTTGGGGAATTCTGCATTTTCCATACTAAAATTTTATCAGTTTTCTTCACAACGACAAATCCAGAGATAATAATATTTGGCATGTATCATTAGACAAGCTTTAGCAATATGTGTGTGAACACGCTTGATAAAAATTATTCATCGTTTTTATGTTAATGCAAATCAAATGATGTATTCGGGAGGCAGTTAAAAATAATTGTCTTTGTGTCTAATTTTAACATAATTAAACTTACAAAAAATTATCAAATTTAATAATACGAGCTCAAATGTATGTTCTATTTTTAGAAGAGGCAATTATTTTATAAGAATGTTCTGAAACTTAATAGTTACGGACAAATTGCTAAGACAGAATAAAAACACTAATTTCATAGGTAAGGACCCAATATTATGAATGTTATAAATGATTAGATTTGTACAATATACCTAAAACTGAAAATGATAATTGTAAAAATAAGGATATTTGTTTTATTCTTGTTATTCATGTAACAACATACCTACTATTATTGTTGTGCCCATGCCCAGCAGGGTCCAAAATTAAATGACCACATTTGAAAAATTTTTCGAAACAATAAAATTATTGAGTATTGAGATTGGTGGTCGGTGACGGAACGCTCAATTTTTACAGTTCATAACCTGGTGACAATCCAACTTGCAACAACTTTCTACTAGCACCTCCATGTCGATTCAACTTTCAGGTTTTGAATGGGGTTCCTAGTAGGCGCCATCTATTGATTACTAGTAGTAATTAAAAGATGGCGCTGCGCGTTATGGCATCGCGTTTTATATCATTTGATCTTATTTTTTAATACCAATAGATCCCCGTTTGAAGTTGTTCAGCGCCTCAGGGTTGTTTTGTTTTTTTTTAATACGTGGGATTTTAAGGCCTGTATTCCCGGTAGTAGATCTCTTCTCAAACAAAGCCTGAAAGGGATCGAGAATAAGAAACGTCTTTCTAACGGTACTCAATCAGAGACACTTCTGATGTGTTCTGGAATACAGGCCATAGATTTTAAATCTAATAATAGGTCTTTATCTATGAAATTGCCTTTTTGTATGGAGATTTTGGGGAACTGGATTTTGGGGGCATTTTCCATACTAACATTTTTTCAGTTTTCGTGAATTTTAATATTTCTCTTCCGTTGACTGGTCTTCTTAAAGTTCTGGGACTGGGACCGCTCCAGTTTCTTGACTGCCGTCCCAGTGGCCGGAAACCACGATCACTCTATAGACCAGAGAGTTACAGCCTATAGACTAGAGGTTCCCGGACTTATTTTTCTCATAGACCACTTTCAAAATTTATCTGGTTTCGGTGGACCTCCTTCAGCTACATTTCCACCATATTCCCAAAACTCGGACAAAATGTGATGACAACAAGACCCCTGTCGAGTCTCTCGTGGACCCCTAGAGGTCCACCTGGACCACTTTGGGAACTAATGCTATAGAGTATCTTAAGAAATAATTTATTATTGTATTTTTTTTTAATTACAGATGCAGATGTTAATAAACCTACTGTTTATAACAATCACAGTGATCAATTTAGAAGCAAAAGGTAAATACCACAAATATTTTTTTGGAAGAAAGCAAAGAAGATCCGTGGCTTACTACGAGTAATAGGCCAGTTGACTATCAAAACTCAAAAGTAATGAAAATAATGTTTAATTCACATAGTATTTAGTGGTAAGAGTCCGAAATAATTAAACCAAGTTGAATAAATATAAATAAGGGATTGCTGTAGAAATTCAATTTACGTGCTTTATTTTTCCTTTTTTCTTTTCATCTGCCAAAAACGCTATCCATCGTGTTCGTGAAATTAGTGAAGTAACGCATCATGTAAACAATTATTAGGCATGGTTTGTCAAACTGTGTCACGCATGCTTTTTGTATTGTTTACATTAATCGTGCCTTTACGACACAGATAATTCATTGACCATCATGACCGAAAGCGTTTTGACAGTTAAGCGAAAACGTGATCAATAATTTAAAATTTATTGTCGTAAAGGCTTCAAAAATGTTTTTATTATTTTTTGTGGTGATGGCTAACAGTTATAATGAATCATTTAGGGCTCAATAAAAAAAGGGTCAACTAGCCTATTTCATGAGACAATCATGAGAAAATAAAAATTTTGTAGAATAACCTCAAAAGTAATGGATCCTCCTTGGAACTTAACAAATTAATGGACCAATGCTTACTGTTCCAGGCACTCCTTGCGAAGTCGATGGACGAGACGGCGTGTGTATTTCCCAAGAAGTGTGCCGGAGTACTGGCTTATTAGACATTAACGGAGGGTTGGTATTATTTTTAAGTTTTGATTTTACTAAGCAATGATTACAAGAAGTAGCCGAGTTAGGAAAGATGGTACTCGTGCAGCAGATAAAACTTAAGTCAGTTTACTTAGTGAAAGCTTGTATATTGTGCCTAGTGTGTAGGACGCCCTGCGACCAGATGTGATGACGATATTCGTCGGTTGGCTGGAGTGCGCTGGATGAGAACGGCCGCAAATCGCGAGCGGTGGCGTGCATTAGGGGAGGCCTATATCCAGCAGTGGACAGGAGTAGGTTGAAGATGATGATGATGACTGCCCAGTGCTCGGGCTTGAAGGCTTTGAACGAGCTCGATGTCGTAGTGGTTCGTACGCTTAGCTTTCAATATCGAAACAAAGCTACTTCCGTTATGCCCGTGGATGAGTGACCAAACTTTGTATTCTGGAGTTCCTCCGTGCTTCGAAATGCACGTTAATCCGTTAGCCGTTTAACCCACCAGGGTGGTGGTGTTACGGCCCATATGGCTCGTGTTTTTTCATGTAAGAACAACTGTTCCCAGCGTGAGACGTAAGACTGACGACGACGACACAGGCTCGCTTCTGATACATGAAGACTCAATCATATCTAGCGAAATGTGGGTGTTTTCACCTATGCCAATCCGATCATAAGACCTGTTGTTATGTATGGATCGGAATGTTGGGCTATGAGAAAGACGGATGAAAATACATTGCTATGGCCGAAATCCGTATGTTGAGATGGATGTGTGGGGTGACGAGGGTTGATAGAGATGTAACGAGGCGCTATAGCTATATTAGCGACTCGTTGCTGTCATTGCGCTCTTCTCTGGCCATTTTTCTCTTGGTTTCCGTTTTTAAATTTACTGTCTGTCTCTTTTTATTTGTTTTGTTCTCGAAGTTCATTCTTACCAGAGTCAGCGTGTAGAGCGGTTGACTCACTGCTAACAATTTAATATATTTATATTAAATCTTACAACAACCCACAAGATTCTGTATCACCAGTTCCTGATAAATAATAAAGTCTATAAGTCTCTTTAAGGCACTATTGTAAGTAGCCCTACCTTTTATAATATATTTAAGTGTTAAGTGTGAAATTGTTTTTGTGTTTAGTGTAATTTACCTTTTATTATATAATTGTTTCAGTTGTGCCTTTAATTCCTTAATATACAATACATAAGTGACGCCCCAGCGCCAAATAAACAATAAACTATTCTATTCTAACACTAATTCCATATGTCAAATTAATACTGTATTACATTCTATTACATTACATTTCACACTGTACATTTCACTACGTTTCATTACATTTCTCATTTCTTACATTTCACTATTATTTATGTCAAAATAATACAGAAACATTTGTTAAAAAACTTTTATAAAACTAATATTCATCGCACTAGCAACGTTATTAAAATAAAAACAAGAACAGTTCATTAATGAAAAATATGGCTATCGTGGTGTGGACATATTTTGAGAAGAGAGAATGAGTATGTAACGAGAAGAGTAATGAATATGAGAGTGGATGGTAATGCAGGGAGAGGAAGACCAAAGAAGAGACGGATAGATTGTGTGAATGAGGACATGGCTAGAATGGGAGTGAATGTTGATATGGCGTGTGATAGGGGAGAGTGGAGAAGTAAGACTCGTTGCGCGGACCACAAATTAAATTGGGAAAAAGGGCAGGCTTATGATGAACACATGAAATATGTGCAGATAATGGTGTTAAATACATGATGCCTGCCCGAATTCCTATGCATTTTTCAACCAAATACTTTAGCATTGTTTTATTCCCCTCCTCCAGTGCTGGAGGTCAGAACTGCAGCACTCGCCAGCAGTTCCTTCCTCAGCGAGACGGCTGCGGTTGGAGTAACCCCGAAGGTGTTGGAGGGAAACTTGATGATGACAACAGCGTCTTTAAGTTTGGGGAGTTTCCCTGGCTTACTGCTGTGTTCAGGTTAGAACTACCACGAGAATTTTCCATTAGGAACGAATATAGCTCACATAACATTTCGCTAAGCGTGGCAACAGGCTCACTCCTCTACATCAGGTCCTACAATGTCCCCATACGGATTGCAGAGATTCTGTTTTAGTGGTAACAACCGCCTCTCTGGTCTAGTGGTTTACCTTACTGGGTGTTGATCGGGAGGTCCGGGTTCGATTCCCCATGGAGCCAGAAGTTTTCTGCTCGGTTTGGTTGGTCTATACCCGCCTGGCTAGCTACCACCGTCTTACCTTAATTTGTCGTCAGAATAATAATGTTTGTTCTGGCAATCAGAGGCAAATAGCCAGGCCAGTTCCTCAGTTGTTGAGGAATAAAGTGTAGCTCGCTTCCACCTTTGGCCTTGTCGTCACATACCAGATGAGATTAAAAAAACCCTAAAGTCCTGGTTGGTTTCAAATGTATTTTACACATTAGCTGAATTTTTTGATCACAGACATTAGTTAAGTTTAGGTTTAAGGCATTGAGAAATTGTAATATTTAATATTGCATGTCCGTTACGGACAAACTGTTGTTTCCATTTTTTTGTAAGATCAACTGCAAAACTGTACACAGTATTGGCAATAAAGTTTTTATTATTATTATTAAATAATTAAATCCAAAAGCTTAGGTCCTTGATCCTTTTCCTAGATTATATACATTTCCGGTAGCGTATATATTGCTGCCCAAATAATTATTTTGCAGCTCAACTAATCATTTTGTTGGCCAAATAATTCATAATTATATTGCTGACAAAATATTTGGATGCTGCACAAATTATTTTTCGGCTGACCTTTTTGTTGCTGACCGAATAATTAAATGGTTGCCCGATTAATTACATAAGTGTGGGTGTGATGAAGCGCTGAGCTTTAAAATTAATAACTCTTTTTTTTAATCCATTCTTTTATGTATTCCAGGCTTAGACCAGGGCGAAACTCAATCCTACGATCAGTGTACGTAGGTTCAGGGTCGCTTATCCATCCGCGCGTAGTGTTCACAGCGGCGCACGTGGCGAAGGGGGATCGACTACGCGTGCGCGCGGGGGAGTGGGACACACAGACGCAGGGGGAGGCGTACCCTTACCAGGAGCGCGACGTTGACGCTGTGGAGATACACGATCATTATAACAGCAGTGAGTATTCATCATTATTAGCCCACTTTGGCTTTCGATCGAAAACAAAGCTACCTTCGCCATAGTCAGGAAATAGATGGTTGACCACAACGTGTTGGTTCCGATCTATTTCGTGTTTCTTCTCTGCCGGTCGCTATTGCAATCGTTTCTACCCACCAACCCGCATTGGGCCAGCGTGGTGGTGCTACGGCCATACTCATGTGTTTCTCCATGACGAAGGCCTGGGCCCAGCAGTGGGACGTATATAGGTTGAGGACGGACACATACATAATATATCATCACTCATCACGTCTAATTCCTCGAATGGGTAGTAGTGTCAGTGACAGAAGTACACACCTACATGGGAACTTCAGTGGTACAGGAGGTGGGGTCGAATCAGCGTTTCCCGCGGCCTCTCGAACGAGTAGTGCCCTGTCCGTCCCAACTCGGCTATAGCTGCCTTGGATAATAATAGATTTTTCATCACAAACCTCTAACATCCCAGAGACGTTATTCTACGACATTTTGGCGCCCAACGTGGGAGTGGCATTCCTGCCTTAACCAGGAGAACAGGCAGAGCCCGCTACCATGTGCTTTCCTCCGGCTGGGGCAAGGGCAGATTTGCTAAAAAAGGAATCATATACCATAAGGGGAAACAAATCTGGCGAAATGTGGGTGTGACCCACCCCTGCCTATTTCTTTGAGGAAAGAGGCGTGATGATATGTTGTTGTTTTTTTATCACAGATCTCTGACATTCCAGAGACGCTATTCTACGACATGGCTCTACTCTTTCTGGCGTCTCCGTTTGACTTGGCGCCCAACGTGGGACTCGTATGCCTTCCGCCACCTAGGGTACAGGCAGAGCCTGCTACCAGCTGCATCACTTCCGGCTGGGGCAAAGGGAGATTTGCTAAGGAAGGAATCTACAAAGTCGTGCCTAAGAAGGTAAATAATAGTGTATTTATTGCACCGTACCAAGGTTATTACCGAACCTTGGTACGGTGCAATTGAGCACGGTGGCGTAGTTGTTAGAACGCTTTGTCTTTCGATATCGAAAACTATGTTACCTTCGCATGGTAAAATAGTTTCAACTGACATCGGTCAAAGAATAAAAGCAACATAAATGAAGTCTTATTGCAATGAGCATAAGATAAGTGCTCTTATACTAAGTTCTGCTTGGAGGACCACAGAGCAATATCTTTTTGAGGTGATCTTTTCAGAAAGGTCATTTTTGCATATCAATCGAGATTGAGATAATAGGGGATACTTGACCGCAGGTTTATTGTTAGATATTTTTATTGTTTCTTCAAGGGTTAAGAAGGAGGAAGTTACATATCGTTGGGTTTTCGGACGTTATTTTATTACCGTCTGTCTCAGCGGTGCAAATTTAGAATGACGAATTTAAAATAAATCAAATGATATGAAAATAACTTGTTTTCTAATTTTAAAAGTTTCCGTTATTATAATTATCTATTTTTGTGTTATCTTTGTTAACACAACTCCTTTTTTATGTAGGTTTTATATTAGCGTAGAGAAGCGAATTAAGGACTCTCAAAGTGTTAAGCATGATATTTCATTTTCGTAGTTGGAAGTATCAATGGTGGACCGCAACACCTGCGTGGAGGAACTGCGCACAACCAGACTGAGGAAACCGTTCCAACTGCACTCCTCATTCATGTGCGCACGCGGCGGTCACTGCGACGGCGATGGCGGCGCGCCTCTCGTCTGTCCTATAAAGGTAACTGTCACTTAAAGAAAAATTGGTCTGTATGGAGAATTCAGAGACTATGATGATTTTTCAGACATTTGTTCTCGAGGCTTGGATAATTATATATAATAATAATATTCTTTGCTGCCCAAATGATTTTTCGGCTGATCTTTTTGTTACTGACCAAATAAATAAATGCCTGCCCAATTAATTGCTTCCCATATTAAAAATGAAAAAAGTTGCAACATTGTTTACAAAGATTTTGACCAAGTTCAATTCCCGGTTAGCTTAGGTATGTAAAAATTAATGATATTCTTATTTTTCAAATTTTGCCAATCGATGCAATGGGTCCCAAGAACAGATTTAGCATTCTAATTTTTCCGGACTTCTCCAAACTCTGTATTTATGATGTATTGTGGTGTAGTATTAAAGATTATTCTCTTCATTAGTAGCTTGCCACGTCGCACGTTTGTGTTTTTAAAGGCATTTGCCTCGTCTACATGTAGTCAGATGCGTTTGCAGATGTCGCGTCCGCCGACGTGTAGACGTAGTTTGATCGTCTGTGGTTGGTATTTAGCGTCCGTGAATGCTTTTGGCGCAAATCCAGTTGTCGCATTTTGTGGCACGGATCAAAGGGAAACGGCGCGTGACGCGTTATTTTTTTACCGGGCTGTGAATGCTTCTCGCAGTTTCTTCTTTTTTTCTCGTTTATTTCTAAAAATACTAAAAAGAGTATTATCGTTATGTATTTTCGGAGTGCGCACGTATTGCATCTGCCGAGAACTTAGACTGATGATATTCGTATATGCAGCGGGACCCCTTGTATTAATGGTTTAGGTCCTTAATAATCGAGTTGGTATATATTTCTATCGATTTATTTACTTCAAAATTTCTACCTTTGCAAATTAATGAAAAAAAAAAAGAAATAATTCTGTGCTGTGCCAGCAGGGCCCTTTTGTTAATCGAAAGTTTACAGACTAAATGAATTAGTATTCAAGGAGCCTCTTTTTTCTACCTTCCAAATAACCTTTCTCTACACCCTAGATATAAATAGTTTTTGAGAAATGTGCGTTCGAAGATTTTGAACTTCTAGCAGGGCCATTTGCTATTTAGTGACTTACATGACGCCAGGTAGTTTTAAAAACAGCCATTTTTTTCTACGCACTGAATCAATTATTACCAACTTGCTAGTGACAGGGTCTCAAGAAAAAGAACAGACTGAAACCGCGGTGCTAGTGCTATTAAGTTGATGAGTTCTTTAACAATAAGCTAATTATTACTGCACTAACATAACAAGAAAATGAAAAGAAATATACGCTGCTTATACGAATATAGACTGATGGGCCTTCAGACGTCTGGACGCTTCGTGGCGATCCATTTGAGGTTGCATCAGTCGCAGATCTGACGCATCTGTCTACGTGTAGAGGAGGCATTTATCTTTATCGTTAGTATATGTGTCCCGTGTTGGTCCGGGACACCAAAAAAAATGTACCACCTGCTTTTCTTGCCTAGCATGTCGTAAAAGGCGACTAAGGGCGTATTGGGTACTGGGTCTGTGATTGTGTAGGCGATGAGCTAGCCACTTGTTACTACTCTTTCACGATTTTTTCATGTGACCAACCCTATTTTTTATAGCTAAATGTGGTCTTAAGGAACACAGTGCTCCTTGGACTCTGCCTACCCCTTCTGGGATTACAGGCGTGATTGTATGTATGTATGTTAGTATATGTTTCGCAGTTACAACAAGACCGCTACATCCAACACGGCATAGTGGCGTGGGGCATTGGCTGTGGCGACGACACCATTCCCGGCGTGTACGTCGACGTGGCCACCCTGCGGGACTGGATCGACGGGAAAGTGGCTGGGCGGGGATATGAGATTGAAGTTTATTCTAAATATTAGTGTTACTATTAGTGCGCTGACACACTGGCGGATTGCAAGCGTATTCGCCACGCAGCCGCAACGTCTTCGCCGCGCATACGTGGCGTGTTCGCTGGGTGGCCGCTCCGCTTTGAAAACGCTTGTAACCCGCCAGTGTGGCATGGCCCTTAGTGTCAGTAGAACAAAGACTTTCATTGTTTAAGAATAAAGGTTCAGGTTAATCGACAGGTTTTTGATTGAGCAACTAAACATTAATCTTCACGAGTGTAAACGCACCCTCATGGAAATAGAATAGAAACAACTTTTACAGAACATATTGGTATTTAAGTAAATTAGTTAATATTTTAATTTTTTATCAACGGGTTGTTGCTTCTTTATGTGAAGAAAAACCTTATATTTCCTGTTTCACTAGTTGAACTGGACCGCGATCGCGCTAAATATGAACGCATTAACCACAACCATATCTCAGTCGAAAACGTTACGGCTCAGGTACACTTCACGAGGCTTCCCGAGGCCACACGAGGAAACGCGAGGGAAGTATGAATGGTAAATTCGTTGAAATTTAGCGCTGTCGGGGCCCTGAAATAGTACAACACAGTAAACATGAACATGGAACACTTTGTTCGTACGTACATACCACTAAAGACCGCATTGGGCCAACGACCAACCCGCATTGGGCCAGCGGTAGTGTTACGGGCCATACTCCTGTGTTTTTTCATGAGGAAGGCCCGTGCACAGCAGTGAGACGTACATATGCTGAAGACGACCACAAATTTATTAAAGTACGTATTAAAATTCTACATAGCTGAACTTGTTTCTATTCAAAATCAAATACCATACTACTCAGAATTTCTGTGGCCATCCATATTTTGGCCATTTTCGGAAAAGTTTTCGACAATTCCACTATCGATTAGTGTCGACTAGTGTTAGGGATAGACTGGCCTTTATAACAACTGGATAGAACCAACCCATCTCTTCCCTTGGGTGTAGTAAAAGGCGATTAATGAACTAAGAACTACACAACCATCCAATAGCTTATAGAAGCGACGGGCTCACCAGTCTAACCACCCGGTCACGCTGAGTGCAGTCACTGCTGGTGAAGCGCGGACTATGGCAATGGACTGCTTTTGCGGTGCTTTTGTCTAGTCTCTGACTAACCTTTAAGGGATTATATGTATGTATTTGTAGAATGTACTGAACTTTCCTATATTTAAGACAAATATAATTTTTTGTCCCGTGTTGGTCCGGGACACAAAAAGAATGTATCAACTGCCTTTCTTGCCTAGCATGTCGTAATAGGCGACTAAGGGCGTATTGAGTACTGGGTCTGTGATTGTGTAGGCGATGAGCTAGCCACTCACTTGTTACTACTTTTTTACGAATTTTCATCTGACCAAACCCAATTTTTGTATGGCTAAATGTGGTCTTAAGGAACACAGTGTTCTTTGGACCCTGCCAATCCCTACGGGGATTGCAGGCGTAATTGTATGTATGTATAATTCTGGCGGATTCAACGCGCCCACCGAGCGTTGAGAAATTGAATTTAACGTTTTTATTGCAAACGTTTTTTTTTTCAATATTTAGTGTTGCTCAAAAGGCACAAATCAAGTTGAATGCGAGGCGATTCTAACACTGAATATCACGACGGCTGTGCGTGGATGCGTGTTCGATCGCATATTAATACGCTTTTTTTTGAGTTGCCCTAAACTGATGCCTCTGACGGCTACTTAACTATCACCGGATTGTTATAATGAAGGCGAGAACTGTGGTGGGTTCTCAAGGCTGTAGTGGCGAACCACTGGAGGGTTTCTCTCTGGAAGACCCCTAGGGGGTCCCACTTCCAGAGCCTCCAGGGTGTGTGAGCCGGATTCGGGGATCGGCAGACGTCCTGAGGGACATAAATACGTGCGTCAATCGCATGACTGTGTGGGCTCAAACGCAGCTACGCGCGTACCGATGGCTGTCAGAGCCGGCTGTCATTTCATACAAGCTGCTTGAATATCACGACTCGGTGTGCAATACCTTGCCTCGCACTCACCTTTGTATATACATACAATCACGACTGTAATCCCCGAAGGAGTAGGCAGAGTCCAAGGAGCACTGTGTTCCTTAAGACCACATTTAGCCATACAAAAATTTGGTCAGATGAAAAATCGTGAAAGAGTAGTAACAAGTAGCTAGCTCATCGCCTACACTATTATATACCCAGTACCCAATACGCCCTTAGTCACCATTTCCGACATGCTAGGCAAGAAAAGCAGTTGGTACATTCTTTTTGTATCCCGGACCAACACGGGACGCAAAAAGACTGTACTGTACTGTGTTTGTACTGTGGGTTTTTTTATACAAATTGAGATTGAAAGCATCTCAACGTTAGAACGCACCCACGCACGACTCTTCGTCGTGTGGCTCTGTCAGTGTGGGAATCGCCTAGGTTTCTAGCATGTTCTACCAGTTCTACACACTCGTCAGGCTTCGAGCTTCGGGAGTACCAATCAGCTGGATGACCGCGTCCAGCCTGTCTCGCCACACTACTGAATGTGCACCATCTTTCATGTCGCTTTCTGCAACAATTATCAAAGTCTAATTCCTTATTACAACATAAAGCGGTAACTTATCCATACTAATATTATAAACGCGAAAGTACCTCTCTCTGTCTCGGTTTCACGTCAAAACTACTGAACTTATTTAACCGAAATTTGGTACAAAGATAGTCTAGAGCCTGAGAAAAGACATAGGCTACCTTTTATCCCGATATTCCCATGGGAACGGCTGTTATGCGGGTGAATGAAAAAAAATAAATAATGCCTCCCACAAATGGTGGCGTAAATTTGTCCCAAAAAGGACAAATTTACGCCACCATGAACTTTGCTTCTAATAAAAGAGTAGGAGTCAATTTTTAATTCCACCAATAGAGGCTACTGTTCCAGTTTGAAAAAAAACCTTCAGTGTTGATTAACCTATTTATTGAGGAAGGCTATAGGCTACGAGTATATACAATCACACTATCTCAAAGTTACTATTCTATGCGGACGAAGTCGCGGGCAAAACCTAGTAAGCAATATGCAAAGGAGGACACTGCGCTGCACAGACGCGACAAGTCCCGCCATTTTATAATGACAAGTGATTTCGCAACGTCAACGTCGTGTCGATGAGGAGTTATCGGACGGGCGTCAACATGCTCTCTGCGATCCGTGCAGTCTTATCTGTGTTTTCAAATAGGGCGCCGTCGAGAAACCGTCGAGTTTGCGTCTTTTCTGTATGTTTTACGCCGTGACTATCAACGTAGATTGAACGGGTGCCGCGACTGCGACGGGTCCGATTGCGTCCGTCCTGTGTGGCCAGCGCCTAACACAGCTTGTGAAGTCGCATACTTGTTGTCCAGACAACATCAACATCGCGTCAACGATGCCGTCGCGAAGTCATTTATTTGAATGGGGCCATTGGCCGTCAGAAAGACGCTAACGCAACGCTCGCAAATCGCCAATGGGATATGGGCCTAAAGTAAGTCAATTCGTGTTCGGAATTTTAATGATCATAATTTGAATTTCGCAGTAATTGAAGATGAACAACATTCTAATGCTCGGTGGCTTTAGCTTTCGATATCGAAATCAAAACTACCTTCGCCATTGTGACCAAAACTTTGTGATCTCGGTATCCTCCGTTCGAAAGGCTTAACGTCGAAAGTTCGAAAGACCGTTCGAAAGGGCCAACGGCTTGGCCCAATTTTGTACAAACCTTTTCGCATATCTTCCCGTACATAAGGCTCAGAGGTTAGAATCAAATGTTTTTCCCCGTGCATGTAATCCAAGGAAGGGGGGCATTCCCAAAATCGCGTTTGAATCACAAACTTCGAAAACGAAGGTCTTATGGTGGCTCTAAGCATTTTCATGTAAGCTTGTGTTTTGTATCTGTAAACACAAAAAAGTTACGTCCAACAAAAAAAAGTAAAAAGAAAATATATCACACAGCTTTACTTATATCTGGCAAAAAACCCTTAATTCATATAATTCAAATAAGTTATCAAATAGGTAGGTAATGATCGAAATGCAGTTTTTCGTTTTGAAGATTTTTAGAAGATTTTTAATCCGTTCCGACAAATGGATTATAAGTCCAAGACATCATCGCGAAAAGCAATTGATGTCGATCTAATGTCTTAGACTCGAGTTTTGGGTTTGGCCACTATCCAAACGAATTAGACTGCTTGAAACATTGTGGAAAGCCTACCTTGCTCTGAGCTTCCTTTTATCCGTTTATACTTAGTAATTCACTTCTGTTATTTGACTTATAAACTTCGGTATCTTATTTCTAGATTACAGAGGTTAACTACTTCAAGATATTGACGAATGCGGCTTGTGATTTTATTATAGCTGATTTTAGTTGATGTATGTCAAGACTGTCATTTGTCCGTGAAAATTTCGAAATAAGTTTCGAAATAATGTCAAAGAAGACATTTGTTTTTTTAATCAAAGGGCAACAAAATTCCATAGGCTTGCATCCAGTTCTTTATTTAAATAATAATAATAATTCTTTATTGCACATAAAAACCTATTTATTAGCCTGCCCTTTTCCTAATTTCAATTGGGGTCGGCGCTACGAGTCTTTCTCCTCCACTCACACTCCCATTCTAGCCATGTCCTCATTCACACAATCTATCCATCTCTTCCTCGGTCTTCCTCTCCCTGCATTACC
The DNA here is from genome assembly GCA_910589355.1 of Parapoynx stratiotata. Classification (NCBI taxonomy): domain Eukaryota; kingdom Metazoa; phylum Arthropoda; class Insecta; order Lepidoptera; family Crambidae; genus Parapoynx; species Parapoynx stratiotata. The sequence goes on along the minus strand of OU342485.1, from coordinate 4,320,770 downwards.
ATCCACTCTCATATTCATAACTCTTCTCGTTACATGCTCATTCTCTCTCCTCAAAACATGTCCACACCACGACAGCCGCTTTTCTCTCAACTTCTCTATCACTGGAGCAACTTTCAGGCATCCCTGATATACTCATTCTTCACTCTATCAATCTTCGTCACTACACAAATCCATCTTAACATACGCATTTCGGCAACATGCAAACTGTTAATTAATACTGTTCATCTTTTTGTTATGTTGTATTGTGTGATTATGGTGAGTCAACAAATTATTATTATTATTATTAAAATAAAAAACTATTAGTTCACAAAATATGAATAACAAAATGAGTGTACTGCAGAATTAAATTAACCTAAGAAATTAACACAAACGTTAGCAGAGGTCCCCAAACTAGGCTTTGCCTGTATCTTGGGGAAATCAGCTTTGAGGTGAATTTACAGTATTTCACGTTAGCAAAAATGATAAAAATTTGTTAGAGATATAAACAACGTTTTGTATTTTTCCATACACTTACATAATAGTAACAATTAAACAATTTAAAGAGAGATACCGAAATAAATGGACGCTATGCTTAGTAGTATACAGGATGTCCCACGGCCATGGCACGTAGAGGGAAAGTATATTAAATATTGAAGGTAGGATGTACTAGCTGTTGGCCGCGACTTCGTCCGCGGTTACTGGTCTTTTAACTCTCCCACGGAAACCCTTTAATTTTCCAAAATAAAAAGTATCTTAGATGTTGACCAGGGATATAAGGTATCACCATGCAAAATTTCATTTAAGTCGGTCCAGCCATTTCGGAGATTAGCCCATACAAACAGACGAAAAGTTTCCCTTTTTTTACAATCCCCCTGACTTGATTTTAAGCTTTTTTTTTCTATGTACAGTCATTCGACCTCTACAGTTTTATTATATGTATAGATATAGATATATGTGCTACTATATCGCTGCGTATGTAACAAAAAAGTTGTATAAAATATAAATTATAGAATTTTATAGTGGTGTCGTTAACCCTAATTGGTCGTTAGCAAGGTAAGTTAGATTGTTTTAACAATAGGATCAAGTTAGTTGTTAGGTATTTCATTCGCTTCGCAGGAAGCGAAGTAGAACGTAGGATGCTGGGAATCGGGGTAGTATTGGTAAGTTTATATATAATTACACATACATATATAATAGGTCTTTACCTATGAAATTGCCGTTTTTCTCTCCTAGTATTTTGTCTGTAACTATGAAGTTTCAGAATATTCTTAAAAAATAATTACACGTTCTAAAATAGATCATATTTTTGAGTTCATTTGATTTGTTTTGATAAATTGTTGTAACTTTAATAGTGTTAAAATTAGAAACGAAGGCAACTCTTTTTTAAATGCCTTCCGATAAATAATTTTTATGAAGAGTGATTTCACACATATTGCTAAAGCTTTTCTAATGATACATGCATTATTATCTCTGAATTTCTCGTTGTGAAGAAATCTAAAAAAAAATTTGTATGGAAAATGCAGACTTCCCCAAAATGTCCATACAAAACACCAATTTCATAGGAAAAGACCTATTATTCGTACTTACACACATTCACGCCTCTCCCCCAGGGGGGTAGGCAGATAATACAGATCCTGGCACTCGACTTTCGCTTCCTCTACTCTCATTACTAGCTCGGTGGCGTAGTTGCTAGCACGCTTTTGCTTTCGATTGAAAACAAAGCTACCTTCGCCATGGTCAGGCCGTGGATGGGTGACTAAAACTTTGTGATCTCGGACGTGGACAAGGACAGGGATGGGTTAAGAAATCATGACATTCGTGTGACTTTATTTATGGATATTAACTAAGTTGTGAAATTAATAATATGTTATCATCCTCAGTCTATGTATGAGAACACGAGGAGTATGGGCCGTAACACCACCACGCTGGCCCAAAGCCCGGAATGGTGGTTCAACAGTCGCAACAGCAACCGGGTCTAACGGCTTAACGTGCATGGAGGAGTTCGATATCACAATGTTTTGGTCACCCAACCAAAGCCTGGACATGGCGAAAGTTGATTTGTTTTCGATATCGAAAGTCAAAGCATACTAATCGCTACGGCACCGAGGCTACATACCCACACTTTAACAGTAATTGTGTTCAACGACGGTTCAACGTATCTTTAAATGTATGTACTTATTTAAAATATTGTTTACATACATGCATACATACTATCACGACCATCATCCCCTAAGGGTTAGTCAGGGGCTAGGCAAAAGCACCGCAAAAGCAATCCATTGCCATAGTCCACGCTTCACCAAGCAGTGCCATAGTCCACGCTTCACCAACCCTCGAGTTTCTGGTTACCCTCGAGTTTCTGGTTTGCTCTTCTCGGGGATGTCTGCGTTCCGAGCGAGTGGTAGATTCACTCATTCATAAATTGACATTTTTAAGTGTTTGTATATGAAGCCTATAACATAAAGATATTTTTGATTTGATTTGATTTGAGTGTCTGCACTCAGCGTGACTGGTGTAGAGTCCTGCGCTATAAGCTATTTGATGGTTGTGCAGTTCTAATTCCAGTGAAATCTTGTTTTTTCCAGTTAATTCACATCATCTGCTCTGTGAACACTGATCCAGGGGCAAGCTTTTCATTCAACTTCCCTAATGTAAGAACAATCGTATAGCACATTATGTTTAAGTGTCCGGAGAATAGGACTTTTCTTTTCACACCGACCGGCGCATATTGCACGCCGAGCGGCTGTTGGCTACCATTATCTCTTTACACTAAGCGCGTTCGGATATTCCCTCGAGCCTTCTCAAGTAATCACTGAAAAGTTCTTTTTTAAACGTAATAAAAAAGGTTCCCTATCTGTTTGCATAAAACATTTACAAGCATAATATGAATTTGCATAATGGAATCTACTCTAAATGTACATGCGCATGATTGATTTTGCCACAAAATAAGGCATAATTAACTATTATCATAATAATTTGAAATAATTATCAATAAAAAACATCGATTCTGCCGCGGCACGCTCGCTTTCCTCGCTCAATTAGCGCGTTGAGGGCACAGTTCTGCCTAACACTCCTCGTTTCGCTCGTCGTCGTACCTAATAGACTTCACAATATGCGGAATAATATTATGGATTACTTAAATTAGTCTAAATTATAATTATGCAAAAAAAATATTGTCCCAAATAAAATAGGATAGTTATATTGGGTCCTTATCTATGAAATTAGTGTTTTTTTTCTCTCTTAGTATTTTGTCTGTAACTATTAAGATTCAGAGTATTCCTGAAAAATAATTACCTCGTCTAAAAATAGACTATATTTTTGAGCTCTTTTGATTTGTTTTGATAATTTGTTGTAAGTTTAATTGTGTTAAAATTGGACACGGAGACAACTCTTTTTAAGTGCCTCCCGAATACATCATTTTATTTGCATTCACTTAAAAACGATAAATAATTTTTATGAAGTGTGATATTACACATATAACTAAAGCTTGTCTAATGATAGATGCCAAATATTATTATCATTGGATTTATCGTTGTGAAGAAAACTGAAAAAATTTTAGTATGGAAAATGCAGAATTCCCCAAAATCTCCATACAAAATACCAATTTCATAGGTAAGGACCTAGTATAAAATGTATCTAGTATAAAACATAGGACTTTGTAGTTATAAAAAAACATACATACAGTCAATTTGTTTCTTAGTCAAAGTGATTTGACAGTTTCAAATGTCGTTAGCGTCATTTATTTTGAATTATCTAAGGTTAATTTTGCTATTGTTATTAAAATCTAAAATCAAATCTGTTTTATAATCATTTTGCTTTTGGTCAGCAACTTTTTTATGGGCAGTAACTTACAGAACTTACTTATGGCCAGTAGATATTTCTAATTTGTCAGCAAAATAACTATAAAAGAGCAGCAAACAATTTTTTTTTTATCCTGCTGTTACATTCTTTAATATAATGTTTTGACACAAATACTGTTTTAAAGGGTCATAAAAATAACCTGAACCTAACATCTATCAGAATTTATTTCCTAGGAATTGATCCTTGATCCTTCATTGATCCTTTGCCTAGATTTTATACATTTCCGCTAACATATATATTGCTGCCCAAATAATTACTTTGCAGCTCAATTAATTATTTTGGTGCCCAAATAACTATCTTGCTGATCAAATAATTATTCTGCCGCCCCAATTTTACAAATATAAAATTTCTGACAAAATATTTGTTTGTTGCCCAAACGATTTTTTGGCTGACCTTTTTGTTACTGACCAAATTATTAAATGGCTGCCTAATTAATTGCTATGTAATTTTTTCAAAGTGTTAATAACATAGTATAATATATCCATTATTAATTTTACCCCATCTTAAGATCTCCACATTGTAAAAAAAATATGTATGAATTCCAGGTAAAAGACGATGTATACGAGCAGCCCGTAGATTTGATGGCACCTAAGGTGGCGCATGAAAAGGTAAAGGTAAACTCTTAACAGTCACAAACCAACACATAACAGAAACATCATTATCTTGGGTCCTTACCTATGAAATTGGTATTTTTATTCTGTCTTAGTATTTCGTCTGTAACTATTAAAATTCAGAGTATTCCTAAAACATAATAACCTCGTCTAAAAATAGACCATATTTTTGAGCTCTTTTGATTTGTTTTGATAATTTGTTGTAAGTTTAATTGTGTTAAAATTGGACACGGAGACAACTGTTTTTAAGTGCCTCCCGAATACATCATTTTATTTGCATTCACTTAAAAACGATAAATAATTTTTATCTAGTGTGATATTACACATATCACTAAAGCTTGTCTAATGATACATGACAAATATTATTATCTCTGTATTTGTCGTTGTAAGAAAACTGATAATATGTTAGTATGGAAAATGCAATATTCCCCAAAATCTCCATACAAAACACGAATTTCATAGCTAAGGACCTAATATTTTTGCGAACACAGGTGATTGCTTAAGGTTAACCGTTATGGGTACTTGTATTTGTTATGCTCGGAAAACGTAGCTACTACTTTAACCCTAGCACGACACGAACTATTTGACATATCGTTATCATAAGACTCAACTCTCATTAGCGCAGAGTCGAAGCAACGCGAACGACGCGTCATGTTTTCGCCGCGCGAATATTTAAATATAATATAGGACTAGTTGATAATATAATATAGAACTAGTTAAAATAGGGCTAGTTGATAGGTGTGAATGTCTGAAGATATTTAATATAAATATCCTCAGACATTCACACCTATCAACTAGTCCTATTTTAAACAACTAAATGCTGCTTGTGTTACGGATACTAGATGACGGACAAATATATTTAATAGATAAATACATATAATTATTCAGAATATACATAATATAATATAATAAAATGAACATCCAAGACTGGAGAACGCTGCCCTCCTTATTGCAAACGCAGTACTTGCAAAATGGCGGTTCGGAGATAAACGCAGTAAACATATTTTTTGAAATCTAAGCAACTAGACTTTATTATATAACATTTTATGTGTACCAAAAAAGTAATAAAAAAATCTATCTTTCTAATGACATATTTTATTATTTACTTTATCTACAGCATGTATACAAAATGTGGAATACTGCGATTCCATTTACCGTTTTGAGATTTCTAGCAATATACTATTACTAAGGCCAAATGCATTAACTGTCTTTATTACTACAATATCACCTAGCACGTGTTTAATACTTATTTCATGCACGGTACTAGTTAAAAGTGTTGTCTTCAAATATTCATGTATAAGAAATACACCAAATTTTGGCAGGCATTTTTGACATAATGAGCTGAATGAAATTATTTTTTTTTTCTTTATTTTCAAAGGACTTTTATCCAAGATATGCCAGTCCTATCGTAGCCTATTATAAATAACAGAATCACAATGATTAAGTACTAGGCAAACATGGCGGATGTAGTAAATGAAACACCATCCTCGCTTCTCCCGAACCAGAATTAGCCAGGATGGAGTGAAATATTTCTACATCTATTTCATTAATGTTCCACGAGCTGATAAGTGCCCGTCTTTGCGCTTGGTAACAGACACACTCCATCAACAAGTGATGGACATCCTCTATGACTCCTCAAGTTTCACAATTTGGCGATGCTACATTTTTCATTAGATATCCAAATTTATTTTTAAGCTAAAGTACACCTTAAAAATAAGTACGAGACTGTTCGAAAGAACCATGTCATTGATTTTAGGAACAAGAGAAATTCTATTCATGCATATAAAAAGACTTGTATTTAGCTCTGGCGTTGAACCCGGATGTTTTGAAAACTAAAACTATCACTATTTCTATTTAGATAAAAAAATTTCAGTATATGTAAATTTGGAAATTCTGGCTGTCTTATAGCCAGAATTTCCAAATTTTCAGAAAGATCTGTTCCAAAAACGTCATCGATTTTAGAAGGTAATTAGAAAAACTGCATATGTAATGTTTCATAGTAACATATACTGCAAAATTGATATCTAAATAGAAATAGTGGTAGTTTTATAGCCAGAATTTTCAATATTGACTGATATAAATTTATAATTTCGTTTGATGTATTGAATATTATATTAAATATTATCAATCTTTGACTATGACTTTTTAGATTTACATACGTACTTGCATTGTTGACAAATGTGCACAATGCTTAATAGTGAAAACACCATAAATTAAAACATATGTGATGTGCAATCAGATAGCAATTGCGATGATAAATTAAAGTGTAATGGCAAATACTGAAATCTTGCGCTAACACGCCGCGCTTGAGCACGCAAAATACATCCCGCGCATGCGTAGTATGATAACTTCCGTATTTACCATAAAAAAACAGCCAAAAAGCATAAGTAGGTCGCCGCGACCTACACCAGAACTAGATACTTCAATAGAGAAAATAATAACACTCATCAATACCACAGGAACAATGAATAAATAATTTATAAGCACCACGGCCTGGCCGAGGCCTAGGCCGTTTAGTCTTTGAATGACGTGTACGCACTGATTTGCTAGCGAGAAACGCAGCACTGGACATTGCGGCTAAGGTGTGTGTAAGACAGTAGCAAAGTGTGTGTAAGGTTCTTGCTTCTCTCAAACGCAGCACTGTAGAATAATGCATTTATTCTTAGCAGAACAATAGTAAGTTTTCGTTATATTCCATACACTCAAATGCAGTACTGTCGAATACTGCGTTTGCCTTTAGTTACTCTGCGCTACAATTAATTATTATGTTAAATAAATTTGCAGTAAACGTATCAATTACTGCACATTGCTTTAGTATATGCTGAATACTGCAGTTCTTGATAGTTTATATAATAGTTTTGTGTAAGTACTGCATTTTTTGTTAGATAAAAAACATAGTTACGATAAAAAAAAACATTGAAATTATTTTTTTATATATAGCTTAGGCTCATGAGATGTCATTTTTGCAAAAAAGTAAAAATCGTTAAAGTGTCGATTACTGCATGTGCAATAAGCAGGGCAGAACGAATGTCTGAAAATTCATCACCCATTTGCCCCCACCGGGGATCGAACCCAGGACCTCTAGAGATGGCGACGCCTTGAGACTGGCATACAGACCACTCGACCACGGAGGTCGTCAATATAATATAAAAATATAATAAAACGCTTCGTTACATCAGTATCAAGTGATTGTTTTCTAGGCGTCAGGTCAGGCTTACCACCAGGTTGGCCAATTAGCTTGATTACCGGTGGTGTACAAAATGTTTCTCCAAAATCCTAAGATTTACCAACTTTAACATAATATTATCGCGTAATTTTTTCCGAGGTAGGCAGAGGTGTTATCACCCATATTACGCCAGATATTTAAGTCTCCATGTAACAGGTGGCATAAGTTTTAATTAAACTCAGTGGTGGCGGCGATGGGATCGAACCCGCGGTTCAGCGGCTGAGCGAAGTAGTGCCCCGTCCTTCCCAACTCGGCTACCGCTGCTTTAAATGACAAAAAACCATAGCAGTTCTATAATTGTTTAAGTTAAATATGTGTTATTACATTTCAGTCACTTTTGTCTCAATTTTATGTACAGTGACGAGCAATTAATATGTCACTATTTTAGAACTTTGTCGTTTTACCATCACAGAGCCAAAAGAGCAAATATTTTACTAAAACCTTAAAATGACAAAGAACGTAATATTTTCTCATACCTCACACGTAGTGTACCTCAGAGGTACAGAGATACTTTAGTCAAGACTTAAACTTTTTATCTTTTTATCTCAGACCATTTTTAAGTCTAAGTTTTAAATCGCGCCATTTTTTGTTATAAATGATAAAAAATAGAATGACTAAGGACACATTTTTGCTCGTGACTCGAAATTTTACAGAATCGAAATACAAAGTGAGTCTAATTGTGATATCATTTTAGGTGCCAAACCTAGAAGACCTGAGCAAACAGGGCGCAGACGCCTGGGCTCCGTACGATTTCTCCAAGTTCGATGCTTACCTCAATAAGTACAAGGACGAAGATGCTGAACATAACAGGATCAAGAGGAGAGCTAAGGTAATAAACATGCATTTACGATATAAATATATGTTATTTAATATTTACAATATACTAAAAATTGCGAAGGTTTCTGGTCTTGATAAAAACAGTTACCTATTAATAGTTTTAAATATTTAAACCGCAGACTTTACGGTCCTCCCTCTTTACCTACCGTTCACTGGCGGGGTGTAGGGGTTGATGTATTTAGGACTCGCCACTACATACCAACTTAAACTTTCTGATAGATGAACATAAGCCTTTCTGTAAGAGGAACTCGGATTTTGTCCTGCCGAAGCATTTTTGCCCCGAAAACTTTTAGTAGGAGATAGTAAATTATAAGTGTTTTTGAAAAAGCGTGATTTTAGAATTTACCAATTATTGACCCTCGGAAATTTCGGAATGAACACCCAAAACAATTTTTGTTTTTTATTTCTGATTTGACGGCAATCCCCTAAACACTAATTTGAAGATAAACTTTAATCTTCAAACATCGCGTAGTGTTAAGTTTTAGTGAATATGTGAAAAGACAGTAAAAGTCACCATTTTGTGTCACAGAACATTCGGAAATTTAATACGTTGAGTGGACCGAAGCTCAGAGAGAGGCCGGACCACTACGTGTACCCTGAGCCTGTCAGAGATCGGGTCATGGACTTCAGCACATCCACCAAGAAACCTGGCATCCTGCCCGACCAGATGAACCCAGGAGTGATCTTCCGGGTGAGAATGTCAGACGCTATTCTCAGAATCAAACAACGTATGTACGAAGACCCTGAGAGGCATATCGAAGCTGATATAATATACACGAATCTGATTAAAAAAGTTGTTGTAGACGAGATTACGAAGTTCCACAACCTTTTGCTAATGTACAAGACAGATAAAAGCATTAAGGAGCACTTGGGAGAGTGTGGTGGGAGAATCTACAAGTTTATTAGCTACATGACTATCAAAGTGCATATTTATTGCCTCTTCGATGCGTTGTGGATAGATGGTAATCCGTACGTGATAGGAGATGAATATTCAGTCACTCCTGTTGAAGTTCCTCCTGTGCTGCAATGTGACGCAGCAGAGTGTAACTCCGTCGTATTTGTGGATTCCATCACCGAACCTAAAGATGTAGAAGAATAAACTAAAATGGCGGAGAAAACGATATTATCACATTTTACAATAATTATTTAAGTATTTTATGATTTTATTTCATATAGTTATTTGGATTACATATAGCTAAAATGAAAAGAAAAAATGTATTTAAATAAACAAATTAAATATTTATAAGCATAAAAGACATAAAGCAACAATAGTTTTTGGTTAATATATAAAGTAAGTATATTTATTTTGAATTTAAAAGCTCGAAAGAATCTTTAACTAAAACGACTAAAACGAAATATGTAAAACATATAAAGAAAATTGTATTGTATGTAAGTAATAATTATTATTTCAACACCACAGAAAACAAAGGAGATTTTTATTAATATATGATTAATATTTAAATAATTAATATATAAATTTAAATTATTTATATAACTAAATATCATTCAATACATATTTTGTCTACAATTTAAATAATTTATATGAAATGCAGAAATGTATTCTATTCATATTTTAAACAATAAATATCAAAGTATAAAATAGTATACGTATATAAATTAATACATAATTAAATTGTTACCAATAAATTCAGATGTCTTCAACTAATTATAAATTAAATATTGTAATAAGCAATATGGTTTCATCATATAATATTGCACTTAATTTATGTTTAGCTATTATTTTAATATTTATTTGTTTATTGTTTATTATTGGTGAAATAAACATTGTGAATTAAAATGGTTTAATATTTTATTTATAATTGTAGCAACCTGTAGAATAAGTTGAGATTATTATTAATTTAAACCAAGAGCAAGTACAAAGAATATTTATTTAAAATTTTTGCAATCATCCTAGAAAAGTAGTATTACAAAAAACCTAATTTCTTCTTATAAAACAATTAAATTGTCATTACAATGATAAAGATTGTGTTGCTATCAGTAACAATAATTACATAACTGATTGTTTACTCTTGAAAAAAAATGCCAAAGCCTTACTACGGTGTGAGGTACCATGAAATTGTTGTTCGGTTGTCAAACTTAGCTGGAAATCTATCATAGTTTTTCGTTGTAACAATCCCAGACGTCTGCGTAGCACAGAGTAGAGAGACAGGATCGATTTCTACAAATAACTGCCTTAAGACAGATCAATATAAGAACGAAGCTGGTATAAAGGCTCTAGTCCACCAGCTGCTGGAAAGCAACCAAACTGTCCGAAGGAGGTTGCATGGAGTTGGTCTTCATGCTCGAAGACCGCTGCGTGTTCCAGCGCATTGACGTAGCAATCGCGGCCGGCAGCTTTCGTGGGTTCTGTAGCGTTTACTACGAAGAGACAAAAATGTTCTTTTGTGCTGTTCACCGATGAGTCCTAACATTAATTTGGATTCACGAAAGACACGTGTTTGGAGAATTTCAGGGAGAATTAGCTGTGCATGGCACTCTCAGGAAGTTACACAAGCCAAAACGGGACAATCGTGATATGGGCAAGAATTCAACGTGGCGAACGAACTAAGTTCGTTTTGATTTTAAGCATCATGATTGCTCTGAGATTTATTTAGAGAGGTATGAGAGTCTGTAATTTCCGCACAAAGAGTCCAAAAAGGTGAGGAATTTCTACTCATGCACGATAACGCTCCTTCTTATGTGGAGCGGCTGGTGTCAGCCGGTTTCCGAAACCGCTTTATTTGAGTTTTGCATTAGCCTACACGATCACCATGCGGAGAACATGTTACCATGAAAATTTTGAGATATTTTCCGCCAAATTTGACGACAAAGCAACAACAATACGACACTTCCAAAGAACATGGTACCACATACCGCAGTAAGACATAAGCATTTTGATTTCAAGTGTGAACAATCGATACAGATGGCAACACAGTTCATTAAGTATCAAATTTTATTAGATTTTTTTAATGACAATTTATAGTTTTTTATGAAGTGATTAAGATTTTTGTCATAAAATATTTCAAAGATGTTTGAAAAAATAATAAAAAAAATGATATGATACAAAGAAAAAATATTTTATTATTATTTTTTATTAAAATCCTTTAAATTACCTAAGTATAAGTATTTTTTTCATTTATTGTATACCTACTAAAATTCTTCACAGATTTTTAGATATTTGATGTTATAATGATATCCCTAGATTTTGTTGATGTGTGTATGTATATTCTATTCTACTTAATCTAACGGGGAAGAATCTTCCTAATACCTAACCTACTTAGTACTTAGTTAAATTCTTTATTGCACAGAGAAACAAAAAAACAAAAGTATGCAAGGGGGGACATATCTCTAATAGAGATGCCTTCCAGCCAACCCAACTTTTGGTTTGAGAAGTAAATTGTTAAATTATCTCAAGACGAAAATCACACCATTTATGGTTAGAAATAAAAAAAAATGGCGCGATTTCCCATTCCCTATGACAGAAGTAATATTTAATATTAAGTATGTCTAAGCTAAAGTATGAATTACCACATGGACTGACAAAGGTATTGTATGTAACAAAAAATATGGGATTAAATATGGATTCAATCAAACCTGAAATAAAAGTGAAAAAATTGGATTCCATATTGCATGTCATATATTGAAGTCTTCATTAAGTTGGGTAGACATGGATTCAGTGGCCACCGGGACCAACGTCTTAACATTCTTTCCGAAACACAGAGGAAGAGGAATTAGGGACCACAAAATTTTGGTCACCAATCCAGGTACTGGCCATGGCGAAAGTAGTTTTATTTTAAACTAGCTGTTACCCGCGGCTTCGTCCGCGGTTACTGGTTTTTTAACGGGAACCCTTTAATTTTCCGGAATAAAAAGTAGATGTTGACCAGGGATATAAGGTATCACCATGCAAAATTTCATTGAAATCGGTCCAGCTATTTCGGAGATTAGCCTGTACAAACAGACAAGACAGAGATACAAAAAAAAATTTAGGGAGTGAGAGATATGGAATAAGAGAGAGAGGGACCCAGGAGAACATCTTAGAACAAATCAAAAGCGGTTGTCAGAAAGGCTGTCAAAAGTTTACCCGAAATCATTTTGCATTTTGGTCGCCTCTCTGGACTCTGTGTTGAACCCGGACATCCCGGGTTTGATTCCCTATGGGGGCAGATGTTTTTCGGCTCGGTTTGTTTGGTAGTAGGGCTTCCAACCCTGCCTGGCTAGCTACCACCGTCTTACCTAAATTTGTCGCCATAATAACAATGTTATAAGCATTTATTGTGTTCCAGCAATCAGAGGTAAGATAGCCAGTTCGTTAGTGTTGTTGAGGATTTACAGGTGAAGCTCGCTTCCACCTTCGGCCTTATCGTCACTTACCATCAGAGATGAAGGCCAGAAGCTTGCCTGTCATCTGTAATAAAAATGGCGAACATGTACTATGAGGTATCCTATTATCCTATTGAAAGCAGATGATGCGAAAGATTTCTAACTATTTATACAATAAACGATGGTAAAATCCTGGCGAAGTATTTTAGTTCATTAAACTTTTTTGTTTGTTACAGCGAAGAAGAAATCGCGGAGGCCGCAGGAGAGGGCGACAGCGTGCTTCAACCACAACACCAGAGGAAAATGAGGTAAGCCTTTTTCCCCGAAGGGGTAAGCAGAACCCACAATGTGAGTCAAGCGGTATTCTCAATCAACGGTACATAGGTTAGTTTAATTAGAACTCAATGGTATAGGAGATCGAACTTGCGAGTCCCGCTGCCTCTCGAAAGGTAGCGCCCGTGCTCCGGCTTTGGTTTCAGGCAAGTTACGGCAAAAAAGGAGTTTCTAAACTGAATAAACGCTTTTAAGTTTGAATTTTTAATTTGAAATGATGTGCCGAAAGAATATGCCGAACGCGGAATACGTCGAAGCGAATGTGCCAAAAAACGAATCATTTTTTTATCGGTATCAAATCAAAAAATCTAAAATAATTTTATTTCAGAGGCCATGTTTGGCACTTAAAATCGTCAACATTTTACATTATTATGCATTTTACAAATAAATAGTTTATTATGAATTATTTTAAAATTACAGTATTAAATTAAACCATTGTATTAAACTTCATTACCGCGAGCGTTTGTAACAAGTACATCCACAGGACAGTACAAGTACTTCGTTGACTGTGGTTGTAATCGATACAAGCGGCCGGATTCCGAGAGTAAGGCTTTTCATGAGAAGAACCCGGCAAGAAACTCATGACCCACTTTTTTAAATAGCCAATCATAAACAATTTTTGTCACTTTTAAATATGTTTTTACATTATTTCTTAATTCCTATAAGTCCATCAAAATAACATGCATAAGATAACAGTAGAACATAACTATTTCCACACCAATTTATCTTCAAGATATCTTGAATTTTGTAATAGCCCTTTTTCATAAAAGTTTTTTTAATATATGGTTTAAATTTATGAAAAGGCAGTTCTGTTATATTTGGTGGAATTTTATTATAAAACTGTATACATTTCCACATAAATGACCGATTTGTTTTACGCAGTCTGATTTGTTTTACGGTATCGTCGCTTAAATTGAACTCTTTGATATCGTAATTACTTTTTATAATTTTAGACCAAGAACACATCATCTACCGAATTGCCTGTAGCAGCAAGAAGAAGCAGGAAAAATGAACTGTGGGAAACAGAGCACAGCCCGAAGAAGAAGAAGAAAGAAAATAAAAAAATTCCAGACGCCTACGATCTCTACGATCCTCCTAATAAGGTAAGAAAATGTGTTTCTCTTATAATTTTTCTCAAATTTTTATACTATAATTTTTTTACACAAGTAATGTTTTACACAAGTTTACACAAGTAAATAAGTCACAAGACTGTTAAATGTTTTATAGGAATCAGCATAAGAATGTATAATAGGCTGCCACAAAGTTTTATTGACTTGCCCCTGCATAAATTTAAGTCAACTGTTAAAACCTGTTTAATGAAAAAGGGGTATTATAAGATAGAAGATTATTTTACAGATAAAAATTCGTGGCTACTATAATTTGCTCCTCTGCACATACTTATTTTACAATATTTAAAATGTTCTAAATTCCTTTTGTTATTATGGCTGTTTAAGAAAGGCTAACTGTTGAGTTTCTTGCGGCACTTCTTCTCAACAGGCCATTCACGTCGAAGTGCTAGTAGGAAAAAAAATATTGACGTGCAAAAGTATTTCATGTAAATCTAATTGTAGAATAAATGATTTCATTTCATTTCAATTAATTTTGACAAAGATGATAAATGAGAATTAATATATATGTATTTGGTACTTCAATGTACTTGTTCTGTCTGTTTATGGCTTTATGAAGTGATAAAATTTCGAATGTTACTTAAATAGGTAGATCCCACACTGAGCCACACGAACGGAGCCTTTTGTATTGGGAAAAGCCGGAATCGCGTGGTAGCGGCTCATTAAAAGAATACTACCAACCCATCTCTTTCCTTGGGTGACGTAAAGGCGACTAATGGACTAAGAACTGCACAACATCCAATAGCTTATAGCGGCGACGGACTCACCACCTGTGACGCTAAGTGCAGTCACTGCTGGTGAAGCGCGGGCTATGGCTATGAACTGCTTTTGCGGTGCTTTTGCCTAGTCTCTGACTAACCCTTAAGGGATAATAGTCGTGATTATATGTATGTATGTATTGAAAAAATGCTCAGTACAACACTCAGTCACAAATATATTTATCCGTCATCTGATATCCGTAACACAAACAGCATCAGTTGCTTAAAATGGAGCTAGTTGATAGGTGTGAATGTCTAAAGATGTTTATTTATAAAGGAATGGGACTCTTCGTTCATCGAGATGCCGAAGGACCTCTACCAGGCGCACCTGAGGCCCGGCGTTATATTCCGCGTGCACATGTCTGAAGCCATCCTGAAGATGCAGTATCGCAAGTAAGACTTTATAACATTGGTTCCGTTGGTAAAAACGGGACCGTATTATTATTATTATTTGTGGTAGTCGGGGCTGTTTCGCATCACTGCGACCTAATAAGATCTATTGTGACCAGCCTCCTATGTAAGTTATATTTAGGCCCTACAGTAGCTCCATCAACTGGGCACTGTCTAAGAAAGATAAGATGTTCCCATTTGGATTGTTTTTATTTCATCTGGGTCAAGGGTGTGTTTCCCCAGGTGTCTGCTTCTTTTGTGAATCAGCGGTTCACAGTTGCACAAGAGGTGCATTGGTGCTCCACGCTCTTGTTCGCAGAATCTGCAAGTGTCTTTAAGCTTCATGTTGTAAAGGTGTCTCTTTAACTTGCAGTGACCAGTCAAAGTCGTAATCATCACGCTCAGGTTACTCCTGTTGAGCTTTAATAGCTCGTGCGTTTGCGAGAGTATGGTTCGATTGGTGCTTTTGAGAGTGTTATCCCGGACGTTTTATGCCATTCTGCTTTTGCCTCGTTAAATAGGCGGGTTTTTAGGTATTGCATAGCCTAGTTCTTTGAGATACCACAGAAAGGCTCTGGGCCGAACTGTTTTCCTTGAGCCTTAAAAAATTTAAATAACGCCTCCCAGAACCATGAAGGACAAATTTACGCCACTATGAACTTTGCTTCTAATAATAGAGGAATCATTCCTCTAAGATACACTTTCCTCATAGGTACACTTTTAAAAAATCTCCGCTTTTGTTCCTGTAAGATACACTTTGACCAAGTACAGCAAACCAGAAAAGTATTACTGCAAGTTTTGAAAATTAAATAATTCAAAGATGGCTATATTGATGCTTGTTGGTGCTTTTTGTTTCATCCCCACAACCAAAGTTTGACGCGTTTTTTTTGTAAGTAATTTTTTTATTAATTCACAAAAGTTTTCGATAATCTTATAGACGAATACATTATGAATTTTCTTACTCGGCCAAATACCCTATTGCTTTTAAGTACAAAGTCATACAATCATCAGTAAACAAACTAAGAAAGAAATTATGTTTATTAAAACAATAGCCAAACGTACCAATGAACTTTAATTTGACATTCATTTGTTTTTACGGAATTCACATGTTTTTTTAGGATTCCGTACCTATAGGGTAAAAACAGGACCCTATTACTGAGACTTCGCTGTTCGTCTGTCTGTCTCCAGGCTGTATCTCAAGAACGGTGATATCTAGACAGCAGTGGCGGAGCGTCCGTATAACCCGATTCCCAACAGCCGTACCAAACGAGCGAGCATAAAAAAAATACCTAACTATAAACAAATTTGTGTTGTTTCATTACTATAATGCAGGTACAAAACCATTTTATAAACAAAAAAAAATCAATAAAATCTTATCATGTAACAGTAAAACACGCGCGCGAAACTATACGCACAAGTTCCAATCACTCACACATCGCTCCCGCTCTCTAGATTCCTTCAATTAACTCGTAAAATCTCGAGTTATGGACGCCTGCGATACAACACGCACACAGACAAGCGTTCTCTTGTCACGTCTGTGTAGGTCTCTCATAGGCGCACGCAATAGAGAAATAGTACCTAAAGATTGCCTAACATGCCGGCTTTTCGCGGCCTACGAGCCTATCCATCGATACACTACGACACACGCACACATTAGTAATAAACTCTCACATACGTTTCGAATGCAAATTTAAGATGTAAATAATTTTTTATCTTATGACAATAGCCATAAGTGCGGAATTTCTTTCGTGAAACTCATTAAATATCGCGACCGTTCGCCGCCTGAAATGCTGCCACCGACCGGCTTGTATCGCCCTTCTCTTTCTAACTCAGCCAGGTTTATAATGATCACTCTTTCTAGCCTCGCTATGAAATTGCGGTTTATACCGATGCCGTTCCGAGTTGTAGATATTCTCTGTCTTACTTAGCCGGTATATTACCGTCTCAATTAGTTTATTTTGTTTTGAAATTCGCTTGCACTCACATAAACTTAACGTAATTAATTAGTTTTATTGTATTTTTAGCAGTAATTCAGTGAAATAGTAAAATTTAACAAGCTGTGTGTTGTTGTTTTAAAGGTGTATTGTGAATTGTGTAGCTCCGCAGGGATTTAATTGGTAGGTTTTAGTTTTTAATTAATTTTGGTTTATTCTCTCTCGGCACAATAATGGCCGCTTTGATGCACATAGATTGTTGTCTTACCGATTTCTTGCTAAGTGAAGGAAAGCAGTTTTCAAAGTTGTCCTTTGAAAATAAAAAATATGTCATACAGTTAGGTCGAGCTCGTCCAAACATGTCAATAGATTACAAGCGTAGAGACGGTTTTTTCAAGCATTTTCACAGTTCTCTTTATGATAAATATAGTTGGCTTACAGGCAGTTATTTATTAAATAAAATGTTTTGTTTTCCGTGTCTTTTGTTTTCTGATTCAAGCAGCGTTTGGAATCGAACGGGATTTTCTGATGTTAATAATTTATCAAACTCTGCTAAAAACATGTTCAATGTGAGAAACATATACGTAGTTGCTTAGCGTTGCATGAATTTGGAAATAGTTGAATAGAAAACTATTTTAACAATAATTTTGAGGCTCATAACCGCAAAGTCGAACGTAATCGAAATCTGTTAAAACGCTTCATAGACACAGTTCTCTTAGGTAAACAAGAATTAGCGTTTCGCGGGCACGACGAAAGTATATATTCGGATAATCGTGGTATTGTTAAAGTATTGTAAATGGTATGTGTTTTCTTTGTTTATCGCACACTGTAGACCCGTCCACACACACAAACACATGCACTACATACACAGACCAAATTACCCATTTTTTGTGGGTCCTAATTTTTACTGCGGCTTGCCTAACTTTTTTTTTCACGCCACGCCACTGCTAGACAGCTAAAATTTGTGTTGCCGCTGTAACAACAGATACTAAAAATAAAAAACTTAATTTTACAAAAATCATTATTTTCTTTTTATTTCGAAGTTCATTTGTTTTTACGGAATTCACTTGTTTTCCGATGTTCATTTGTTTATAAGGCATTCTCTTGTTTGTTCGTTTCATTTAACCCTATTGTCGATATTTTAGTTATTAATTTATTCCACAACTATACCTAAAAGTGTATCTACGAGGAAAGATTGTTAACGTTTAAAAAAAGTGCATCTTACAGGAACAAAAGCGGAGATTTTTCAAAAGTGTATCTACGAGGAAAGTGTATCTTAGAGGAATGATTCTAATAGAGTAGGAGTAAATTTTCAATTCCACTAATTCCACTGTTCCAATTTGCAAAAATCATTCAGTGTTGAATAGCCTATTTATTGAGGAAGGCTATAGGCTACATACCATCAGACTATCTCAAAGTAACTATTCTACGCGGACGATGTCGCGGACAAAAAAGCTAGTAAATAATAAAATTACAATAAAATACATTTTTTATACATTTATATAATAGGTTGGGGAAAAACTTTCTTCGCATTTTTTAAGAAAATTCAAAACATTTTTTAATATAGTTTATTTACATTTAACTAAAGTATGTAGGTACCATTTTGTTCGATAACTTTTTGCCATCTTGTAGGTAGGGACATGATCCCATTGCTATAGAAATTTTGGGACTTCTGGTCAAAATACCGCGACAAGTGGTTTTGGCAGTCCTCTCGTGATGTTAACCTGACACTGCCTAAAGAATTCTGAAGAGACCGAAACAGGTGGAAATCTGAAGGTGCAAGGTCAGGACTATACGGCGGATGCATTAACACCTCCCAGCCAAACTCTCTTAATTTTTGCTGAGTGGCTAAAGATGAGTGAGGTCTAGCGTTATCATGATGAAAAACCACACCCCTTCTGTTGATTAATTCCGGCCGCTTTCTCTCAACATCTTGCTTTAATCTCATCAGTTGTTCGCAGTAGAGTTCAGAATCGATGGTCCTGCCTGGTGGTAACAGCTCATAATGAATAATGCCCTTCCAATCCCACCACACACACAGCATCACCTTGTTGCGAGTTAACCCGGGTTTCGCCACAGTCTGTGAAGCCTGACCGGCCTTTGACCACGACCTTTTTCGCACGTTCTTGTCGTACGTGATCCACTTTTCATCACCAGTTATCAGTTTCTTCAAAAATGGTTCGGTTTCATTACGTCGTAATAAAGAATCACAAATGAGTACACGGTTCATTAGGTTTCTTTCAGTGAGCTCGTGAGGTACCCAAATGTCGAGCTTTTTTGTGTACCCAGTTTTTTTCAAATGCGCCAAAACTGTTTTGTGGTATGTAAAAAATGTATCGAATTTCTTCATAAGATTCACTCATCTTGGCGGTACGAAAAACAAATGAAAATCACACATTTTCCTAATTTGAATTTGGAATGATGTTCTTTAAAATTTAAACTTTCAATGATACCAAAACCAGCCAGATACAAATAGTATAGCCAAAGAGATTTTAATACAAGTTTATACATACTATAATGCGAAAAGACTTTTTCCCCAACCTAATATTTAAAATAAATATTTAAATAAAATACATTTTTTATAATAAATATCCCGTTGGTCCCGGTTGCATTTGTGGCCGTTTCTCCCCACCAACCCGCATTGGGCCAGCGTGGTAGTGTTACGGCCCATACTCCTCATGAGGAAGGCCTGTCCCAGTAGTGGGACGTATATAGGCTAATGATGATGATGGATGAAATGTACCCGTCGCATCGTTTCGACTCGTTGTCGAACCCTGAACATTGCGTTGAACCTTGTAACAATGTGTTATTCTTACCTAATCCCTTGGCCAGTTACGGCGAAGACAAAGACGAATCAGTAATCGAGGCAGACGTGGAGTATCTGCGTCTGACGCGCAAAGTCATCAGCGACGAGATCACCAAGTTCGAGGACCTGCGGTGGCTAGTGGGCTGGTTCAACAACCGCTCCAACCTTATCACGGAACACAGCTGTAACACGAGATACTTTACTGTGGGTAAGACCTAATTTTACCTGATCCTTCATTCTATATCAAGATATATATACAATTTTGTTTACACATGACAGGTAAGCTCTCACCTGATGGTAAGTGACGATAAGGCCGAAGGTGGAAGCGAGCTTCTCCTGTAATCCTCAACAACTGAGGAACTGGCTATCTTACCTCTGATTGCCGGAACACAACAATGCTTAAAACATTGTTATTATGGCGATAAATTTAGGTAAGGCGGTGGTAGCTAGCCTGGCGGGTTAACATTCATATAATTAATTGATAGGAACTACAACAGAAACTGAACCTACGCGACACCTCTTATTGAGGACAAGGACCGATGTACAGACGTAGCCTCGTCTAGAAAATATTTTATGAATCCTGACCTAATCACGATTATTATCCCCTAATGGTTAGTCAGAGACTAGGAAAATACACCGCAAAAGCAGTCCACTGCCATAGTCCGCGCTTCACCAGCAGTGACTGCACTCAGCGTGACAGGTGGTGAGCCCGCTATAAGCTATTAGATGCAGTTCTAAGTCCATCAGTCGCCTTTTACGACACCCAAGGGAAGAGATAGGTTGGTAGTATTATTTTAATGAGCCGCTACCACATGGCTCAAGAACACGATCAAGATATAGGCAAGGCAAAAAGGCGAGCCTTATTCTGCTGCAAAGTTGAAGTTTTTGTAGTGTTGGAGTAAAATTACTAGGTACTGTGACGAAACATCGAATTACTAGGTATTCTGACGAAACAGGGAATAACTGCTGGGCACAGCCATTCCCCGTGGATAAACACATGAGGAGTATGGCCCGTAACACCACCACGCTGACACAATGCGGGTTGGTGGGTAGAAACAGTCGCAAAAGCGACCGGGACCAACGTCTTAACGTGCCTTCCGAAGCACGGAGGAGCTCGAGATCACAAAGTTTTAGTCACCCATCCACGGCCTGACCATGGCGTAGATAGCTTTGTTTTCAATCGAAAGCCAAAGCGTACTAACCACTACTCCACCGAGCTCCTCTATAGCTGTTTAGTGGCTACTATTACTATGATGAAATAGGAAATTACTGGGTATAGTGACGAAGCGGGGAATTGCGGGGTACAGTGACAAAACATGGCTGGGTATTGTAACGAAGCAGGGAATTACTGGGTACATGACGAAAAATGGCTGGGTATTTTGACGAAGCAGGGAATTACTGGGTACATGACGAAAAATGGCTGGGTATTGTTACGAAGCAGGGAATTACTGGGTACTATGGCGAAAAATGGCTGGGTATTGTGACGAAGCAGGGAATTACTGGGTACTACGACGAAAAATGGCTGGGTATTGTGACGAAGCAGGGAATCACTGGGTACTATGTCGAAAAATGGCTGGGTATTGTGACGAAGCAGAAAATTACTGGGTACTACGACGAAAAATGGCTGGGTATTGTGACGAAGCAGGGAACTGACAAACTACTTAAGCTGAAATAGTAATTCGACACATTTCCAGGCATCCCTCCAACGATGTTCACTCACACCGAGGAGTACATGAAACGCATGTGCCTGTTCGACAACGTGTACATCGACCACATCCCATACGTGATCGGCGAGGACAGCTCGCTGATGGCCGCCGTGGCGCCGCCCGTGCTGCATTGCGACGCTGCGCTGTGTACCTCTGTGCCGTTCGTTGACAGGTCAGTCGACACGCGATCCAGGAACTCCTGGAGTAAAACCTGGCTGGAGTCCGCTCGTAAAGGTTTTCTTGGGAGTTACTTACCGGTGCGGAGAGGTCAGTGCGTGAGATGCGCTTTTTCCTTCCAAAAAGGTGTTTTGTTTATAAAAAGCAAAAAAATACTTAAAAATAAACTTTTTAAAAATGCACGCTTTTATTTATGCGCAGAAAGTGCACCAAAAAGTAGAAAAAAAATTTTTTTCTTTACACCGAAATGTGATTCGAAATGGGCGTGGGGGTGACTAAAAATAAAACATTTTTTAATTTTGTTCTTCTAGCTTCAAAATTACGATTTGGGATCTTAATCAAGGCGACAGAATTCTTTGATCACGATGATAATATCTTTTTGTAACTCGTGGAAGAAGTAACGTAACAACTTTCTTCCGGTGCGAAGTTGAAGTTAGTCACTCCAGCATTTAAGTACAGAAAGAATTTTTAGAAATAGTTTTTACATTAATTACATCCATTATTTCTATTTCTAAATGCTAGAATCACTACATTTCAGCACCAGAGGAAAGTTGATAAGATTACATGATCAAAGAGTTCTATTACCTTGATCTAAATCTAAGATGAATTATTGCAACGCTTATCTTATTTGCTTTTTCCTATGTTTTGAAATTTTCAACTACACTTTTAGACTTTTTGTGTAAGGGAAAATTACAGTTGAAATATTATATTTTCAATTAACATATATCTGTGACTAATTGTATTAAGTCATATCAACTGTTACACTTTAATGTAACATATTCAGAATTATACAGATACTAGTTTTATTTTCCCATCAATTTAACATATCCATATGCTCACTAATTTATTAAGTAAGGAGATCATTGAAATGTGAAGATCATAAAACCTCTATAGGATAAAATTTGTAATTTGTATCACACAGCAATTTGATGAGCTGATAAGAACCATTCTAGTAATGAAATGAATTATGATGAGCGCCCCACGCTTTTATTTTTAGTCATAAAAATTTTGGATCACATTTTGGTGTAAAGAAAAAAAATATTTTCTACTTTTTGGTGCACTTTCTACGCATAAATAAAAGCGTGCCTTTTTTAAAACAAGTTTTTTTTAAAGTATTTTTATTTTCTACTTTTTAGTCTTGTCAAACAGTATTTATATCGATTTTTCGGCCATAGTTTAATTTGCAAAAAGATTGAACACACGTCTATCGGTGGACCTTACCTTTTAGAGTGCGATCCGAGAGCACTTTGTCAATTGTTAGTCAAGTTGTTATATGGTCATATATTTTTTTTATATATTTTTTGTTGTTAAAGGATTGCATTGTCATCGCGTATAAACATGTCTGTAAATTTTAAGGTGGATAGGATTAGTAAAAGTGGTCGAAAAATCGATTTCAAATTTTGACGCACACAACATACGTACAAACAGTGTGAGTTAAATAAAAGCGTGTAAAAAGGTCAGGTCAAGCCCACCGCAAACCGCAGCATGTTTGAAGTTAGTGATGAGAGTAGAGGAAGCAAAAGATGTGTGACGGGATCGTGGCAAGTGGTAATCTGTAAGCTCTGCCTACCCCCCTGGGAAAGAGGCGTGAATATAAATAGGTATTTACCTATAAAATTGGCGTTTTGTATTCTGCTCGCTCACCCGCTAGCCATTTGACCTGCGCGGATCCTTTAAATCTGTCAACTATTTCAGCGTAATGTTCGACGAGCGCATGTCGCGCACCAACGTGCGCACGGTGACCCGATGCCAGGCCAGCTGCCGGGCCCACTGCCGCAACGACGCCGATTGCCTCAAGCGCTGCGGCGACCGCTGCATGCGATCTGACTAGACCAATAAAGCTCTACATTTAAACACGTTTTTTTTTGTGTGCTCATTGTATACGATGTTCTAAATAGGCTAGTTGACTCATATTAAAAGTAATGAAAATAATGTGTCATTCACATAGTATTTATATTTCCGTACCCAAAGGATGAAAACGGGAACTTATTCCTATGATTTCGCTGCCTGTCCGTCCGTTTATCCAGCCGTCTGTCTGACACCAGGTGGTCAATTCAGTTGGTGTCAAATTAACTTCATCTTCGTTAGAATCACTCAATATATTGAGTGATTCGTTAGTTAATTTTTATTGTATTTAGCTTATTAATTCCCCGTTAGCAATAAAACGTGAAAAAAACCAAGAAGGTTCCCAATTAGAATTTTTAAACAATAGGCTAGTTGACCCTTTTTTTTCTTGGGTCCCAAATGATTAATTACTGATAGCTATCACCATAAAAAATAATACATTTTTTTTATGAAGCCTATAACACAATAAATTTTAAATTACGTTTTTGCTTAAATGTCTAAAACGCCTGTGGCAAAGCGTCACGATTATTGTAAACAATTCAAAACGCATGCGTAAAATAGCTGACAGTTGCTTGATTGGTTGCGACTGGCGTTTGACGTTTTTGGTAGATGAAAGAAAAAGTAAAAATAAAACATACTTAAATTGAATTTCTACAGCAATCCCTTATTTATATTTATCGAACTTGGTATATTTCGGACTCTTGTACTAAATCCTATGTGAATGACATATTATTTTTATTAATTTTAATGTGTCAACTAGCCTATTAAAAAAATCACAAACTTTATTGTGTGCTCATTGTATACGATGTTCTAAATTCTAATTCACTTTGCCGCTAGGATAAAGGCTTTTCCACTCAGACGAAGAGCAAAAATGCTCTTTCCGAGATGGTGGGATGAAAAATATTTACTAGTCAGTAGTAATTTACAGATAACTTATAAGAAGGTCTTACCCACTTGTAGTTAAAGGATTTGAAGAATTTCAATGAAAATGGCGCTTCCATCTATTAATGAGCAGTGTCCCACTGAAGCGCCATATTATTATTACATTAACTATAACTATAAAGTGACAAGTTATTTATTTTAGTCTGACCGCAACCGCTGTACCCCGCCCTAGCAATGCGCGGTGGGGAGGGGGAGGCAGACTAGGAAAGTGGTGGATATCCTTGGTGTCGACATTTCCAGTGACGTCTCGTACCGCAGTCACTTAGAGGATAAGGTCAAGTTGGCATCTAAAAAGCTTGGTGTGCTCAATCGTGCGAAGCGGTACTTCTCTCCGGGGCAGCGTCTGCTTCTTTATAAGTCGCAAGTAAGGCCCCATATGGAGTACTGCTGTCATCTTTGGGCGGGTGCACCAGCATACCAACTTGGACCTCTTGACGCAGTTCAAAGACGAGCCATGAGAATTGTCGGCGATCCCGAGCTCACAAGCGGTATTGAGCCCTTAAGTTTGAGGAGAGATTTTGCTTCCTTGTGTGTGTTCTACCGCTTGTACAATGGGGTCTGTTCTGAGGAGCTATTTAACATGATGCCAACAGCTTCTTTTTATCACCGCACCGCTCGCCATCGCCAGGGAATTCATCCTCACACGTTAGAACCACAATGGTCGCGTACCGTGCGTTTTAGGAGGAATTTCCTTCCTCGTACGCTTAGGCTGTGGAATGAACTCCCTGGTGAGGCTTTCCCAAGAGACTACAGCATGGAGTCCTTCAAAAAGGGCGTAAAAAGGTTTTTTAAGGGTCGGCAACGCGCTGGTGATGCCCTCGGTGTTGCAGGCGTCCATAGGCTACGGTGACCACTGCCCATCTGTGTGGGCCGTATGCTTGTTTGCTACCCTGGTAGTATAAAAAAAAAAAAAAAAAAAAAAGTGACCGCCTTCAGCGAATTGATGGCCGATACCCCCCTTCGGCCCGCGCACATACCCAAGGCGCGGTACAGCGTTTGCGGTCAAACTAGATTGTGAGGGTTTTCTTCAGTAAAAAGTAACTTTTCTTTAGCAATAGTTTATTTAATTCGTCCTTTACATTATACAGTAATATGCACGTCACTCGTTCTACAGAGAACATAAAATCAAGATATATAAATCTTTAGAATCAGAATTTTTTTATAAAGAATATTTGAGTGCGTTTGACCGTGATGTGGTCTAAAGTTGGCTCCTACGGTCTGTGATATTGCAGACGGTAGTAATATCCCAGAACGTGGGAAACCAGCTTAAGGTGCGCACGCAAACAAACTCCTCGAATATCCTAAATAACTAACGCTCAGTTGCACAAAGATTTTTTAAAGACGACATTTAGTAATGAGACATTAAAACTTTAAAGTTCATTAAATTTAAAATTGGAACACAAAATAGTTCTAGCTAATGTCTCTTTAGTATTGATAGGGTGCTAATGTCGTTTTGTGCAACGTAAAAACTACGCTAAGGTGTTCTTTTGACACTTCAATCAATAAATTTAATGGAGCATTAGGGATAATGCCGACATTAAATTTTAAAGTTCGTTTCTGCAACTGGGTGTAACTCCCCTTAATTTAACAACTATACGTGACAGCGCTCAGCCCCTTCTCACTCTCAGCTGTCTTCCACCCGCGCATGCGCGCCACGCGCACGAACGCGGCGTGAGCACCGCTGACCTCTCTCGGAATGTCTCACAATACGACGCCAGCCATGTAGTGACAAAAATGGATAAGTGGAGAATGAATACATTAGGGGCAGTATGAAAGTAGCCCCGATTCCTAATAATTTGAGAGAAAAGCGAAAAGGGAATGTTCATGTTACTAGGAAAGCTATGCAAAAGGAATTGGAATTAATATATATGAAAATGGAAGAGGTGGACCGAAAAAAGATGGATGGATTGAGTGAATGATGATATAAGTGGTGGTATGGTGATAGGAGGCCCTAAATAGAATTGGAAACTAATTTATGGACGGCCACTAACCCCCCTAATTTAATAACTATACGTGTCAGTGTTCAACTCCTTCTCCGCCATAACGCTGTCGATCCACCCGCGCATGCGCGCCACGCGCACGAACACGGCGGGCACGCCGCTGTCCCCGCACGCCATGTCCCATGATGCCACGCCTGCCGCCAGATAGCGACCTGGCTGCTCCTGCAGGAATTAAAATATCCTTACCTATACCTTACTTTACCTTCCTTACCTATGAAATTGGTGATATTATTCTGTCTTAGTATTTTGTCTGTAACTATTAAGATTCAGAGTATTCCTAAAAAATAATTACCTCGTCTAAAAATAGACTATATTTTTGAGGTCTTTTGATTTGTTTTGATAATTTGTTGTAAGTTTAATTGTGTTAAAATTGGACACGGAGACAACTCTTTTTAAGTGCCTCCCGAATACATCATTTTATTTGCATTCACTTAAAAACGATAAATATTTTTTATGAAGTGTGATATTACACATATTACTAAAGCTTGTCTAATGATAGATGCCAAATATTATTATCTTTGGATTTGTCGTTGTGAAGAAAACTGATAAAATGTTAGTATGGAAAATGCAGAATTCCCCAAAATCTCTATACAAAACACCAATTTCATAGGTAAGGACCTAATAGTTTCATTACAAATGCTTTTCGTCCCTAAGAGAAACTGTTTTTTTGTCATCAGCATCAGCCTACTCCTGCCCACTGCTGGACATAGGCCTCCCCTAATACACGCAACTGCTCGCGATTTTCGGCCGTTCTCATCCAGCGCACTCCAGCCAACCCACGTATATCGTCATCCCATCTGGTCGCAGGGCGTTTACCGAGACGCGGTTTCCACTCGAGAACTTTACCCAACGGCCGTCAGTTCTACGGCTAATATGGCCAGCCCACTGCCACTTCAGTTTGCTAATGCGGTAAGCTATATCGGTGACTTTAGTTCTTTGACGGATCACATCAACTGGTTTTTAATTACTCTTAGGTCGGCAGTTACAAAATGCGGGATGAAAGTACTCTTCGTCCCTAGGGAGAATCAGGTATTTAATCACTCTGTTCATGTAAGTCCTTGAAAAGCGGGATTAAAGTACATTTCGTCTCTTGGGAAAGTCTCCATATGCGAGCCTGTCGCCAATCCGGGCACAATGAGAGGCAAGCGATATTCACAATTACTGAAGTTACTTAAGTTTTTTATTCACCTCAGTGGGTAGGTACAGGCTGTGGGATCGAACCTTTTTCCGTCCGACCGAACCGTCTTTTCTAAAACTCACCTAGCTACGGTGGCTCGGCGGTAGCCGGGTTGGCTCTTATGAAAATAACAGATAAGATAGAAAATAACAGAGCAGTTTAAAGATTTTTTTTTATTATTATTATTCTTCAAATGAATGAATGTTTTTTTTAACGGGTCAACAACCTCGCAGGAATAAATAGCTAGCAATAATACAAACTTAAACAACATTCGTTCTACGAGTATTATCATAACTCGAAATATTAAATAAAAATGATTTAAGTCTATGTTCCATTCACATACGAAATACAACACGAACGACGCTCGCGCGCGTTTCTACTGAATACAGGATAAGTACCTGACGCTTTCCTTGCTAGAATAATTACCACCTCGCGGGTTTTTGGGCAGCATGTACCTACACTGACACCACAATGTTTACTTGGTTTAAAAGCATTGTTCGGCAACAAGCAGCAGCAGCAGACGTGTGGTAGAGGCTAATTAAAAGAATACTACCAACCCATCTCTTCCCTTGGGTGTCGTAAATTGCGACTAATGGACTTAGAACTAGACAACCGTCCAATAGCTTAAAGCGGCGACGGGATCACCACCTGTCACGCTGAGTGCAGTCACTGCTTGGTGAAGCGCGGACTATGGCAATGGCTGCTTTTGCGGTGCTTTTGCCTAGTGTCTGACTAACCCTTAGGGGATAATAGTCGTGATTATTTGTATGTATGTATGTATAAGCATGTATGTATACCTCTATAGGACAGACGAGAGGCGCGCCCCCGCCTCCCATGCAGGTATCCACCCCGATATCACCGCCGGCGCAGAAGAACGAATCGTGAAGCTTGTAGTACCGTCCAACGTCCGTCGTAGAGCGGAGGGTAGATTGGCATTCCACATTGTCCACTATTGGCAGTTCCACCTATAAAACAAAATCTCAACCACTTCCCTGGTCTATAAGTTCACACTACTTGGTGTTGATCGGGAGATCCAGGGTTAGATTCCCCACAGGGACAGGAGTTTGTCTGCTCAGTTTGGTTGGTGGTAGGTCTTCTAAGACTGCCTGGCTAGCTTCCACAGACTAACCT
Source organism: Parapoynx stratiotata (assembly GCA_910589355.1). Classification (NCBI taxonomy): domain Eukaryota; kingdom Metazoa; phylum Arthropoda; class Insecta; order Lepidoptera; family Crambidae; genus Parapoynx; species Parapoynx stratiotata. The sequence continues at coordinate 4,291,610 of OU342485.1, read as the reverse complement.
AACTAGCCACACAGTAGATCCACAGAGGAAGTGTTTTCCTACATTTCGCCAGATATGTTAAGTTAAGCATGTTGCCATGCACCGGGCACAATGTGAGGCAAGCGATATTCAAAATCAACTGTACTAATGTTTGTACTTATGTTGGTACAGGCGGTGGGATCGAACCCGCGACCTTTCGAACTTTTCGCCCGTGCCCCGGCTTCGGTTTCGGTCGTGTTTCAGCAAAGACAGGTTTCGGCTTAGTGTCGGTTTCCAACATAAATCAAAACTGCATTTGGTAGTTCTCACGCATGATCGGTTATGTTCGGCGCGTAGAATACTATTCAATCATTAGCGATGAAGATTGTTGTTCAAGTCGAGACAGAATTATGTTTGCAATTCGTTTATTGTGACTCATTTGTTGTGTTCGTGTGATTCATTTTGAATTTGGTATTATAAAGCCTAAGAGTAGATCCATAAGTAGTAGCTAAACATCAAAATCGAATGCGTCTTTCTCAACTCGGCTTCCACTGCCTTGATGTTACCAGACCAATCGGTCAACGTCAATCGCAGTTGTTCGACTGATCTGGTAGCTTCCAATGATCGACTAACCAATCGATCGACGGCATCCCCGGCTTTATTCCATTAACTGCTTATCGACGGCAACCCCGGCTTTATTCTATTATCTGCTTTTTTCCAAATGAATTTAAAAGAGGACTCGTTGTTTTTGGCTAGTACGATTTTACTCGTACTATTATTACGGAGACACACGCAGAAGAGTCTACGTACGGTCGTTTTTTAAAGCAAAGGTCGCTTATCTATTCTACCTTGCATCGATCAATTGTCGATCGACCATCGATCGCGAGCATCGATCGATTGTTCTGGTAACACCTTTCTTTATAATCAGCCCAGCAAATGACTCAACATTACCTGATCGTAAGCAGTAGATAAGTCCATTTGCGAAGGATGCTAGGGCAGCACCAAAGGATGCAGACCTGGCGACCTCCTTGCTGGCTCATAAGATGCCTTTTCACGCCTCTTTTGAAGGAACCCATGCTGTAGGAAAGAGGGAACACGTGTGCCAGTAGAGAATTCCCTTAATAAAAACAGAAGATGTTGACTAACCATGCTAGTAGATTTCTGGTATTCCTTTTTGCCGTTGTATCCCCATCCAGCAGAGATGCATCTGGTCCCCGTGGGTACCACAGAGGATGCCGTCGGCAGACATATTGGTGATATGTGCTCCGCGAACGTCACGTTCCAACTCAGGTACAGGATCGCTATGTCGTTTATCAGTGTTGCTGGAATAAAATATTTATTTGATAATAGGTCTTTACCTATGAAATTGTCGTTTTTTTCCCTCTACCTATGTCTCTATGACGAGCATAGGTTGATAGTGACTGAAAAATATACCATTGTTATACTCAGGATGAATCACCACAGCATCCACGAACACTATCTCCCTGCGCAACACTGGTACGTTGACGTCATATGCGCCGGCTATTACGCGCAGTAACGAGTGGTCAACTCCATCTACTGTGTGCGCAGCCGTGAGCACTGCGCGTTCATGTAGCAAGCTTCCGTCGCCGAGATACGATGTAATAAAATCTGAGCCGGTTTGTTGCACAAATCTAAAAAAACAATGGAAAATTTAAGCAAGTACCCTTTAACCACCTCTCTGGTCTAGTGGTTGACACCACCGGTTGTAGATCGGGACATCCGGGGTTCGATTCTCCAGGGGGTAGGGGTTTTTCTGCTCAGTTTGGTTGGAGGTAGGGCTTCTAAGCCTGCCTTGCTAGCTACCACTTACCTAAATTTGTCGCCATAATAACAATGGGTTAAGCATTATTGAGCCATTTTCTCAGTTGTTGAGGATTATAGGTGAAGCTCGCTTCCACCTTCGGCTTTATCGGCACTTACCATCAAGTGAGATGAAGGCCAAGAAGCCCTAAGCGAGGCGGGTATTCTAAGCAGTGAGCAGAGCGAGTCACACATGCCTATCGCCAGCGATAGGTAAGGTCCATAAACTGGATTCTGTCCCGGTCAAAAAAAAGTCAAAAAGGTATCTTGTTCCCTCGTACACCTTATCTAATGTTGCGCAGATTGTTATCAAGGGCAATCCCATAAATATCAATTAATCAGTCACCAGCCTTTGTACATCTCTTAGTTGGGCACAGGTCTTCCTATATTACGAAGCATATGATGAGCATGGGCCGAAGCACCACCACGATGGCATAATGCGAATTGGTGAGTAAAAACGGTAGCAAAAGGGACCAACGGCTTAAAGTACCTTCCGATCTGAAGCAGAGAGGAACCCGAGATCGCAATGTTTTGGTCAGTGACTGACAACGGCGATAGTTACGCCAAGTTCCTCCTGTATAAAATACCAAATTATAAAATACCTGGCGATGCTCACGAGCCAGGGGAACTCTCCAGGTTTAGCCTGGTGCTGCCTGACTGTGGCCGTGAAGTTGACACCATCTTTATTTCTCCAACCACAACCTGATGCCGCTTTGTTCGGCTGTAAGCCGAAATGTAAATATACACATTAGACAATCATTATGTATATATCTACTCAAATTGACGCAGAGATAATTCCATTTACTAGTCACCCATCCAATGGCAGACCATGGCGAAGGTTGCTTTATGTTACAAAATAAATACCAACCTCTGATCCCCTGGTGGGGTCAGCTAGCCCGCAACACACCAGCGGCAGGGGACAGGTTACCACATCGTTTCTGTAAACATAAAAAAATATTTTTATAACTTGAAAATTTTCGTGAAACCTTGAAATTGATATAAAGGTAACTCTTTATGATTAATTCCATAAATCATAATAATGGCATTGAAAGCCCCTGAAATGGCCTTTTAGTTATTGGTAAAGGGCAGCGTGTGTGTCGTCTGGTAAAAAATAGAGCAACTACGACGTGATTTTCTTTACGCTGGTTTCACAGTGACCAAGTAGAGACTCCTCGCACTTTGGTTAGGTATCTCTCAAAGCTCTGGTTGAAAAGCTCCCTAAGGAGCTCACGGATACGGGAAACGTCCGCGTCGAGGCGGGGAAGGGATTGCGTTACGAGGACGCAGGGGCACCACTCATTTGAATATAAACAATAAGGATGTTATGTAAGCGGTCAGACAAATATTAGAATTTCGGTCAGCAAAAAAACAATACCCAAATTATTGGAGGTTGCTGCCCAAATAATTATCAAGCTGTCCAATTAAGTATTCTATCTATCTCTATCTCTCAGCCTATTGTCGTCCACTGCTGGACATAGGGTTCCCCCAATGGTCTCCACAGCGACCGGTCCCGCGCCGCCTGCATCCAGCGACTTCTTGCAACCTTCACCAGATATCGGTCCACCTTAGAAGTAATACCGTACGCAAGTCTGTTGTCGATGATCCCGGCGCTATTGAGGTCTCAGGGTAGCTGTCCTCGCATGAGCGAGAGGTTGGTATAACCATGGGATGGCCATGAGTGGAAGGGAAATAATACCGTACGCAAGTCTTTTGTCGATGATTCCGGCGCCGTCGCTGATGATGGTGTTGGAGGCGGGGTCGCACTGGTAGTTGTGCACACACTCGCCCACCCCAGATCCGATCAGGCAACGCGCGTTTAGGAACGCTTTCACTGGAACAAAGATTTTTGTCACAACACAGATACAGAAGACAATTAGAGGCGCTCGAGGAACGCACAAAGACGCAGCTCGCAGAACACAATGTCTCGTGCCATGTCAGGAGATAACCCTTTTCGTATTCCACTGATACGTACATATATTCCCGACTATTATCCCCTAAGGGTTGCTCAGAGACTAGGCCAAAGCAGTCCACTACCAATGTCCGCGCTTCACCAAGCAGACTGCACATGCGCTCAGCGTGACAGGTGGTTAACCCGTCGCCGCTATAAGCTATATTAGTTGTGCACTTTTAAGTCCACTAGTAGCCTTTTACGACACAACTGATGATAGCAGACTCCATGATTTATTTTTAGATTTATATTTAATATTTAGTTTGTAGTTTGCTTAACGACTAAAATCAAGGAATTTGTGTTTTTTTGTTGCGGTTTTATGAAGTTTTCCTAGAGCTCGTGATTTTATTGAAACTTTACATAATTTCGAAATGGTCCTCGGCAGCGTAGTGGTTAGGAGGCTTTGGCTTTCGAGCGAAAACAAAACTACCTTCGCCCCTTCGCCACAACTAGGCCGTGGATAGGTGTCCCAAAAAAAATTAATCTCGAGCTCCTCCGTGCTTCGGAAAGCGCGTTAAGCTTTTGGTACTCGTCGCTATTGCGACCGTTTCTACCCACATACCCGCATTGCGCCAGCATGGTGTTACGGCTCATACTCCTCACGTGTTTCTCAATGAGGAAGGCATGTCTTCAGCAGCGGGACGGAGGCTAAGATTATTACATTATTAATTGAAATTGCTCGTAGACCTGACGGCCGTTGGGGCGGGAGGGTTCTCGAGTGGCGACCACGTACTGGGAGGCTCAACGTAGGGAGGCCCCCAACAAGGTGGACCTACGATCTGACGAAGGTCGCAGGAAGTCGCTGGATGCAGGCGGCTCAGGACCGCGAGTTGTGGTGATCATTGGGGGAGGCCTATGTCCAGCAGACTAGGCTGATAGATAAAATGAAAGCCACTAATCTTGACGCCAAATTATTAGCGTAATTTTACTCGTGTGGTAATGTCAGCGATCACAGTCAAGTTCCTAGTACACATCCGTCACTTCTACTCTTATTACTTGCCCCAATGTCTTCGGTTCGAGGTGGATTTCACCAAAGATCATTCGTACCTTCTTGATTAGAGGGTGTGTGTCCGGAAACCAGATGGCTTAAGGCGAACACTATGAGAGCGAACTTCATTATTACCTGGAATGACAAGCCCTTTATAAAATCAACCGTATATTATGCTGGCTCCCAAGGTCGGTGATATTGCATACGGAAGCAGACCAGCCCGCATTGACGGACCGTGAGAAGAAAAGTCCGTGGTTTTGCAGACGTATCTGAGTCTGTAACTTCAAAGGTGCGGTGAAAATTCCTTTAACCAAAATATTTATTTTCCCCGTTTTAGTCCATTAGTAAGGTTTTTCAATCAATCATTTTATTTGCATGAAAAGTGGTACACACAGTTATGGTTTAAGATAAAGGAGTTCGCACAATTCGCCAGAATCTGGCATACAAATGTGGATCAAATTTACGTATTAAATTAGTCAATTATCAGGTTTTTTAAAGTATTTTGTACTGTATTTATTTAACTCTTTTTTATTTTTTCTATATATTTTTATTTAATATTGTATTGTCACCAGAAGCAAGCCTGTATGCAAAATTTCAGCTCAATCGAAAATCGATCGCCAGACTTGATCTTCAAGACAGACATACAAGAAAGCAAGCTAAGAAAAACGTGGTAAAATAAACTATCTATTTAACATATTTATCTAAAGTACTTATAATTTCTTTATAATAATATTAAAATTATAATTGAAATACATACCTGCGTGTGCGACGCCTACTTTGAGGTAAACTGAGGCAACCTCGTAAAGTTATTGTTGAACTAATAATAATCATCACACGGACGGTGACTTCATTATAAACAGGCTGATTCTGTTCGTAGTTCGTAGTGATTTCGTTTTTAAAACGTGTTTTATTTTACACCACCTAAATTAAGGCATGTGTTACATAGAAATTCAATATTAAAGATATTTTCTGCGGAGTTTGACCTCTCCTCAGCCTATATACGTCCCACTGCTGGGCACAGGAACATATGAGGAATATGAGCCGTAATACCACCACGGTGGCCCAATGCGGGTTGGTGGGCAGAAGCGGTCGCAATAGCGACCGGGACCAACGGCTTAACGTTTCTTTCGAAGCACGGAGAAGCTCGAGATCACAATGTTTCGGTCACCCATCCACGGCCTGACCCTGCCGAAGGTTGCATTGATTTCAATCGAAAGTCAAAGCGCACTAACTCTACGCCATCGAGCTCCTCTTCCCCTCTCTTCCTCTATGAGTTTAACCCCAATGAGTTTTTCTCTTGCGACCTTCTTTTCTCCAAATAGTGCATTAGTATTATTTCCAAATGTGTGCGAATACCACGAAATAGGCACAGTAGATTTTTTTTATTGCTAAATTTGACTATACATAATTTTTGCGCACAGTTAGAGCGAAAGAGAGGTTCACAAATAGTTTGTTTGGGAGTTGATCCAACTCATACCGGCCGCCCCGATACCAAATTCATCCCCTTAGTTTGGATGGTTGGCTGTGCACGACCCTTTATTTTTCGCGTCATTTTTTGCCACACATCCAAGCTATGGAATCCACTGTCATCAGAAGTATTTTCAGACCAATATGACATTCAAAAATTAAAATAATAATTGTTAGCCATACATAAATGTTTGTTATGGTGAGCATATTCCTTGATCTCTATAAATCTAATCAAATAGGACAACAGTCTTACAGAGTATCTTAACACAGATGCTCCCCAAAATTTCATTGTAATTTGTGTTCTTTTGTGACTGAAGAAATTACGATTCACAAAAAATCAACGAAAAAAACAATATACTCTTCTTTATACACCTACTGAAGAAAGAAGTACAAAGAAAAAGATGATAATAATCTGCGTGCCCCAATCTGAATCGAGTCGTTCATGGAACCGTTTTTGTGTCAAAAAAACTAAAAGACCAACAAAAATCAACCTAAAATACAAAAATAAAAAAATATTACATCTTTGTAAACAAGTAGATAATATTTTAATATTCGCATGCAATTGAAATTTGCAAAACATGTGATCCTCTGAACCAAACTAACATCTTTTGTGATGTGTTTTTTGTAAACAAAGATATGATTTAGATAATATTAAGTTTGTTCCAAAGCCGTGAAAACAGAATATTAAAAAGTAAAAGGAAAAATCAATAAATTCGACAGCATGGCACTTCTTCAGCATTATGGATATATTATTTGCAAAATTAGTACAAATCTTTTCAACGCTAAAATAAGAGATTTATGCAAGCTGTTAGATTAAATAAATTTAAATTTAAACCGTGTATCGTTAGTCGGATAATTGTTGATATTTTGACATTCCTTCTAAATTCAAGTTACTTTATTCCCTAGGGAAATTTTAATAATTTATTTCCCGTGGGCATAAAATCTTGCTTTAAACGGAAGTTACATGACATAAAGCGTGTTATGTGCGGGTGGTGTATGTAATATATTTATTTAAACGATCGGATAAAATTTAAAAGTCCATACTCATGTTAACAAAAATTTTTGCATTATTTTCCACGAGTTACATACAGAATAAGCTCGTTTTAACGTTACCATCTATTGAAAGCATCGATTTAGGCGTTCATAGCTCTTAATTTCAGAGGAGTAGCGTCTTTATTGCTTTAAAAGTGACTGTACTCGCTGTTGCTAAGTGTACAATATATGTTACCATTTCAGTAGGTGCGTTGTTATTTTTTATAATCAGCCCAGCAAATGACTCAACACTACCTGATGGCAAGCAGTATTTAATTTCATTTTCGAAGGATGCTAGGGCAGCACCAAAGGATGCTAGTGACCTCCTTGCTGGCTTTAAGGTAAAATGTTTGTTGTCGTTGCATTAGACACTACTGATATTTATATGACATAACATGTTTATCCCCGTAATTACTGTACTAGGAAATTACGTCTCTCTTAGGTCAATGTTAGGGGGAAAACTTAATTATTTGCAGATTTATCCTGGGTTAATGTAGGTTGGATAAGTTATTTGTTAACCAAGAGTGCAAAGATTCTTTTTAACCACGAACTCATTTTTGATGACCGTGCAAGCCAAGGAACTGGGCAAAATGGGCGTAGATCCAACAGAAATAAAATGTGTTGTAATTTACTCTCCTGTAATTCCTAATTGTAACGAGTAGTGAAAAAAGCGAACGGTCGACTTCCTGTAAAAGTCCCGCTCAAAATACTGGTTATCTGGCAGTTGGTCTTACAGCACTCGGGTAATCATCAGAACATCAGCTCATGCAAAGTACAGAAGGCGTTCCCTACCGGTCATGACATTTGGCACAAAACCACCTGCAGAACAAGCGCGAAAGGTAAGCCGTATTTGATACCCATTCTGTCCCGCACATGAATTCCTGGGCGAAAATCTAAAAATCCATCGCTCGATTTCATTTATAGCTTTTCTAACTAATAGGTCTCGTTCAATCAAAATGCAAATACGAGATCAGACATGCCTTTTTTTTATTTGAAACGTTTAAAGGCTAGGAATGGCAGAGCTACTGGAACTGAGGGCCGTCTTGCGTCTGCGCAACTTAACCCCTTGGCGGGCTCCGTGAACACCGGTGACCACAAAGAAAGGATGTTCGTATTGTGTCTTGTTTTGTGTAAATAGTGTTCTTCATTTTGGCGTTTTTTTATGGCGGGTAATCTTTAAAAAAAAATTGATACTTAGTTAATTTGAAATTTTTCAATTTGAAAATTAAAAAAGTTTTCAATTTGAAAATTACCACCACTTTAGCATGTTTGGCCTAATATTATTGTCCACCAGATTGATTATTTATCGTAATACCTAATTAATCCATACTTCTATACTAATGTTAAGAAAGAGAAAGTAACTCTATCTATCTGTCTGTTGGTCTCGCTTTCATTGTAAAAAAACTTCTCACTTTTAGTTGCGTTAAGAAATGTCAAGAATGTCAATTTCTATGGGAAACGTGAAAAGCACCCCTAGCGGAAAGTAGTTGAATTTCTCTTTCAAATTTCTCTTAGAAATTGACATTTCTTATCGCAACTAAAAGTGAGATGTTTTTTACAATTAAAACTTACACTAAGTACGAGCACTGAACCGATTCAATCAAAATTACCTACACATTTAGTTTTAAAATTTAAAATTTCTAAAGATTTTGTGAGAAAAATACTCTTATGAGTTCACGCAGTGGTATAATTCGACAGACAGATAGTAAGCAAAGTAATGACATATATAAAAACAATTTAAACTATATAACATATATGTCATATCAAAACTAGCCAGGGTGGTATATATTAAAAAGTTACTCTAAAAATTGGTTTGGTCTAACAAAAATCACCATAGGAAAAGAAAGGACATAGGCTACTTCTCATCTCGATATTCCCATGGGAACGGTACTTCAAGCCCCTCGGAAGCCTAGGTACGAATATAAAAGTTCTGTCAAAATTAAAGACCTCGCTCTTGGCGCTGTGGTAAACGCAGTGGCTCTAACTTATTTAGGTGTTTCTTTCGTATTATTAAAATAAATACACATTTCGTCAATATAGGCAATATAGAATAGAAAACATGTATTTTTGTATTATTCAAAATCTGATTACTCTCCGTGAAGCACTTACACGGCTTACGCCGTTTATATTTTTCTTAGAGGTATCTTTGGTATTTTTTTCTATGAAGCCAACAACGAGTAATCGTGTTTCTAATCAATATGATTTATAGAGAGAATCCTTAAATATCTTGCATGTCGTCTTCATCAGCCTATATACGTCCCACTGCTGGGACAGGCCTTCCTCATAAAGAAATACATGAGGAGTATGGGCCGTAACACCACCACGCTGGCCCAATGTGGGTTGGTGGGTAGAAACGGTCACACATGCGACCGGGACCAACGGCTTAACGTGCCTTCCGAAGCACGGAGAAGCTTGAGATCAGACAGTTTTGGTCACCCATCCATGGCCTGACCATGGCGAAGGTAGCTTTGTTTTCGATCGAAGCCAAAGCGCACTGACCACTACGCCACCGAGCTCCTCATGCCTTACATGTGAATTACATAATTATAGCTTAAGTCGTTACTATACAGCAAGGGAACCAATGAACGCAAATATAGCGCTAAAACCTTGGTGCAATCATAGTCCTCAACGAATAACCATCCCACTGCTGGGCACATGCCTTCCTCATGGAGAAACACATGAGGAGTATCATAACAGCAGCACGCTGGCCCAATGCGGGTTGGTGGGTAGTCAGCAATAGCGAGCGGGACCAACAGCTTAACGTGCCTTCCGAAGCACAGAGAAGCTCGAGATCAGACAGTTTTGGTCACCCATCCTCGGCTTGACCATGGCGAAGGTAGCTTTGTTTTCGATCGAAAGCCAAAGCGCACTGACCACTACGCCACCGAGCTCCTCATGCCTTACATGTGAATTACATAATTATAGCTTAAGTCGTTACTATACAGCAAGGGAACCAATGAACGCAAATATAGCGTTAAAACCTTGGTGCAATCATAGTCCTCAGCCTATATACGTCCCACTGCTGGGCACATGCCTTCCTCATGGAGAAACACATGAGGAGTATCATAACACCAGCACGACGGCCCAATGCGGGTTGGTGGGTAGTCGGCAATAGCGAGCGGGACCAACAGCTTAACGTGCCTTCCGAAGCACGGAGAAGCTCGAGATCAGACAGTTTTGGTCACCCATCCGTAATAACCACTACGCCACCGAGTTCCTCGTATAAAAATGTCGTATAAGAATGTTATCAAAATTGGAATTCAATAGTAACTAGGTATTTCCTTAAACCTGTATCGTAAACGCACAATTATTTTCCTAAAACAAATTGTAGGAAAAGGGTAAACTTCATAATACTTCTATGCGCAAACGTCTTATTTCCAAACTGAATCTATAGTCTATCCATTTGGATCTGAGACAAAAGGTAAACAAAGAATTTGTGGTTCTCAAAATTTTTATCCAATTCTGGGACAAAAAAAAATATGGGCTCTAATATTTTCTAATAAAATAGGTATAGGCGAAGCCATATTTATTATCATTATACAAATATCGTCATTGAATATAAACATTATTTATTTTTGAAATGAAGTACCTCATGTTTTACACTGTATTATGTATAAAGTGTATTTAAACGCAAGCTATATTGCTTTCATCCAAATGATAATAAATAAGGATGAAAATAATACAATGAGGAAATGTATTATGATAATGTTAGTTCAAGGTATCATGAAAATGTCATAATTTCATCTTCATTTGGAAGTATTTTAAATGCATAAAAGTTTGAGAACACCATTCGTTTTAGGTATTTTTAATAGCAAATATGAATTTAGTAATCTAAACTTACATTAAAAAAATAGAACATTAATGAAAAAATATCGAAAATGATTGTAGGTGACAAGTAATTGCTTAATTAACTTAATTTGAAAAGTCTGTATCAATAAAATGTTGAATAGTCGTATATTTTTGACAAAACCATTCGGCAATGTAGTAATGACATCATAAAGAACCCTTTTTATGGTTTGTTTACCTTTTGTCTCAGATCAAAATGGATGGACTATAAACGCAAACACATGAGGTACATTAATAGTGCATAATGCTTTAATTGATCTTTTGTTACTAGTATGCACATTCCATTTATTGAGTCACTATCATAAAGTTTGTGTTTATAAACATAACATATTATCACGGTTTTTCCCCGAAGGGGTAGGCAGAGCACCCACATCTCATCTGATATGGCGAACCTGTTGCCATGCACCGGGTACAATGTGAGGCAAGTGATATTTACAATGAACTGTACATAAGTTTTATACACCACCTACACTCATAAAGCACGCTTTATTTGACATGTATTCGGAGCATAAAGCAAGATTTTATTCCCTAGGGAATAAAGTAATCATATTTCCCTAGGGAATAAAGTAATTTGAATTTAGAATGTCAAAATATCAACAAAATTAAACGTAAAACCTAAACGGCTTAAATTTCAATTTATATCAACTCCAAACAGCCTTCCTCAATAAATAGGCTATTCAATACTGAAATTTTTTTTCAAATTGGAACAGTAAGTAGCCTCAATTGGTGGAATTGAAAATTAACTCTTACTCTATTATTAAAAGCAAAGTTCATAGTGGCGTTTTGTTCTTCATTTTCCTGGGAGGAGTTATTTAAACATTCACCCACACGACACCCGTTCCAATGGAAATATCGAGATAAAAAGTAGCCTATGACCTTTCTCAAGTTCTAGAATATCTGTGTACCAAATTCTGGTTAAATTGGTTTAGTAGTTTTGACGTGTAAGCGAGACAGACAGACAGACAGAGGCAGACAGAGTTACTTTCGCATTTATAATATTAGTATCGATGTATGTTGTGTTTTATAGGGATGTAAATTTTGCGTTACGATGGTCTGGTCATCGAATCTAGGAACGAGGTTCGATCTCTGGTATGCACTATGGAAAAATGTAGGCTGCGCCTTTTAACAGGTGCAATCATAGGACACAGTCTTTCTAACAAACATCTTTTCAACATAGGTGTCACAGACAGTCCGCTATGCAGGGCGTGCATGGCGACAGAAGAAACAGCTTCCCACGTCCTGGTGGAGTGTGACGGGGTAGCAGAATGCCGGGCTGAGTTCCTGGGCTCACTGGGTACCCTCCGGGAGGCTATCAGCGACGTGAAGGCGCTGGGTGATTTCCTGGCGGAGCTTGGATGGCAGGAGTGATCCAGAATTCACCCTCCGACGCAAAACAGGCGCAAACTGGACGTCGAGTTGCGGAAACCGCCCGTAGTGATAAGGAGAAGAAGAAGAAGAAGATGTACTATGGAACATTAAATTTCGTCAGCATCTGTAGGCTTAGCAAAAGTGTTGTAAAAGAGGAGAAAATTTAACCGGGAGGTCAGGGGTTCGATTTTCACGGGGGCAGGGGTTTTTCTGCTCGGTTTGGTTGGTCTAAATTTGTCGCCATAATACCAATTTTATAAGCATTGTTGTGTTCCGGCAATCAGAGGTAAGATAGCCAGTTCCTCTTGTTGAGGATTACAGGTGAAGCTCGCTTTCACCTTCGGCTTTATCGTCACTTATCATCAGGTGAGATGAAGGCCAAGATTTGGCCTGTCATATGTAAAAAATACACTAAAATCCGCTTCTTTTTTTTGTCAGCACTTCTCCTATAGCAGGTGGGTTGTTAGACATTTCTATTAGAAATAAGCCCTACCTTTTGTACTTTTGTCTTTTAATGTTCTCCTGTTCTGTATTTTGTGTACAATAAATTGTTAAATAAATAAATAAAATTATCTATACACGAGCTGTTGAGAGGATTCGTTCGCGGTTACTGGTTTTATAACTATCCCACGGGAACCCTGAAATATTCAGGTAATAATCATGTTGAAGATATAAAAGACTAGAAGGAAGACTGATGAAGAAAAAGGGAAGAAAAGTAAAAACTGTTTATTATTAAAAGCAAATAAAACTCTCGTCTTCGTGTAAAATCGAAGTAATAATCAAAACGTCAAAAAACAAAATCTTTAAAAAGTAAAAATAATATTCATAAAAAAGTATAAATATCTTAAGAGGTTGCTAGCTTAGCATCGGCAACAAATTATAATGTAAAAAGAGGGTATTTATCAAAAAAAAAATTCAATTTTTTGTTTCTCTATCTGTTTATCTGTTTGTAGGGGAAAATCTCCGAAACGGCTTTACCGATTTCAATGAAATTTTGCATGATGATTCCTTATGTCCCTGGTCCACATCTTACATACTTTTTATTCCGGAAAATTATAGGGTTCCAGTGGGATTGTTAACCATAGTAATCGCGGACGAAGTCGCGGGAAACGGCTAGTTAAGAATTAACTTTAGTTTACTGAGAGCCACTAGCAGGAAATTTTAAACCTAGTTTAAATCTCGATTTTGTCAAATTTTAACATAAGAGCCATAAGTAGTAGAAGTAGAATATTCAAATAATGACAAAATCGAGTTTTAAGTCTCGGCTAACTTCCTGCAAGTGGGTCTAAATCAAACCAGTTATATTCATTATTAAAATTTATCTTGGTGAAACCCAAGAATAAACATTACTAAGCTTTATCAAAACCTAGTGACGAACGTAAAGTTTAATAGAATTATGAAGAAAAATTAACATTATAATTACTCGTACATCACTATCGCAGTGTTATAAATACATTACTAATAGTACAGTAATTTATAATTTGTGCATGAATTAATTTATAAGGAAAATATTAATTTTAGTCATAATAGCCGACGGAGCCAGACGGACGTTTAGTGACGTTAATAACAAAACAACCATGAGAGTGGTAAGTTTATATTTTTATTAAAAAAAAAATTTAAGAGAAAACGTGTACAAAAAATATTCTCGTTAAGTTCTATTCTTTTATTGGTTGGTATGGTGGTGGTAATTCAAAATTCAATATCGTTTATACAATTCAGATGCGTCTTAGCACATGCTTAAGGACGTCAAAAGCATTTTAAACTACGCCATCCGTTCACAAAACTACCAGGAGGCCTTGTTCTGAGAAGAACGGGCAAGAAACTCAGCAAGTTTCTATCCTCCCTTTACATTGTTTTTCTTTTTTAAAAAATGTCATAAACTAAGTACAACGTCATTGAAGTTTAAAAAAAAAACTGAGCTATATATCTTAAACTCTTTATTGCACTCGGGCCTACATCCCACGGTCCTACTGCCACTCGTTTAGTTATTCTGTTTGTTATAACTTGTCCTTTGGTAAATAATCTTTGCATGTCTTTTTTTTTTGTAAAGTTCTCCCGTGAAGGGAAGGCAAAGGGAATTAAGCCCATACAGCCAAGTCTTCAGTATTTTATTTCTTCAGTAGTTTGCATTGAAATGCTAGTGTAATGCATTTCAATGCATCTTGGGAGAGTTAGGCGTTAAGCAATCGATGGCAGGCACTGTGGTGTTACTTCGATGAGGTGGACTACCACCATAAAAACTCAACATTTTTCACACCACTGGACGATTATTTCAATGATCCACCATATTGCACATCAGCATAGACACTAACTACACAAAACTACACTGATTTTAGGTCAATATCCACTCTGAAACAATATTACAACAATCACTGAAATAAAAATCACGTCCGCCATGGTTCATGGTCAAATGCCACCCAAAACCCTCCTTTTTTATTTCATATGACATCATGAGTTTGTACATAAGTATAAGAATCACACTTTTATTCATAAAGGCTATTAAATGTTGAAGCTATTGTTAAACCATAGTAAAATTGTAGCTTAAAACTTAAATAATGTTTATAGATAGGGATGTGGGCTGCACCCACACATCCTATTCTGTACATAATTTATATTATTTAATAATTCCCACATAATTACTTACAAAAACTCATACATATTTTCAATATCGGATGTTATCATCCGCGCGCCTTGATATCGGACCCTTGCATCGGCGGTGCACGCATGCGTAGAAGCGCAGACCGTGCGACGACTACCGAGGAGAACCGAACGGGGACGAGAGGCAGCGCGCCAAGAAGATGTGAGACTTGAGATGTAAAAACACGAAATGCACGAAAATCTTTAGTTTATTGGTTCATTTATGTTTCTTTTTATATCTTTATAATTATATTTTATATTCGGTGCCTATACCTGACAAGTCTTCTATGAAAGCATGGAACTCAACTGGTTTTTCCCGATCTGCTTTGTTGTTTTTGTGTGTTGTAAAAAGTATTTCTCTAAACTAACAGTGATGTGCATATAAGGAAGTAAAAAAGTGTGAGTAAAACTGTATTGTTTTATTTGGGTTTCGTAATCATATCAACCCCAAAGGATATAGGAACAAAAAAAATAATGACTTCCTGAATTTAAATACTAGAAGCAAGAATAAACTTGCTGTCTCTGTCTTCAGATAACGTAAATAGATATAACAGAATTGCCTTTTCATAAATTAAAAGCTTTTAGGTATACAAAAAAACTTTAATGAAAAAAGGCTATTACAAAATTCAAGAGCATCTACAGGATAAAATCCACAGGTGTGGAAGTAGTTGTTTGCTGTCGTTCGTTATCATAAAAGCATGTTTTTGATGGATTAATGGAAATTAAGAAAATAATGTAAATCATTAAACACTGCCAATAATTTCTTGCCGGTGTCTTCTCATGAAAAGCCTTACTCTCTGAATCCGGCCGCTTGTATCGATTATCAAATCGCTGTGTAAAGTGATACCTTATATCCCTGGACAACATCTTAGATACTTTTTATTCCGGAAAATTAAAGGGTTCCCGTGGGATATTTAAAAAGCCATAGTAACTGCGGATGAAGTCGCGGTCAACAGCTAGTTATTATATATGTTTTCTTAAAGTTTTCCAGGTTGTAAGTATCTGCACCTGCATAAATATGTTACCTTCTTACTTAGTACCTTGTCATTCTAAGGACTCAGTAATTTGTTTGCTGTAGCAGCACTAGATTAGACTAGTTAGTCAAGATGACAAGGTAAAATGGAAACATGCGTGCTGGTGACCTCATATTTTATGATTGTTACAGGCCCTGTGTCTACTGCTGGTAGTGTGTGCGCTCGCGCCGACCCCAAACACAGCCCAGTTAGCGATATCTTGGGAAAACTTCTTCACCACAAAAAAAACAGTCATATACGGTAAGTGTTCTGTTGCAACTGTTACAGACCAAGCGATTGATCGTCGTAAGGCAACTGTTACAGACCAAGCGATTGATCGTCGTAAGGCAACTGTTACAGACCAAGCGATTGATCGTCGTAAGGCAACTGTTACAGACCAAGCGATTGATCGTCGATCAATGTAAATTCGACCTCCGTGGTCGAGTTTACAAAACAAACACACGAATATACAATACATATTAAAAATCGAAGACTGGTTAACAAATGCCTGTATTCATCACACAAAAATCTGCCCCCACCGGGGATCTGACCCAGAACCTTTCGAGTTGGCGACGTATTGAGACGAACAAACCACGGAGGTCCTCAAAGGGGGTGACATGTTTGGGGGTGAGTGTGGATCACAGGATCACATCACATTAACGTAGATAACGCAAGTATAACGAGTTGTATAGTAGCCAAGTGTGTCAACTTTTTAACGTGTAATGTGACTTCATAGCCGTTTTTTTTGAAGCGGGAGATCCAAACTGATTCTGACACACAACGAGGCATTTTTTTTGTTCTTGCAGCCGTACGGACTCGCGCAGACCTTTTCTCGTTCACTGGCGCAGACGCAGACTAGTTAGCAGCGGCCAACCCCGACGTTTGGATGGGGTTTTCGAACACGCACAGTACATGCATTTGCGTCATTTTTGTGATGTAGAATGAACCAGGTCTACAAACTGCTTGCTCCTAGCATGTCGTAAAAGGCGACTAAGGGCGTATTGGGTACTGGGTCTGTGATTGTGTAGGCGATGAACTAGCCACTTGTTACTACTCTTTCACGATTTTTCATCTGACCAAACCCAATTTTTGTATGGCTAAATGTGGTCTTAAGGAACACAGTGCTCCTTGGACTCTGCCTACCCCTTCGAGGATTACAGGCGTGATTGTATGTATGTATGTAGATCTGTGTTGTGGATACTGAATGCTAATTTTTCATCTGACCAAACCCAATTTTTGTATGGCTAAATGTGGTCTTAAGGAACACAGTGCTCCTTGGACTCTGCCTACCCTTCGAGGATTACAGGCGTGATTGTATGTATGTATGTAGATCTGTGTTGTGGATACTGAATGCTAAGTAGAAGAGAAAAGTAGCAGAAGGCATGCTTTCACGGCCCCAAATAAAATTGGGCAGAAATCATGGTGTGCTTCAAATATTTTAGGAGCAACAGAGGATAACAGTTGCCAGACGGCGGATGGTGTTGACGGAGTATGCGTGCCCCACGAGGAGTGCAAGAACGGCATCGTGATTGAAGATGGCGTCATCAACGGCGTCAGTAGAGTGCGCCCCAGGTAACGAACTATGTCTACAGTCTCTTCATCATCATTGCATAAGAATGTAAGGCTGCCACAAAGTTTTATTGACTTGCCCCTGCATAAATTTAAGTCAACTGTAAAAAGCTGTTTAATGCAAAAGGGGTATTATAAGATTATTTTATTTTAAACATAAAAATTCGTGGCTACTATAATTTACTTATTTTACAATATTTAAAATGTTCTAAATTCATTTTGTTATTATGGCTGTTTAAAACAGGCTTACTGTTGAGATTCTTGCGGCACTTCTTCTCAACAGACCATTCAAGTTAAAGTGCTAGTAGGAAAATAAATATTGACGGGCAAAAGAATTTCATGTAAATCAAATTGCAGAATAAATGATTTCATTTCATTTTATCTCATCTCATCTCAACTCATCTCATCTCGTTTCATCTCATTTCATTTCATTTCATCTCATTTCATTTCATCTCATCTCATTTCATCTCATTTCATTTCATTTCATCTCATTTCATCTCATCTCATTTCATCTCATTTCATTTCATTTCATCTCATCTCATTTCATCTCATTTCATCTCATTTCATCTCAATTCATCTCATTTCATCTCATTTCATCTCATTTCATCTCATTTCATCTCATTTCATCTCATTTCATCTCATTTCATCTCATTTCATCTCATTTCATCTCATTTCATCTCATTTCATCTCATTTCATCTCATTTCATCTCATTTCATCTCATTTCATCTCATTTCATCTCATTTCATCTCATTTCATCTCATTTCATCTCATTTCATCTCATTTCATCTCATTTCATCTCATTTCATCTCATTTCATCTCATTTCATCTCATTTCATCTCATTTCATCTCATTTCATCTCATTTCATCTCATTTCATCTCATTTCATCTCATTTCATCTCATTTCATCTCATTTCATCTCATTTCATCTCATTTCATCTCATTTCATCTCATTTCATCTCATTTCATCTCATTTCATCTCATTTCATCTCATTTCATCTCATTTCATCTCATTTCATCTCATTTCATCTCATTTCATCTCATTTCATCTCATTTCATCTCATTTCATCTCATTTCATCTCATTTCATCTCATTTCATCTCATTTCATCTCATTTCATCTCATTTCATCTCATTTCATCTCATTTCATCTCATTTCATCGCATTTCATCTCATTCCATCTCATTTCACCTCATTTCATCTGATCTCATCTCATCTCATCTTATGAAACTTACTTCTAATGGACATATATGTAAGCCTTTACGAGTGAACAGAGCATTCTTACAAAATAAGTTATAATTAAGACATGTTTTACTAATTATAACTTTAAGTACATAATATAATGATGAGAAGTAGAAAACAAAAACCGATTTATTAAAAGAATCTCATCTCATCTCATTTCATATTTATCAGCAGTGTGACGTCCACAGAACATAGGCCTCCCCCAAGGATTTCCACAACCAATCGCCCCTGTGTGCTTCCCACATCTAGAGGCTTCCCGCGACCTTCAACAGATCGTTGGTGCACCTCCCAAAGCTGTGCTTGTCTTGGCCAGAGAGAGAGAATATAATCACTACGTGTCTTGGTGACCACTCGAGAACCATTTCTCCCGAACGGCCGTCAGTTCGTCCAACAATGTGCCCTGCGCACTGCCATTAAAAGCTCGCAATTCTTATAACTAGCTAAATTCGACACCGTGGTTCCTGAGAACAGATTTTGCTCTTTCTTATAGTTTCTGACTTTTCATTGACCTCATTTGGCAGGAACAATTCAACGGAACTATATTCGTCAAAACTTTCTCATCAGGATACAGGAAACTTGTCCCGCCAATGAGATATGTTGCGTGCTGCCCGGAGAAACGGCGACGAAGAACCCCATCACTCCAACCGTCCCTGGGACCAACTCTGACTCCAATAGTACCTCTGACCCCATCAGAACTGTCATTGAACCTGTGGTGAGACCATACTTTTATTTCGCTTTCTTATTCAGTCAAAGCTAGAGTGGGATTTTGGGCTATGCGGTTCTAATGCATTTTAAAATACAATCTTTAGGAAAACTGATGTTTTTACGGCACACTGTATCTTTATCCCGTGTTGGTCCGGGACACAAAAAGAATGTACCAACTGCTTTGCTTGCCTAGCATGTCGTAAAAGGCGACTAAGGGCTTATTGGATACTGGGTCTGTAATTGTGTAGGCGATGAGCTAGCCACTTGTTACTACTCTTTCACGATTTTTCATCTGACCAAACCCAATTTTCGTATGACTAAATGTGGTCTTGAGGAACACAGTGCTCCTTGGACTCTGCCTACCCCTTCGAGGATTACAGGCGTGATTTTATGTATGTATTTATGTTTCTTTATTCGGGGTGCTCGCTGGCGTAACGGTTAGTGCGCTTTGGCTTTCGATACCGAAATCAAAGCTTCCTTCGCCATGGTGTCCAAAACATTGTGATTTCTAACTCTTCCGTGCTTCGGAAGGCACGTTAAGCCGTTGGTCCCGGTCGCTTTTGCAATCGTTTCTACCCACCAACCCGCCTTGGCCCAGCGTGGTGGTGTTACGGCCCATACTCCTCATGTGTTTGTTTCCATGAGGAAGGCCTGTGCTCAGCAGTGGGACGATCTTTTCATAGACCATTTTTTTATTGAAATCTATTTATCGTTGGCTTTTGTGGGACTCGCAAGTAGCACTAGCATTAACAATGGCACTACCCTCTAAAACTCCCCAATATACTTATACAAAAGGCGGGGACAAAACCGTCAGATTCTATATTTCACAACATATAACATGTATTTGGTGTATGTTTCAGGGCTGCGGCATCCGGTATGAGTCCGGAACAAGTAACCGTATCGCAGGAGATGTCTTGGCTAACTTCGGAGAGTTTAATTGGGCTGTGGCTGTCTTCAAGTGAGTTTAGCACATTAGTTCCCAAAGTGGTCCAGGTGGACCCCTAGGGTCCACGGGAGACTCGACGGGGGTCTTGTTGTCTTCACATCTTTACAGTTTTGTCGAGTTTTGGGAATATAGTAGAAATGTAGCTACAGGGGGTCCACCGAAACCAAATCAATTTTGAAAGTGGTCTATGAGAAAAATAAGTCTGGGAACCTCTGGTTTAGCACTTCTTCAGCTAGCGTTGTCTAAAGTACATTAGGAAAACGGACCCTGGGAAAGGACCCTGTGCGTGGCCACAAGTTTGCTTCTTCTTAGCGACTCATACATACAAACATACATATAATCACTACTATTATCCCGTGAGGGCTCAGAGTAAACAGAACTGGAGTAGCCATTAGTCAATTTCTCAAACATTTTTTTCTGCCATTTCTTGCGGGGGGTGAGGTTACCACTACACTCAAAACCAGCCGTTTTTACAAATGCACACATGAATAATTCGACACACAAATTTAAATTTCACGCACACACACGCTTAAAATAGTCACGTGGGGTGTGCGTTTTGACAACGTCACAGCCGCACTCCCCACGAGACTAGCGTTCGAAATTTGAAATCGTAGAATTCTAAAACATGAAATAATGAAGTAAATAATCATGTAATCTTAAAAATTATAATTACAAATAAAAGGTAGCACCATCTTTTAGCATACTCGATGTTTTCTATTTATTTTTACAACAAAAAACAGCACAGGCAGGCATTTTTGCGGGAGCTCTGTTCGCCGCAACGTTTACAATGTTATGGCTGTCAAAATGGCGGCTCAACTAGTTTTATTAAACGTGCAAGCATCCGATGCTTGTGCATTTGGCAGAGGGGAATGTTAGACAAAGGCTACTCCAGTTCTGTTTACTCTGAGCGTGAGGGTTAGTCAGAGACTAGGCAAAGACACCGCAAAAGGAGTCCACTGCCATAGTCCGCGCTTCACCAGCAGTGACTGCACTCAGCGTGACAGGTGGTGAGCCCTTCGCCGCTATAAGCTATTGAATGTTATTCAGTTCTAAGTTCATTAGTCGCCTTTTACGACACCCAAGGGAAGAGATTGGTTGGTAGTATTCTTTTAATGAGCAGTGTGTTAGCGAGTCATATCGGTTGAATTATGTGTGTTTTATAGACCCAACTTACCAATTACCTCTGATATAGATGAACTCAGTGGTCGAGTGGTCTATACGCCGGTCTTAAGGCGTCGGTATCTCGAGACGTTTTGGGTTCGATCTCTGGTGGAGGAAAATTTTTGTGTGATGAATACAGGCATTTGCTCTCCAGTCTTTCGATTTTTATATATTTATTGTATATTTTCTGAATCCTTATATCCGCCATTAAATATCCGCCATCTAGTATCGATAACACAAGCTTCATTCGTTGCGTAGTATGGGCTAGTTGATTGTGAATGTCTGAGGATATTTATGGGGGAATGGTTGATTTTGGACGTAAATGTGAGATGTGTGTGAGCGGTTGTTGAACGAAGGCATGAGTGAGAGAGCGAGAGGGGTGCGAACGAGAGGGGGGAAAGATGAGGACGCTGCGAAAAGACGATCGCACGCTACAGGCTCTTGTGATTTTAATTTATTTAAAAAGGTTTTCGCTTAAATAAAAGAGCTTATGTTCAGTGGGCTGTTTTTATTTTTGACTCCCGGTATTACAAATTTATTATCATATTACATTAGGTCCTTACCTATGAAATTGGTGTTTTGTATGGAGATTTTGGGGAATTCTGCATTTTCCATACTAAAATTTTCTCAGTTTTCTTCACAACGACAAATCCAAAGATAATAATATTTGGCATGTATCATTAGACAAGCTTTAGTAATATGTGTAATATCACACTTCATAAATTTTTTTTATCGTTTTTAAGTGAATGCAAATTAAATGATGTATTCGGGAGGCACTTAAAAAGAGTTGTCTCCGTGTCCAATTTTAACACATTAAACATACAACAAATTATCAAAACAAATCAAAAGAGCTCAAAAATATAGTCTGTTTTTAGACGAGGTAATTATTTTTTAGGAATACTCTGAATCTTAATAGTTACAGACAAAATGCTAAGAGAGAGAAAAAACACCAATTTCATAGGTAAGGATCCAATATTTGCGTGATCGCACTATGATTATCGATGAACGACAATCTGGTGAAAGCCGCAGGAAGTCACAAGGTGCGGGAAGCCCAGGACCGATCATTGTAGACGTCTCAATGTTTTATCGATAGGATAAAATAATAGAAACTTGCCGAGTTTTTTTTTACATATGACAGGTAAGCTCTTGACCTTCATCTCACCTGATGGTAAGTAATGATAAGGCCGAAGGTGGAAGCGAACTTCACTTGTAATCCTCAACAACTGAGGAACTGGCTATCTTACCTCTGATTGCCGGAACAAAACAATGCTTAAAACATTGTTATTATGGCGGCAATTTTATGTAAGACGGTGGTAGCTAGCCAGGCGGGCTTAGAAGCCCTACCACCAACCAAACCGAGCAGAAAAACTTCTGCGCCCATGGGGAATCGAACCCGGACCTCCCGATCAACATCCGGTGGTGCGAACCACTAGATCAGAGAGGCGGTTCAGTTTCTTGCCCGGTCTTCTCAGACGGTCTCCTGGTAATTTTGTAAAATGCTTTTGACGTTCAAAAGCATGTGCTTAGATGCATCTAAATGGGAAGTAATTAATTGGGCAGCCATTTAATTATTTGGTCAGCAACAAAATGATCGGCCGAAAAATCATGTGGGCAGCTTACTTAATTATTTGGTCTGCAGAATAATTATTCGGTCAGCAGAATCAATAATTGGGCAGCAAAGTATATAATATATATAATATGTTACCGGAAATGTATAAAATTTTGGTTAGGGATCAATGATAGATCAAGAATCAATTTTAGGAAATGTATTCTGATCTATTCTGATAGATATTAATTTGGCTAAGGTTTTTTATGGCGTTTCAAAACAATATTTGTGTCATCAAAACATTAAACAATTTGCCAGCAGGGAAAACATTTTAATTGCTACCCAATTAGTTATTTTGCTGAAAAATTTGATATGCTGCTCCGACAAAAGACGACCTCCGTGGTTGAGTGATCTGTATCCCGGTCTCAAGGCGTCGCCATCTCGAGAGGTTCTGGGTTCGATCCCCGGTGAGGGCAAATGTTTGGGTGATGAATTTTCAGGCATTTCACCAGTCTTGATGTTAATATATATTCAGGATATCTATATGTATTTATCTATTAAATATACTTATCCGTCATCTAGTGTCCGTAACAAGCAGCATTAGTTGCTTAAAATGGGGCTGGTTGATACTCGTAGGTGTGAGTGTTTGAAGATATTTATTATTTATTTATTTATCTGCTGCCCATAAGTCGCTGACGAAGTAGTTATTTTAGCTGACCAATAGTATTTTGGTTGTTGCCCGAATTCGAATGTTTTTTGCCTATTTACAATATATTATATTATTATTTTATTTTATACTTATATATTAATTCTATGTTATATTATATTCATATTGAAATGTGTTTTTGTTATATTTCTAAAATCTTAGTGTACCTACTTCTATTTGGTTTACCAGTCGGTAGAAAATGCTTTTGGCATTAAGTCCGCCATATACACCAAATGTACAAAAGTTTTAAATAAATAAATGTTTTGCTGACCGTTTAAATAACACCCCATCTTAATTAAAATGAACGATATGATTTTTTTTTATATTGGCAGGGTGGAAGGAAATTCCGAAGAATATAAGTGCGGAGCGTCGCTGATCCACCCTCGTGCCGCGCTTACCGCAGCACTGTCCGTCTCCCGAGGGAAGCGATGGCGAATCCGGGCTGGAGATTACAACATCATTGCTACCGACGAACTCCTACCGCACCAGTCCAGTGACGTCCAGGAAATCGTCCGGCATAAGCAGTTTAATTCAGGTAAATCCTATAAAAAAAAGTCTATCCATTTTGATCTGAGACAAAATGTAAACAAACCATAAAAAGAGTTCTTTAAGATGTCGTTACTCATTGCCGAAAGGTTTTATCAAAAACATGCGATTATTTAATATTTTATGATTACAAACTTTTTAAATTATGTAAAATGTAAATTTCTTTGGTTCCTATCAATAGAGTCCAGCTTATTGCTATTTCCGATTCAGACTTACGAACAAGTTCAATAACTTCTCAGGTACCTTCACCAACAACATAGCCATACTGTTCCTAGCGACGGCCATCAGGCCAGCTGCCAACATTGGCTTCGCGTGCCTCCCGCAGCCGACGCAGGAGACGCCGCCGGGCACCACATGCATCGTCACGGGGTGGGGGCTGGACCGCCTAGTCAACGGGACCCTGTCCAATTTTATCAAGATGGTAAGAAAGTCAAAGTCAATTTTTTTCGGGATTTGGGTGAGGTTGTGTTGGAGGTTTCGGGAAAGAGCGCGTTTCATCACAATCTCGCCGTACTCCGTACGCCGTAACCCGTAATCTTGGCAGTACCAATGATGAACGTCGAAGCAAGTGTTTATTCAGTTATGATATAAAGCTGTAGAAGCGCTGTGGGCGATAGACACCGACTACCGTACTAGCTAGAGTTGTTAAATATATTAATTATTCGTTAAAATTAACAGATAAATAAAAATATCATTAACAGCCAATAATTGAAATCAACATTAACTGATAAAATTATCATTATTCGATTCGGACATCCTGGCACCTTGCCGCGCGCAGTGAAAATATTTGTTAGGTATATCAACAGACCGAGCTGAGTGAGTGAGCCGACGAGAGCCCATCCGGCGCCCGTTAGAGCGAGACGGCAGATGACCCAGGCGCATCGATGCCTAAGCTGATCAACTGATGTGATCGAATTTGATTTCAATTGCCATCTGATTAAGCATGTTTTTTTCATGACAACATTAAAAATTTTTGATTGCACTCGTTTCTAGGTTCTGTTGCTTTTGGAATAAGTATTAAAATTAAATGGTATTGGTGATCGAATAATGATAATTAACAGTTCATTTCTTACTGATATTTTTATTCGATTGAATATTTTTATTTATTAGTTGCAAGTAGTCAGTTGAAGTGTACGAATGTGATTTCGATGCGGACCTGTTTTGTTGGTGCTTATTTTTCATGTCTAGACGAAAGGCGGAAATTTAGACACATTTTGAAAAGTGAACTGGAGATGAAAAATTTGCATGTTGCATGTACTGCAAAAAAATATATCTTTAAGGCACTATCAGTAATCATTTTTAATTAGCAACACTGTACTGGACAATTTAAGCCTGTAAAGTATGAAAGCAAGTTCATTGATTCATTCGACGCTTTCATATAATAATATTCATTGGCTACGTTTAAATTAAAAACCAGTTTATTTAATTATTAGATTGAAAATATCAACTAATATTTTCAAGAGATAAAATTAACTGTTTTTTTTTAAACAGTTAACACCATCTCTAGATTACCAGCCATACTGGCTGGCAATACTTTTATATGAAATTTGTATTTTATATCCTACATTCTTTTTAATACTAATATTGTTTATTCCTTGTCATTATTAAAACACACATCTCAAGTGCGTGACGTCAATGTTTTGTAGTGTTCAATTAAAATTAAAGTACATCATGTATGAATGCGTGCGTGCGTGTGGGCGTGCGTGCGTGCGTACGTGCGTGCGAGCGTGCCTGTGTGCGTGCGTTATAAGACTAGTTAATAAGTGTTTAATCGTACGAGAGTGCCATTTGCCATTTCGTTATAGTAACCTTACATTCTCTGTGGATTTGTTGGATATAATTGCAGTTTTACGCAATCGCAGCAATTTTTTACTTCAAAAGATAAGTTTTATGAAACGGTTACTTATCGCTTTCATAACAGATAAACTTTTTAAGTAAAACTTGCCTGTAATTGAATAGAAGTCGGTTGAAAACTGCAATAATATTGGGTCCTTACCTATGAAATTGGTGTTTTTATTCTGACTTAGCAATTTGTCCGTAACTATTAAGTTTCAGAACATTCTTATAAAATAATTGCCTCTTCTAAAAATAGACCATATATTTGAGCTCGTATTATTTAATTTGATAATTTTTTGTAAGTTTAATTGTGTTAAAATTACACACAAAGACAATTATTTTTAACTGACTCCCGAATACATCATTTGATTTGCATTAACATAAAAACGATGAATAATTTTTATCAAGCGTGTTCACACACATATTGCTAAAGCTTGTCTAATGATACATGCCAAATATTATTATCCCTGGATTTGTCGTTGTGAAGAAAACTGATAAAATGTTAGTATGTAAAATGCAGACATCCCCAAAATCTCCATACAAAACACCAATTTCATAGGTAAGGACCTAATATTACGGTTTCTCGGTAATACGTGCAGGTTTTTGACTACCGCGTTTACCTTAGGTTGCCTTTGTGAATGTAATCAATCGCATTCTGAACAGTTGGAGTTACCCATAGTGGAACACTCGAAGTGCCAGACCCAGCTGCGGTCTGTAGCCAACCCGAAGTTCGTGCTATCTCCTTCTAACATCTGCGCGGGCGGCGAAGGCGATGACGCGTGCAAGGGAGACGGTGGCTCTCCACTCGTCTGTCCTTATGAGGTAATAAAATAATGATGTCATAAAAATATAGGTACCATTCCCCATTCTCTTATATCTTGCACACACGCACACATAATAAGTCTTTACCTATGAAATTGCCGTTTTACCCCCTCTTAGTGTTTTGTCTGTAACTATTAAGTTTCAGAATATTCTTAAAAAATAATTACCTCCTCAAAAAATAGACCATATTTTTCAGCTCTTTGATTGGTTTTGATAATTTCTACTCATTTAAAATTTAAACTCATTCATTAAATTTTATAGAATGAGAGGGAACACCTACTGATCGAGACAGAACATTGCCTCATGCTATTGTATGGGAGTTTGGCATCCATCATACAGTACAAAATTCTTGGTTACCAATCACTTTTTTATTTCAATCTGACGTATCAAAACATGACGTATTATAAAAAAGTTATAAACACAGACAATACAAAAGAGTTTCCAACAGTAAAACACCTCATCGGAGTAGCAACACAGTGTCTACGTGTCTTCTATCGATCGTCTGTCGCATTGAAATAAATATATGAAAATTAATGAAATATAAGCTTATTCCTAAAAATAGAAAATCTACTAAATATGATAAATATACTATATACAAAAATACATATATAAACCTAATCATATATACATATACAAATATATATAAATACTATGCCTGTAATTATCGGAATTCTAACGGTTTAATGAACAGTAATAACCGCTATTTTAAAACCGGTTCCAGTCCCTGGATAAATGTATTGTATATGCACACGTCCTGCATCAAATATCCTTCTAAGCAAATTAGGGCTGACTGTTATATTAGGTCCTTACCTATGAAATTGGTGTTTTGTATGGAGATTTTGGGAAACTGCATTTTCCATACTAACATTTTTTCAGTTTTCTTCACAACGACAAATCCAAATTGGCATGTATCATTAGACAAGCTTTAGCTATATGTGTGATATCACACTACAAATAATGTACTCGGAAGGCACTGAAAAGGAGTTGTCTCCGTGTCCAATTTTAACACAATAAAACTTACAACGAATTATCAAA
The DNA here is from genome assembly GCA_910589355.1 of Parapoynx stratiotata. Classification (NCBI taxonomy): domain Eukaryota; kingdom Metazoa; phylum Arthropoda; class Insecta; order Lepidoptera; family Crambidae; genus Parapoynx; species Parapoynx stratiotata. Next base: position 4,263,422 of record OU342485.1, on the reverse strand, counting down.
ACAAATCAAAAGACTTCGAAAATATGGTCTATTTTTAGAGGAGGTAATTATTTTTTAAGAATACTCTGAATCTTAATAGTTACAGACAAATTACTAAGAGAGAAAAAAACACCAATTTCATAGGTAAGGACCAAATATTTAAATGTAATATGCTGTTCGCTTCCAGAGAGATCCAACTAGATACTATCAAGCCGGGATAGTCTCCTTCGGGATCGGGTGCGGTGAGAACGGCATCCCGGGAGTTTACACCGACGTGAGCTGCCTCCGAACCTGGATTGACTCCACTATGAACGCTAAGGGCTACACCGACTCCACGTATACTCACACAGGTTAAATAATAATGGATTAGTAGCCAAGGGCTGTAAGGCATCAATTGCAGCCCGAGATATTAGGTCCTTACCTATGAAATTGGTGTTTTGTATGGAGATTTTGGGGATGTCTGCATTTTACATACTAACATTCTATCAGTTTTCTTCACAACGTCAAATCCAGAGATAATAATTGGCATGTATCATTAGACAAGCTTTAGCAATATGTGTGTGAACACGCTTGATAAAAATTATTCGTCGTTTTTATGTTAATGCAAATCAAATGATGTATTCGGGAGGCAGTTAAAAATAATTGTCTTTATGTGTAATTTTAACACAATCAAACTTACATAAAATTATCAAATTAAATAATACGAGCTCAAATATATGGTCTATTTTTAGAAGAGGCAATTATTTTATAAGAATGTTCTGAAACTTAATAGTTACGGACAAATTGCTAAGACAGAATAAAAACACCAATTTCATAGGTATGGACCCAATATTTAGTGCGAGGGTGCAATTGATGCTAACTACTCTGCCTTACATATCGATTGTGTTGTAAGTAGAAAAAATGCGCATTACAAGAATAAAACATTTTATTATATTAGGTCCTTACCTATAAAATTGTTGTTTTATATGGAGATTTTGGGGAATTCTGCATTTTCCATACTAACATTTTATCAGTTTTCTTCACAACAACAAATCCAGAGATAATAATATTTGGTATGTATCATTAGACAAGCTTTAGTAATATGTGTAATATCACACTTCATAAAAATTATTTATCGTTTTAAAGTGAATGCAAATAAAATGATGTATTCGGAAGGCACTTAAAAAGAGTTGTCTCCGTGTCCAATTTTAATACAATTAAACTTACAACAAATTATCAAAACAAATCAAAAGAGCTCAAAAATATAGTCTATTTTTAGACGAGGTAATTATTTTTTAGGAATACTCTGAATCTTAATAGTTACAGACAAAATACTAAGACAGAATAAAAACACCAATTTCATAGGTAAGGACCCAATATCTTCATCACTTGCAGAACTCATGTTTATTTCCTAATTAGCACGTAATTATAAAAAAAATCTCAAAAACAAACAATAATTAAAGTAAAAGTTTTCAATTCCGGCCTTTTTCATCTTTTTTTTTTCAAGAACTAAATTGAGCTTCGCCGTTCGATATTTAAAATTGATGACTATTATACTCATACGAGGACAAGGTTGAATAGTGAAGCGACCTCTTTTGTCATTGGGCTGAATGCATGATGTCTATTGCCAGTATGATGGTTGGACGAACTTTTTGAAAAAGTGAAGAGATTTATTTAATAACTTAGCTTCCCTTGGGCTTTTCTACCTACATTATTAACCTAGAGCGCTAATTGGTCACCTACAAGGACCTACTTACCGAATATGATAAATGTAAATATTATTAATTAAATTAATAAAGGTGGAAGGCTTGTTTCATTTACTAACCAAACGCCCAACGAGAGGATTGAACAATCAACCACGCTGGCCCAATGCGGGTTGGTGGGTAGCATCGGTGGCAATAGCGACCGGGACCGGCATAAGTGTAAGCACGGAGGAGTTCGAAAGATTTGGTCACCCATCCAAGGCCACACCATGGCGAAGGTAGCTTTGCTTTCAATATCGAAAGCCAAAGCGTACTAACCACTACGCCATCGAGCTTCTCAACCACATACGCCTACGAAAATCAAAATCTTAATCCACACTAATATTATAAATTCGAAAGTAACTCTGTCTGTTTGTCTTGCTTTCACGTCAAAACTACTGAACCGATTCAATTGAAATTTCGTACACAGATAATATAGCGCTATAATAGTTCACAGATAATATAAAACTCGAAATGAAATTACATTGACCCATCCATCCTAAACCAACTCCAAGTCATCCAAAATTCCTTCTGCCGCAAGGCCAACGACGCCCCCTGGTATGTTAGGAACGCGGACTTACATAGGGACACAGACCTACTGACATTACAACAATACTTTAGGGCTTGCTCTGAGCGGTTCTTTAAGGCCGCAGAAGGGCACTCAAATCCCCTCATTCAAAGCGATTACGAGCCGAGCGCTCCCCACCCGCGGTACAGATACCGCAGACCCCGACACGTCTTCACAGACGCTCCCGATCTATTGTCGCGGGCCTTAGAGGTCCTGCAAGCTGCGGCATCCGCGCCGTAGCTCCCTCCCGCCCTGTACGCGTGGCCTTCTGCTCGCACGTACAGACCAACATGTCCCATACGATCGGCCCACTTTGGTTCCGATCATATATCTGGCGCACATGCCCTAGTAAGTAGCTAACGCAGCACCGCATCTCTCCCTTTCCTGAGGGAGGGGGCGCCATTCAGGTTATGCTTTACCAGAGCCCTCAGTGGCCTAAAGCAAGGTGGTGTTTAGTCGGTAGGAGTCCGACATAACCCCCGGCCGGCCTGTGGGTATCCAATGAGGGATTCACCACCTCCTTCTCCCGCATGGGAAGGTAAAGAGTCCTCCTTCAGAGGCTCGAAAAAAAAATACATTTTGAAGGAATATGTCACACATCTCGGTTGAGCAGATATTGATAACCACGGTTACACCCGCTCGGTTCCCGTTCCCATGGGTATATCGGGATAAAAAGTATGTCCTTTCTCAGGCTCTAGACTATCTGTGTACCAATCAATTGGTTTAGTAGTATGGTTTAGTAGTATGCAAGACAAACAGACAGAGTTACTTTCGCCTTTATAATATTAGTATGGATTAATATGCAAGCGTAGTAGTTATAAAGTTGTGTAATATTTAGTAGCTTCGTTTCTAACTTAGCCGGCGGCGCGGGCGCTGCATTTAAATAATTGGTTCATTTTTATTCAACCAATTAAAACCCCTAAACTGGTAATCGGCCACTTTTCTGTAAGTGCGCGAAACCGTAAAGTGGCAAGCGGCCAAGTATTGGCCGGCTACGTAGGCGCGTATTTATAATTGTTATCATATTTAAACCCCTTGAAATGTTTAAATGATTTTATTGTTCATTATAATCTAAATCATTACCACCAATCACCACTCTATAAACGTTCCACTGCTGGTCCTTACATGGCATTGCATTTATGGAGTGCCCACAGGCCATAACACCCAAGAACCAATGCGAATAGATTGGTAGAAACGATTGCAATAACCAACGGCTTACGAAACATCCGAAGCTGAACTCGAAATCACAAAGTTTTAATCATCTATATCATTAGTTCCCAAAGTGGTCCAGGTGGACCCCTAGGTCCACAGGAGACTCGACGGGGGCCTTGTTGTCTTCACATCTTCGAGTTTTGTGAATATGGTAGAAATGTAGCTGCAGGGGTCCACCGAAACCAGATAAATTTTGAAAGTGGTCTATGAAAAAATAAATCAGGGAACCTCTGCTATTAGGTCCTTACCTATGAAATTGGTGTTTTGTATGGAGATTTTGGGGATGTCTGCATTTTACATACTAACATTTTATCAGTTTTCTTCACAACGACAAATCCAGAGATAATAATATTTGGCATGTATCATTAGACAAGCTTTAGCAATATGTGTGTGAACACGCTTGATAAAAATTATTCATCGTTTTTATGTTAATGCAAATCAAATGATGTATTCGGGAGGCAGTTAAAAATAATTGTCTTTGTGTCTAATTTTAACACAATTAAACTTACAAAAAAATATCAAATTAAATAATACGAGCTCAAATATATGGTCTATTTTTAGAAGAGGCAATTATTTTATAAGAATGTTCTGAATCTTAATAGTTACGGACAAATTGCTAAGACAGAATAAAAACACCAATTACATAGGTAAGTACCCAATATATAAAGAAAAGGCAGATGAAAGCTACTAACCACTGAGCTTCAAAACTGAGCACTCAGAAGAACTAGAAAAACAATAGGTACAGTCGAGTACACAAATATGTGACACATTTTAGATTCTAATGGACTTAGAATTGCACAACCATCCAATATCGTATAGCGGCGACGGGCTCACCAGCAGTCACGCTGAGTGCAGTCACTGCTTGGTGAAGGGCGGACTGGGGCAATGGAGTATTAAGGTCTAGGATGCCTAGTCTCTGACTAACCCTTAGGGGATAATAGTCGTGATTATATGTATGTATGTGTATTTTAGAATTTTCTTCTTATTATTAGAAGCCATTTATTGTCAAAAGTGTTTACATATTTTTGGAGTTGACTGTACCTGTAAAAAGCAAAGAGATATTCTACCCAGAGTCAGATGTTCTGAGCCGGAAGACGGGTAAATTATTTTGTCTATAGATCGCAATGCAGCAGCTTGCTGATTAAAAAGAAATAATTAAAAAATGTGCTCCATTATCAAAATTTCATTCTTTTGTTTTTGTGATTTTTATTGTAGGAATTTTGCATTGTGTTGTGATTTAATTATGTAAAATAAGCTAGTTGTTTTAATGGGTCCCAAATGATTCATTACTGTTAACCACCATCATACTAATAATATATTTTTTGAGGCCTTTAACACAATAAATTTTAAATAACGTTTTTGCTTCAGTCATAAAACGCCTTCGGTCATGATGGTCTATGATTCTATGAATTATCTGTGCCATGAGTTCACAAATTTTGTACTGTATGATGGATGCTAAACTCCCATACAATAGCATGAGGCAATGTTCTGTCTCGATCAGTAGGTGTTCCATCTCATTCTACCGCTTTAATGAATGAGTTTGACATTACGTAGTAAAGCTTTCTATTACTACTAATGACGTCACACAACAATACACACAAATTTCTCAAACAAATACTCTCATTTAATATGTGATTTTTGACTCACCTGTGAAATAATAAGGTACATCTAGGATATCACTCACTTACACAACATAAAACAACGCACGTCATCACCAGTTTTATATTTTTTTATTTAAAATATTGAATTACAAAAATTTGGAACAATTTTCAGTCTAGGTGTCAAAATGGCGTAAATATGACAGGTGAGACAGAAACTATGGATAGAAAGAGAGGAAGAGGATATCTTACGGATAGCCTTCATTCATAAATAGTGATAGAATGAGAGGGAACACCTACTGATCGAGATAGAACATTGCCTCATGCTATTGTATGAAAGTTTGGCATCCATATAGAGTACAAAATTCTTGGACACAGCCGACAGCTTAGGCCGACAGACATGCGTGATTGGTTGCGACTGACGTTTGACGGCGGATAGCGTTTTTGGCAGATGAAAAGAAAAGACGAAAAAAAAAATTTATTATAAAATAAAATGAAATAAAATAAATAGTAATAATAAAAGTAAAAGGAGTTTTTGGCGGCATTCAACTATGGCGGACGTGATTTTTATTTCGATGATTGTAATATTGTACGGAGTGGATATTGTTACGTAAAATCAGTGTAGTTTTGTGTAATAAGTGTCAGTGATGATGTGCAATGTGGAGGATTATCGAAATAAACGTCAAGTGGTGTGAAAAGTGATGAGTTTTTTCCTCAGAGTAAACAGAACTGGAGTAGCCTTTGTCTAACATTCCCCTCTGCCAAATGCACAAGCATCGGATGCTTGCACGTTTAATAAAACTAGTTGAGCCGCCATTTTGACAGCCATAACATTGTAAACGTTGCGGCGAACAGAGCTCCCGCAAAAATGCCTGCCTGTGCTGTTTTTTGTTGTAAAAATAAATAGAAAACATCGAGTATGCTAAAAGATGGTGTCACCTTTTATTTGTAATTATAATTTTTAAGATTTCATGATTATTTACTTCATTATTTCATGTTTTAGAATTCTACGATTTCAAATTTCGAGCGCTAGTCTCGTGGGGAGTGCGGCTGTGACGTTGTCAAAACGCACACCCCACGTGACTATTTTAAGCGTGTGTGTGCGTGAAATTTAAATTTGTGTGTCGAATTATGCATGTGTGCATTTGTAAAAACGGCTGGCTTTGAGTGTAGTGGTAACCTCACCCCCCGCAAGAAATGGCAGAAAAAAATGTTTGAGAAATTGACTAATGGCTACTCCAGTTCTGTTTACTCTGAGGTTTTTTCTCGTGGTAATCCACCTCATCCTAGTAGCACCACAGTGTCTGCCATCGATCGTTTGACGCCAAACTCTCCCAAGATGCATTGAAATGCTAGTGTAATGCATTTCGATGCATCTTGGGAGAGTTTGAAACTACTGAAGTAATGTATACTGAAGACTTGGCTGTATGGGCTCCGTTCCCTTTGCCTTCCCTGCATGGGAGAATTAAAAAAAAAGTAAAAATAAAACATGTTAAAAATTTAATTTCTACAAGAATCCCTTATCTATATTTATTGCACTTGGTATATTTCAGATCTTCGTACTAAATACTATTGTAATAGTCTAATAAGTGTTTTGATGAAACACAAAGTTATCTAGTTAGAAAGGTGCACCAGTGCAGTTGCATCATAATCACAACAACACATTTTCCACCAATAGGCTAGTTGACCCTTTTTTTATTGGGCCCCCAATGATTAATTAGTTTAATTACTGATAGCCATCACCATAAAAAATAATACAATATTTTTCTGAAGCCTATAACAATACATTTTTAATTATAAATTACGTTTTTGCCTATATGTCAAAAACAAAAACAACTTCATTCCTGATGGTCTATGAATTATCTGTGCCGTAACGTCACGATTATTGTAAACAATTCAATACGCATGCGTGACATAGCCGACAGTTATGTTTGATTGGTTGCGACTTGCGTTTCGACGTATTTTGACCATGCGTAGTAATTGTTAACATGAAGCGTTACTCAAATTATTTCACGAACATGGTGGATAGCATTTTGGCAGATAAAGAACCAAGGAAAAATAAAACAAATTTAAATTGAACTTCTACAGCAATCCGCGTATTAGTAGTTATCTACAGCATATTAGTATTTATCGAATTTGGTACATTTCGGATCCTTGTACTAAATACTATTTTGAATGACACATTATTTTCATTACTTTTGATATGAGTCAATTCACAATATTAGGTCCTTATCTATGAAATTGGTGTTTTGTATCGAGATTTTGGGGAATTCTGCATTTTCCGTACTAAAATTTTTCAGTTTTCTTCACAACGACAAATCCATCTATCATTAGACAAGCTTTAGTAATATGTGTAATATCACACTTCATAAAAATTATTTATCGTTTTTAAGTGAATGCAAATAAAACGATGTATTCGGGAGGCACTTAAGAAGAGTTGTCTCCGTGTCCAAATTTAACACAATTAAACTTACAACAAATTATCAAAACAAATCAAAAGAGCTCAAAAATATAGTCTATTTTTAAACGAGGTAATTATTTTTTAGGAATTCTCTGAATCTTAATAGTTACGGACAAATTGCTAAGACAGAATAAAAACACCAATTTCATAGGTAAGGACCCAATATGTGAATGACACATTATTTTCATTACTTTTGATGTGAGTCAATTCACAATATAATTACGTATTACCTATTCACAATATCAGTAACAAATAATTTAGTACAAGTACTTACTACCTGTTTTAACCAACAGTATTCCGTAATCACACGACAATTCCCTTTTTCCTATGTTTTCCTCAGAGCAGAGCACCACAACCAAATCTCATCTCACTTGGTTCGCTTCCCAGCTAATTATTTTCATAACTTTTGATATGTGTCAACTAGCCTATTCATGGTCTTCCTTATATTTCCGACACTATGTTATTTAGCAAAAAATAATCCTCACGATGACACCTTTTGATCGGTATGATTAAGCTACAGGGTAATTATTTTTCTCATGTTGTAGCTGGTTCTATTCCTGGTGTTCAAGCCCTTAATGTTAATGTATGTACCACGGCTCAGCGCCATATTGAAACATTTTAGTTCCAAGTTGTGCCGATAGATGGCGTTGCTTGCACGTTAAATCGCGCTATAGAGTTCTGTCGCCTGGACTACCTATACAAATATTTTTTATGTAAATTAAATTACTCAGAACAGCTAATTGAGGTTTCATTTAATTTTGATCCTTATTATTAGACGCATAGTACATAGCAGAGATGCGCATAATAAATCTTTTGACGGAACAAAGATTTATAAATCTTTTCACATAAAAGATTTATATCACTCTTTTAAATCTTTAAATCCTAAATACATCTTTCCATCTGAAGTAAATTTTTACCTGATACATCTTAATCTTTCTTAATCTTTACATAAATTGACTTCGAAATTGATTTATTTTGTGGATTTTGTCATTTTTGTGAGATTTATTTCTAAAGTATAATTATAATTTAAAATATTACAACGAAGGGAATACATAGATTTTATTAGTTAACTAATAAGTTAATAAATATATACACACTTATTAAAACAACTAAATATTATATTCAAATTAAATCAAAATTTAATTAGGACAAAACGATAAATAAATATTCGAAAGAATACTAAACATTCACGGAAGAATATTTGCAGTCATTAACAATTCGCGCGCATTTATCTCCTATAAATAAAAATTAAATATTTTTAAATAATTCTAATTGAATTTGATCCCTATTATCTTTACATGTGAGTTAAATTTCCTTTTACTATGTCAATACTCTGATTCATTTACGAACTCTCTTATGACAGATGTTTATTAGTCATATCAAATACTGGTAAAGTATCTATATGGAATAAGAGTGTTAGAAGTACAACACTACGCTGTTGATGAATAATTGTGTACTTTTTTATAGAATTTACTGTTGTAAAAAAAATATTTATACACTAAATTAATACGAGATATTACGTTCTCAAAAGTGTTATAAGACACTTTGTAAATGAACCTTGTACGTGCTTGTACGCATGCGCGAATCTGTCAATCATCTTTCATCCTTTTTCGACTCGGGACATCCCGCAATAGCTGTCTCACTTTACATCTTTTCACGCTTCGTACATTGGAGATGCGCATAATAAATCTTTTAACGGAACAAAGATTTATAAATCTTTTCAGATAAAAGATTTATATCACTCTTTTAAATCTTTAAATCCTAAATACATCTTTCTATCTGAAGTAAATTTTTACCTGATACATCTTAATCTTTACATAAATTGACTTCTAAATTGATTTATTTTGTGGTTTTTGTCATTTTTGTGAGATTTATTTCTAAAGTATAATTATAATTTAAAATATTACAACGAAGGAAATAAATAGATTTTATTAGTTAACTTAGGTTTCGTTTTAGTTCTATAAGTAAGTAAATACGATTTCCCTTCATACTTTAAACAGGCTTAGGACTGTCAACCTATATGTTATAGTAGCTATAAAATTTTATATACCTAATCACAGTTTTTAAAGTTTACAAAATTAAAGAGTAAGAACTATTTACACAAAAGTTTATATTTATACACACACTTATTAAAACAACTAAATATTATATTCAAATTAAGTCAATAATTAGTTAGGACAAAACGATAAATAAATGTTCGAAAGAATACTAAACATTCACGGAAGAATATTTGCAGTTATTAACAATTCGCGCGCATTTATCTCCTATAAATAAAAATTAAATATTTTTAAATAATTCTAATTGAATTTGATCCCTATCATCTTTACATGTGAGTTAAATTTTCTTTTACTATGTCAATACTCTGATTCATTTACGAACTCTCTTATGACAGATGTTTATTAGTCATATCAAATACTGGTATAGTATCTATATGGAATAAGAGTGTTAGAAGTACAACACTACGCTGTTGATAAATAATTGTGTACTTTTTTATAGAATTTTCTGTTGTAAACAAAATATTTATACACTAAATTAATACGAGATATTACGTTCTCAAAAGTGTTATAAGACACTTTGTAAATGAACCTTGTACGTGCTTGTACGCATGCGCGAATCTGTCAATCATCTTTCATCCTTTTTCGACTCGGGACATCCCGCAATAGCTGTCTCACTTTACATCTTTTCACGCTTCGTACATCCTAAAAGTGAACCATAGTACTACTGATTTAAAGATGTATTTTGGAATGTTGGGATTTAAAGAGTGATTCAATCTTTTGCTGGGATATACATCTTTTGATGCATTCACTCAGGAGTTACACATCTCTAGTACATAGTTCACCTAATGTAGCTTAGGGGTTTAACACCTGGTAATTAATTAAACATCAATGAATGCAGTTTTAATGGTTTTATAAGTGTTATAAGTGTTCCGTCTACAATATTTAAGATACTTTCCCTCCATGTGGCATAGCCGTGGGGACGCGGACGCTCAAATTTCCTTAAAAATCTATTTCTTTTTACAGGAAACGCCAACAAGATATCTCCACACAAACATATTCTGTTTTCTGTGTGGATGATTTCAATAGCACTTTTGACCAAATAATTACACCACCGCTGTTTTCAAGACTGAGCAGAATTGGTCGGAGAACTATAATCGGAACCATTATGGTATTTGTGTATAGAAGTATCAATACCTGTAGGTAAAATGGCATTAAAATCTAACCCGACAGATTTGAGAAAAGTGACAATTTGGTATGTCTTGGGTAAGATACGAAGAAGCTGTTTTATCTATTATCATGGATGAATAAAATAAAAATAATTTTTAAAATGGTGTTTTATTTTCTTGATATACAGAGTGTTTTTTTACTGGGACAGTATGAAGAAATTCAAAACCATAAAAGATACCGGAAAACGGCCTTAAGAACCATTATTTTTTTTTTTGTGAGAAAAAAAATTGGTAATAATAGTCACATATTTGCATTGAAATGCAAGTGTAAATAATAACCTATGAAATTGCCCTTTTGTATGGAGATTTTGGGGAAGTCTGCATTTTCCATACAAACATTTTATCAGATTTCTACACAACAAAAATATTAGACAAGCTTTAGCAATATGAGAGATATTCACTGGTGTGTATCGTTTTTAAGTGAATGCAAATCAAATGATGTATTCGGGAGGCACTTAAAAAGAGTTGTCTTCGTTTCTGATTTCAACACAATTAAACTTACAACACATTATCAAAACATCAAAAGAGCTCAAAAATATGGTATATTTTTAGAGAAGGTAATTATTTTATAAGAATATTCTGAAACTTAAATGTTACAGACAAACTACTAGGAGATTTCATAGGTAAAGAAAGACCTATTATATTTCAATGAGTTTGGCGACAAACGATCGATAGTAGACACTGTGTTGCTACTTCTATGAGGTGTATTACCATGGAAAAAAAATAGACGTGTGGCACTCGGGGACTGCCGCGGTAAAGCAATGGCATAGCATTTTGTATCAACTTATGCAATTATAATTCGATTTATTGGTTTTTTACAAAATGCTTAACTTAACATTCGTGCCTCTTATGTAGGAAAATGTTGACTATTAATAGTTGAACTAAAACGTCTAAAGATTAAAATTATAAAATTCTGACATGTACATATTGACGTAATTCGTCACTTACCATCAACACCCCTTTTATTTCACGTCACCACCCCTAGTATTGTAAAACTCGTGTCTTTTTTAGTTATGTTATGAAAGTCAATTTGTATTAAAAACGTACGTCAGTCTCTCTCTCTCTCTCTCTCTCTCTCCTCCCTCCCTCCCCCTCTCCCTCTCTCTCTCTCCCTCTCTCCCTCTCCCTCTCTCCCTCTCCCTCTCTCCCCCCCTCTCTCTCCATCTCTCTCTCCCTCTCCCTCTCTCCCCCCCTCTCTCTCCATCTCTCTCTCCCTCTCCCTCTCTCCCCCCCTCTCTCTCCATCTCTCTCTCTCTCTCTCTCTCCAGCCACACCTCCTTGCGCATCAGAGTGGGGAGCGTGAGGTTTTTTCGTTAGGGAGCGTGAGGTTTTTTCGTTACGGAATTTCTGGATTCGGTCCCCGCGCTCAAGGCCCGCGATAGAAGCTATGCAATAGCTTAAAAAACTCAACATTTTTCACACCACTTGTCGCTTATTGCATTGATAATAATAATAATAATAATAATAAAATAGTTTATTTCTCCACAAAGGCGGTTACAATGGTACTTAAAGATAAATAAATAATTTACAATAGTCCTTTGTGAGAGCTGGTGTCTGTACTAGGTTTGATGCAGGATCATTTCCTCCATCAATGAAATCAATCAACATTGCTCTTCAATATAGACTACCTACTCTATGTAGTAGTTTTATGAATTGATTTTACGTAACAATATTCACTCCGGAACAATAATCATTTAAATATTGGGTCCTTACTTATGAAATTAGTGTTTTTTTTTCTCTCTTAGTATTTTGTCTGTAACTATTAAGATAAGAGTATTCCTAAAAAATAATTACCTCGTCTAAAAATAGACTATATTTTTGAGCTCTTTTGATTTGTTTTGATAATTTGTTGTAAGTTTAATTGTGGTAAAATTGGACACGGAGACAACTCTTTTTAAGTGCCTCCCGAATACATCATTTAATTTGCATTCACTTAAAAACGATAAATAATTTTTATGAAGTGTGATATAATATATACATACAATTACGCCTGCAATCCCCGAAGGGGTAGGCAGAGTCCAAGGAGCACTGTGTTCCTTTAAACCACATATAGCCATACAAAAATTGGGTTTGGCCAGATGGAAAATCGTGAAAGAGTACTCGTAGTAACAAGTGGCTAGCTCATCGCCTACACGATCACAGAGCCAGTACCCAATACGCCCTTAGTTGCCTTTTACGACATGCTAGGCAAGAAAAGCAGTTGGCACATTCTTTTTGTATCTCGGACCAACACGGGACAAAAAAAAATTATATACCAAATTAAATAAAAAGTATTATTCTAAGTTAATGTTCATTACCGTGAGAGCTTGTAGTTGTTGAAATTAGTATGTATAATCCTAATTCCTTTGTCAGATTAAGTTAATTTTTTGACGTTCTATGGTCACACTGACTCGGACTACTTCCTTCCGGTGTGTGTCTCTGACATCTAGACATTATCATAAATTGATTGTTTTAATTAATTGTTTTGCATCCTAATCTTATATTTGACACGGTGTATTTGTGCAATATTTACTAAGTTAAATAAACACAAATATTATCAACCAATGGTGATATTTTTATTTGCTGTCCTGTCCCTTGCCGCTGCTGCGCTGCCAACACTGCTCTGCACTTGCTATCAGGTTATGGTCCCAGACTCGTTAATAAAAGGCAGGGACTTGATTAGGACGCAAATATCACTTGGTGTGAATAATTGCTGTGAATCTCATACACCGATTGAACCATGGCTGATAACGGAAGCACTGACAGAAGTGGGTTCTACGTCGAGAAATTGGAAGGCGTGAACAATTATTCCACATGGAAATTTGCTGTGAAAAATGCGCTTATACTGGATGGACTATGGAATTGCATTGAACCCACAAATACGACTGTTCTAGATGTTGAAAAAGACAGAAAAGCTCTAGCAAGAATAGCTTTATACGTGAAACCAGCACTGTACCAGCATTTGCATAGTTGTTCAACTTCTAAGGAAGCATGGGAAAAATTAAGTAACATTTTTGCTGACAAAGGAATATATCGACGTGTCGTGTTGCTGCGTCAATTGCACCGTATAGAGTATTCGAATTATGAAAACATGACTATGTATGTTGACTCGGTTATGACTCTTGTTCGACAATTGGAAGATATTGGAAAAACAATTCAAGATGAAGAAATTGCAGAAATCTTATTGTCTGGTCTTCCAAGAGAGTTTGATAATTTGGTATCTGGCCTTGAGACAGTTTTTCTTAGCGGAAACATATCAAGTGAGGTCGTGAGAACCCGACTCTTACAAGAGGATTATAGACGGAATGGAGGTGCAAATGGTGATGCTGCTTTTATTGTTGCAAAGTCTTCGAAGCCTATCAAATGCCATTTTTGTGGAAAGCAGGGCCATATAAAATCCCGTTGCTTCAAATGGAAAAGGGAGAAGAGGAATAGCAAGGACAGCGCCGTTAGCAACAGCCTCATCGCGTCAAGTTTCATCGCTATGGCCGACAAGACAGATTTTATCATCGATAGTGGTTCATCAAGTCATATGACAAATAACATAGATTACTTTACTAACTTTAAAAGCAAGAATATTCAAGTGCAAGGGGCTGATAGTAGAAACTTATTGTCAAGCATTGGTGTGGGTGACATAAAGATAAATAATTCAGAAACAGAAGATATCAAAAATTGTGTTGCATGTCTTGGGGGGAAGCCGGTGGCCAAGGCTTATCCCAGAGGCAAAGCGATACAAACGTCTCATCCGCTGGAACTCATCCACTCAGATGTATGTGGGCCCATGGACTCAAGCTGGAATGGAGCACGTTACTTACTTACGTTGACCGACGATTACACCAGAAAGTCGTTTGGATACCTTATGAAGAATAAGTCAGAGATTCCGAGGAGTACTGCACTGGTGACAGTGAGACGGAGAGTCCAGTAGAGGATGTGGACGTGACAGCGCAGCCACTGTCTGCTACTCCTGGACGAACCGTGCGTAGTACAAGGAACAAATTACCTAGCAAGTATGAGGATTATGAATTGGGTATGTTTACATCTGTTTTATTTGATGAGCCTACTTCTTATGAGGCTGCAGTCGTATCTCGTGATTCTGAAGAATGGCAGAAAGCTATGCAATTGGAGTACGATTCGCTACTCAAGAATGGGGTATGGAAACTCGTAGACAGGCCATCTAATACTAATGTCATTAAGTGTAAATGGGTGTATAAAATAAAACATAATACCTCAGGCAGTTTTGATCGCTATAAGGCCCGTTTAGTTGCTCGCGGCTTTAGTCAAAGAGAAGGTGTTGACTACTATGACACGTTTTCTCCAGTTGTTCGTCATTCAACTATGCGCATATTATTTTCATTAGCACATCAGAATGATTGGTGTATACGACATGTTGATGTGACTACAGCTTTTTTAAACGGCGATCTGAATGAAAGAATTTATATGGAGCAACCCACTGGTTTTGTATCTGATAATAGCAAGGTGTGTTTGTTGTTGAAGAGTATCTATGGACTGAAACAAGCAAGTCGCATGTGGAATTTGAAAGTCCATGAGGTAGTGTGTAAAGATGGTTATATGCAAAGCAAGTGTGAGCCTTGTGTATATGTGAAAAAGGATCAGAGGAATATTACAGTGATTGCACTATATGTAGACGACTTCTATATTTTTTCAAATTGTAATACCGATGATTTGTTTCATTTGTTACAAAGTAATTTTAATGTAAAGAATTTGGGTTCACTAACAAGTTGTTTGGGTATGCGTGTAACACGAAATAAAGATACTTTAATACTGGATCAATCAGAATATATAAATAGAGTACTGAGTAAATTTGGAATGTCTGATTGTAAACCAGTGTCCACACCAATGATGCTTAATACCAAATTAGTATTGTCAGATAACAATGATAATAATTATGGTACTGAATATCCTTATAGAGAGCTTATAGGCTGTTTAATGTACTTATCTGTGTGCACAAGGCCTGACATAGCATTTACATGTAGTCAGCTCAGTCAGTATGTTACAAACTTTGATAAAACTCATTGGTTGGCAGCAAAAAGAGTGTTACGCTATTTGAAAGGTACTATTGATCATGGTTTGTATTTTTATAAAAGTGATAATTGTTTTAACTTGACTGCGTGGACTGATGCTGATTGGGGTAATGACATAACAGATAGGAAGTCATATTCAGGCTTTGTTGTGAAATTAGGTAAGAATGTTGTTAATTGGGAATCAAGGAAGCAGCGTTGTGTTGCATTGTCCAGCACTGAGGCTGAGTACCTAGCAATAAGTGATGTTGCGAAAGATTTGTGTTTTATTAGGAACTTCTTAATGGAAATTGTTAATAAACACTTTAGTATAGTTGTATTTAATGACAACCAGAGTGCACAAAAGTTATTGTTAGCTAAAGAATATTCCCATAAGAAAACTAAACATGTTGATTTGAGATATCATTTTGTAAAAGATTTGGTTTGTAAAGATATTCTTACTGTTAAATATTTGCCCACACAGGAAATGACAGCTGATGTATTAACAAAGCCCTTATGTATAACTAAACACTGTAAATTCAGCCAGGATTTAAATGTAAAGCCAGTGTGTAGATAGAGTTATTTTTTTTCATATCTGTGTTTATGTATTGACAATTAGATTGTGAAAATTATAATTTTTTGTTTTGACTCTGACATGTAATGTATGATACTTGTTTTTTTTGTTTTAAGCATGTATAGCTTAAAGTGGATTAGGATTAAGGGGAAGTGTTGAAATTAGTATGTATAATCCTAATTCCTTTGTCAGATTAAGTTAATTTTTTGACGTTCTATGGTCACACTGACTCGGACTACTTCCTTCCGGTGTGTGTCTCTGACATCTAGACATTATCATAAATTGATTGTTTTAATTAATTGTTTTGCATCCTAATCTTATATTTGACACGGTGTATTTGTGCAATATTTACTAAGTTAAATAAACACAAATATTATCAACCAATGGTGATATTTTTATTTGCTGTCCTGTCCCTTGCCGCTGCTGCGCTGCCAACACTGCT